>OY754332.1:111349379-112549379 GCA_963573305.1 Pyrrhosoma nymphula
AGTATTTTCGAGGCTATTAAATAGTACATAGGCCATTAAAAGAATTGGAATGGGAATCGCTCTCATAGCGTGGATCAAAGAATAGGCTTAACACCTTAAGTTAATTTTCTGTTAAGAGGCCCTTTTACTTCTCCAAAGATTTTAGGAACATTTTTAAAACTATTTGCTACTATTGTAGTTTCGATCACATGTATTAAATTAGAGAGGTAGATTGCAGGACCAACCGGTAAAAATTGCCATTTTTTACGCGCACGGTTTAAGGACCACATGATGGAAGCTATGCTATTTAGCTATGATGGAAGCCTTCCATAATTTTAGTGGTAAGTACGGGTATTTTTTACTTATTTTTTTAGCTCTTATATTTATTTTTTCAGTTTTCAATCGCTTCACAGAATGATAAATAATTCCACTTGTCTGTAATTTTGTAATAAATTTCACATGTCAGCACGACAGTCGTCGCATGAAGACGAGAGTGAATGTTGTTTGGTAGACTAGATATTGTACTTGTGTTAAATAACTTACCTCTATTACTCTCATCTCATCTCCATTGAAAATGTCTCGCATGATTTAATATTCTGCATGGAATGGTGTATCGCGGTATCCATGAGTTATTAGTATTGGCAATACTAATCAGTAGTAGTATGTTAACCCGTGTACTACATGTTTGTCAAAGTAGCACTCCATTGGTTTCTGGTTTGGCCTTGCATTGTTCTCCTAACTGCTTTCTGGTACTTGTTTATCTGTCAGAGGAGTATGCAAGGTTCTAATTAATACTGGGACGAGTATTGCGTGCCTGCCGTGGAATCATCCAGTGCCACAAACCCTGGAGGTTCCCTGCCCGGTATTTCGTACATGTAGATGTATTTGGGGTCGAAAAGATGTGTTTTTAGCGTTGGCCGAGGGTTAGGAGCAAGAGCTATTGCCTCTGGGACGGAGAGGAATGCGGGACGATGAGAATAGGTGCGGGGAAGGCAAGGAGAGAGCATATTTCGGAGCACTTGCGCGGGCAGAGGGTAATCATCGACTAGAGAAGCAGAGCGTTTGTTTCTCCGTGAACATCCGCTGTCAAAATCACCCAGGAGAGAGAGGAAAATATGGTGTTTTCAACGTTACACCTTATCCCGTTTCCACTACCGTTGTTTAGGTGTAGAAAAATATGGTGGCACTAACTATACCCTTTTTCCCAACTCATGGCGGGTGGACGTCACAGAGAAAGTATCCTATGAAAGGTTTTTCCCCTTCTACCTGTCTCTGGCTCCGGTGGCCAAAAAGCGCTGTCAGTTCTTGTGAATACATGCATGTTGGGCGGCGAGGAGTCACGTTAACCACTGATTTTGAGCCTTAACCAACTAAGTCTAACTCCCACGCAATAAATTTGGCAACATAGACAATGCGAGACCGAAGTGAACCTCACGGCAGTCTGAGACAAACTGCCCCCCCCTCCAATATATTCCATGCCAGTCTTTGATTGGCTGGGAAAGTGAAAGGTACACCAGCGCATTGAAAGTCAGCTGCCATGAGTTGGGAAAAGGGGTAAGTTAAAGTCATGACGTCAGGGAGACGAAAGCATATTAGAGAGGTGGGACAAATTGGCCGAGGGCCTTTCAAGAGGTCCACACGGGATTGCTTATCGATATTTGACTTAGAACCTTACACTCTCCTCTGCCCAGTGTCACCAAGTTTGACTATACATATACGTACCAGATTAACCAACCTACAATCATTCCATCTTTTTTTGAAGATACAGGCGTCATTCTGTGCTGCCCTAGTCCAAGAATGGGGAATACACATTATTTGTAAAAAGCTACGTGTACGCCAAGTACTTATTTTTAAACTTAGAGGACCAAAATTAAGTCGACAAACAACGTGGTTTTCTGAAAATATTTTTAGCTAAAATTACACGAACTCTTCTTCATCAATAGCAATATATACAGCAATATGTCAACGGGAATATGGCGTAAGACACCGTGTCAGGCTCTACTTTGAGGAATTCTTTCATTTTGAAATTCTACAGTTATATAATAAAAACTGTTGAATTGCAAATCATTTGTTCATTGTTACATGTGGCATATGACTTCACGGAACGGCATTGCTACCAGAAATCCGACGCCTTTTCATGTGGAGTTCAGCAAGTTTAATCGTATTATATGAAGATAATCGCTTTAATTTCGCATGTGAGAGACAATCCATCCGTGTCGAAATATACGTAATGCAGAGATGCGATACCGTGCAGTGACGTCAGACCATGCCGTTTTCAATCGCGTGACTTTTTATAAAGTAATGCATTTTTTTTAAAGTTACCATTTATTCCCGCGGATGACGCCTATTCATATGCATAATTCATTTGAGTTTTTAGGAGGAGTTTATATCATGTACACTACTCGAGTATTAGGAATACATTTTATGCGTGTTCCCTATTTCTACGAACAAATGAAAAGGAAATTGAAAGCATAAAACTTCAATCCCACGTCCCCCGTATTCGCACCGGGTGCTTTAACTCTATCCTTACATTCCTCGATAAAGTTCAATGATTTATATACGTCTGAGGTAAACTCCCATGTGTTTGGATTGGGCTTTAATCTCGTGGACTGCGGCGCCATGCGCACAAATATAGGTGCTTACAGATTTTATTTGCACATTACCTCGTTAGAGCACCTTTTTCCTTTAAACGTCAACACAAAAGTATCAAAGTAAAACGAGAGCTTGGCAGCTTAATTGGTTAAAGCATCCGGCACGTCATCGAGGGATCTGGATTCAATTCACATTCCAGGCGAATGACTTTTTCACTGTGAATTCCGCACATGTCAAAAGAAATCCGTTAATTTCAAACAAGATTAAAATTCCCACATCCATGAGACCTTTCGCAGTAATCGGAATGGTTTCAATATTAAACGTGTAAAATTTATTAGGTTTGAGGTAAACTCCCATGTTTTTGATTGGGCTTTAACCTCGTGGACTGTGGCGCCATGGGCACAAATATAGGTATTTAGGACATCATTTGAACATCACCTCGTTAGAACATCTTTTTCCTTTAAACATCAACATGAAAGTATCAAATTTTAACTAATTCTGGGTAGATTAATTGGTTAAAGCATCTGGCACGACGTCGAGGGATCTGGATTCAAATCCTAGTCCAGGCAAAAGACTCATTCACCGTGAAATTCGCACAAGTAAAAAGGATGCGGTGAAATTCCAACGAGATTAGGACTCCCACATCTACTAGACCTTTCGCAGTAATCGGAATGTTTTCAATATTAAACGTGTAAAATTTATTAGCGTCAGCGAAAGAAATTTCACTCAACTCTGGTTAGTATTAAATGAAATACCAATATGCCCTTCTCCATTTAGTTTTCCTTGCTTTATGATCGTGATTTATCTTTCTGGTCTCCCCCCCCCCTTAACGCCAGCGAAATATTGTGAAATACTGCGAAACCTTGCAACATAAATTGAAGCGTACTGAAAGAGTGATTGTGGTTAGAGCGAGATATCACTTCACATCAAATTCGATTAATTTGGCCTCATTATGATAAAAAAAGATATCACCTTTCCAATAGTAAAAAAATTTCAGCCAATAGCCATTTTACTTTTCGAGATATTTGCCAAAATAATCAGTCATTTTCCATGCGAAATGATACGGGAATGCACTCCAAAGAGACTTTATTTAAAAATTGCGGAATTTCTAACGCATGCCGATATCTCCTCAGAATTGAATATTGTGAGGTTTGTATGCTTTCTCAACTACTTTGAAAAAATCAATCACTTATCTCAGTAATTTGTACAGAATCGCAAAAGAATGCTCGTTTGTGAAGGCGTTTTTATCATACAGCTTGAAAAAAATGAGTAAAATCTAAAACTTATAAATGTATATTTAGTTGATTACTAAGAATTGCAGTAATTTATAAGAAAGTTTTTGCTTCATTAATGCTAAAATATTTACTTCATGCTTCTTACAGTTGCATAAATTTAAAATTAAACTTGAATATGGTCTCTATTATGACTAGGGAAAAATCTCGCTCAAACTACCAGCTACTGGCTTAAATCCGCCACAAATGACCACGTGCGCTCTCGCATTTGGTTCATGACTGACAAGCAAGCTTGGATGCGTTGAGGGGTGCATTGGTGTCAGCTTAATGCATTGTCAACCGCGATTCCTTTGCTCTAAGACCATGGCGACTGAAAAAGGAAAACTAAAAATGAAGCCGTTTGCATGCACTCACTGGATATTGTAAGGCACGTATTATTGGTTGCATATACGCGCGGGACATGAATGGGACTCGTTTGCAACAGATATCCGAGCAGAATCGTTTTCAATTAATTACGCATTCCAGAATGAACCATATAACCAATGACGGTGGAAATCACTCAATTAGGCAATTCAAAGCATTTGTACGTTGGTCGCCCTTTGAAAGATGCCCTTCAAAATGCACCATTATGATACGTCTCTTGCGTGACGCAAGGGGAAAAACCAAAAAAATTACGATCCAGACCAATAGCATTTTCCGATCAACAGGACCAACTGCGATTACGGATTCTTTGTTTTAGCTCACCAATAAAAGCATTTAATTCGCTGCAGAGGCTTCAATGGCCATACATTTTACGTACAGTGAGGCTGACGGGAGACTCAAAAGAACTCAATCAGCGTAATTTTCGCCTCTCCTATGGGTTTACGAAAGGTTTCACTTTCAGAAGCAATTATTGCTTTGAGTTAATTAGTTAAGTTAGATAGTATATTAATTAGTTATCCACAAGTACAAAAGAAACTCCATTTGAAGGTTAAATAAAAGGAGAATCGTTTATTTTTGACGAGGTGCACGCTATTGAATTGCAATAAAAAGCAAAGTAAGATGCAGAAAATATCTACTGCCAGCAAGGAGCAGACAGATGTGGTAGAAACGGCCTTAGTACACTTCCTACACGTGTGGATTAGAGATTAACTTTTTTACAATATAAGTATAATATTAACACATTGTTATTCCCATAGCATGGCGGGAAACTTGGACTATGACGAAAGAGGACGGGAGAAGGCTGCAGGTGTTTGAGACGTTGGAGCGGAGTAGAATGAAGATAAATATAATGGGCAGAAAGGATGACAAACAAATAGGTGCTCGGCATGGTGAATGAGGGCAGATAAGACTGCTGGAGGAAGTACGGAGGAGACAGAGTAGGTGGTTGGAGCAGCCAATGAGAGGCGAAGGTATGCTGAAGGCCGTGATAGAGGGGAGAAATATGAGTAAGCGGGAAAGGGGAAGAAAGAGAATAGACTTTATGAATGGGATGGTGAGGGGTAGGGCACATGCCGTGATGAATGATGAAATCGTGGGGGGGTAAAAAGGGAGTGAAGCTATAAAAGATAAGATGAAGTGTTCCGCATGGTGGATGGGCAAAGGAGATGCTGGAGGAGGAGATTATTAGGAGGAGGTAGAGTAGGTGGTTGGGGCAGGTAGTGACAGGTGAAGGGATGCTAAAGGTCGGGATAGAGGGGTGAAAGTTTGGTAAGCGGGGAAGATAAAGACAGAATAGGTTTTATGGATGGAATGAAAATAGGTTGGATGTATGCGGAGCTGAAGAATGAAATCGTATGAGGAGACACGGGCTGTAAAAGATTATTTTAACGTCTGTAAAAGATTAATTCCAATCTAAACTCACCTTTACTGGTAGATCACCCGAAAAACAATAGTAGCCGGTCTGTAGTGAAGTAATGCTGAAAGTTTCTTCTTCTTCCTCGGACGCTATAACACTCCATGCCTTTGGCCTCTTCAACAGTTAACGCCCTTCTTCTTGCATCTTTTTCTCGCTCCTTAGAGTTGGAAACATTTATTCTTTGTAATTCATCTATGACATCGTCTCTCCATCTTTTCCTAGGTCTTCCTCTGGAAATATTTCTATCTTGTGTACATTCATAAGTATTATTAGTCGATCTTGTTTCTGCAATGTGTGTTAATGTGAGTTCACCATCGGATTCTTTGTGATTTCATGAAGCTGACTGTGGTTTCTATTTATTTATCAGCTCATTAAATTCTGCATTTCTCTTAATTGCCCATTCACCTTCTTCCTCCTGCGCTGGTCCAAAAATGTATTCAAAACGTATTTTTCTTACGCAAAATTGCA
The DNA here is from genome assembly GCA_963573305.1 of Pyrrhosoma nymphula. NCBI lineage: Eukaryota > Metazoa > Arthropoda > Insecta > Odonata > Coenagrionidae > Pyrrhosoma > Pyrrhosoma nymphula. The sequence continues at coordinate 111,355,488 of OY754332.1, forward strand.
TTCGATATCGCTGAATAATTCAACTCGTAAGAATCTACGCTATGAGGATCCCCATTGATTAAAACAGACACTTGTCTCCGTTTTTCTCTCCCTCAGCGATGAAAAATCGACGGGAGAGTGACGCGAGGGCGGCCATTTTAGCGATCGGTGAAGGTGGGTTGACAGGGGCTGCTGGTAAGCTGGTGTTCGGCGACAAGGGTGAAGGGGGGGGTAGGACGGAGACGACGGCCGGAAGGTGAACGTAATGACATTAGCCCACCCCTGACGCTTCCAGAGAGCCAGACAGATGAATGAAAGGCAAGAAATCCAACGGATGTTCTTTTCGGGGCGTAGAACCAAAAAGTGTGGAAACAATGAAGCAAGATGTAAGAACGAAAGGAGGGCAGATAACTACGCTAAATATATAGGACAGTACGTGACATATAGAAATAACGGTTATTATCATAAGAAGATGTCTTCAGACTCACAGGAAGACTCTTCAGCTAACTCAGAACATTTACAATGGCCAATGCATGGATAATTGAAACGGAAAAAGGTAATTTTGCATTAGATTAGATTTAAAAACGTTCGTAACTTCGAAATACACTACAAAAATGCAAAGGTTTGTAGGAAAACCCCAAACAGAAGACTAAAACGGTGTGGACAGAGAAAAGGAAAAGAAACATTGGGACAGTATGAAAGATATTTGGGAGAGGAGGAAGAAAGAAAGGAAGAAACAGTTGAAATTAACGTATTGCATAGTATCTCATACGGGAAAAAAAGATTATTTTTGTATAAAACTGATGATACGTATAAGTACATCGTAGAAATGATGGATATTCATGTTGAGAAAAATTAACTTAGTAATTTCCACTAACTGTACTTTGCTGGCACGACGCGCGTTTCACCACAATGTGGCATATTCATGTGCCATTTTGTGGAAATTACAAAGCTGGTTTTTCTCAACATGAGTAATTTTCGTTTTCATGGAGATGGCATTACCTTTATCAAATTTTAACAACCACAGGACCCAACTGCCTAAAGATGATAGTTGGCGAATCCACTTCGTGGAAATGAGACAATAGAATAAAAATGTAAATACTTCATTTATTCAACACTACATTGAATGCCTCTTGATAAATACGCGGTCACAGCGTCGAAAACATTCGAGGTAATTCAAAGCGGGGAATATAGGAAGTAATATTCTTTTGATTCTATAACACCCACTTCCTTACACGATTTCTTTCTACGCCGCGTGATACGTCCCACTTCTTTCCAGCCTAAACCTAAAAATTTTGTGGCGTTCCTAGGCTCGGGGAAAGAAAATGGTTGGTTTTCTAAAAATCTTCCAAAATTCAGGCTTTACGCAATATACAGAAAACTCCACCAATTTATTCTTTATTTACAAAACCCTACCCGAACATTCTAGATCCACCCACGAAAAATCTGGATTTCCCGCGATTCAGCACCTTCCACGACTCTCCCATGTTTCAGAACATTTCACGCGTCGGGCCGTCAAACGTCGCCCATCCCTGCGGAACGATATTCTCTCTCTCTCTCTTTTCCCCCTAAGGTAGTTTTTAGCGAAAAATCACTTCATCTATCATTTGATCTCATTTTAAAGAAAAAAACTCCCATCTTTCCAATGATATTTCACCCTTGCCGAACTTCTTTTTGATCAATTTACCTGAAAAGGTAAGCTGTTTTGCATGGGATAGATTACGGCTGTGCGCTCCAGAGGAAAACTATTGCAAAAAATAGGAATTTACAGCATCTAGATTTCGTAAAAAAAACTAACAGTATTTATTTTGTATGTTTTCTCAACTATTTATAAAAATTTATCCATTACTCACCGGGGTAATTTTTACAGAATCGCAAAAAAAACCTGCTGTTATGGAAGCGATTTCACCGTACGGTGTGAAAAAATGAGTCAAGTTAGAGACTTTTGTGGTTATATTTATTTAATTACTGAGAATTTTTGACATATATAAATATAATTATGCCTTTATAGTGTCAAATATTGACGAATCAACAGACACACACTATGGATTTTCAGGGATGGTTGTCTTAATACCGAGGGAGACGTCTGTAACTTTTGCCGCCCGTCGACAAACGCTCATTGTCCCCTCTGTAGCGCTATTCTGTTACTCGTCGAGACCACGTCGAGAGAACTTCGATATATTTTATGCTGGTATCACTTCCGTGGTATGCAATTACATCGCTTTCAAGTGACAGTCTAACGAAAGTAGTCGCTATCTATCGACGGATTTACCGAGGTAAATCGTTGAATACGAATTAATACTAGTTTATAACTCAAAAATCTTTACGATTGATGTCACTCGCATGTCTCTACAAGTCACAGAATAAAGCTATTTCGGCCTTATCAATATTAGCGAGCATATAAACCTTACCTTTCTCGACAGTCGACATTTTGGTTGCGTCGATTATGATGCACTTGTTATGCAGCTCGGCTTTCGGGATTCCCTCCGCGTTGCATTGTCTTTTGATGACGACAGTTTATCCTGCCATCCTGCTGGCATCTTTGGGTCAGAAATCACGCCGGCAGGGTGGATGTAGAAACGTTATTCATCAAAAGAACTCAATATGTAGGGAATCTCGAAAGCCAAGCCGCATAATTCGAAACGCCGCGGAAACATGAGAATCAATTTTAGCAAGCGCTTGATCTGTGTGTTTTCACGTTCAACTAACGAGCAAAGCCGCTTAATTGGCGCTGCTTAAGTCGACACTTTATTGACTCAAATTGAGTTCTTGGTAGTCAACATCGTCAAAACTGTCAACCGCCGTGAAAGATGAGTTGTGATGTGCACTTTACAATTACGCATCTGTGATAAAATGTCGCAATCTGATTAGCGCAGAGCGTGTTCCGATCACATTTGTGACGTAATCTACGCTGATCATGTTCACGCACATCTTCAGTGTAGTTCGTGTGCGTTTGCATGTGCGCTATCAGGCGAAACTTGTGATGTCGCGGAAATATGTACCATTACAAACGGGACTATCTCAATGTCCAAGATAATTTTGATGATTACTTGAAGGCAATGAATAAAAAATCGAAGTTTTCTCTTTCTAGAGATGAGATATACCATTTCTGTAAAGAATATTTATATTGTTCCGCCATTTTGTTCACAATTCAGCGCAGATCGTTTCAATCGTTGACTTGGATGAGCGCTCGTGCGTTTGCTTCTGCTAAGATGTGTGCTAACCTTTGCAAGGCGATTGAAAAGCACGAATATACTAGCCAATGTCGATTAATTCAGCAGGGGAGATATCTAACGCTCGTCAACGGGCGACAAATGTTACAGACCCTTCCCCCTTCTAAGGAAACAGCAACCACAAAATCCACTCGAGTAATCGATATGAGTATGATACTGTGGGATGATGCATTAGCGATATGAAAAAATATCTCACAGAATAAGCAGCCAAGTATCCCATCCGTATATATGAAAATTATTGTATCGCCAGAGCAGGGGTTGATTCAAGAATTAGAGAAAATTCTAAAAATATCCGTTAGATTCATTAAAAACTACGACAAATTGCTGAACTGGGCTGGATGAATGATGACTGCCTTGTTGCTTGAACTAGGATGGTAATCTCAGAAAATACGAAGAAATCAAGATTACTACTTCTCCAAAGAAACAGAGAACCCGAGTTTGGTTTTTTCTCACTCTGGCGCAATTATCAGGCTCAAGTACCGACCGCTCAGATAAAAACCGGAGACTAGCACCAGTTACAATTGGTGTAAAAACTCCTACTCCCATTCCAGAAATCGTGACCATCACAGAACATCATCAACACAACCATCAATTTAAATGCAAAAACTTGGGCTGTTGAACCAATAAACAATTCACTGGAAATGAATGCTCTAAATTGGAAATAAGCATTTCATTGCCTACTCAGCCAAGCGCAAGTTTAAACCCGTAAAACATTTCTTAAGCCGAGAATAAATATCAGAGCTTACATGGAATAGGTACCGCGTGTAAAAAACCGGATTGCTATGTTCGGTGTAGCCATCAATCATGTTCGTTTACTTTATTAACATCGGAGCTGCCGGGACTTCTATACACGCGAAAAAGCCAAATGATTAGGTGGAATTGGGATAGAGGGTTCGTATTTATTTGTCAAATGGCTGAAAGAATAAAGTCTATAATTCTTTCAATCAATTATCTTTTCCGATTCGTATCTGTCTTAAAATTACGTTTTAAGCTGCAAAAACACATTTTTTTTAAAATCAACAATATCATATTTCCTTGACAACCATATTTTGGTCTTTAACGCATTTAAAATTCATTTTGTTTAGTTAAGCTGATTAGGAATGCTAAGAATTGGGTTTTGTTTAGTGGTTTATTTTTTTCCTTATGAATTATTTTCAGTCAAGGTAAGTTAAAATTTATTTTATCAGATACCCGAAAGAATGGAGTTTTTAATTTTTTCAATCGATTTTCACTTACGCATCATATATGTCTAAAAATCGCGCTTTCAGCAAATTATTTAAATATGTACTCCATGAGAGAAACTCATACTCCATGAGAGAAACACGGGGAAAAATAGTGTTTTTCCATAAAATATAAATGCCATTTTTGCGGAAAACTGTCTCTAAGAAGGAAATAATCCAGAGAAATTGAATAAAAATAAAATACAGGCATCTTACCACCTTAACCTTTTAGTTATTAGGTAATTACTGCCGTCATTGAGGTCAAAATGCGGTAGTTCGTAGGAAATGGCGCTGCAGTCGGCTCCTATGGCTGTAAATATGTGCTCATTTAAAATACATTCGTGGAATAATTTGTACATTTTGTTCCTTACTTTTGGGTTTCCATAGGTAACGCATTTCATCAGCGAAAGCAGGATTTTTTGGACAAAATATAAAAAATGTGGAATTTAGTATTTGTTTTGACTCACACAGTCGCGGCGGAACCTCCTTTAAGCGCTCCATAGCTAAGCTAGCGTTTAAAATATTACTCATGGTTATCATCCGTATTTCTCCTTCAACATGAAATTTCAATTGCAAAAATAAAAAAATACCCGCGATCCCCTATTGTGTAAACATGGGAAACGTTTTTCACTCGAAGACACCCAAAAAATGGCTGGTGTCCCTGCCACACGCCCTTTGGGCAGCGGAGAACCTACAACGCTCTCTTGGATTAGCGACGGAGCCAAGGGGTGGACCATGGGGTCCGGAGCCCGCCCCCCCCTAAATATTTGAATTAGCTTTTTATAATTAGGTCACTGAATGAGGTTTATTTTGATTTCTCAACGAAGAATATGTGAATTTCGCTTATGATTGTTTTAAATGCTCTCTTTAAATAAAACTAGTCGACCCGTGCGAAGCATTCGCACTGTATCCTCCTCAAATCCCACTTCATTGAAGTGCACACCGTATAGTTAGTACCGTGTAGTTAGTGCGTCATTGATGTAGGTGTGGGTTGAAGTAAGGAATAGATGTGTGTCCAAATTTTAGATTATATATTTTTTGAACCATAAGGTTTAGGTATTTACATATTTACAGCATATTTACAGGACCTCTTTGAACACTATGTTTGAAGTAATGATATGGTCATCTGTGATTGTTTGTTGGTGGGTCTGTTTTACACAGACATAGATGTCACAGAAAGAGCGCACCCTGGAAAACACCACATACAACTGACCGTGTGAAAAAACAGGGTCAGGCAAGTACAATCCTGCCTTTGTTAGCCTCTGTCCCTGTGCCTTATTTATAGTCATGGCAATTGCTTCCTAGTCAGTTTGAAAGGCACGGTAGGATCAGAAGGGGTGAGGTTAATGCGTGGTATGACGATAGTTTGACCGGAGTCAATCAATTTCGCTGTGATAGTGTAGTTGCCCAAGTGAGTTACAACTAATCTGGCGCCATTAATTAAGCCCTGCACAGCGTTTAGGTTTCTAATCAACATGATAATAGCGTTCTTTTTTAGTATGAGCTGATTAGGTGGCAAACCTGAAAGGCTTAATGAGTTCAGAAATTCTAATCAAGCGGTTTGGGGAAGTAAATATAAATTTAAGTTTTGATTAATTTAATTCATTTTATAAATAGATCAGCAGATCGAATACCTAAAATCAATATTTTAAGTCGAAATTAAATGCTGAATGAGATAATAGATGCATGAAATCTAAATCGGTTTCATTTCGATATATCTCGATATTCTCGATAGAGGATCGATAGTTCGAGGGCGGGATTTCAAAAAACCGTTTTTCAATTGTAATGTTTCGAAAAACAACTGAAATATGAGTAATTTTTATATTTTTCCGTTGTAGCGGTTAAGAAAATCTTTAAAATAATGCGTCATTTATGAAAATTGATGAAGTATTAAGGACGTTATGGCGTATCGACAAAAAAAAGCCCTTGAGAAATAATATATATGATAATCATCTTAACATTGAAAACCGTTACTACTCTATCATTTCAGATACTAAGCACAGCAGCATTTTAAAAAATCAGCTGCTATACATCAGTCACAATGACACTCTAAATGCCTAATACAAAATTTCGCTCTCGATTCATAATTTTTTTCTGGATTACCCAGAAATATATAGGTGTACTAAATCCCCCCACACTAAACGAAATCCTGGCTACTCCACTGTTGCATATGTAAATATTACGCGTGAACGCCATGGAGAATTGTGACGCGACATGGCACTGACGTGGCGAGGTGTTGCTATGGAAACGCGTAATTCCACGTGTGGTGTAAAATTTGATGCATATTGCAAAGATGCCTGTTGGTGTCGTTATGCCGCCTCATCGATATTTTTGCCACATTAACCTAGTTCTCGCTCTTATTCGCTGGGCCCACTCAGCTCTCGGTACGTCTACATCCTTATTGAGTGCAAGATATAACACCAATGATTTGAAATTTGCCATGAAATTATTATCAACTTACTAGGTTCCGATACGCCATTTGCTGTTCTGGCGTATTAGTCAGTCACATCTCCAAGCCATCTTAAGGTAGTTTGAGCGAGATATAGCTACAATAGAATTAAATCTCTCACAAAAATTCAATGAACCCAGTCTCATCATGAATAAAAAGCTCTCGTTTTTACCGTGACACCAAAATAACAGCCACTTACAATTACAGGCAATACTTTTCGATATATTCCCAGAAAATAAAATCCGTTTTCCATTGAATAAACGAGTACTAACTGGGGCATGCACCTCAGAGGGATTAATTAAAAAATAAGTTTTGACGCATATATTGCGTCACAAATGCAATGGTTTATAGTTCATTTGATTCCTCAGCTATAAAAAAAATTATTATTAACCGTCATACTATTTACAAAATCGCAAAAAAAACTTCGGCTGAGAAAGAGTTTTAGCGTACGACGTGAAACAAATGAGACAAGATAAATTAAAAGGTAGAAAGTAAAAGCACTTATTCTTTAACTATGTCAAGATTCCATAAAGTTACTTCGCCTACATCACGGTAATGAGCAAATTTTAAGCATAAAATATGTAAATTTATTAAATTACTCAGAATTTCGTTAGTATAAAACAAATGATGTGCGTCAATAATATAACTATATATACTTCGTGCTCCTTACACCCTCTCAAGTTAAAAAATGGAATCCGAATGGGGTTTTTATTACGACCACAGAAAAATCTCGCTCACTCAACTTTTACTCAAGACGAATTTCGTAAGTTTCATTCGAACAAGACATAATCCCTTACAATCTGCACTGTAGAACAGTTGACGCAGTTGTATTTTACAAGCCACAGTCGCCAGAAGATAAATATAACATTCTTGCCTTTGAGAGACTTAATTATGATTGAAACAATTTATTGGCACTAATGAGTAAGGCACGCACTAAGAGTATTCACGGTGAATTATAATACCAATGAGTTGAAATTCGCCATGGAATGGGATGGTTCGATGGTACTGTCGATGAGATATTCGGGTTCAAATCCCGATGTCGATGACTTGTTTATGCTGAATTGAAACGCATATAAAATTGAATTAACGAGATAGGTGGTTACTCAGTCGAGTATGACGACGTCAACCACGGCAAAAAGAAGCACTTGGAATAATTCCACCATTTTTTCAACTCATCCAAGCAATTTCAATGCCCAATACGTAACAATTAAGGCAACTTGGAACAGCTTTTGTGCATTAAGGAGGCTTCTATGCGACTATGCAAATCACAGCCAATTCCACCTTACCGTTTTGAATTGTTTCAAAATGCCGCTTACACCATTGACAAGCCATAGCTGATACAAAACAAAATTAAGGTAAAAACTATGCAGATACATTTTTAATGAATACTTTTCCACCTGTAGGGGACGACTGCAGCGCAATTTCTATTCTACTGTCGAATTTTGAATTTAGAACCCAGAGTTGTTTGCTAATAAATAAAGAAATACGATAGGTCTAATTTCATTACCATCCCATCTCCGGGATAATTTGCCTCTATTAAACAGTTCTTCGCGTAAATGACATTTAATTAAATATGAAAATACTGCTATAAAATTGCTTAAGTATAAAAGTCTTAAGGCCGTTTTACACGAGGCACTTTATTGCACAATATGATGTATGTATGGATGTGCACTGAAAATTGCGTCGTGTGAAGCGGTGAATTGCAACAATGCATGCGCAAATGCATAAACGACAGATGGGAAAATAGCCCCCGCTCTAATTCCGTGTTCGCGTTCTCGAAATTTCTGTACATTAAATTGTGCATTTAAAGTGCATCTTGTAAAACGGCCTTGGAGAATGGGAGATCGCGTATGAAGCAATGCACGAGTGCAAGAGAAGAGGAAAGAAACGATAAGGCAGAATGGAAAAAAATATTAAAAGAGAGCCATTTTTTCAGGCCTAACCTCAATAACAAAATTCTTTGACTTTGCCAACCTCGAGAGGGAATGGCGTGGTGGGGATATTTGCATAAGAGTAATATTTTTCATCATCTTTCACCCATTCTCGGATTCAACACCATGTGAATTCAAGTTTAATTTGCGGTAAATAAAGTATTGAAGAGTCAAATCTGCTGTACACGTCAAACAAAGGACGTGTTTTCTCAAAGTAGCCAAAAAATAATGAATGAAATTTTAAGTAATACGAGAACCGGGGTTTTCATTGTGATGGGACGTTGCCCTTTCGATAGTTAGTATTCTTTTCAGAATTTGCAACTCTCCATTCTCCCAGTCGGAGGCACATTGATTCGCTACTACATCAATTAAATTTGCAAAGAGTGCAGATGATAGATCCACAGTTTTTGAGGGAAGTGAAACAAGATCGCCCACCGCTCTAAAAACTGGTGGAAATTTCCTGGTGGGCACGGATGGGAAAACTTATTAATGAAAAAAAGAGGTTATTTTTTACATCGAATTTTAAAACGCAAAGGTGGAATCTCTTGATTACATCCACGGCGCTCTCGTCAAACAAAAAACAGGCCCACAAGAACAAAAGTCGATGATCTCATCCCCTTGAACTCTATTCTGACGCATCCCCTGGGATTCCTTTTTCCGTGATATGAAGTCTATTTACCATAATTACGCTGTCTTAATATTTGAAGGAGGGAGCATCTGAAGGGGAAATGAGAATCAGCTTATTTCGGTACTGGCTTTCAGCCCTCCAAATGAAATTTCCTCACTCTACAAACAAACTCTTTCATATTTTCCTTGTTCGCAAACTTAATATGCGCATAAATAAATCGGGATGGATTTAATCTACGCGCGAGATCATGCTGATGAACAGTAGGGAAATGGAGAAGGATTGAAAGAATAAGAGTAGCAATTTTTTTTTATTTTTTTTTAGTTTTTGCTGATAAATGGCATTTTATTCATTTAACGGTAGCCCCCCCCTTTCAGCTTTTACAGACTCGAGGAATCTTGCGGAAGGCAACGATGTTTGACTATTTGACAAGAGTGTTTATTACGATGAAGCTGTCACGACACAGATTGAGATGAGAGGATTGGAAATGCTGCAGCATTCGCAGCATGGGGAGCGCATTCATATGCAGCAGAGAATAAATAAAGAACCTGAGGTTATGTGTGAAAAAGAAAGGAGCTTCAAAAGCTTGGACGAATATCCTGATAAGCTCCAGAAATTCGTTTCTTTGGCTAACTTCTCCATTGAAGTTGCCTTGCTAATGACGCCTTTTGCGTGTAAATCCAGTCGGATTAGAAAAACAAGAAAGGGATAGTACAAAGTGTTTCTTTTCATCACTAAAACACAAAGATTGCATGCAAAGGACATTCATTAAATTCGAAACCATGGGAATAAGAAAAATTTTAAAGGAAAAAAATTACATTAAAAAACGTTTTTTACGATAAAAACGTTTTTTTTTACGTTTTAAATTTTTAATTAATTATTGTCATACTATATTTTGTTATATTATATTATGTTTTATTATATTATGTATATATGGTATGTATCATTTATAATATATATTATACTGTAATTTTTTAATTAATATATATATATATATATATATATATATATATATATATATAAAATATATAACATATATAATATATATTAACAGATATTATTTGTTGTTGTCATCCAGTTCATAGCTACTTTCAAAGTTTCAATTCTCTAGCTCATCGGGAAGTTAGTTTAAAATCGGATGTAAATTTTTACCAAACAGACAAGAACTTAACCTAATAAAAACGTTTTAAAAAGAGATAGAAGCCTCTTCAATATATACCCATTGCACCATTACTTTTCTAGATAGACAAAGACAAAGAAAAAACTTAGACGGCGAAGACGTGGGATTTGAACATCATGGATGGATAGAATGATTCGCAATGCTCCGCTTAAAGAGAACAGTTTCAATTGCGACCCGGGTTTCGATGAACTACATCATCATCAGGTTTGAAAGCACCATACGTGTGTGGCAGAACTCGTACATTAACATCTCCGACCATTAAACCGATATCACTACTACATGCAAACATCTCACACTCATTTACATATGCAAACACTGAAATGCCACGGTGACAACACAAGTTTGATTCCTCAGGCTTTGCATTTTCACTAGTACTTCTCCTCATGAGATCCGTTCTATTGTACATGCATGCACATTTTACCCAGCGATGCACGACCTGTCGTATGCCATTATTATAGGAGCCTACCGTTTGGGTCTGAAAAAAGTCGTCCACCGCAGTAATCACCTCGTCATCACTCGAGAAACGTTTCTTTTGCAGTAGTTCTTTACGAAGAGGTTGGAAAAAAATGGAGGAGACAGTTTTTTTGATTATTGTAGCCATATGAATCTAAAGCTTCGGCCCCACTGTACGGGCAGCAGTGTTGTCTAGCTTTCCGCAAAAGGTAGGCCGCTCTGCAATAGGCATGGTTCCGCTTGTGTGTGTCAAAAATGGCCTGTTTAATTGGGAGGCCAATTCCGGAACCTTTATTTCCAGTATCTCCATTTGAATCACGGCCTTTCCTTATTAGAACCACCTTCTCTAGAGTGGCGTCGCTACAATCTGCTTGGCACTGATTTTTCTGTGCATGCGGAATGTTTGGCAACACCCACTGGGGGCAAGTTTAGGATCCATTTAGGAAAATTCATGATTGTAGCCAACTCCTCCATTACAAAGGGCACAGTTTAGGCTTTACTTTGGCTTGCACCTCCTTTGGGCGCGTTCGATTTTCGTCAAATCTAAGTTAAAATCCACTGTCATGGCTGGCTGGTTAGGCCACGCCTACTTCGCACAAAATCCTTCCCATGCACCCCCGTTCTTACTTAACCTTTGCCCATGAGCGTGCCCATGCCTCGTCCATTTCATTTTAACCTCCTTGTTTCTCTCAATAGGAGAAAGAGGAAGAGGTCTCCGAGTACCATGTCTGTGGAGTATGGCGGATGGAGAGAGATTTCATAGCATTGGATGACACCAATTGCCATAGTTGCTAGGGTAGAGTGAGCAAGACCATTGTCATGGAGGGCTACAACACCACTACCTGGCGAAAGACCGTAGGTTGAAGGTTGTTCTAACTTCCCACTGGGTTAAACTCTCCATCTCTGCCGACGTTTCGATGTACGTGTCCATCGTCATCATGGCACGATGGACGACACATACATTGATACGTCGGCAGAGATGGAGAGTTTAACCCGGTGGGAAGCCCGAAAACACCCTTCAATATCACCAGACGCCGGGAAAGCCTTAAGACTTTCTTTTAAGATCGTAGGCTTCTCCGGCGGATGATATGGTTGGTGAATCCGACGTTTCGACGAGCTACTCGCTCATCTTCCTCAGGGAGAAACTTGAGTGCTGAGAGTTTGTTTTCAGCCAGGTTTTTATACTTTAGTTTATCAATTCAGGTGGCTCTTGATTGGTCGGGATTTTTTATTCGTTTTCGCGCGCTTCTTACTATTTCTATTACCGGTCTCCAAACTTTCATCAAACAGCTATCTGAATCGATAAACCATATAAAAACCTGACCAAAACCAAACTCGGCACTCAAGTTTCTCCCCGAGGAAGAAGAGCGAATTGCTCTTCGAAACGTCGGCTATGGAAAGCCTCACCCTGTGCCACGCCCGAGACGACTTCGTCCACCATTGCAACAGGCATTCCACGCCTTTTTATTTCTCGCCAGATTTAAAGGTACGAATTTTATGATCGTCTCTCGTACACGCAACGTTTGCAACCGTGCCACGGGGCGTCTGCGACGAGGAGCAGATGAGCGGGTCCTTCCAGTTTCTGGGCCACTTCGAATCTCCGTCGACATCGGATCAATTCCGTTCGGCTTGGTTTCCTGGAAACGCTTCAAAATGCACGGCGGGGGGAGGCGGAGACTGGCTGACGGAGAGGAGGAAAGGGGGAGGAGGAGGGTGGGACTCCTCTCCTGGGTGCCCCCACCCCCTCCCCCCCTCATTCCCCTCTCCGAGCCAAATGTGAACTCATTTTTTTTACACTCAATCTTTCGAGACGTATCATATGCAAGCGACGAGCGAACACGAAATGGAAAATTTAATAGAGATGTATCGCATCGACGCGGCCACAGTTTTACAGATTTGTTTACAGTTTAACCTTGGTTGACTTAAACCGTTAAGATAACAGAGCATTCATTCAGGTGAATGCGATATTGGGAGGTTTTCATTCACTCTAGTGCGCTAATCACTTCGCAACACAGCAGCGCACTTGTTTTACATTCGTTTCAGACCCTGCGCATTAGGTAGCCACCTTCAAAACAGATCGGAAGCAGAGTTAATAATAATAATAATGGCGAATTCGTTCAGGGTGAAATTAGGGCTATGCAGCCCTCTCTTACATTTAACCCTCACACGTTAACACCCATGACCAGAGTGGAAGAAAACCCACCCAGGCGGGACCCGAACGAGCGACCTTAGTATTGGCAGGCGAGGACTTTACCCCACCAAGACCAAATTGATGTGCACTTCACAACAAAAGAATGTCAACAATCGCAGCCGCGATAGTTCTTTTTGTGTTGATTTTCCGTAACGGTGTCAAACATGGATATGGAAAAATTATTAATCAGTCTATAGTTAATAAACTTACGTTTTTAAATGCTGTAAATACGAGGACAACAGGTAAATATTTATATAAGCTCCATATAATTATAATAAAGGTAAATAAGCTCTATAAATCAATGGGAATGACTAGGCTGAGTTGCCCATCAGCCCAAAATATAGCAATCCTGCGAAGTAGCCAACCTGCTGGACGAGTCATTTTGTCTTCACATGTATAACAGCTAATGAAATAAATATGTTGAGAAAAACCAAATTTGTAATTCCCACAAACTTTATGTCGCTGGCACGACGCGTGTTTCACCACACTGTGGCATATTCATGCCCCATATATGCCACAGTGTTGTGAAACGCGCGTCGTGCCAGCGAAATAAAGTTTGTGGAAATTACAAAGTTAGTTTTTCTCAGCATGGATATCCATCATTTCCACGGTGTTAGGCCAGACATCATCAGTTTTAATGAAATATTTGCAGATAAATAAATTGTTTGCAGAAAATATAATAAATTGTTTGCAGAAAAATAATTTCGATCCATTCAAGATGTGAATAGTGAGAATAATGAAACCATTGGAATTGGAAACCATTGGAAACCCTGGAGAATAATGAAACCATTTAAATGGTTTCATTATTCTCCAGGGCTATCGTACCGTTTAGTTTTATTTATTCTCTTCCTTAATCTTTGGTATATGCCTGTTTTAGTTCATTGGCTAAACTAGGATAAGAGTCACCTCAGAGCACGAAGAAAGCAAGCAAGATTAAGAGTCATTAGAAAGACTCAGGGGAGTTGTTTCATGACCTCCACGAGATTGTTTTACTTGAGAGCTCACATTCGCTAGGCAGTGTCATGAAATTCTATCCATTTGTAGAAGAATAAAAACGAATAATAATCTTACGAAACTTTTAGTATGATGAAGAAAAATACGCGGTAAAAATGCGCAATACTCCACCGTTTGGCGGCTCGCATTTCGCTCTAGGTGAATGATTCTGATGTAGTATAATGTTATGAGGGAAATTCACCCTTGACTGGATGTAAACCATTATTTTAAGAAATATTTTATTTCCCTCTGTTGGTCAGATTAGGTGTAGGTAGCAAGCATGTTTCAATGGATGGGACAGATTTCTACATGTTATCAGAATCGCACTGGCATCTGACTAATGTCTTGCATTGCACTATACCATGAGTCCCACAAAATAAAATTATGGAGGCGTCATAGGCTATCATTACATCTCCTCGTCTCCTCCAATAAGTAATACAGGGCTGGAAAAAGTGATGTAAGACACCCCCTGCAGGAGATATTATGGGTAACTATTAGAAATTTTGGTCTCTAAGTTATCTTAAAACATTTCGGCAAGCAAAGGGGAAAGGGGTGATCCCATAGCCAATGCATAGCATTTGTTCCCGGCCCCTTCCCCCTCAATCCCCCTTCTCAAAGCTTTAACCCCCTCCCCTTTCTCCTCTTAGTCCATCTCTCGCGTACACCCCTACCCTCCTCCCGTGTTTCTTTAACCCCCCGCCCTATTCCCCCCTCCCCACTTGGCTATGTATTGTACATAAGGCTTGCGCTCCTTTAATATTTTTGTCTGATGATGATGTGAACCCACGTCAAAACCCGTGTCGAGTTTCAATAAATATTCTGTGATATTTGTAAAAGTTGCCTTTTTCTCCATCTTGTAACTATTAGGATAAAAACTCATAATATTTGTGGTGAAATTACATAATATTTTGATAAAAAATAAGCTAATGATGATGTTTTATAATATGGGCTCCAGTTGTCAAGAAGAATATTCGGGATACTTCGAACAACTATAAACAAAAACTCATAATGTGTTGGCAAAATTTAATTATGGTATTAAACAAAATACCTAGTGTTGATGGTTTAGGATATGGACTTCAATTGCAACGAAAAAACCATCTACGTTGAGCTCATCCTTTGATCACTTTTCCATTCGCCTGACCTGGCTCCCCATAATCTCCTCAAAGCCGTCTCCTTTCCTACCCCAGAGTGCCGTGGACTTAATTCCTTCGTCTTCCTTCCCGTCCACCGCACGTTCCCCATCCTTCTCCACACCCACATCTCCAACGCCAGAGGTCTATTCTCATCCTGTCTTCCTTCCCTAAGGCCCACGTTTTTCTCCCACATAACGCCATGCTCCATTTCAAAACCAACCACTTATCTTTTCTTAAAATCTTCAAAGTAGGTCTCCTGTCAAATCCTCTCTCCCGGTAGAGGACCCCGCTTTCCCTAGCACGGACCTCTTCCTAATAAGGTTACGGAAAGGTGTATGGTCGGGGGTGAATTGACACAAATTCTGGAAGAGTACAACGATAATGAATAAAAGGAGGTGCTTTTTTGACTTTGTTGGTGCTAGCATGTTTGATGTTATGTTCCTGTGAATATGGGGCGGAAAACGGATAGAGAAGTGCATCTACGTCTTTGTTGTACCCTGACAGTCTCCACGGCGCATGGCAAAGTGTTAATTTAAATTCTATGTACCGTTTATTAAACCAAATAAAACTCTCTTTAAAAGATGTTTTTTGTATATGGGACCTAAAGTGTATGATTTGATACCAGTGAATATAAAGGTTAATATTAAAACTAAATTCCTTCAAATGGAAGTGGAATGGATACTTGCTCCGCTCAATGTACATTATTTATTTATTATTATTGAGTGAAGTTATTGTACTTATTATATTCATCCTATTTTGTGGCGGGGCGGAAAAAGGATACAGTAGTACATCTACGTCTTTGTTGTACCCTGAGAGTCTCCACGAGGGTGTATGACAGAGTGTTAAATGTTGTGAATTTGTTTTTTTTAAACAGCAACTTTTGGAATTTATACTAAGGTAATTATGGTTTGATGGAAATGTTCTAATTTTGTTTTGTGTATATTTGTGTTTTTATTACATTTTAGGTTTTAAATCTGTTTTCTTCCATATTTTATTAAAATCTGTTTTCTGACTAATATACCGGTATCTATAGCAATATAGATATTAATATTTTTTTAATTTTTGTATGAATACTTTGTTAGCAATCCGGCGGACGCTATAAAAAAGAGCACCAACTGAAAAGCCATAGGCTTAGCAATGAAAACCAATGAATACTATAACATTATATTTTTTGTTTAAATGATGTGATGTATACTGTAATGATCCCTGGATAACTACTGAAATTGAACGACTAATAAATCTGTTTATAAAACTAAGTTCCTTCAAATGGCAGTGGAATGGCTACTTACTCAGCCCAATGTAGATTATTTATTTAATATTATTGTGTGAAGTTCTGGTACATATTATATTCATCCTATTTGGCTCATCGAAAAATTGTATTGTATTAATTATTAGTTTTTTCTATAATTTATAAATTAAAATTTTTATTGCTCTTTGTGGATACATGCAGCTATGCATTACTGTGAAGGTAGCCTCGGCTCAGTTATTCTTTGAGGCTATCCAAAGATTCCTAAAACGTATATAGGAAATCATTGTTTTTGATGAATGTTGCTTTGGGAAGTAATCAACTTTTAATTATTATTATTAATTACTCATGTCCCACGGTAATTTTTTCGTTAAATTATATTTATTATATCCATATTCAATCAGCAGGTTTCCTGAACGTGCATGCCTCGATGTCACGCGAGCAGAAAAGATTCATGAATTAGGCAACGACCGGTTGACGTCCTGAAAGAGAATTTTTGTCCGTGATGATTCCATAGTGTACAATCGGTACGAAAAGAAAGGAAGAGTTTTCAACAGAGTCTACAAACCTAGGTATCATGATTACGAGGGAATAATTATAGCTTGAAGGGTCAACTGAATGAATTGTATGAACAAACAACCTGGCTTAAGGTAATTCACATACCAACGTAATAATTCCGTAATTATTATTCAGGATTCACAAAAAAGACGGTGAAATTCGCCATGAAAACGTCATTTTTCTTGTCCAGGATTTGAACCCAGATCTCCAAATTGCCGGTCAGGTGTGTTATCCAGTTGCACCACCAGGCCAACTTAGTTCATCGCGAATTTCAGCGTGAGTTTACACGAACTAGTCATTTTAAACCTTCCGTTCCTTAATGTTTCTTGTCCTTCGTTGTTCATTGTCCTTTTCTTGTTTTTTGTCCTTCGAACAAGTAATTTTATATACACCTTTCCGTCACCTTATTAGAAAGATCCGGGTTCGAATCCTGGTCAAGTGAATTGATTATTTCGCGGCGAATTTCTTTTTTTTTGTATATCTTCGCACCAGTCCGCGTGACTGCGTACCATATCATTTGTGTAATCGCAACTATTGGAAAATTATTCAGGATTTATTGAACTAACTACAATATCTGATGTCACAATGGATATTTTACGCAAAATAATTCTGCTTCTCTCCTATAATAAAGCAATATCAACAATTCGCTCGAATATACGGCTTGTTTAATACTTATCTCTTTAACTTATTTCAATTGTTGAGATGGCGTACTTCAATAACGTTTCCTTCTCAAGTAGTTGCAGTACTCTCTCGAAGCGCATGCGTGCAGAAAATATAATCATTGGTCGTGTTTAGTCAAGAACTTACAACAGAGTTACCTAATTTACCGTAATTCACGGATTATTTGGCACGCGCATTCGCAGAGGATCCTGAGAGTATTTTTGAATGACTAAATTTATGAAATAATTTACCGTGTGACGCCGCGCCGGGTTTAGGAAACAATTCATTTCCTGCTACTCAGAATTCAAAAATGTTTCATTCGTATGTAATTGAGTTGTATTTATATTTTTGTTCGCTTTACCAAGGCCTATTGCGATAAATATTTGTGCGAGGGGAGTATAAATACAATTTAAACGTGCTCTAGCGCCCATCTTCCTTATTTTATCTCATAACTCGAATTTTTCGATGCATTGAGAAAGTCTAGAGATCTCGTCAACTTCTGAAGTAAACCTGGGTCCCCTATGCCTTTATAAAAGCATTTATCTCGCTTTTTTTGTCGTATTTTGGAGGAAGTCCCATTCTAGTTCATAAAATAACTCATTCTCATTTTTCTTTTCCTCAAAAGAGCTATTTATTACAATTTGGCGGATCTTGTCCGCACGTAATTTAAGTTGGCAGAAGCGGTAATCGTGGGTCATTGAGTGCATATTTTAATTTTTTTAAATAAGTCGAAAAACATTTCTTGGACCAAATTTCATTAAAATTCGCGTTTATGCGTAAGTACGCACCGTACAGGCAGTATTGAAAATTATACAAGAATAATAATAATATATTTTTCTTTTATTAAAGCATGTTATGACCAGAGTTTTCTGCACGGTATTCGAAATGTTCACAAAATTATAAATAAAATATGTCGTTTTCAAGTATTGGACTCGGCATGACACCCTAATTTTAATAATAATAAATGCATTATTTTTCGTATAGAAGCAAATCTGTACACATGTAAGCGAATTACTACGACATATATGTCATGTGCTATAAGTCTACGTGTTAAAATAGCATTGAATTGCTAAGAAACCAAAGCGGAAGCATACAATTTTTTCACTTTTATCAATAAATATCACCGATAAGAACACATTTACGTTTAACTCAAATCTGTGAATAATAAAAATCGCTCCATCCACCTTATCTCACTGGTGAATGTTTTCTCAGATCAGTTCCGGGGGATATTCAGCAGTCCAGATATATTGTTCCTCGGTAAAGATCCTGCCGTCTGACCTGCTGATAAATGGGGGCCCTGAATTATTTCTTCTTCGAAAAGGGTTATTAATAACGTAGATATCCTGGTACAAATCACACAGGTAAAATATTTGCGTTGAGTTTAATCGAAAATCTGTCTCTACCCGGCACTCCATGGGCTTCAATCCCTGGGTTTTACGATCCTCTATGTGCATCATGAGTCATTCATAATGAATTGGGGAATCAACTAGCGGATTAGGATTGTAACAAAAAATGATACAATTGTTTGAACTATAAAAACAATTTGAATCCTGATATGAGTGCTCCAACTCCACAAAGCGGGTATTAATATTTTGGATATCCTTCAAGCTATGCAAACAAAAAATTCTATTAAACGAATACATGCATGCACAGCTTGACACGGAGCAGACCAAGTGATCAAAAAAAATATGAAATGTCTAAATTCCTTTGTGAATATTTGAACGCCACAAAATATGGATTGATTTTCAGGATCCCCCCATCCGCCGTGCCGACGAAAACATTCTCCCGATACAAATAAACGAACACCCAGACACGGACGCACGCAGTCGGAAGAGACTGGCAAATGACACATTGGCCCCATTTGACCCAGTTGGCTCTAGCAACCTAGTACACCTTTGCCATTTGACAGCCGATTGGCTCGTGCATCATCGTTTCTGAGCCTAGGGAAAATATTTCGTCGGCGTCGCAGCGGTGGTGGTGGTGGATAAAAAGACGTCGATTTTTTTTTGCGTCCCCTCGCGTGTTTGGAGACGAAAACATTTTTTATTTCCCTTCATTTGCTCCGAAAAAAAATTGCTGCTGCAAGGGATGCGGAGGAGAATGGTACAGATCTCTTGACGGGTTGTTATTCCCGAAAATGTGAGAGGGCTCGGAGGTGGCGGTGTAGGGTTTGAGGGTTGTGGGGGGGGGAGGGGCGAGGATCAATGGCCGGCGCTGGCGCCCCCCGCCGCCCCTCTTCCGCCCCCACCCCCTGGCCGCACCGGGACGATACTGCTGCCTCCGCCGAGAGGCAGAAGAGAATTGGGGCAGGCGGGATGGGGTTTGGAGGGGGCGGGGGGGGCCGAGACGGAGAGGAGAGAGAGGGGGGCAAGCCGATGCCACGGCCGCCATTTGGGTCACGGGGTGAACGAGGGAGTCTCGGGCATTTTGGGGCCGGGCCAAAGCGCCCCCTTGCTCCCCCTTGGCGCCCGCCGCCCCTGACTCCCCGCGGCAAACTCCCGGAAGTGTAATATGCTTCGCGTGTGTGTATACACCTCATTCTCGCAAAGCTTGCTGGGATGCGCAGGGGTGAACAGACAGTGTATCACAGCTGACGGAAGGACTACTATAGGAAGCCAAGGCGCGAATAAATTCATAGGAATTGGAAATGGATAGCTACACATAAAAGGACGAACACAGGTTTTGGTAGGGAAGATGAAAATTAGTGGAATTCAAACAGAAAAAAATAATGACTGATGATGATCAAATCTGTCAATCTAATAGATGCACAATTCCATTCACTCATTCGTACGGTGATGACTAATGATTATTATAGGTAACACGAGGCTCGGTTCAGCTTATAGAGATCAATGGTAAAATATCCTTTCTGAGGTATCTGAAAATCGCCGAACAGGCAGTCCTTCCACCCAGCTATCTCTCTCAATCATACAGCCGGAAACAATATAGTTGACAGATTTTAGGGTCAATCCCTCAGTCGGGTCTAAACTACTGACGGGTCTTAACCGGTTTTTCCCAAAAGACCCTTCTAGCTCTAGAAAAAAACTTTCTTAGTCTTTTATTCCTGGGCATGACGAAATTCATCTGCGCTGGACTCACTCAGCGAGGAAGAGAAGTGAGTAAACCGAGAAGATTACTCCTTCGCCTTATCTGTAATTATCTACCCCCACCCAGCTTCGCTTCTACCAAGGTAGCTTCCAGTAGAGGGGAAGGGGGTGGGCCTCTTTTTGGGGGTCTGCGCAACCAGAACTGGTTTGATGCGACCGTTTCTCGAACTAAACGATAGGAGCCGTTATTTCGGTCGATTCAAATCACAACCTTACCCCTTCATGGTTTTTCATAGGTACAAGCAGAAAAACTGCTTATCTATGTTAATCTTAATGCTGGAGATAATACTGGAAATTGACTACATGGAAACAAACCAATTCTTCGTTGTCAAGATTTACTAGCCGCTGTCTTGGACTTATTGGCATGGATAATTGGGGATATGAATAATATTTCGCTGAAAGATTTCCGACGGCTAAAGCTCAAAGTTATTCATCCCATTGCCATTTTACTAGAAGTCAACAAATTAGGCACACATGATAATTAAAATTCCCAAGGGATAAAAGATCCCACAGCAAAATGGAGACAGTCTCTCTATATAGGAAACTTTCCTAAAAAGTATACAGAAATATATGCCAAGATAATATCAAAATTACATTTTGTAATTAATTAAGCCCAAGAATCTGATCTCATACATCAAGGACTGAATTTCCATAGCAGGAAAAGTAGATTGTACAAATGAAATTGTTTGGGCTCTATGTATGCAAGAAGAAGATATTTTATTTTAAAAAAACGCAAATTTTGCTCTTTTTCATGGGCTGAATTGAATAAGTAAATCAATTATTCAACCATCGAAAACTAAATCATTTCACAAGCTGAAAAATATTTTACCACAACATAGGGAAATAATGGTA
This sequence comes from Pyrrhosoma nymphula, assembly GCA_963573305.1. Taxonomy (NCBI): domain Eukaryota; kingdom Metazoa; phylum Arthropoda; class Insecta; order Odonata; family Coenagrionidae; genus Pyrrhosoma; species Pyrrhosoma nymphula. Next base: position 111,377,295 of record OY754332.1, read on the forward strand.
CGAAATTATTGCTGAAACAGAACCATGAAAGTAAACAACCTAGAAACAGCCATGTACTTTAAGTGAAACGAGTCGGGTGTTTTGTTTCCGATTTAAGTTGGACTGCTTCTTCCCGGGGAGTATTGCATCGAGTATCGGAGAAAGTTTCGGGAGAGCTGTCAACATTTATGCATATTTGAGGGCGCGGCGTTTGATTGACGAGTTATAAATGACATGTCTTATCGACAAGATGGAATTGGGTCAGCGGGAGAAATCGATATATCGAAGCCCAATGACTTTGTCCGACTCACGATGGAGGAAAAGAAATTGTCCAAATAAGGATGAGGATGATGAGTGGATGGATGGCTGGTGTTGAAATCATTATCCGTGGCTGGGTAGATGACAACGAGCTAACGCGATATCAACAAAGCACGCAGATGTGATGCGAAGGAACATTTTCACAGCCCTCCCTAGGTCATAGGATCCGGAACAAAGCTACAGATTAGCCTGGGTCCTGCACACCGGATCGATATGATGAATAGACTCCGTAACTACGCAGCCGAATTCGCTAAGGGGCAAGTGACCCGCACTATCTCTCCGTATCGCTCGTGAGTCCCGTAAAAATCTACGCACCATCTGGTGAGCCGCCGTAACCGGGGATGTGGCAGGGGGTGTAAAAACATCAGCCCTTCCCTATTCTCACCCCCAACTCCCTATATTCCTGTTCAAGAAGAGCAGTTAGCTATGTATGAAAATTTGCATGTATTCCCATAAATGATATCTGTCGATAAAAGTGAAAAACATTGCATCGTAACGAAGTGGTTTTTCTAGCAATTCAATGTAATCTTAACACGTAGCCTTATGGTGCATGACATATATTCGAAAGAATTCAATGAAATACTTATGTACACATTTTATTCAGAACAAAATATTCCGGAGGTAAAATAGCCCCCCAATCGGATCTCCAGGTGGGGAATACTGGGAAGGGTACATCAGTCAAAGATGTCAGATGCAGGATAGGGACATGGAACGTGAGATCATTTGGGGGTGTGCGGGAAATTGGAGAACTTGAAGATGGAGATGGCCAGACTGGAGTTAGACATCGTAGGGGTGAGCGAGATCAAGTGGACGGGAGCGGACGACTTCTGGAGTGACTGATATAGATTCATATACTACGGCGAAAACCAGAAGATTGCGGGAGTTGGATTCATCCTGAAGAGTAAAGGCAGTACAACGAAAGGATAATGCTAATCAAGATAGAAGGAGAAACGACAGACATAGTAAATGCAATAGTGTACATGCCAACGTCCAACCATGTGGAAGAGGAAATCGAAGAAATCTACGAGCAACTAGAAGAGGTCCTGGGCATAGACAAACGGAAGGAAAATCTAATAGTGGTGGGAGATTGGAATGAAGTGGATGGAGAGGAAAAGGATGGGAACGCAGTCGGAGAGTTCGGACTGGGGAAACGGAACGATAGAGGAGAAAGACTTGTGGAAGTCTGCAGTGAGAATAACATGGTGGTGGCAAACACCCTCTTCATGCAACACCGACGGAGAAGATACACATGGAAGATGCCAGGAGACAGAGCCCGATACCAGATTGACAACATTCTGGTAAGGCGAAGGTACAAGAACCAAGTGAAGCATTGCAAGACTTATCCCGGGCCAGATATCAACAGTGACCACAATCTAGTGGTAATGGAAAGTCAACTGATATACAAGAAGATATGACGGACGAAACGAGAACAAAGATGGAACCTAAAGCCACTGCAAGAGGAGAAAGGAAGAAGAACATTTACTGTTGCCATTGATGAGAAGGTGGATATAGCAGAGGAATTCAGCCAAAGTGTAGTAGAGATATGGAATAGCTTCAAGAAGATCATCACGGAAGTAGCAGAGGTAAAACTAGCACGGAAGCCGGTAGAAATTAAGGAATTTAAAAACAAGGAATCAAAGTGAATGGAGAAGAAATCAACATGCTACGCTTCGCTGATGATATCGCCATCATAACAGAAAACGAGGAAGACCTACAGAACTCACTGAACACAATGGAAAAAGTGTTCCAGGAATACAACATGAAAGTAAATAAAAAGAAAATCAAGATACTTGCGTGCGGAAGAGAGAAAGTAGTGGCCGATGTCCGCCTCAAAGGAGAAAGAATGGAGCAATTGGAATCATTCACCTACCTCGGGAGCACCATTACCTGTGATGGAAGAAGCACTACAGACATCAAGCGTCGAATAGCCCAAGCAAAGACGGCATTCATGGCCAAAAGCCCGCTACTCTGCTAAAAAAAGCATAAGACTGGAGATAAGGAAACAGTACGTGAAAATATTCGAGTGGGCAGTGGCACTCTACAGACCAGAAGCATGGACCATTGGAAAAACTGACCAGAAAAGAACTGAAGCCTTCGAGACCTGGTGCTGGAGGAGGATACTAAAGATCAAATGGACGGATAGGGTGAGAAACTAGGAGGTATACAGAAAAATTGGATAAGAAAGGGCACTGTGGAGCATCATACGCCAAAGAACTCGGTGGATTGGCCATTTTATGAGACACAACAATTACATAGGAAGCATAATGGAGGTAAAAATTGAAGGGAAAGTCCCCAGAGGAAGACCAAGAGACAAGTACTTGGGGCAAGTCAAGAGGGATACGGGGAAGAAGAACCATTGGAAAGTGAAAGAACTGGCATGGGATAGAGCGGAATGGAGGGCTGCAGTATACCAATCCTTGTAATGTAATACTATGATGATGAATTTTTGCTTACAAGTATCAAGGTGCCACGATGTCCAATATTCAAAAACAACATGTTTAAATATAATATCGTATAAATTTCGAATATAAGTGTAGCAAAATTTGGTGGCATTCTCTTGTGGAGAGCATGATGCAGAGGAGAGGAAGATATACATTAGATTTGTGATGAAGCGGCCGAGCCTTTTTCCAGAGGACCCTGCGTGAGTCCTTTGATAACCTTGCCCGCTAATCAACGCTTGGTTTACGGTCAGTGTCCTCTAATCCTCCACTCGTGGAGTGCCACCATGTTTTGCTATACCTATACAACGCTGACAACTATAATCATAACAAATTTTAAATCGGGAGAAAATTTTCAATTTTAATTCTTGCAGATTTCCATTTCTGTCTGTACGGGGCGTTACAACACATAAACAGATGCACTTATAAAAGCATAGACAGATAACCAGATGATGGTCCAAGAACTTTTTCGACTCACAAAAATTACTAAAATGTGCACTCAATGACCCATGATTACCACTCAAGCCACGTTACGAGTATCTTCGCTCTGGTGCAGAGCTCCGTTCATCGGATGAGTCGTTGAATTACCCCATTAGTTTCGTCCGTCACCGTTAGAGGTTACCATTGTCTTAAGTGCTAAAACATATCTAGTTTTGAAGATAATAAAACCAGCAAAAATTCGTAATGCTGTCAATAAAAGTAAATCTAATGTGTGCAGTTATTTTTTCTCTGATTGCTATCACGAAATAAAGTTATCACTAGCAGCTGTGGCAGCTTTTTCTAGTATATACCAAGATTTGCTGTACCGAGTTCGAATCTCATTACTATCGGGGTGGCTGAACCCCTCTTGGTCCTCGCCTAGTAATTCCTCTGGGACTACCGGCAAATATTTTGAGGATGCTTGATGCCATTTCATGGAATTTATTTTGATTTACACATTTATCGCCACACATAAGTCGCCACGTATTCCTCCCTACAGTGGACAGAGAACGGAAGAGGAGCCATTCCGGGACATTTCAGTGCCAGCCGGGACAAATTTGCCAAATGGGCTGGACACCGAGAGAGGCCCTTCAAACCGGGACTTCACCGGCCAAACCGGAACGAGTGGTAAGCCTATTTAAGAGGAAGCTTACGTCGACGCCGTGTTTCTCTCCTTAGAGAATTGTTCCAACGGTTTCTCTCCGCTGTTGCTAACCTACATTGTTTGTCGCCTCTTCAAATGACCAATCAGATTATTGTTCTCCGATGATTGTCTTTGAGAACTCGACGCCCATTGTCACCCTTAGAAGGGTAAATTATCCACCAACTACCCCGGAAGTTGTAGATTTGAGTCCACCTGGGTGGTTAACACATGAGTGCTTGTTATAATAAAAATAGTTATTCGCCATGAGAAATTAGTGGAATGTCCGTCATTAGATTTGTACCTGTGAGCATTAATTAAATTAATATTACTATCCATATTACCAGCATGAACAATAAGGCTAAGTAAACTAATCACGTGGAAGAATCGAATCCGGGATCAGATCATGAAACACACATTCCATCCATCTTTGTGCCTCCTATTTTCACTTCAGACCTTATTTAATGCGCAACAGCTGATTTAAGCTTTTATCCTGTATCTCTACCTAGACAAGTGATATGACTTCAATGCTAAGACCATGGGAATGCGGTAAAATAGTTCCCAAAGGCTAAAGTCAGCGTGGCTCGAAGCATCCAGACCAAAATGATGACAGGAATCGCAATTTTCAACTGGTAAATCAGGTTTCGATTAATCTATTTTACCGGTGAAAAATGCAGTTGTCATCATTTTGTTGAATTTCCACCACATCACACCTGATACTTCTCTTTTTTCATCCAACCTAGTTCGACTTCATATAAAATCATGCGAATACCGGGAGCAGCAGCAGTATCGATAAGAAATCAGCCACCTAAGTGGAATTCAGCGCACTCTTGGTAGGAGGAAAACCATATTGGAATAAGATATCCCCTGCCATGCTCCAAATTGACTCTTAATTTATAGCAAAAAAGATATTATGAGATGTCGTTGAAGTAATCTAGGGTGCACCACAGGGACAGACATTCGATCGCCAGCATATCGACGAGCTATTGGCTCGTGGATACTTCACCACAATTGTTTTCGTGACGTCAATTACGACGCACTTTACTAACTCATACAGTTGTACGATAAGGAATCAAAGTCGCCTGATTAATAGCTTATCACTAACAGAGTTATTCGTCGATAAACATTCGTTTTTATCAAGTAAATATTTAGAAGCTCCTCGGATGAAAAAGTGAAAGAGAGATGCTATTTGCTTTGGACGGGCCTCTTCTCGAATACGCCGAGAACATTTCCCGACACAGAATGGAAATAATAAAATGGAATAACCAAGATACTAAGTCAAGCCTCAAGCTTCGTTCAACTGGTATTAGCGAAAAGGAAATGTAACGCAGCTGATGGACGGACTCGGTTGGGACCGTAAGAGATTCGGATGCTACGCGCTAGGATTAGATTACTTGAAAACATTCATGTGAGGTGAGTTTCAGTAGGACACGTAGGATGTTATTTGGTACAGAAATATTTCTCTCGAACTGATAGATGCGACAAAATGAGAGAGATATACTGCCGCACTGTTGGATACAAAAACTCCTTCCCACACACCATTAGTGCATATAACAAAAACGGCATTGCCCTAATACACTCCGTTAACGTGCAGTTCACTTTCGTCGTCTCCTACTTCCTTTTTCCTATTCCCTCCCTTCATATTCCAGGCGTCTTAAGTTACCGCACGCAAGTCTTGCGCCCGCATCATGCACCCGTGCCCCAAAACCACGCCTCGCATCCGCACCCTGCAACCGCACTCCGTACCTGCGCCCGCACTCCGCACCCGCACTCCGTACCCGCACTACGCAACCATATTCCTCACCCACTATCCACACGGGACGGCAAGAACGAAACTTTTTACAATTCCGAACCGAAATCGGAACTGTTCCTTTTAGGTCCTTGGGGCTTTCGATCAAAATGTTATCGTTCCACTTTTGTTCCGGAACCACATTCGTACTGAGTCTTTTGGTTCGGTTCCGTGAACCAAAACTTTACCTGAACCAACTCAGAACCGTTCCGAAACCACGAGTTTAGTTTGGTTAAACATCCCTGTTCCCTTGCGCAGGGCAGTATTTAGATTTATATTGGGCATGATGTTTATAGACTCGCCAATGTCAATGAAGACCTTAGTGGGGAGAACGTTTTTTCGACGGTTAGCAAAGGTTACAGACTTACCCCTCACGCCTCCCCTGGTTCTCAACCTATTCCTCATTTTAGTAGGAAAAATGTATCAAGAGATATTTGATATTCGAGAAATCAGAAGTAAACACCATTTAAGGTAAATGTTCCATTCTTCTTCCGGGAAAGCGGAAAACTCCGAGAGAACCATTTGAGGTAGTTTGAGAGAGATATCACTTCATATAAAATTCATTGAATTTTAAATGATTACAATGAAAATATCTCATCCTTCTAATGGCAGCAAAAAATCAGCCACTTGCTATATGCGTGTTTATTACGATCTATTACTTACTACATCAACATATTTCACGCAGTATTTGCCACAAAAAACAGTCATTCCCCATGGGAAATGGTACGGGTACACACACCAGAGAGATTTCATTTTCAAAAAGTAAGAATTTATAACGCAAAAATCTCGTCAGAAATTAAAAAGTACGCATTTGAATGCTTTCCCCATTATATTTAAAATTAAATCAATTACTCACAACAGTAATTTAGCACAGAATCGTAAAAAATCCTCGGTTGTGAGGGCGTTCTCAGCGAGCAGCATGAAAAAAAAATTAGTCAAGTTAACACTTTATATACGTATATTCAGTAATTACTGAGAGTTTCAGCAACACAAAACGAAGATTTTGCGTCATTAATGTTACAATATTTGCTTCATGCTTATCATTGCTGCTTCAATTTAAAAATAAAAATGTAATATGGTGTTTATTGTGACTAGGGAAAAATCTCACTCAAACTGCCTTAAAGGGAGAATAGGAGAAGAATTCGAAATCGTCTCACATTCAAGTTAACAGCCGGTGGGGGCTCCCTAACAAGAACCACGTCAGTTGCTATGACATAGAGGGGCCCTCACAGTATTGGAGGATGCGGCCAAGATGATGGGGACATCCAGCAAATTCTCATTGAATCCGCCTTTGCTGCTCAATGATAGGCAGGAGGGAATCGATCATGATGGGAGGCGGAGGCATCCCTGGGTAAAGATGTAAATAAAAGATAAGTGAAGGCCTTGATTTGGAGAGAGAGAAAGAGATGGAGAACGTTGTATGCTTCGGTGGGGGCTCTTGAGGAGGAGGAGAATGAAGTGGATCTCGGGGTTGGGGGAGGCTTGTGTGAGTTTGTGGGGGGGCAGGGGGGTTATACGGATAGGGTGCAGTAGGGGTATGGTACCAGATGGAGGAGGAGCGGATTGAGTGGGGAGCGAGTGGGATTGGGAGAAAAGGTACACAAACGGGGATGCGATTCGTCTCCGTCAACGGAGGAAGTTGTCGGAAGAAATTTGAAGTGGGCATTAAGGGTGAATTGAGGGGATATATATGTATATATGTAATTATATATGTATATAAAAATCTTGTGACAGGATCAACTAGGATATATACACCCTAGTCAATATTTTTTCATTAGGAGTTGGCCGTCATCCATCTTCACACCACCATTGTGATAACACATTTTATGTTTCCTATCCTCTGTTTGAACGAAATATTTATTTACATCTCTGAGCGGTTTGAGTATCTGAATATATATATATATATATATATATATATATATATATATATATATATATATATATATATATATGTATATAAATGCCAAGAGGGTGGTCGATAAAAATATAGAAACAAGCGAAAGACACAAATTAAAACTTCTCTTATTTCGGTGGCATTGGCATCTACCTTTCTCAAGGTAAAAAGTAAGAATGAGGGAAGGGATAGAGATTGAGGTATGGGAGGGCAAAGAGGGGGAGACGAAGGTGTAAGAGAGGAAGGAGGGGAAAGAGGGGGAGAGGTAACCGAAAGAAGGGAAGGAGGGGGAGAGGAAGGTGTAAGAGGGGAAGGAGGGGTAAGAGGAAGAGTGGGGAGAGGGTGAGCGGAGGGGAGAGAGGAATTAAGTGGAGAAAAAGGAAGTAGAGAGTGGGGGAAACAGGGAGAGAGGAGATGAAGGGGAGGCAGAAATTAGTGCGATTCATTTAGCCCAGGGGTCAAGAAGGCATGGTGGATCAAAATACAAGAAGATTCAAGATCCTTGAGCTGAAGGGAAGATGAAGAAGGGGGAAGCGAGGCAAGTAAACCAACTTTAAAAATATTATTAAAGGTGGAGTTGTGGGAGGAGACGTGAATGGCGACAGGGAGAGAAACAGAGAATGGAAGGGGGATCATTACAAGAAGAGCGGTGCCCATTCATACGAATGTTAAGAGGAGTGGTGGATAAGTCAATATAAAAAGAGGGGCAGTACGGCAGTATTGACAGAGGAGGATGTGAACAATGTTTTGTGCGGTGCAAGAGGGTGAGGGGACAGAAGGGAGGGTAAAAGTGAGGAACTTGTCCGGCAAGGGCTGGGTGATGAGGATGGCGCAAGTTTTGCATCGCGGGCGGTTGCACGGGATGGGAAGGGATTTGGTGGGTTTGAGTGATTTGGACAGGGGTTTGGTGATTTTTAAAATGGCGGATAGATTGGCAGGGCGTCTGAATCTGAGAGAGGGACATTGAGGAAATATTTTTGAAGTGGTTAGGTTGTCTGAAAGGATAGGGTAGAGGTTTTTTATAATGCGTCTAAGGGAGTCAACACCAGGGATGTAGGTGGTACAGAGGGAGATTTTGTGTTGAGAAATGCTATTAGTCGTAGGCAGTTAAGGGAATGTGGTTTTTTGAGGATTTTTTTGTTAAAAAGGTGCTCTGGATATCCTCTGCGGAGAAGAGATTGATGGAGGTTAGTGAGGAATTTATCAAGGGAATCAGGGTTGTTGCAGATTCGGTGGCCGCGAATAGAAAGGGAGTACGAGAGGAACCGTTCAGTGTGGGAGGGGTGGCAGCTATTGGAATGGAGATATTGTTGTTGGTTGGTGGGCTTGATATGAACGGATGTGCTAAATTTGCGGTCTGAGATGGAGACGATTACGTCTAGAAAGATGATGTTAAAGGCAGAGATGTTAGAAGTAAAGGAGAGGGAAGAGGAGGCTTTGAGAGAGTAAATAAAAGAGTTAAGAGAATTAATACCATGTGGCCACAGAAGGAAGATGTAGTCAAAGTAACGAAACAAGAGAAGAGGTTTTAGAGAGCATGAAGATAGAAAATATTGTTGAAAAAGGTTGGCGTATGAACGACTGAAACGACTGCCCATGGCGCATCCTTTAATTTGAAGATAGAATTTATTATTGAAAGAGAAAGCGTTGTGAGTAAGGATGAAATTAGAAAGATTAAGAAGGAAAACAGAACTGGGAATGTGAGGAGCAGGGCGTTGAGTAATGAAATGGCGGATGGCGGAAATTCCTTCAGAATGAGGAATGCTAGTGTATAGGGAAGTGAAATCAATAGTGGCCATTAAGATATCATACTCAGAGGGGAGTGGAGTGGAGTTTCCGTGTAATAGGACTCCGAGGAAGGAAGATGGAGGCGTTGACGGCAGCAGCTGGGAAATTGACATTTTTGCAGAGCGGTGTATATAGATTTTCCCCTAAAGCAAAAACAGAAGTTATATCGAAGGGTGACGATGATTTATACGAATTGTTTCCATTAAAACTCATTGCAAATTACCAAAGTTTTTCCGGAAGAGGGTGGCTTTTCTTAACTACTCTCCTTTACAATTTTTTTAACTTAACCTTCTCTCTCACAGCTCAAACGTTGTATGGAAAATTCCACTTCCCACTCTTTAAAAGTTTATTTTTATTCATTTTTCGATCTTTATTAACGATGCAATATATTTTAATATCTTTTGGATTGTGAAATTAGAAGTAAAAAATCGTTGTATGAAGTAGACGTGTATGCTCGCTTTCGTATCCTAATGAAAATACCCATGCTGGACGTTAAATTTTGATAAAGGTATTAAGTTATCTATTTTAAGGCAAGGATGTGAACCTGAGTAAAATGCCGACTGAATTTCAGTTTCGATCTGAAGGCCCAAGTATTTTCTCCACGAAATATTTTTGTTCCGGGAGATAAGATATTTTCTTTGGTACTCTTGGTCTACGGACAAAACCCAAATTGAACACAAATTTTAGTTTCACTCTGGGCTGGATCCCTTCGACCCATGTGACGCAGGCACCCTCCGAAAGCCAATCCCACGGGCACGCAGAACCAAAAAGGGTAACCGCCTTGGATGCTTAAGGATAGTTAGGTTGCATCATTTGCCAAATATTATTCTCTGATCTAGATCTTGTAGGTTTGGGCACATATGTGTACAATATTGATTGAATGGAACCAGTGAAAACGATGTGAGTTCTACTGTTAAACCAATAGAGTAAACTTCAAAACAGCGCAACCATGGGAGTCTTGGATGTCCCAACAGTAACGGGGACGCGTAGCTCCTAGAAACAGTGCATAAAATAATGATTACTTTGAATGAAACCCGCAGAGTATATTCATTAATTCCGATAAGTACCTGCGTTATAGTAAAGCAATGGTAATGGTATAAAAATGGCATATATGTAGTGTAGACATTGATTGTTCACTAGGATCTCTCGCTGCAGGTAGCGTAATCAAAGTATCTCCTAATGAAATTTAATGCTTTCTTACCACAACCTCGTGCATCAGGTGATTGTTTATCAGGGACTATACCGCTTTTTAGAAGGTTATCAAGATGTGTTGCACAGGATGGGGTGCAAGAGAGAAGAAAACTAATGTTCGAAGTAATGAGGTGCGCGCGAGAAACAGGAAAGGAGCGGTAAAATAACAATTTTAGATTAAGAAAAAGATGTAATGGCAGGTTCCATGCTGATACTTACATTCATGTTTTTAGTTTGCTGTTATTTTTTGCTTTGAGATTTTGTTTCGCATTTGTCATTCATGTTTTGGGATGCTGGAAATGAGTACTTTGGGAATTTGGTCGTCATGTACTTATCATTGGGGAGCGTCTTGAATCTAATATTTTATTGAGAGAGGAGCGTTTTTTGTTAACATATCTGACGCTTTCTACCTAAATTCCAAGAGGAAGTCTCAGTAGGCAAGCGATATCTGTGAGTATCGAAAATCTTGTGAGCTACAATTCCTACGCTAATATTTCAACAACCATTCTTTGGTATTTCACGCAAGGCATATAAACGCTCAGGGAATAGCTTTCCCCTTAGTCTTCCCTTATTCACTTTAGCCAACAGTTTAACTACATGATAATACGATCAAAATATAGTTGTATACAGGTAACGGTAGAGACAGCGTTGATTCCTTACTACAAAACTCTTTCAGGAAAACGAGTTGATTCTCAAAACAAAGGCTCAACGTGTAAAACAGAGTGTAGTTAATCATAATTTGAAATATTCTCACGTGGGTACCTCAAAGAACTCTTTTTAGATTATTTTCTTGGAGTGCATAAGAAAGCATCATACTTTCACCGGTGCCATGATTTTTCCTGTATCAACTTTAAATCAAGTCAGCAATTCAAGTTAGAGTAGAGTAAGTCAGTTCCAGGATGATGGCGAAGGCCAATATTTATCTGTTTTAACCCCATGAGTAATGGTTTATTTTTTACTATACAGCCTAAAGCATTTAATCATTGACTTATTTCTTTTTCATGACAAATCAAAGGATTAATTGGAGGAAATACCAGTGCAGCGTGACAAAATATAAGCCTGTCTTCGCAAGTGGCCGTCGGCCAAATGAATTGTCAGTCGTACGGCAAGATGTTGAAGTAGTACAATGGCTAATGGAAGTTGTTTTGGCTGATGGCTGCCATTTAATTAAAATTATAATAGTACTGCTTCGCGAGTCCTGTGCCGCTTCCCCGCAAGTAAAATTTCTTTGATCGTGCAAAACCTTCTTAAACGGCTCAAATCATACTAGATTCCGTCCTCTCGACATCAAATACCGGCTAGTGTACTAGGTCTCCAGCTGGATCAAGTAAATGATGACACCGGCTCTAATCTATGAATTAAGTCTCATTGTAAAGAAAAGGATTAGATATTAATACTTGCTTTACATCGGAACTTAAAGAAATCTTCATGGTCGGAAAAATGGGTTTCCATGAGTAAGGTGTCACAGTTAAGGGTAAAAACTGCAGATGAATAATATTTTACATCTCAATTCCGTGGAAAAAGTTTTATGGGGGCTCGAAAGGTAATCGTGAGGCATGAAGTGCATATTTTTATATCTTTTAACTAAGCAGAAAATTATTCTTGGGCCAGATTTCACTAACATAAGTCCATCTGTTAATGTTGGAATTTACTACACGCACAGTCATTAAAATGATGCTATAATTTCAATTTTTTTACTTAATTAAACCATGTTATGACTAGAGTCTTCGGCATGATATTTGAAATTTAGACAAAATTATGCTGAAATATTTTGTTTCCGAACATTTTACTTGGCGTGACACCTTGATATTTGTTAGCAACCATTACAATAATACAAAATGTATTATTTCGTGTTAAGAAGAAAATTAATACATATTCAATCGAACAAATATTAAATATATTTCATGTGTCATGAGGCTACTAGTTAAAATAGCATTGAATTTCCAAAAAGCCAAATGGAATGAAGCTTTTTTTCACTTTTATCTAGAGCGTCCAAGATAATAGTGCAGTTGGCAGTTAAAAATGCAGTCAATTTTTAAAACTTGTCCAATACCTTTTTAGGACGTGGATCACGTGACCTAAGATTCCATGATGGTGACCTTTGTTTCAATCATACGAACGTGAAAAAATTGTTTAGTTTTCATTTCTGTCTGAGCGAAATCAGCTTGTATCAACTGTCCCATTACCATAGACGGACTCAAGATGTCACCAATGAGAATACGTGCGCGAAGTTTCACGCAAATTCATATGCAAACAAAAATCTCTCCAACCACCTTAAACCCAAACTAAGGCCAGTTAAACTCGGCGAATTTTTTAGGCTAGATTTTGACGCCACGACGAAAGGTGGAACTAGACGGCAGCACTTGTACTCCACCCATGCAGACGACGTTGGCACTATGAATTCCCTATAGGAGCAGAGTGAATATGACGAATTGAATTGCCTAAATGTGAAGACATTTCGGCATAATAACTACTAAAATTGGCGTCAAAGATGGGTGTTTACAAACTGTACCCTTCGTTACGGACAGAGCAATTCTTAACAGTTATTAATCGTTGACGATAGGTATTCAACACGATAAGGAGGAAATTAGCGATCTCCATTCTTAGGAAATAGTACTGTAAGATATTAAGCTTCCCACCGGGAAATGTCGTACGATCGGACCACAGAGGTTGCTTTACAGGAAGGAAGTAAATCCATCCAGCATTCCGCGGCTTCAATTCCGTGGCACCTCAAATACACGGTGAAGAGAGGAATAGTATTTTTTGTATTTTTATTTAGCATGCTTCGACGGCTAAGGTCCTTTCACACATACTGTCTGCCACGTGCAGACAAGGGCAACAGCACTCGGACGAATCGGAGGATCGCCCCTCCAAATTCGAGCCGAGCCCAACGGTTAACTTCGGTGACTATTCGGGAACCAGTGTTTCCATCGTAGCAGGCCGTTGCCCGATAGGAAGTGTCACTGGAATGGGCCCGTTCAATGAGACACCGAGCATGGTTTACGAGCACAGAGCGTCAGGTACAGCAATGGAAACACCTCAAGGCGGAGAAAAGGCACGCGACATTCCCTTGCTCAGTACGACTGCTCTGACCACCCCGGCGACCCCATCCCCACATTCCGCCCGGCTCGAGGCCAGTATGTCATGGCATACCCCGCCACCGACCCTCCGAAGGGTTGGAGACGACGTGGTTGAGGGAATGAAGGGGTCGATCCGCGGGGGGGAATGAGGTGGGAGGGTTTTAGGCGTCGCTCATCTGCGGTACCTCCCAACCACCCTCCGTGGAGCGACGTCCGGGGAAACGAGAGGAGAGGTTGGAGGAGGCACACGAGAGGAGAGTGAGGGAAGGGAGAGAGGGAGGTAGAGAGGGAGGTAGAGAGGGAGGTAGGGAGAGAGGGTGGAGGTTGAGATGAGTCGATAACGCCAGCGAAGGGAAGGGCAAACCACTCCCTCCTCCGTCTCCTTCGCTCGCGGTGGTCGACGCCAAAACGTTCTCCGGATCCGAACGACGGAGCACCCCCCGTCACCCACCGTGTCCCACGCTCGCCTCTGTTCTCCATAGACACTCGAATAACCCGAAAGTGTCATATTTATCAAAAGAAATCAGGAATGTTGAAGTGTAATGCTTTAGTACACTCCGTTGTCTCGGGTGTGACTTCGCGGAATTTGCTTAGCATTGTAAATGATAATTCTAACTTAGTTAGAATTATTGCAACAAGGCGACCTAGGTTTCGACGAAGCTCGTCATCATCAGGTGTCAGAATCAGTTGACGAAGCTCGTCATCATCTCTCGTCGACGAAACGTGTGATGACGAGCTTCGTCGAAACCTAGGTCGTCTTGTTGTAATAAATACATGTGGAAAAACTATGTTATACTTGTCATTTACAATACTTTCGTGTACTATCCACCGTTTATTTGAAATTAAAAAAAAAACTTAAAAATGACGTACTACTTCCGAGAAACGCAATATTTAAGTATGTGTAATGGGAAGTGGTATTTCCTCTCCACCCTTCCTCCGACTTTGAATGATTATTTGAGAAAAATAACACTTTTAATTTTTTCACCGACATTATTTTCATCTATATTTCATACAATGTTTGGAGTACTGTCACTATGCATGCCTATCACCAACGGCATTGGAACCCTGTATTTTTACACGAATTCCAATCCCTCTACCTCCTCAATACCTACAAAAAAACAGATGAATTCTTTTTTTAGTTGATATTACATCTTCAAGGCTTGATAATTCAACAAACAACTGATTTTCAAAACTTGTACTGCATGGTAGTTTTTCTGCACCGAAAAAACCTTTCTTTTTCAATATTTCTCAGGTTCTCGGGATATTTTTTCGGTGACGAATGCCCAATTTCCATACTTTCTTTTTTATTCGCACACTGATCATGCATTTAAGGAAGAAATAACGTTCAAGAAATAAATAATGGAATGTTACACGGAGTCCTGGCTTTATTTTTATCCTAAACATACAAAAAAATGTAAACTTGAAGTTTTGCTTTGAGAAGGTAAAGAAGAAATTAAACTGCGCAAAAACCATTTTCATGTTCAAATTTACCAAAAACACTCTTTATGCTTTCAAACGATACATTTATTACTTCTGTTTCAAGTAAAATAAGCCTGCTGGAGCCTCGAAATATGGGCGTTAAATGACGCTTTTCTCGTGTACTTATGGTGCATATTTGCCTATGACTCTGAGGAAACGTTTATTTTCTGTGAATTTTGTCGACGGATTTGTGGTTACAAAAATGGGCTCTACTCACACATCAAATTTCATTGAAGTTTGGGATAATGACGCAACAACCATTTGTTGTTTTAAATTGAATGATCCTATTCCAGTGTCAACCTAACCACCTGTCTTAAATAGGGCATATCACCTCACTTGTCAGAGGGCTCTTCTAATTAATACAATCCCTACCTTGACATCTATATGGCCTGAGAATTACAAATTGTTTCCAAATGTTTGTTAGTAATCCTCACTCATGATTTTGTTTAGATATCTAATAGGAGAAAGCCATTCCAGAATCTAAAAACTGAATTTCAGTATTAAGAGCCTATCACATAAATTTCGGTGATTTTACTCTTACTTTTTATGTTCTAACACCACCTGCTACTCTCCCATGCAGGGTAGTATGTAAAATTTGGATGAGATTGCATATGGTGGCATTGCATTGCCGCATAGCAACGTATATCTACCTCTTGCATTAGTACTACATATCACGTTGACATTGCTTGACGTTGTATATCGTTTAGCTGGTCACATTGTGCGTATCCTGTTGCATTAATAACGAATATTTCAATAAATATCATCATGTCAATGCACATTGTCATTTGCATATTTTTTTAACATAGCATAGTTATTTTTTGTCACATATTATCGCACTTAGCAAATTATTTCTGAACTACACGTCAATTATCCTCCAGGCTCATTTGGTGACGACGAGGTGACATTTAATTAATATCAATAAAGATTAATTTAATACCAAGTGTATCACCATATATTCGTTCTTAAGTCTTTGACTTATCTCCTCTGGGTGAAGAAGACTGCTGCCATTTTCCGAGGTCCGAGATAAAAACCACTGAATCAGAAGTAACTCCCGGAAAATAATAGCGGCTGTGCTTGTCTTAAATGCAATTGAAGGATATAGTTATTGACCTTTTCTGAAACATTTGATCAGCAGAATCGATTTATCACAAAACCACGGTCATGGAGTGGTTTCTTCGATGAACTTTGGACCCATAACACTGTTCCTGACCGATGATATGACTTCGTTAAACTTATAAGATGAAGAATAGTCACAATGAGAACAGCTATTTCCTGTTCTCCTTGCTTATCGTCGTTTTAGAGGGAACTTTCGTTTAATTACATCCAAAAAATCTGCCACAGTTACTATCTACTAGTAACAATGTTACAAAAACTTTGCGGAACTTCCTCGAAATTAACCCAATGCCTCTTGATGTCTTAATGCTTCCTGGCTATTCTAAACGTAGCCTGGAGAAATGCCTCTTATTTAAATTTTTCGTTTTACTTAACTTCTTCCCATTCAACGCGGCAAATTTCATGAATACTGATTTTTCATTTATTTTGTTGTTTGCGTTAGAGTGGTAAAGGCGTGACGACCAAGTGAGTAACTACTTTCCTCCAAAAAGACTTGATAGGATTAATATTGTTTTTTGCAGAATGTTGTGCATTTGCAAAAATCAGGGAGAAGAAGATTCGAAGTATAAATAAAACAAGTCCAAGGATATAAATTAAAGAATCATTATTTGTTAGAATTAACGTATGTTTAAACCAGGTAAGGGAGAAAGGAGAGGCCCCAAGGTCGTAATGTCAATAAGGCCTTCGGCTGTTTGCGTTCATCCTCGCCTAGTTATCAATACTTTTAAGGAGAATAACCTTATTTTTAAGAGATGATTCGAGAAAAAATAATAGAGCAATTATGCCTAGGAGTAAAGCACCAGCAAAAGAATGGATGCCGCAGGCAAAGGCCATTTTGAAGCAATAAGGCCTTAAAAATACATACCATGTAAAACTGTACGCACAGAAATGCATGAAACAAAAGACATATAGATCTCCATACGAGAGAAACAGGAGAGGAATCCTATCGGGCACTTTTCATAGCGCTAGTGTGATGGTTATCAGGAGGTAACCGACAACTGAGGGCGGGAGTGAAATTGTGAAATTCAGGGAGAGGTGGATGGTTTGGTATATGCAAGATTACGGTAACTGGAGCGATAATCATGGGTCATTGAGTGCACATTTTAATAATGATTCAAGCAAGGACAAAATATATATATAAGACCACGTTTCGTTTAAGTACACATATTAATGCTGTGTAACTCACCATACACGCAGTAATGGAAATAATACAAGAACTATATGTTATATTTGGGTCCTGATTAAAGCATGTTATGTCTTCAGCTATTGATAGTTTTCGGCGCGGTATTCGAAATTCAGGCAAAAGTTATACTTCCACGTGTATTTTTCAAATCATTGACTCGGCGTGACCCATTTATATTTGTTAGCCACCATTGAAATTATAATAAACGTATTATTTTGGGTTTAGGAGAAAAACTGTACATATGCAATCGAGTTATTACGAAACATACGTTATGTGCCACGCATTGAGTTGGTGCCACGGGGCTACGAGTTAAAATAGCATTG
Organism: Pyrrhosoma nymphula; assembly: GCA_963573305.1. Taxonomy (NCBI): domain Eukaryota; kingdom Metazoa; phylum Arthropoda; class Insecta; order Odonata; family Coenagrionidae; genus Pyrrhosoma; species Pyrrhosoma nymphula. Next base: position 111,394,990 of record OY754332.1, read on the forward strand.
AATTTCTGAAAAAAAAACAAATCGGTAAAATGCAGTTTGTTTCACTTTTATCTGCAGATGTCCCAAATAGAAACACGTTGGAAAAGTTCCACAAAAAACCATTAACAGACAAAAATCGCTCCAATCACCTTAAAGAGGAAGGGGAAGAAAAGTGGAGGGAAACCTAGGGTTGACAGCCAACTCCTGATGAAGAGCGCCAAATTGTCGTTGCACGTCCCATCCGATGGACAGAGTATTTTGTTTCGATTGCTTTCCAAACGGCACACAATGTGTGATCAGGAACGCATTTAAAATCTCCACCACCGTTAGAGTCCGAATTCCGGGACATCACTGTGGGAATTCAACACTTCCACCATATCCCTTCAGTGTTCTGTATCTCCCGTTTAATTAAGAAATAGAAGTTCAGATAGACCCCACTTAATGCATTTTTTTCATCCTCGAGGCCTTATACCTTTGTGTTCCACGTTCGTAGTAGTGATAAACTTCAAGTCATGGATAAACCAACCGCATTGTAATGCCCTGCGAAGTAATCTTTCATATTTTTTCCCAAGCCCTAAATAACACGGAACAAACAGTTATTCGTCCTAATGGGACCCAAGTTATTTGTAATTTACGACCACAAACCATAAAAGGTATCGATCGAATGAATCCTTTTCTGAAGCAGGCGAAAATCTGGCTATTCAAGCCAAATAACTCGCGTAGCGTTTTCGGTTAAATCAAAATTATGGGGTCACTGTACGCATGCATATAAGAATACTCTTACCTAGTTGATAAAACAAGTTTTATAATTATTCATACTATACGTTAGTATTGCCATTTTTCCTGAAAGTTACTTTCAGGAAAGTCCTTTCTGAATTGCCTAAAGTCCTGAAAGGACTTTAGGCAATGGACTTTCGGAAAGGACTTTCGCTTCTTACAATGACTTTCGGGTCATCTAAAGCTTGTGTGGTTGTATTGATTTGTTTTTCAGATTATTTCGAGGGACAATAAAAGGTTATTATAAAAAAGAAGGTCGAAGGTTTCCGCACACTTTAATTTGTATAAAAAACTCAGCGCAGGGAATTAACGGACTTCGTGACCTGAGAGCGCAAATTTCATTAACTCTAGGTCGTTATATGGGGCTAGTAGTCTCTCCTGAGGGTAGTTTGAGAGACATTTTTCTCCAGTTATAATAAAAATCGTGTACGGATTTAATTTTAGAGTGCATGCGTAAGAAGCATGAAATAAATATAGTTATATTACTGGAACAAGCACTTAAAGCTATTATGATTGAGTTGCACCGTAATTAACCAAATATACGCATTTGAGGATTAAACTTCATTCTTTAAATCCGTAATTGAAATCGATTTCTTTTGCGACTTCATATAAAGTATTACCGCAATAAACTTGTTTTCTTAATGCTTAAGGAAATACACAAAATACTCACCGTTACATTTCTGAAGCGATATTTGCGTCATAAATTCTTTTTTTATTGTCCTTTGAGCGCACATCCATTTCAGATCCGTAGATAAGGGTTTCTTTTTTGGCAAAGACCTCAAAAAGTAGAGCAAAAAGCGATTGACATTTTGTGGTCATTATAAAGGTGACATCTATTTCTTTATAATGAGGCTAAATTCAACGAATAAAAAATAATTGGTGTGTCGCTTTAGGTGCCTAAACTATCTAAAAATCAACCAGTTTCCTTACGAAAGGGCAATTGGTGATCCCCCTTCTGAACTATCAATTTATATTGGATCTGCGTCTTCCGTCTCACAAAATGAAGATGGAATCCGAGCGCATTTATTTCCCGCTCGCTCAGGATATTCCAAAGCATGAATTTGGAAAATTTACATTTCTGATGTGATCTGTCCGTCAGAAACTCTTCAGTTTTTCCATATGGTAACTCAGGAGTGCAAAGCCTTGTTATATCCCATTGATAACGGATTTTCTTGGAAAATACATCGAAAATTAGTGCGATGAATCGGTATTACAAAGGAATCATTAGAAAATATATCTATTAATTTATAATGATGCCAAACTTATTTAAATATACTAGTATTGATTCGCTCAAAGAACGTTAAATTAAAAAAAAATGGACAGGTTCCATTTGGAAATAGCTCTTGGTCATCTCCCTTCCGAATACCCAATAAATTTTGGATCAGCCTCTCCCGTCTCGCAAAATTAAGATGGCCGCCGCGGTCATTTTTATCCCTGCACCTCCCAGGAATTTTCAAACGTGAATTCAGAACATTTACATTTCTGATGTAATCTTTGCGTCAGAAATTCTTCATTTTTTTCAACATTGTCTCTCTGAGGTGCGAAGCCGTGTGATATCCCATGGATAACGGATTTTGTTTTGGCAAATACCTCAAAATAATAAAGCGAAAGGTGGGTGATACATTGGAACTATTACAAAGATGACATTTATATATGGTGAGAAAGATGACATTTATGATAAAGAGGCGTAAACCCCACTGGTCGCGGGTTCGAGCCCTGCCTGGGTGGATTTTTCACCATTGAGGACATAGTAGTGTGTGTTCGGCCCTCAATGTAAATTGCAGTACTCTAAAAGTTCACAGGATATGTTTAATAACGACCGGTTTCATCCAAAGGTGGACATACTCAGAACATTGTTATATGAAACCGGTCGTTATTAAACATCCTGTGAAATTTTACAAAATGTTTATCATTTTTAACGATGTGATTTGCCAAAGTTGAGACTGATTTTATTGAATTACAGTACTCGATGTAATAAGCCTTACCGAGTGTTCTTAAGGCATCAATGATTAAAAATAAATAAATAAATTCATTGAATTTCACGAGTGTTGACATGTCGCTCCTACTGTAAATAAGTACCAAAACATTATCCAGTTTCCTTACAAAAGAGCACTTTAACGACCTCCCTCCTGCATAACCAATAAATTTTGGATCAGCCTCGCAAAATGAAGATGGCAGCCGGGCGCATTTTTTCCCCTCCGTTCCGCCCGGGCATTTCCAAAGCGCGGCGCGGAGCGTCTCCTTCGTTAAGATTTGATTCGCGTCCATGTCCCTCAACGCGGGCGGCGGGCGCCGGGCCATAAATAATGCGGACGGGCCGAGTGGGCCGTCATCTGCCTAGCGGACACCGAGCCCACCGCCTCCGCTGCTGTCCCCTCTACCACTCCCACACCTCACCCCCGCCCCCCTCACAATGGGCACCTGGAATATTTCTGGTCGCACGGAAATAGCTGCGCTACATTTCATCGGGGTAATTCGGGCGGCAGAGGGCGGTTAGCCGAGGCACATGAGATGCAGCCCCCTCAAAGAATCGAGCCCAGGAGTCTTGTCACTTCCGTGGAAATCCAATACTCACCAAAAGATTCGTCTTTTTCGCTTCCTGGGTTAGACTTGGGGAGTGGTCGATGTGGCAGTCAAACTTGGTAGCAGTAACCTGCGCGAAGCATTAAGTCATGGAGGGGAAGGTGCACGAGGAGAGAGTTTGTAAAAAAGCGTATAGGCGTGGTTAAACTTGGTGGCACTCTCTTGTGATGAGCAAAGGAGATGCATGCTTGCATGCTTTCCACTCCTTTGTGGAGAGGAAAGCATGCAAGACCAGAGGAGTGCATTCAGGGATAGAGCAGCATACAGTGACGACTGTAAGAATGTTGCCTTCAACCGAATATGAATAGCATGTAACTAATTTAGTAAAAATCTTAATTTAAACCAAGATTGAAAGGACATTTAAAAAGATGTCTCATCAAAAATATTACAGAAATGTGGTAGTAATATGTAAATTAAAATAAGGTATATGAGTAATTCATTTAGCCAGTTTTGACTAATGTACCTATATGATGCATGCATTTTTGTTTACTTGGCTATTGTTCACACTGTAATTATATTTATGTTGGTTGAACATTTAAAACAATAAATATCTAAATAAATAAATGAAGAGAGTTGGGATCATATAGCAGAGTCTTCATCCAGATCTCCATCCGGAAATCCTACGGTATCTTTACCCGCTCATTAATGACTGATTCACCCTCAGTGACCTCTAATTCTCCTCGAATGAGTGCCACCAAGTTTTGCAATACCTATAGAGGACGGAACAGCACATGGAAGGTAATGCTTCCAAAATAATCGCGCTTAACGTGAGAGGGTAGGTAAGTGTACGCGGCGCATAACACGACAATGTTGACGATCCGAACGGAACAGCATCAAAATACAGGTTTTCTGATAAAGTTCGCGACCCATCACATAATGCCATCTAAAAAATTGGTTGAGATATAGAGAGCATTTTAGTTGATTCGAATAACATAGATGGCATTTTGAAGTTGGAAATGAAGTATTGTGACCGAAAGGAAATCAGTAGTCAAATTCGAAAACTACCATATTCCCCCGTACGAAGCTATTTTGTATTATGGACCCTTCCATCTAAAAGGGCCCTATAAGTGACTGCCACCATGATACGCTGCCACTATGGTGTACACCAAGAGCCTATCTACGGCCGTATCAGTAATGGAAAGAAATAAAATCCCCAAGATGGGTTGGAATGGCAGTTTTTCCAGTAAGTCCAAAATAAATTCCAAAAAGTTCAAATTTCATTAAAATGCATGCATCTGTTTACATTAAATCTCACCGTAGAGCCTGAAAAGGAAATGATACAAGAATTATAAGTTAGATTTTTCCCATGCAATTAAAGCATGTTATTACTTGCTTTTTCGGCGCGCTTTTCGAAATTTAAGCGAAAATTATATTTAAATACATGTTTTTTTCCGAAAATTTGTCCCGACTTGACAACTTGATGTTTTAAATCAACCATATTATTAACATTTAACGTATATTTTCGCGTTAACAAGAAAATTTGTACGCATATAATCAAATTATTACGAAATATATTCCATGAGTCATAAGGCCGTTTTTAAATAGCATTGAATTTCAAAAAAAAAACAAATCAGCATTATGCATTTTTGTCCAATTTTATCCATAGATATTATCAATTAGAACACGTATGGAAAATTTCACGCAAATCTCAACATCAGCAAAAATTTCTCCAACCACCTCAATTATTCATACTTATTCTGACGCCGGGTTTCAACCCACACTTCCGCCACTCTCCAAATAATCCTTTCCTTATCAACCGACCCACGTACCCTTGATGGCACAAATGATCTCAGATCCCCCCTGATTAGCCAATCAACCAATAATCCCAGAGGTCGTAGTCTAAGGCGGAATAGGGAGATGGAGAGGGTAACGCATAAATCTCTTTGCAAACACATCACTTAACCGTTAATTTTATAAAATAGCCCATAACATTATGACAGCGAATCAAAATATGGTTAAACTTATTTGGTTCCACAACTATATTTATTACTAGAGACCGGTTTGGGTAAAAAGTATGTTCATCTGGTATAGCCACTGCACACATCCTATGTTATATCCTACGAAATGAAGCTACCGATCTTCCAAAACGAAGCCTACTTAACGTGAAGCAGTAAAGCCAGTATACGCGTAACAAGATCAATCATGACCTGTCAACACACACGCTATACATCAGTAAAACACGCATAAAGCATTTTTTTTAATTGTGTTAACTCTGAATTATTATAAATTATTTATTGCGGTGTAGCTATTTAAAGTAATTAAGACCATGGCAGCTAATAAGTTTAGCTTTACTCATGTCAAATTTACTTAGATTTTTTGTGATGGCTGAGCTATAAGTGTAAAACAAATGAAAAAGTGCTTGCGCTATTTGGGGAGGAGAGGAAACGTATAGATGAGATTAGGGGAAGGCAGGGTAGATGGCTGGAAGCGGTAATGAGGGGCGATGGTTTGCTGAATGCCGTTTTAGAGGGAAGGATACTGGGCTAGCGGGGAAGGGCAAGAAAGAGAATAGGTTTTATGTACGAGGTGAAGAAAGATAGGACTTGATCTAATGAAGAAAGAATTACTAGAGGTAGATAGGGAACTGCACGTGTAAGAGTGTGTTGGATTATCTCTGACTTTCATAATAACCTACCTTTAACCGGTAAATTACTCAGATGAAAATGATGATATATAAGTATTTGAATATAATAAATATTTCTAAATCAATTTATTAATTACATTTGAAGTTAATTAAATTAAATTAAATTAGTAATTTTATATACTGTCTTAAGCAGACGGAGTAGGCTAATTTCTCTATTTTCGATACAATGTGTGTATAATTTTTAATGCATGCCTGATGAGAAATCCCACCCCTGCCACACATCTTTGAGGTGACTTGCAGGTTTTTCTTTGTATTTTCTGTAACAACAACCTGAAATCAACCTCAAGTGCCTCTTGCATCAGGCATTGTAAAAGGCAACCAGGGACGAACAAAAAAACACATCCATGCCCAAGGAGGTGAGAATTCTATCCAGGCTGGATTTGAACCCTGGGATTCGCAGTCAAAGACTTTAACCCGCCGCCACCGAGGAGTAGCACGCATATATACACGTAGATGAAAGTAAAATTTAATATATAAAAAATATTTTTTTAAAAGACCACGCTTATATTGAATCTCTTTAGAGCGTTGATTCGGGTCTTAAGGTGTCGGCTCACTATTACCGGGTATTGCACTTCTTTATATTAATTGTGCAAGCGTTCTTTGAAATTTAAATTATTTGCATTTCTTCTCCATATAAATGCTAAAATGATGGTTGCAATGAATTGCAACAGTGCTGACAGAGAGTAGGCAATGTAATGCGGGTTGCGTCATGTTAGGATAAAGAAATATAACATTTAAACCATTTATTTTTAGTAGATTAACTTGGTAGTTAGTAAATTTAATAACTTATTCATATATTTCCATCGGTTATACGTACGTGTGCAAAACTTCAGCTCGATTAAATATTGGGTAGTGGGAGAATTTAAAACACTTAGTAGTATTCCACAATAATAAATTATTGTGGAATACTACTAAGTGTTTTAAATTCTCCCACGATATGTTGTTCCACCAAGTTCAGCCGTTAACAGTTGAAATATTGGGTAGTGGGTTAGATTCCGATTAAAAAGATTCCTTCCAGACAAACAACTAAGAGTGCAAGTAAAAATAAGCGTAGTAATAACGAAGAAATTCACACACATGAATGGGAATGGTACAAGGCAAGGTGAAACTAAGCAAAGCAGAATCACTCGAACACGTGGTTCGCACGAACGTGATGCATAAACAGGATGTACAGTGATAGCCACGTCAGCGATCCGCCGACCATAGAAATTACATTCAAGTAAGAACAACAGGTGAAGAAGATTCATACTCGCAGACACTCTCTCGCAAGGGTTGGTTGTAAAGAGTGAACCGCATGGTCCTCATTTACACGCGGGGTTTGCTCGGGTTCTTATCGTTTGAATCTTTTCGTTTTCACCCTATACTGCCCACGTGGACGAATTCGTCCATAACCTCCCAATAACTAATGCATCATATTTATCCGGTTCGAATCCCAAATGAAACATATTTCTCCGTTGCGTGGTCTCAAGGTGGTTGGAGCGATATTTTTTAGTGCACGGATTTGCGTGAAACTTTTCATACGTGTTCTCACAAGTGGTGTGTATCTGTATCTAGGTAAATATGACAGAAATTGCATCGTAACGAAATGGTTTGGATCTGCATTATGAGTTTCATTAGACCATGCATGATATGAAAAGCATATTATAAAAGAATGACATAATAATTATTTTGTGTAGAATGAGTAATATAATGATTGTGTCCCTTCCACTGATTCTACAATGGTGAATGTGATCAAAATGAAAGACGATGCAGAAGGCCATCATTTTGTGCTATCCCACACAACTAGAAAATAAAGGAATTCAAGGGGAGAGCTATTGACTAGCCATTTAAATTAGATATTAATCCAAATTGCCAATAAAAGAAAAGGAATTTTGACTCCTATGCATGCATTTCAGTCATCCAGGTGACCATCGACTACGAGAGCTTTATAATCGTTTACGATATTTGTTTCGAGTTCACAAAAACTTTGTTTCAAATTATTGAAATTTTGGACCTCTAGTGGGGAATAATTCCATTTATGTGGTTAGAGCAATTTTTCTATCGACAGATTTACATGAAACTTTGTATACTGTGTTCTCACTAATGATATCCACAGCTAAAAGTGAAAAAATTGCATCTTACCGATTTGGTTTTTTGGCAATTCAATGCTATTTTAGCACGTAGCCTTATGACACATGACGTATATATTTCGTAATAATTCGATTTCATATGTACAGATTTTCCTTTAAACGCAAATAATACATTTCTTATCATTCAAATTGTTGCTAACAAAGATCAAGGTGTCATGCCGAGTCCAATATTTGAAAACAACATATTTCAATATAATTTCCTCTAAATTTCGAATACCGCTCCGAAAACTCAAGTCATAAATAAATCTTTAATAAAAGAAAAATATTTAAGAATTATTCTTGTATCATTTCCATTACTGTCTGTATGATGCGTTCCAACGCATAAACAAATGCATTTAAAAGAAATGTGGTCCAAAGATTTTTTTACTTACATAAAAATTTTTAAAATGTACACTCAATGACCCGCGATTACCGCACCAGCCACCTTAAAAAATGACAAAAATGTCATAGAAAGGGGTAGGAGGAAAAATATACAAAATGAAGACTAACGTAATGAAGAAATAAACAACTATGGAGCATTCCACCTTTAGTTGACAGTATCATCCCTATGGAGAACACTGTTGCCAAAGTTACGCGCCATGTGTTCACCTATACGCCAAGCAGGCAACTACTTCCGACACCACGCTAAATTTAAGTAAGTTACCTTTGGGAATAATATTTGCATATTGGAAGAATCCTTTATGGGCAATAAGTGTACAGCGTCGAACTATGTTAATTATCTTCATGATATTGGCAACATCGCATCTCCGGCCTCGTGGAGATTTACACGGGAATCAAATTTCCGTAAGAGTCTATATTTTTAAATAAATCTGGAACGTCCACTCGCTAATAATAATGTGGACAGTAAAGGGTCTAAACCTTCCCTCTCAACCCCACCGAAAATTAAAACTTAGGGGATTCCTGATGATGTTGTTTTGCAATGAAACCATGGTCGTCAAAAATTAAATAGATGATTTGAATGGCAGCGTTGACAGTTGACCTTTCGTTTCAAGGATGAAAGACGTCCACATAATTATGCCTGACACTGTCAACTTGGGGATTCTTTTCCGTCCATTTAGAGTAGTACATCTTCATTACGGAAGGGGAGTCCCGACGGTGGTAGAAATTCTTTCCAGGAATGCCGATGCCTACTTGGGTGGTACGAGGAGAGCACTTCGAGTGAGATACACCGTCCGTCAGATGGGACGCTAAACTGAAGAACCAATGGCGTCTTTCGAAACTCGAAGCCGGGTTTTTCTCTTCCTATATTCCGTCCGTATTTCAATCTTTCCTTGATAGAATCAAAAACAAACTTTGTAAATTTTACAATCAATTTTATTCACTACGACCGGTTTCGACGCATAGGCGACATCTTCAGGTGCCTACCTGAAGATGAAGATGAAGATGTCGCCTATGCGTCGAAACCGGTCGTAGTGAATAAAATTGATTGTAAAATTTACAAAGTTTGTTTTTGATTCTATCAAAATGGAATTTTACAAAGTAACGCCTGAGAGTATCGAGTTCATCAATCTTTCCTTATCAACCTATCTACCTATCCTAAATGGCACAAATCATCTTAGCTGTGTTCACTTCCTCACGCAATTACTCCTTCGCTCTTGGTTACGACTTCTGAAACCATCCTCAAGCATAGAGCCTGCCTTCCTAAACCATCTCTAATTTTAAGAATAAAGCAATTGGCGAGTAAGTTTAAATTAAAGATTATTCCAAATAGTCAATAAAAGCAGAGGAAATTAGACTTCTGTGCATACATTTCGGTCATCAAGGTTACCATCGACTGCGCATATTTAAATTTCGTAAACACCTCCGTGTTTTCTGAGGTTTAAGGCGTACATAAAGTCATTTTTAAAAAGAGTGATGCTATTAATAACGACACAGGGTAGGCTACAATTTGTGAGTGCTCCAGCAGCTTAAGTAATGTCACTCCCACGACCGTAAGACCGTTCGTTGTCCGAAGACAAACATGACTAGTATGCCTATGGCGGGATTCGAACCTGCGAACTTTTGAGGTTACCAAGCTAGCGCCTCATTTATGAAGCGCATTACCGCGGCCGGAACTCCATGCATGGGAACTACAGTGACGGAGCACAGTTTACCTAAATTACCTTTTCATTACTCCCACGATATGAATTTCTTAATGTATTCTGCGTTGATTTTGTGACGTCACAAGGAGTTAGTCATCTTAATTACCTCGCATTTCCATTAAAATTAGCCTGTTTACAAATGGAGTGTCCTGAAATATTTCACAATAAACTTTTGTCATTTAATGCCCCTGTCACTTTTAGTTGGGGAGTATGAAAACAGCTAATGTAATTACATTATGAAAGGAATGTAGTGCGCTCTAAGAAAACCTGCTGTAAAATTTCATTTGTCATAATTGTGATACCCACAGAGAAGTTATACTATATCTGATAACGTTAAAAAAATCGTAGTGCTCCGCACTACTTTTTCAACAAATTAAACTGGAAATGACATGCGGTAAAAAACGAGAATGGTTTTAATGTAGGCACCTAAACGAATATTTATACCGTGCTTATACAAATGTTGTTTTAACGAAACTCTGATAAATGAAGGCAAATTTCCCAGAAAATTTAAGTGTGATGCAATGAAGGCATAAGCCCATGTTAGAATAAGAGTTATGAAAAATGTATCGCTATAATTGAAGCCATATGCATTTCAATTCAAATTGTGCTGCACATTGTCTCATTCGGCAAATGAAATTTTCACAAAACATTTCGTCGATTTGTGGTCGGTTGCGAGAACACCAATAAAACCATGAGATCTATAAGTCAAGGCATTAGTTTAATATGCGTTGCAGTAAAACTTGATAAATTTGTTAGTTCAACAATTCATATATTACCTATTGGACCTGATAGATGGTGCTAACTTATGACGTCCAAAGTAACCAAGAAGACAGATTTGTAATGGACCGTCTGAAGGAGTAATTACTTGATAGAAGAGTTATTTTACGAAAATTTACGAGTTTATTTATTAATAATGACTACTCATAATGTGCGTAAACAACACAAACCTGCTGTAAGAGTATGATCCAAATGATCAAAGTTTGGATTGATCAAATAGCAAATCTCGGATTGAGAGTAACTTGGCCTGCGAGTGTTTTGCAAGACGATCAAAAATATTTTTTAAATTGTAACTTGATAAACGAGCGTGGTATTGTAATACGACTGGTACGCATATGATTTTTCTCCCTATCGTCACGTGAACACAACTGAACCGATACAAGAGGAGGCGTCACTGTGACAGGTTTGATGCACCGATATGTTTCTAACTGGGACAAATAAAAGTGTAAATTGTAAATTTGGGCCATTTTAGATGGGTTTATGAAGAATTTTCGACTCACTTTTGCTCGATTAAATGAAGGCACTTCATCTAATTGGAGTCCATTTTTGAAGAAAAAGACAAATAATAGACTACTTTTATTCCTTTCAAAGGATATTTATGATAAAGTTCTTGGGTTGTGGAATTAATCATCTTATTTTCCATCATTTATTATATTGAAATTCGCTTTAGTGCACGAGTGCTTTTCCGTAACGAATTCCGATCGAAATACAAGGTTTTACTGAACTAGGAAATGAGTTAAAAGTGAGTTTCTGTAACCATAACTAAGTTGCGAGGTCTATGGAATAATTTATCACATTAATGCTGTTTCCACAGTTAATAATTGGCGCAACTGAACTTTGCCTGAGTATTAAATATTACCATTCGTTTGCTAATGCATGTCATCAGCGAAATCAGAAATTTTTTTAAATCGACGAAAACGAAAATTTGTTTCTTAGCTGTCTTGACTCATGTAGTCACGAGCGAACATGTGTAGGCTTTGATGCATAGTTGAGGCCACGAATATACGTGTATATATATATATATATATATATATATATATATATATATATATATATATATATATATAATATTTGTATATTCATGGCTGAGGCTCACGCCTCATGGGGTGAGTCGTCCGTTCGCCAGACCGTATTTCCCGCGCCTCGCCCGCCCTAGTCCCACGTGCCCGGCTTGGCGGGAAATATTGATCCAGCCCGTGACGTCATTCCAAAGTTTGGAAACCGTCGATAGAATCCCCTGTTGACTTCTGGAACGTTCCCGTTCCATTCCGGAGGCTTTTTTCCCAAAAATTGCGGGTTCCCGTAGCCAGCGCTTTGATAAGGAGGCGCTGAAGGGCTTACCCAAAACAAATACATAACTCCGCCCAATTGCTTAAGCAGGGAGCCGCGTTACGGTGGCCCACTGCCCAAACAAACGCGCCACGTGTCTCGCCTTTCAATGTGTACACGTCGAGTTGGATAACGTGCTCCACAAGCCGTGCTGCGGAAAGTTAGGAGATCAGAATTTGTACGAGTTACCGTGTGTGGACATAAACTCAGAGCAGGAGTGGTGAGTGATAGCCTCGAATATTGCGAGACCATTTTCAGCTGCGTCAACTTCACTTCATCATTTGTGCGGTGTGAGAGAGCGGTGAACGAATATTTGAATTTATTAACGACTACGTATACCTACATTTACGAGCATTGATTCCGGGTGGAAAGACATCCCTGCCCTTCCTGAAAATTTCCTCTCTTTCGCTCGTTCCCTAATCCCGAAAGCATTTGGTCTGGAAATTGAGAACATTGCTTCTTTAACCCGAGCGTTATAATATTGTTAACATTTAAGGAAACCCTCAACTATAACATAAATTAAACAAAACTTATTCTTTTAATTGGGGCCGATATGGCACTGTTTGGCTTTCTGGAGAAAAGATGCACTAGTCATGAAATTTCGGTCGGTCTTGAAATTTCGAGATCCTGATTCGTCATACTTTATTTTGCGTCAGCATTATATTAGAGCAACTCCGCCCGTCAGTTTTACTGCATGATCCCTGGCCAAATGATCCGGTTGCTCCGCCCTTAATACGGCTTCGGCATGAATTATCAGTTAAGGCCGATTTACGACTGGTGTCACCGTGAACTTCAACTGCGTGCGATATTCCACAGAGGAGAAATCATTGATCGGGACTCGAAACCGGATATCTCGATATTGCGTCGAGTTCTTTAGCCAGTATAGCTACCCAGGAGTCCTCCCCTGTTGAATTTTTGAGGGCTTTAAAAACTTTAAAGTTTAAAGGGACATGATGTCCAAGACAGCTGGACATATGAAGTCACGGAAGCAGTCCAAATCGTGCGCTTAGTGCCACGGTCCACGAGGCTAAACCCAAAAATAGAGCACCATGAGATGTTCGCTCTTTTGACGAATATTGACTATCCTCGGTGTTACCTTTAAGGAACCGCCCGCAAATTCACATAAATGGAAAATTCCTCATATGGAAAAACATTCGCCTTGACAGGGACTCGACCTGGGATCCCTCGACATTGCATCGAGTGCTTTAAACAGTTAATTTAACTGGCACTTGGCGCGAAATCGAGGGATCCGGGTTCGAGCCCCAGTCAAGGTGAATTATTTTCCTCTGTGGAATTTCGTACAAATGAGCAATTGCGGGTGACTCCGTAAAGGTAATACCGTGGCTAGTCCCGGTATTTTCTAAATTCAACTGTTTCCAATGTATTCGTTTTTATGGAGACGTTCACAATCGCATGAAAGTGTCAACCATGAACGTAAACTGTTAACTTCAAATTCCAACCTGTTCCAACTTTCATATTCACGATTTACGCCAGAGTACGCGTAGTATGAGTATTGAATATAGTCCTTCTCTTTTCAGACTTATCTTGATAATAATAATAATTTCTATGTAGGTAAAAGCTTTCGCCAATTACTACCTATTTATTATATTTCGACAACACACACAACCATGCCCTGGATGGGGAAAAAACACACAGGCGGGACTCGAACACGTGACCTTAGGATTGGCTGGCGAGAACGTTACCCCGCCACCACCGAGACTGACTTGATGAATATTTCGCGGTTTCACGGCTAGTACGCCACGAATAAGCGGATAATATTTTAATTTTGCGTATCCGACCAGGGTATTTATTTCCATTCACCATGATGTATGCACTTGCAACGGTATGCAATAAAATGCGTGTATCATCCAAATGAGTACATGGGTGGCAGTAGATGCACCTATTGGATTCTGCAGCCGAAGATTTACGAAAATAGACGACGACTACCGACCAAGGTCCCGGTAACCAGGTGACCGTATACCGCAATTCTGAACGTGAGTTCAATTCACGGATATGTTTCAAGTTGACGCCAATTGTATGCTAGGCATTATTATTTTTCTTTAGATTATTTTCGGCTTCATGAAAGAGAGGCGAAACGTTGTAAAATAAGCAAAGAAACATTATGGATACCGAAAATAATTATAAAAAATCGTAGACACCTGAAGAATAATTTTAGGTTTACTATTTTGAAGTCATTATTTATGATGATCTATGATGATCAAATAAAAAATAATCTTTCTATCACTCTCGAGAGTTCTCGGAAAGTACGACCTCCCAGTCTCGATTCCAGAAGGATCCAAAATATCGGAACTTTAGAAACCCTATTTAAATATCCGCAGAATCGCCGATGCTATTTGTGGGTCCTCGCAATTCCTTCTTTGGGGCCATTAAAGCACTCCTATTCCCGATCTCTCACGAATAGCTCTCATTTTCACTCGCCCATCCCGTGACCAGGGGCCTTTCAGACACCCTGCCGCTTTTGACTCTCGATTTTGTCTGCCTCCACTGCGGATCTTCTTTAAAAATTTATCCAATTTCTTAATTGGGTGACACATCTTCCAATGGGTCTCATATATACATGTTGCGTGTTCCAAATGTGGCCAATTCAAAGAGATATAACACTTCTTAATTATTCAAAGGCACACGCCTACGACCCGCCTAATGAAGCCAATTTTCTTCAAAGGGGACACGCCTAATTTCGTTTGAGTGAGCCTCCTTTTAGGTCAGAGGAAGATTGAAGCACTGCAGTAGAAATGATGAAAATGACGTATTTATCCGTGGAAAAAACAAATCGTAAGAGTGATTCATTAATAATGACCTGTCCCCAGTCAATGAAGCTTTTCTGTTCCGAATGCTGGTTTCTATTTTTGTTCCATGAGTAATTAAATGTATTAATTTCCTTTATTCATTATGAGTATTACACTTTTTATAATATTTTAACATCAAATTGGTTCATCGGAAAGGTTTCTGGGCTCATGTTATTCCTCGGGTAGGGATATGTTTTTATGGTTGAAGTCATAGGTTATATGGCTGGTTTTAACCATAGAAGTATAGCAGGAGAACTGTAATCCAAAGAAGAATATTATTGGGCGGTCCACAGTTAATTGACCTTATGGGCTCTTATCGAAATTCGGTTCCCGTGAATATCTCCATAAGGCCATAGATACGATGTTGGCAATAGAATCAGGAAAACAAGCATAGTACCATGCAGTATATTAACTACATATTTAGGAGTCAGCCAATGCGCAAGTATTGTTCCCTAAAGTACCTTCCATCGATTTTCCGAGGTGTGGTAAATGGTACCTATTTGGCCTAGAGGTGAATGCACGGAGCTTAAGTTTGGCAACAGTGTCCTCCATACGGCCTTCACTATCAACTATACCATTTTTCAATCATTGCATTAAACAAATGATGTGGTACGCAGTCACGCGTACGGTTGCTAGGTCATACACCGAAGAAGGTGAAATTCGCCATGAAAAAATCATTTGACTTGACCGGGATTCGAACCCGGAACATCTTCTTCGTATAAACCCCCGATGAAATTCGCCTCGAATTAAGATGGATCGGTGGTGGAACTGGTTAACACACCTGACTGGCAATTGGAGGATCCGGGTTCGAATCCAGGTCAAGTCAAATGATTTTTTCATCGTGAATTTCATTGTCTTCGGTGTATACCATTTATCCTAACTCATGGCGGGTACACGTCACAGAGTGAGTAGCCAATTAAAGGCGTTTACCCTTCCACCTCAGTTTCTGGCTCCCGGCGGCCAACCAATGCTGTCATTCACTGCACATAAATGGACGTCGGGCGACGAGGAGTCGCGTCACTGATGTTGAGGCTTAGCCAACAAAGTCTAACCTGCATGCAGTAAATTTGGCAACACAGACGATACAAGACCGAAGTGAACCTTACGACAGTCGGAGAGACGCTAAGTCCCCCCCCCCCAAGGCAATCCATGCCACTCTTCTGCGATTGGCTAGAAAAATGGAAGGTACACCAGCGCATTCATGGTCACCCGCCATGAGTTGGGAAAAGGGTATAACTGTGCAACGCTCGACTGCATTTTCACGAGAAAAAATTTCGTCTTTAGATAGTATGTACCTCGCCAACTACAAGAAGTGTCATATCCCTGACTAGCATTTAGTCGAATGCAAATGGTGCACCTCTCCGTTTTCTATGAGGGTGCTGATATCTGTATGCTGAGGATGCCCTGGTACACCTCATTATAGCGTCCGCAGTATGTCATGATGACGTGCGTACTCTTGAGTTCGAACTTTCATTGCGAACCATCATTACGGACTTCTGGCTCACTGTGGGGTCGTTCTAAGTAGAGTGTTTACTTTTTCAGCAAACCCGTGAAACTTTGTCGCGATCCATTTCGTTGTTAAACACATTCCCGGATTGAATTTGATTATTTCAGATGTGGCTTCATTGAAAGAGATGAATATGCATTGAAATAGTGCAGCGTGAATCCTTTCCGCAGAGTTTAATCGATGCGACTGGTGTCAACTTGATGAAGTATACAAGATGGTTGAAGCGTTTACTTTGTGGAATTTCGAGATGATGCAATAATTAAAACTTTGTAATGTTCCACACTGTTTTTATTAATGGTACAAGCCTGACCGGTTTCAATGTGAACACATCTCCAGTATTCTAGAACGTAAAAATTCTGTTGTTACTTGGTTAAACTACCGTAGGCTTGGAGTAAATAGCCTCACTTTGCTTTACATGATCTGCTCTAATTTTGGGAATAAAGATGTTGGGGATCTGGTGGGTGTGTTAGATAGACTTCTGTCTTCCCATCCCGAAGAGCCAGGTTTAGATCCCGACGGTGGTAGAGATTTTACAGAGTACTCCGAATACGTGAGTGCTCCGTAGAAGGCACTTTGAGTTTAGCGCACTGTTCGCTGTATGTGACGCCTGTGGACCCCTTGGAGCCATACGTTGAGAGCAAGATAGTTCCGACTCTGGCTTTCGCTCAACCCTTCTTCCTTCATTCCTCAATCCTGGATGTACCAGCAGTCCATCCCCATCGCTAACAGCTCAAACAGCTCCAATTGACGCTCGCTTCCGTAAATAACTAACCAGCAATAATTTTTATCACCTCTAATCGAAAAAAACCTAGTAAATATATGTCAAATAAAATTTTCGATGTATCGATATATTTTCGATACGTATGTCATTTTAAATTATGAGGTAAACGGAAAAATCTGCATGGAATCACTATGGAAAAAAGATATATGCTATCACGTTCTGCTATCCATGTGCCACAGGTACTGACAGCAAGAATGAATGAAACAGGTTTGGTTGACCCAAGAAAAAACAGAACTCTGTTCCAACTTTGTGCTATGCGTGGTATCGTGATCCGAATCACTATGATTCTGAATGTGTATTCGTACATTTCGAATTCCAATGTTTCACTTATCCCTGCCATCCACTGTAGCTACACCGTAATCTAATTTATGTGACCTTTATATAAAGGACAAATAACAAATAACTGGTGTACGGTCAGGCAAATGACTAGCACCAAATACCTCGAAATGCGTACGCCTTAGCTTCCTTGTGGTTTACTATGGATCAGATATAGTCGACCACAATCACTGTTTGTGTACTAAATTCCACCCCTTAAGATGATTTGCGTACGTGAGCTTATGTTCTCCCGTGGGAGATTTAATCCAGTAGACTTAAAGGATTAAAATCCGAAAGCAGCTTTCGAAGTCTTAAACTAACTCCTTTGAGACTAGAGTAGGTTTCAGCCGGCCTTGTACCGCATTTAAAAATTTAATTAGATTCTTTGAAGTCATAACTTTGCTGTTGGATCCATATTCTAAAACTTAGGGGTAGTTTCACAGTAACTTAGCCATGATCAATATTAATGCGAAGGAAAAACCATTTGAATCCATCAGCGGTTAAATGCATACTTTATTTTTTCAGAGGACCTTCTAAATCTAATTGTTCTCATAACAATATTTTTTCGACCTGGCGGTTAAACTTTAGATTATTTTTAACTCCTTAGTAAAAAAATACATAGTTTCTAAATACATTCATAACATTCTCCGAATGGCTTAAAAAGTTAAAACTACACTTGTGTATTAATTTTATTTGCTGTCATTAAAATGCAGTGCGATATTCAATAGAGGAAATATCATTCGCCTTGATAGGGATTCGCTAATGATTTTTCCTCGGTAGAATATCACACTAATTTGCACTTGCGGGTGACTTCGTAAAAGGCAATACCATGATGGCTAAGAAGATAATGGCTAGTCCCGGTATTTTCCAAATTTGATTAAAATGCAGCCCATTTTCTCATACAGAACGAGCATGTATTTATAAGGCTGTATACATAATGCATTTTTGCCAGGTTTGAGGTACGTCAAAGAGAGTCCGTTTGGCGGGCGCTTCACTTAAGGCGGCTTTACACGAGGTAATCACTTCTGCCTTGCCATTCGCTTACAAGTGGCACTTCGATACGTAAGCACAGACTTCTATGGCAGTAGGGGTCGATAGCGGTAGTAACTGACCGCCATCTGCACTTGCAAGGATAATAGACTGGTTTATATTTTGCCAGCAAGTAGCACTTCGATTCTGCGATAAAATCGCATCGCAACCGATGAAATCTGAATATAGTACTGAATAATAAGAAAGATAACAATTCTCACTCTTGATACATACGCTTTAAAGATGCTGATATATACTCTATGTAATTCATACAAATTTTAAAAATGGGCGATACCTATGGAACTTGATGAGTGCGATGTACAAACGCAATGGTTTCCAAAAATAGGAGATTTTCGTTATTACTTAATTCATTGCCTACTTCCGTCATTTATTTATATGGGAAAAACTGGAATTAAAGTGTGATCAGAACGATGCTCTATAATTAGCTATAGAAATCGAGACATTGCTATAGACGCTACATCCATATAATTTTGATATGAGAAGAATAACTTTGCAATTACACAATTAATTATTTAATACACTTTATTACTGATAACCTGATGATTAAGTACAACGTCGGAACATAGATTGTGTATTAAATAAATTGATATGGAATCACGAAGTATTTCGTCATTTCAAATGTTAAGCAAATTCCATGAAGTCATGCCTGAAACAACGGACTTTCATATAAGTCAGCTTCCATGTTTAAAGCCGCCGCTACATCAGTATTCACACCGTGGTAGTTGTGTGGACTGTCTTTAGTCCCGGTAGCTTTGTTCCAGTGAAAGTAAATCCTATGGCATGCTGGTTTAACAGCGAGTTACAAAATAGGGGTGCACCAGAATACGTCATATTTAGTGCAGCTCGAATCCTTACCTAGACCAGTGGAGGCATCACGGTTCCTTTTCTCGCGTTGTCGTTATCGTAAACCACAGCGCAAACCACAATAAAAGGTAAATTCTGACAGTTACTGTCCTAAGAATGCACTCCATGAATTAAAACTATTGATTCAAAACACCAGACAAACTTGAAGAATTATCGAATCACAAAAGACCGCAGGATTTCTCGATGATATAGGAACGTCTTCTCGGGTGTGGCACCGGTTTATGCTTCCCATAGCCGACGTTTGAAAGACCGTAGGTTCTCATTTTCGCCCTGAGGAAGATGAGCAAGTGACTCCTCAAAACGTCGGCCATGGATATCCTAATCCGTTGCCACAACCGAGAAGATACCAGGGGCGGAATTCTGTACATGTCGACCGACGGCTGTCGGTGTCGGTCGCTACCGATGGTCGTCGCTTGCACCGACAGCCGAGCTATTCTCGACACGAGAAGTACCGACACCTGTCGATGCAAGCGACGATTTGCTGACGTCATGCATTTGTCGGTCGGAAACTGGCATCTGCTCGAGAGGCTAAATATTTCGTATTGAAGGTTTGCAAAAGAACGGAGAGTATTATTTATTTAGAAGTTCTCAAAAAGGTGAGCATGCTATTTAAGTCGACCGATTTGCATTACATCCTCAATAAAAGTATTTTAATAGAACTCCTAAAGGGACTTATTTGTTTTGTCGAAGGTTCGGATGATTACTATGGACACGGCGTAAGAACACGACGCTTTCCGGCGAATTGCTGTTTTTAACTTTACGTTCGAGCAACGGTTATTTACACAGTTTGTTTTAGTTTTTAATTTGAATGATATTTGAAGAAGTATCGCAGTGTGATATATTTTTTAAACTATAAATCATTGAAAACATACTATCCTTGGACTTCAAATGTGAGTAGTGGTCTTGAATGCTGTGCAACATAATATTGGAAGATAGTTTCTATCACACGTCTTTTTTTGTTTTAAGCTGTGGCGAT
The DNA here is from genome assembly GCA_963573305.1 of Pyrrhosoma nymphula. NCBI lineage: Eukaryota > Metazoa > Arthropoda > Insecta > Odonata > Coenagrionidae > Pyrrhosoma > Pyrrhosoma nymphula. The sequence goes on from OY754332.1 coordinate 111,415,589, forward strand.
TATCCAATTGGAGCATTTAATTTCATGTTTTAAATAAAGTTAGCATCATTAGGTTTCAATGTGCAAGAAACAATAGTGTCATTTTTTGTGATAATATATAAACGAAGGTTTTGCGTGTGTTTTGGCTGTGTATGTTACATTATGGCATGCCAGTGATTACAAGCGTTATTTATGTGCTACGATGGATTGTGTGTCAAAGTGGTGATATTTTACGTAAATTTGTTAACTTGATCTCCTTAAATAATGTGTTATGACTTGAGTAGTATTAAAAGTGTAACAAATACGTAGTGAGTGTTGGAGAAGACGTAACAGCAATCAGTTCGTTGTCTCTACCTTTGACTAAATTAAGATGTGGAATCTATTTGAATTGAAGTCACGGTGACTAGGTGAGTTGTTCTTGTCTTTTAATTGTCTGTTTACGTCCCAGTGAATGGATAAACAGTGAATTGTATCATTATTCTTCATTCAGTGAATTTTGCTACCCCAAGTTTCATCTATTAATTTCTTTGCATTGTTGTGTCCAATATGATTTTGTTGAAATAAGTAGGTAATTAATACGTCTATATTTTTAGGCAGATAATGACTAATTAGCAATAGACATTAGGATTTGTCATTGGCAGATATTATTGTGTTATTGTAGAATACCATAAATTGTGAGTGTCGTTGGTTGTTTACTTCCAAGTGAAAGGGTGATTATTTGTTGTCTACTTATACAATTTATGTTGTTTCACTATCCTTCATTCAGTAAATTTTACCACCTCAAAAGTTGTGTTTTCATTTATTCGACTTGATGTCAATACCATGGATTGTTCCTCTATTTGAGTGCCGTTGTGTGTGCCTGGAGAAATATATCTCACGGTAGGCATTCATGTATGCTACATGAAAGCCCTTGACAAGCGGTAAATGGTCTTCTAAAAGTGAGCTACATAAGTATTTGTATTCGACGTGATGGGACGAACGTTGTGTTTAATAGTGTGTTGTGTTGGTTAGCGCGTTAATTCCAGGGACTGGCTCGAGGATAGTAATTGTGTCAATAAATATCCAAATCAATTTATGCTTGAAGTTATATATACCAAGATGTCATATTTGTCTGAGCGTAGTTATGGTAAATGACCTTAGAAATGATAGGATTGAGTGTGGGTCACCGTTAATTGCTAAATCTGTGCAGAAAAAAAGTATGTAAAATGTATTCAGATATAGGATATAATCCTTGTTCAATTTTATTTCCAGAATGTATCAAATCTAGTGCAGATTTATTCCTTTTTGTGATGATGGGACGAAGGTTGTGTTAAAACGCCGACACTCATTTAAGGTGATTGAAAGTTAATATTTATCAACTAATTACAATCTCCTTGCACCCAACTATTGCACTTTCGGTGCAGGAAATTTCTCACACTGAAGATGATATACTTAAGGAATCGCGAATCGACGAAATACGTGTCGGTCGGCCTACCGTGGGCTTCAAAATCGTCGGTGGGATCACCCCGGCTGACCGATGAGTGTCGGTGAAGTTATCGACGAGTATCGGTAGAATGTGCCCCCGGAATAGCTCTTGACCGACATGTGTTGGTCGGGCGAGTTAGCGACACCGATAGGTGTCGGTCGCATGTACAGAATTCCGCCCCAGGTCAAAATTCTCCATTGCTGCCGACGTTTCGACGGACGAGCCGTCCAACGCTGTCATCATTCAGTCTTGAAGACGATGGCCGACTCAGCCGTCGAATTGTCGACAGCGATGGAAAATTTGACTTGGCGGAGATTCCGAGTAGCCTTCAAAACATAGGGCTTAGCATCGAGTTTATGGTTGTGGCTTCTAATGGCCAGTTGGTTATTCGGTCACATGGACGTGGTTTTATAATATCTGGTCAAACATTTTCTTCGCATGATAATCGATGTAGATATGTCTTTCTTCATGGATGCTTTCGCGGCTCATGATGAGCTATGAAAATATTCGCGTGAATGCCACGTGTTTTTCGGTGTCAGACAGACGTTTCCCTTGAGTAAGTGACCAGAAAGGGTCACAAAACACCGGGCTGATACTGAACAAGACGCAGAATACACCGGAATATTTTTATAGCTTATCGTGAGCCGCGACAACATTAATGAAGAAATACGATACCTCTACTGTGAGGAGCACCTTCGTGGATCGAAGAGATTCGACCAACTAAGTGGCAGGAAGTCTTAATTTCTCGGCCACCTAGCCTCCTTGCTACGCTACCGGGATGAAGAGATTACAAATAATGATGCTTACATAAGGACAAAATCGGGTGTGAGCACTAATTTACCTTGATCAAGTGACCCGAAAGGATCGCAAAACGTCAGGCTAACACTGAACAACACACGGCATACACCCGAATATTTTTATTGATGTGAATGTACTCTTCCATAGGTAATGTTCAAGTCAAATGAATGATAGATATACCATACGAAACATGTATTCTCGGTCGGTCCGGCGCTTCAAGCATCCACCTCTCTACTCTCACGCAGTGAGGTATCTTGTAGACAATGAATGATTATGTTATTTACGATACAAGTTGGACCCCAATATTCTCAGTAGGCATCACATGTAAAGGCTACACCATCTGATGGTTAACGTTACCAGGCATTATTAAACTGAGCCCTCGTAGTTCAGAGCACTGCACCTCCGTGCTAGGTGCTCCGTGGTAGCCTCGATCATATGCATACAATTGAAGAGATAGATTCCAAAATTGACTGGTTTAAAATGTCATCTTTCCGCGCACGATTGAGGACCACAATAGTTTTGATCGAAACCTTCAATGATTATCATGATAACGATACGTAGCTTTATTTATTTCTTCAGCTTTATCGTCATTTTAGTTTTCAATATATGAATGGGATTTAAATTAGCTTTACGTGTCTGTAATCTTGTAATAATTTTGGCATGTCAGCATGACTATCGAGGTATGAAGACGAGAGTGTTGCTTGATAGTCTCGATTTTGTACTTATGTTTTATTACTTATCACATTCATTATCGCCTCATCTTACTTTAAATGCCGTGCATGATTTTATTTTCTGCACGAATTAGTATCTCGTAGAAATTATGAATAAATATTGTTTGTACGATTTTCCCATGTACCGCATGTTTGTCAACGTAGCACTTCCTTGGTTTCTCGTTTGGCCTCGCATTGTTCTTCCGATTGCTTTTTGGTCCTCGCCTATCGGCCGGGGAACGTGTGAGGCTCTGATTTGAAATGGGACGAGTAATATTGCATACTTAGCATGGAATCAGACCGTGCCACACGCTCTGGAGGTGGCTTGCATGGCATTTCGTAGATGTAAATGCACCCTATGCTATCCTATGGTACTTGTCGCTTAACTCTCCCGTTGAAGTAACCAACTGAAAAATATGATTTAAAATGCGTAATCGTAATCATATATATTTTCCAAATACGTGCATTAAAACTTTATTTAAAAAATGAGAAAAAGAAAAGTTATAATTTCAAGTATGATTTTGGAAACGTGCTCTTATATCTGCATTGGATATGTGACCTGGAATACCAAAAGAGTGCATGCACGAAATTTCATCTGAGCCATTGACGATTCCGATTTCCAGTAAAAAGATGATACATTGTAGTCTGTGACACTAGTGACGGCTTCTTCGGGAATAAATGGGAAAAGTAGTGTTTCTCGAGTTCGTGCTTGGAAGTGACACGGAGGTGTTCCTTCTGTGACCCAGAGACCCGGAGAAGGAGAGGCGGCGACAAGCAGGCAATCTCTCAGGTGAACAAAAAATATCTTGAGTTGGCGAGCTGATCACACGTCATGATGAGTGACAGGAAATTTCCTTTTGGACAGTGGATTCGCTGAAGCCCTGTCGGTTACTACAGATCCTTTAATGATTTCCTGGATAGCATATAGTAGTCTCCGCATTGGCATAAAAAGCTGAAAGCCCATAATTCGATTTTCGGTCCAGGTAACCATATCCTCAGACAATTTCATCTTAATCGAAAAATTTTCCTCTAATCTCAGAACAGTTCTTAGTCCAGGTGCCTTATTCAGCAATTTCTCGGCCTCGACAATGTCGTATTCATGAAGACTAGCCCACGACAAATCTCGACTTTCAAACGTTATTATTTAAAGTTTTTGATTTTGTGACGTCAAAATTTCGTCATTTTTGACGTTCAAAAATTCCGATTACTTCAAAGTTCCGACTTCCGACTCTTCCTCGAATATTTCGCACGAAGTCAAGCGCCGACGTTAAATTTCTCACTCACAGACGACTTTTCCCTCTCTCCTGTCAACAGTCACTGCCTCTCAGAAATTCAGACAGATCCCAAGGAAGTTGCTAAATATCTATCAAAGATCCCCCTCCGCCGCTCACCTGGCCCTGATGCTCTCAGTCCCGTATTCGTACGCAACTGTGCTCAGTCTCTCTCAGTTCCCATTGCCCTCCTTTTAAATCGCTGCTTCCACTTTGGCATATTTCCTTCTCAATGGAAAATAGCAAATGTGATTCCTATACACAAATCTGGCCCTAAAAATGACGTCTCTAATTATCGTCCAATCTCGATACTTCCCGTTCTTTCCTCGGTCTGTGAAAGGATCATCCTGAACCGACTTTACTACTTCACTTCTCCCTTTCTCTCCCCTGATCAGCACGGCTTCCTTCCGGGTCGCTCTTGTTTAACAAACCTATCAATATTTCAGCAACATGCAGTACAATCGATGGCCGAAAAGTCTCAACTCGACGCCATCTTTCTTGATTTTTCCAAAGCCTTTGACACCCTAAACCACAAACTTCTGCTACATAAACTCGCCTCCCGCTTTAATATCCATGGCACCTTCCTTAGTCTCTTGTCCAGTTTCCTCCGTGACAGATCCCAAAGAGTAATACTCGCTGGTATCTCATCTTCCTGGTCTAACGTTACTTCCGGAGTGCCTCAAGGTAGCGTTCTTGGACCTTACCTCTTCAACCTATTCATTGATGATCTCGCCCCCCTTGTCCGTTCTTCCCAAGCCAATACCTTACTCTATGCTGATGACTGCAAACTATTTAAACAGATAAATAATGTCGCAGATTCTAATATGCTACAAGATGCCTTAAAAAAGACCACAGAGTGGTGCAGTCTCTGGAGGCTGAAATTGAACTTAAAAAAGTGCACCACAATGACAATATCTACGAACAAAACTCCTATCCATTTTCATTATGTAATTGACTCCTTGCCTCTTAATCGTGTGTCATCCATGAAAGATCTTGGAGTTATTGTTGACCACAAACTTCTGTTCTCTGAACACATTCAGTCGATCAAATCAAAAGCCATGTCACTCTTAGGACTACTCTACCGGTTCACAGATACCTATCACTAGTACTAAGGCACTCCAATCCTACTTCTCCTCCATAGTTCTTCCGGTGATCACCTATTGCTCCCCTATTTAGACAATGTCTGCTCCCACTAATCTTGCCACCCTTAACAGTGTTACAACCTTTTTTGCAAAAATTCTAAAATATAGAAACCCAAATCTCCGCGAGACACCTACTAGCGCAGTTTTATCCTCTTTATCCCTCCCTAGTCTCTCCCGTCTCCGACTTCAATCAGATATAAAATTCATTTACAATGCCCTTAACTCCCACTTCGACAGTCCTGATATTGTTTCCTTCCTCAACATCAGAGTGCCTTCCCGCCACACCCGTTCTACCTCCTTACTCCACATGCCTGCACCCAGACTACCAGTAATTAAGCGCTCTCTATTCCATAGACTTTCTTTTCTAATAAATTCTCTCCCGGGTGATATTGACCCGTTTTCTTTGACAGTTAATAATTTTACTCACCTGGCATCAACATATTTAACGCATGAATGATTATATATCTGGATAAATGTTTGTTGTTTCGTTTTATGTTCTATTTAAAATTGTAACTATTAATTTTTAGTTGTTTTAAGTGCACTATAAATTGGCAGTCTTGCTATATGTGTACCACTTTATTAAAATAAACTAAAATAAAGTTAGGGTACCATGTAATATTTACCCTCAGGCAGTCGGCCATGGTGGCGTCGGGGATAATTCCCTGCCTGTTAACCCCAGGGGTCCTGCCTGGGTGGGAATTTTACCTCTCAAGGCATGGTAGGGTTTTTATCCGTTGCTGCCTCTTAAAATTCCTGATTTAAAAAGTCCCTTGAGGTATTTTTTTAAGGATAATATGAAAAATGAATTAAAAATTCTTTTCCAACGCATTCATTGCCGACAGCCAAGAATGAGAGAATCTCCTATGAATAAGTCCCACGGCGAGTTGCAGAGGCAAGATGTTTAATGAAAACTTAAGAAAGAGGAAGAGACAAAATTATCGGACACATCAGACGATTGAAAGCAATAATGAAAGGAGAATCTAATGGGAAGAATTTGAGAGGAAGGCTTAAATTATAAAAACTATAAGGGGGGTAGGTGACAAATTAAAATTTAGGGACAGTGAACTTTGTCAAAACACAGTACTTGTTCTCTTCCAGGAAAGGTACAACCGTAGAAGATTAATTTGTGAAATGAAATGCAAGAAAACAAAGAAAAATAATGAAATTAAAGAAGATATATACGCTAGGATTGCAGCAGGCAATAGGGCTTATTGAGCTTTGTTGAGGGTGCTCAAGTCACATATCCTAGAAAACAAAGGTTTATCGAACAGTGAAAAGACCTGTGGTTATTTATGGTTCAGGAACATGGACCGTGATCACTGCAGAAGAAGATTTACCGAAAAGTTGGAAAAGGAAAGTACTGAGAAAGATTTTTGGTGCAGCAATGGAAGGCGGAAAGTGAAAAATACGGAGGAATAGAGAACTGGAGGAACGCTACGATCATCCTAACATAGTCTCAGAAGCTAATAGTAATAGATTAAGGTGATTAGGGCATGTAGAGAGAATGCATAAAGATAGGATGGTCAAAAGATGCACCTAGGTGGTAAAAGATTGGGAGAACGAAAACGGAGAAGATGGTTGGATGATGTAGAGGACGCTCTGAGCAAGATGAGAATAAGAAGATGGAGAACGCGTACAGAAGATCGTGAATACTGGGCTAACATTGTCGGAGAGGCCAAGTCCCTACAAGTTCTGAAGCGCCGTGGAGTAAGAAGTAAAGCGGTTAGCTGAGAGTATATAGTGGAGTGGAGCGCTGCAGCGACCCAAACTTCGAATTGATGATGACACAGCCAGTCTTCATCTTGCACTGTTATCAAGCGTTATGATAAATAATGAGACCCGTAGTCGTGGGCAGTGGCTTCTTAAAAGCACTTCTCCAACTTTGATGGATCGTGGCGGCCAACTAATTTAAAGGAAAACTAGTTGGTGTACATTCTCCGAAAATTGCCAAATTTCCAACGTATAACTCGCCCATACCCACCGAGCTCCGACCTCAAACTCAAGCTACGCGTAAAGGATGACGCCTCTTGAGGCTGCATTCCATTAGCAAACATCAGCAATCCAAACCCACCGATTGAACGTACAGTGTATTTGGAGCATTGCAATGGATTGAGATTGTCCAAAGTTTCTCAAGAGGAAAGGAAAGTTTGCTATAGTGCTATTGTTGACTCAGGTTTGGGTGATGGCTATTGGATTCTCACTTTGTTCGATAACTCCCAGAGCTGCGCTATGCTCGCCTGTTACTTGACGTAGTTTCCAGTTTTCCCGCTTTTTAGTACAGGGTTCACCGGCGCTAGTGTCTACGTGAAATAGGCACTTGGTTGAGTAAATATCTGAATATTCATTTGTTCCTCAGCTGCTAGGCAACATCACAGAATTCGCTCTATTCGCGAAAAAGAGTCCATTTCGTACAGGTACACGAAAAAATCAACGAAAATACTATATACTGGGTCATTGCTTAAGGAGTATTACATATGAATAATAAATCTGAAGAGACATTTCGCCAGTAATCAAAGAGTAGTTTGGAGCAGTTGTTTAAGTGGTTGCAAATGACTCTCCTTTCAAAGGTAAAATGCTAAACGAAGCTATTAAATAAATTCCAACAGCACCTTGGCTCTTGGATGAAATTTATTACTAAAAAAGAACTAAGAGCATGCGGGGGCGAACTCACATTCATTATTTTCATGCAACAATACCTAAACGAAAATACTTAACCTCTCTGTTAAATAGACAACTTTTCCAATGCATTAGATCTAGTGCAGTTAGATTAAATGAATGGTCAGATAATAGTAAAATTTTAATAATGAGGATAATAAGTCTTCTTATACTTCCTGGTACAATCGTAAACATCACGGGTCAAAGGCATCACAAAAATGCTGCAATATTGCTCTAAACTCGAAAAAAACACTGTTGACGCAACAGCGTGACACTGCCAAACCACGACCAAATTACCAAGAGCAATATGGCACCTAAGCGCTCAATTTGTAACGTGATCGCTTCAACAGTAAAACATCTATTTTATAACTTAAAATAAAGTAACTCCATTATAACAATCCTGCTGCAAAGAAGTAGACACGAAGAAACACTGAGTTTAACACTGTCTACTGCGAGATAGAACAAATAAAAGTTAGGAGAAGAAGGAGAAAAGGAATGAACTGTTCGAAATAGTCAACTACTTCCTCAAAAATAGACCTGAGTGGTTAGATAAGTTTGCCACGAAGAAAGTGGGTGAATCACGAATCACATCCGGACTGAAAAGACGTCTTCACCGGAAGAAAGGCGGGAGAATATAGAGGAAGGATCATGAAGATTGGTGCGGAAGTTTCTTCACCTGAAGAAAGTCGAAGATGTAAGGCGGGAAGCAGATTGAAGTGAGAAGAAAACGCAGGCCGATTGGGCGACAAGACTGCGGAAAAATATAACATTTTTCTGCATTAACCATTTAAAATGTGTAACTCACATTGAAACTAACTTTGAATTTATTATATTGAAAAAGACTGCATTTGAAAAAAGGTGGGTTAAATATTCCGGGAATCTCCGAGTACCACTGTGACAAGGAACAATGAAGAATGCGCAGGCAACCCTCAATCAGTTGTGTCAGGCCCAGTTGGAGCCTAGGGGAGAGGAAGAAAGAGAATCAGGGGGCTATACATTCCGGAACCTCTCCCCTCCTTCCCCTTTTTTATCCAACGCGGCTATCATAGCGTATTCAATGGATACTTATCAATCCGATGGATTGCGTTGGACAGGTATAGAATACGGCGGAGTGAATGTAACTCGACCAGTAGCGGCATATCAGTTCTATCTTGTTGTGGGATAAAATCCCCGAAGAAACGGCTAAAAGAATTTCAACGGAAGACCTCTTAAGAATATGATTATTTGATTTAAATTAAAGATTTATCCAAAATTTCCATAAAAGCAAAGAATGCGTATCTGTCTTCCAGGTGACCATCGACAAGGAATGTTTAAATCTCGTACACACGTACGTGTCTACGAGATTTAAACCGAATCATCCTGTCGATGGTTACCTCGATGTCCGAAGAGCATGCATAGGAGTCCAAATTCCTTCGCTTTTATGGACAATTTTGACTCTTCAATTTAAATTTACGTGGCAATTGCTCTCATCTTCAATCAAAATGATACTTAGACATTAGGTTAATTACCTTTGATATCGGAGGTTAAGTGGTAATTAGAGCATTGTTCCCAGAAGCCCTGAGGACAATGAACTAGCCGTTCTTTGAAACCCCGGCGACAATGGAGTTCCTGACCCGGGAGAGAACCCGGGAAGAGTTCATACTTCTCAAAATAAGAGCTTACTCCCCGTTCTTCACAGCGCCCGCGAATCGCAGTTTGCTGTTGTTTCCCGCTGCCCATGTGGCAACGCGATCGATTCGATGACATTGTTCGCTCCACCTGTCCACTGGATAGTGGGACAACAGCCCATACTCTCGATCCCGAGGGATGCATCCAACGGCACGGAAGCGCTCATTCTGTCACGAAAGCTTTCAGTGTGGGGAGTTCGGTGAGCGGGCGGCCAGGGGCGGGCTGCCGGGCGGCCCGCTGCTTCCGGGAGAGGACATTGATCGTCTTTCAGAGGCGGAGAGTGACAGCGGAACGGGTTCGATTGGCGAATGGGGCATTTTTTTCATTAACTGATTGAAAGGGTTTCAAAAGGCGGATGACGGAGGAGGAGGAAGGACGATCGGTGCGGTGCAAAACAGCGATATGACGTCACTCTAGCCGCGGGCCGCAATTGGGGCGCGCTCTCCCGACGTCATTGTCTTCTCCCCCTCTCTCCGTCTCTCCGATATAATGTCCCCATCACACCCTCCGCCGCTCACCTCAAGGTGAAAGTGACTCCACAATTTTTTATGACGGTATCATTATGAAACCATCCAATGAAAAAAGGCCCGGAGAAGATCCTCACTGCCATTCCGTACGGAGAAACAGATCGGCGACGCTGGGCGGACGGGAAGAAAGATAGGGGATCCAGGAGTTTGACGACACAGGGATAGATAATGTGGCGTTACTCTCAACACAGGGAGAGGAGCTCTTAATCCTCGGTTTCATTGTGCTTGGTTAACTTATACTATCAAAGTCAGTAGCCTTTATACTGAAGTGATATTGGCTGTAAAAAGGGAGAATCCAATAGGATATTACTTCGACCCCGCGCTTTATCTCTGAAACTGATAGAGGGTGCTTCCCAATCACCTCGCGCTTATTAGCGCACATTGCGGCACATGGGAACACACGAGTGCACATTCAAGTCGACGACTGGAACGAACTGCACTTAAGTGTTTACAAAATGGTGGTACGATATTCTACTTCTTTAAAGAAATGGTCATACTCATCACTGGAAAGATTAAACTACGAATTAATATTTATTTATTCCAAGTAATCATCACAATTAGTTAGACATTGAGATACTCCTGTATCTATTACTACATATTTCCTCGCCATCACAAATATCTTCTGAAAGCGCACATAGTAACGCAGGCGAACTAAAGCGAAGATGCGTTTCAATCAATCTGCTTTACGCAAATGACGTCACAAGCGTCACTGGAACACGCTCTGCGCTACACAGATTGAAACTGTTTAGCACAGATACGTGATCGGGAAGCACCCATACGCGACAAAATAAGATACATGCACTGCAGAACTAGCAGGTACAACAATTCCTTTTTTCCACGCGCCATTAGTGGTTATAACAAAAAAGGGTGACACTAACATAAAACATTTTTAACAAACAATTCACTTCAGTCCTTTCCCTCTCCCTTTTCCCTATTCCCGCTCTTTTCATGGCTGGTGTCGTAACACCCCCTGCCACATCCTCTTTGGCTGCTCGCTGGGTAGTATGTAGATGTAATATGTAGCCAGGTATTGGATTCCGAAATAAGTTGTAAGGTAGGCAGTCTTGGAATTATGATTCACTCTTCTTTTTGAACTTTAACCCCATTGGTTTTAACAAAAACGAGGTTAAACATTTTACTTTCATTAAATTCGATAGAATTAAGGAAGTGATCGAGGGGTTGACACCTAAACCTGGGACTTGAAACTGGAACCTAAGCAGCCGACAACGCTACCCCTGGAAACACATCCTCGTGTCTACGGGAGCTCAATTCTATGGCTTATAATGAATCTTTTTCCGTTTAAATGACTAGGTTTATAGCCCCAAGGGCAGGAGAGGTGATTCGTAAATAACTATTCAAGAAAAACCTGCCAGAAAACTTACGTCAGCATCGTAGAGCAGGCTTTTGAATAATCTCCTTGTTTAGGTCTCATAATTGGTTACGCACGTTCAATAGGTGAAATAGAGATGCTACTGTGCTCTGGTTGGGCCATCTCTCGAATACGCGGCGAGATTTTGGGACCCTCCGCACAAAGATTTAATTGACGAAGTAAATAAAGTACAAAGGAAAGCTTCGTTAAAAACTGCTACAAGCGAAGAGAAAGATGGATGGATTAGTTTGGGAGTGGTTAGTAACTCGTGAGGTCACATGCTAGGCGCAGATTGTTTGAAAAACTCAGATCAGTGGTGTCATTCTGTAATTCGTCGGTTCCGTACCGATCGGTTGGGCTTCCTAACCAACCGACCGGTTGAGATTCCGTACCGACTTGGATTCAGCCACCGACGGAGCCTATTTCAGCGATTCTGTATGCAAGTCGGTGCCATTCCAGTCGGTTGGGTAACTCCTCCCACTCAATGTTCCCCCCTCCTCCCAATTTTCCGAGTGTTTCCGAAGCTGACGGTCACATGCTGTATTCCCACCAATGGAAGACGATAGAAGAAACAAATGACTATCGAAAGCCGCCTAGTGCTCTCGGGGTTGAAAACAACAACAGAAATCAACGATGTCGAAAGGAGAATGATCGTATATTAATTTATGTGAATTTTGAGCGTTACAATGTGTATTTGTCAATTAAAATAAGTGCATTATACTTAAAGCACATATCTAGTAGCGTCCGTGAGAATATGAAGTATCAATAAAAGACGTTGAGTGCTACGAGATTAAATGAAGTGTGCGAAGTGAGAATGAATCAGCTGTGATCGTTTGAATCCAGAAATAACGTTCAAAATTTCAATTTAACCTGTATATTGATTGATGATATTTATTAACTCGTGTGATTGAGATCCGACATTTAACAGCGTTTTGAATTTGGAATTTCTAGTTGCAGAAAAGGCATTACGTATAGTATATAATCTTCCAAAGATTGATAGAATTGTTCGTTGAAATAAATTGAACAGTGGCGTGATATCGAAAATAGAACTGTATGTATTATGTGTTGTAGGGATGGTATTGAAATATTCTTGTAGGTATATTATTCTATATTCGCGGTTTTAGGACAGTGAAATTGCTGCGCGCTCGTGCCATAAAACATTTATTATGTAATTTCTTGGAGCAAAGTTGAATGTAAAATGAATTTAATGAGTGATAAATAAATAAATATGGTGAAAGAAATTTAACTTGAGTGTAGAAGTAAGTAAATTTGCTATTAGCACTCTTGGTTATTGTACGTGTACCTATTTGCGAGTAGTGTTGTCACCACACCATGGTGTTGTCCAACACATTGTTTCAACATTATTTGATGAATAATCCGAAATTTATTATGATAGAGTGATGATTTACAGTTCAATGCAAAAGATTCATAAAATATATCTCCTCAACAACAAAATTATTATTATTATTATTATTATACTACGAAAATAGAGGCCGGAAGCAAACAAACATCAGTATAAATACGAACTTTCGTTACCCTGGCCCAAAATCGGGGGATAACATAGGTAACGCTACCAGAATACGATACAAATGTGCGAAATCGCCTATTTCCTGAAATCAGAAGCTATTTTAGTATGTAATCTAGTTAAGTAAGTGACTGCATACACGATATATGGTTATAATATGAAAACCTTCAACGGGAATCATCCATTTAAGAATAGCCAAACCGCAATAATAGGCATTCACCGCGGACAATTTTTGGCAATTATTATGAAAAATATTACGGTGACGGTATGCTGAATAGCCTAAATATGGTGAAATTTACGTACAATTGTTATTTCCAAATATAAAAACATTTTTAACAGCCAAGAGAATACAATGCAATACTACGGAATTCTAGTTGTGTAGAAGTTTCTCTTCTAGATCATCACCTTTATGACCTTAAATTATTCGCCTTTTGCATTTGCTCTCTTAAGAACAAATTACGTCGCTATTACATCCATGAATATATGTTTAATCATTATTACAAGTATCAAATATCCCATTTCAGGCTAAAAATCCAAATTTATTACCGATTTGCATCGGTGTTTCTCAAGCAAACCGACTGATTCTCCGCCGCACCGACAGCTCTTAGGTGTCGGTGCGATCCACCGATTCACACCATTCTGTACGCACCGATCGGGTGCGTACAGAATCGCACGGCTGCTCTCTCTCGTCGGTGTGACGTCCCACCCGACGAAAACCCTACCGTACCGATCGGTTTGGAGTTACAGAATGACAGCCCAGGTGAGTTTCAGCACGACACGGAGGATATAACAACATACATGGCACTTGGATAATGGAACCCCAAATTGAGTTAATTTTCTCTTTGTGTTAATATTTTTTATTTCATTCTTCATGTTTTTCCTTATATTTGTTCTATGTTCGTTTATTTTGTTACATCGACCAATGTAGTTAGCCATTGTACCGTTTTTGGTTGTGTGAGATAATAAATAAATAAATATTACAATGACCCCAAACTATTTTTCTATTGCTGATATAAGTGACAAAATAAGAGAGTAACACTGCCGAAGTGTTGGGTTTAAAAATTCTTTCTTTCCACGCACCATTTGTGATTATGACAAAAACGGCGCACAGTGGGCTGAAATTGAAAAAAGCTGGCCACAACCCAAAAAAAAACTTTTTTTTCAGTCCGGAAGTTGATACTTTGCTCAGTCACTCTCCATAGATTGGTGCATGTGATGTTGCATACCATTTGAGATAATTCGTACGCGTTATCAATATACATGGGCTCAAAGTTGGACACATATCGCAAAAATCGCCCGCATTAATTTTTTTCCGAAATTCACTGCATTCAAGCTAATGTTGAACCTTTTGTAGTAAAGCTGTAGAATAAACGCTGAAATTGTTTTTGTATAATTGTTCTTTTTTGTTAAATATTACTTAATTTTTAGCAAATTTGTAAATTTGTCATCGGTTCATGACAAAATGGCGTACCCTGTTTTTCGTCAATTTATCGCCTTTATGTAGCAAAATAAAAAAATGGACATGGACAGACGCTGAGATACTTACGTAACAATAATAACAAAGCTTTCAGAGAGTGAATACGAAGAAATTATCTGCAACCGTGTGCGACGCCGAAACTAAAATCGCCATCACGCCGCGGCGTGGCGTTTACATTAGACACACCGTTAACACACAAATCATCCCCCCTCCTTCTCCCTATATCCCCACCTTTTTGACGGCTTTTGTCCAAACACCCCTGCCACACTCCTTTGCGGCGGCTCGAACGGTAGTACGTAGGTGTAGCCGCATAGGCCGCATAGCACTTATGAATGGGTGAGGATTATGCTGGAAAATCTTCGCACCACAGCCGGGAATCGCGGTCAGGCTATCGGGATGGGAATCCAGTACTCCATCCGCCACACCCACCCGATCCCACCGCAGCCTCTCGCTTAGTCTCCCCGCACTCCTTACTCGAGCTCTTCAAAGAGAAAGTGACTTCGCATATTTCAAGAGTGCCTCATCATCCAACGGTATCCTACGAATCGATCAATTGTTTTTTTTGTGCAGTCCCAACCCTCACTCATCAATGTGTATGCGTGTGTCATTTCACTTTCTTACATTTGATTAGCCTGCCATCAGATCCCTCGTTAGGTGGTCGGAGTGATTTTTGTGAAGGCAAGGATTTGCGAGAAACTTTGCATACTTGTGTTCTAACTAGTGATATCCATAGGTAAAAGTGGACAAATCGTATTTTATCCGTGTCTTTTTTGGTAATTCAATGCTAATTTAACACGTATATGGCACACGATTTAATTTAAGACCTTAATCCCAGGGCAAATGCAACACAAAAGTCCGAGGAGGGATTCAAACCCGTGACCTTTCGGTTGGGAAACTGATGAGTTACCTACATGGCTACCGCTATCACATAGAGGCTTATAATATGGAATATAGAAGACATCTTCAATGGATGAACGCAGTGTGAACACTCCAAATAAGATATTTATTTACGTCAAGGCTAGTAAACTCACTTAGGTGAGTTAATTTTAATTTCACTTTTCAGATATTTTAATGCTATTTAGTAATTGGATTTTTTATCTACATTTAATCGTGTAGCGTGGATTAATTGATGGGCATTAAACTTAAAGGCAGACTTTGCATGATAATGGACGCAGTCGCGAGTCTCACATCCCACGAGAAACTCCATCGCAATTCATTTCCATTCCGTAGAATCGCAAACAGATGTAGGTAATGAACACGACTCCCTGGAAGATAAACACCCTCGTCCGCTTCAATGACTGCGCCCTGAAGGCTCGTGCGTCAATGGAGGAATTCTCTTCGAACGGAAAAACAATAGCCACAAGGTTTTTAGAGGCTCACGCATGCGAGCTCCGCATCTCCGCGTCACACAATCGATTGTAATAAGGGGCCATGTTACTTCCGAGATCGTACTTTAATCAACTTTTTAAAATATCGTCAGACGAAAAATCCGTCTTTGTAATATTACCACTGCGGTAGTACGCCTAAACTTATGCTAAACTTTAGAAAAAGGTATCATCAATTCCTTGCGTTCACTTATTTGGCGACACCGCATTTGTGAAGCTCTAGTGTTTTGCGAGTCCCGTATACTGTGAATCGAAAAATATCGAAAATTGTCTTCCATATCTGACTAAAAATTCATACTTCTACGTTTCTCAAAAGGGCCTATGATTCTGTAAAAACAAACTTTTAACCGGGGGTGGTAAGGTCAAATTTTGCACACTTGGACATGGAATTGCCCATGAATTATCTATGTGAATGGTTCGAAAAATGTATGATAACTTACGTAAGATTGGGAGGTGAGGGGTTCGTGAAATTTTACGTTGTCTTGCATGGGGAAGGAGGAAGGTCAAAAAGTTACCAAAATCACCTTACGTAATACTTGAATGGCCACTAAGCGAACGTGTGAAACCTTGCCATAATTTCAATCTCTTTTAAAAGACAACAATTCCGTTCATGTTTATTTCCCAACGTTTCGAACTTGTTGGATGGGATTCAAACTGCATTTATAAGGTTTTATCTCAATACGTTTCGCAGTCGCTTCCAATATGTCTTTCATTGCGTTCGAGTAGGGAACGTCCAGGGCACCAGGAAGTAAATGTCGAGCAATTAATTTCCTCTAGCGATTTGGTAATGTATTTCCAGGAATACATCCGCTGACCTTTAGAATAGTGTCTCCATCGGCGTCACTAGCACCGCTGATAAATATCGATCCTTAGATGCGAAGTCAAATCCGCTGCCCTTGGTACAATATCTGCTCAGCTAACGTCACATTCAGAGATTCACTAAATGGACTCGTGGAGATTTCGAGAATTAGGTACATTTTTCAATGATAACGACTCACTGATTTTTTTATGAACAACTAAATAAAAAATCGCCCAATATAATATTTAATAACCTTCCTGGTACGTACGATTACTGAATCAGTATACTTCCATTGCGTAACATTTGGCAATGATTTTTTATGAATATCGGAACCACAACACAATGCACCAAATTTAAAAAAAAAAACTTCTTTGCTCTACCTCATTTATATTAGAAGTCCCGATAGCTATTCACTGATTTTTATTACTCACGGTTGATGCTGATAAATAATTTTTTTATTGTTGTTATTATTGCTACTAATGACTGATCATTGATTCTGTCACTACTGAACAACTGACTCACAAAGCACAATTAGCACTTCTTTCCCTTTATGATCGCAGGCAGCTAAATGATGGTAAATTTATGTAGTTTGAGCTATATTTTTCCCTAGTCATAATAGAAACCACATTAAAATGTTTATATTAAATTTTAAGCAACTGTAAGAAGCATTAAGTAACTATTATAATATTAATGACAAACTTTGTTTTAAATTACCGAAATACTCATTAATTAAATAAGTATACAATTATAAGATGTTAACTTCACTCATTTTTTTCACGGCGTACACTGAAAACGCTTTAAAAACAGAAGATGTTTTTGCTTATCAGTTTAAATTACTAAGGTACGCAGTTGATCTATTTTTAAAAAATGCCAAGAAAGCATACGAACTACAAACTGTTAAATATCTGGCGACATCTATGCGTTGTAAATTCCTCATTTGTTTATAATTTCTCTGGAGTGCATACACTCCTACTATTTCTCATGGAAAATGGCTGTTTTTAGGCAAATATCTCGAACAGTATAAGTGACTGACATTTTTTTCTCATTGTCTTAAGCAGTCAAAGTCAGTTGAAAGTAGAAATGTCAAACTTACAACTGAGTTCGTATTAAATAATAATACCCGGGAGATTCATCCATAAGCCATGATCGTACCACTCCAGGCCCGTGATCGTAACCTTTTTAAGTCCCTGCCCAAGTTTAACCGGCCAAGTGATCAGGAACTGCAGGATATGTTACTTATAAGGGGCCGTTCGAGTCACTATTCATTAATAAGACGTTTTTGTGGGGAGATGGGGGTTGATTTTTTCTTAAGCAGGGGGTGAGGGGGTCCGAGAAAATCTTTCGAAAAATTTAATTCACTTCTGAGATCGTATTTTTATCACTTTTTGAAATTATTATTGGACGAAAAATCTTACTTTGTAAGATTTCCGCCGCAGCGGTTAAGCTGAATTTATGCTTAACTATAGAAAAACGTATGGTCACATCTATACGTTCAATAGTTTGGGGATATAGCATTCATAAAAAAACAAGCGTTTTGCGAGGCCAGTTTGCTACTGTGAATCGCAAATCTCGAAAACGATTGCCGACATCCGACTATTACTAATACATATTTCTCTACAGGGCCTATGATTACGTAAAAGTAAACAAAACGGAGAGTGTGAGGTCAAAATCTGCACACCTAGATATGGAATCGATCATATTTCTTTATTTATGTGCATGGTTCCAAAAATCCATGAGAACTTACGTAAGATTCGGAGGGGAGTGGGGGTGGTCATGAAATCTTACGTTGCTTTACATGGGGGAGGAGGGGGGGTATTATAAAAGAGGCCAAAATCACCTCACGTAATGCTTGAATGGCCCCTAATTTTGGAAGCATTCGACCTACCTAGATTCATTTCATCAGTTATCTTACTTCGATCATAATGGCTCATACGAATTACATTATTATTCACCCACTCTGTTTCCTGCCCATAATATTTATATTTTCTCCCATGGAAGCTATGAAGCTTGCAGGAAGGTTACAGGAAGTTGTGAAGCTTGAATAAGCGTCCAAAGAGCTTCACTTTTCCCATTACTTTCCGACACCCTATTTTACTACATTTGATCTAGAAACACCCCATTGATTTTCATATCTTTCCAACCAGTCCTCGTCAACGTCCTATATTCCTGCAGTTGAAGACTGCATTGTTTCGGGTGTTTCACCACGACGTTGTTCTTTAAGACAACACTTTCGCCTGCGATCCAACTGGCATCTTCTGGTCGAAGTGATGATGCCAGTAATTGACGACCTTATGCACGGCCGTTTCTAAGTCCCGGTTGGTGGCGACATTTTTCCATGTTGGCGCCAATTTTACCCAGTTGGCGGAAATTGTCCATGCTGACCGTTTCTGCGTGGAAAAGTATCTTCCATGTGCTGTGGAGGTGATACCCATCCTCCCGGTTGAAATTATTCGGGTGTTTTGATATCTTGATAAGTTCCCGAATGATTCTCAGGAAGTATCGAGATTCCCTGGCGATCACCGTGGCGACCTCCAAGTCGATGGTGTGTCCAGGCTCGGACTAAGCATGCTCCGTCACAGTGAAGACGTGGAATTGCTTTTTCTTCATCGCCCGTCCGTGTTCTTGTAGGCGGCACTTCACAGCTATTTTTCCCGATTTATGCCATTCCACAGCTTCACTCTATCTTGTACTCTCCTTCGTAGGCATGGGGTGGGATCCGGTCCTTGGGTCTAGGCAGTATGTCACCCATCTTTTTCACGCAGTTGAAGCGAGTGGCCACGTCGTAATTTCTCAATAGCCTGGCAACTTTGCTTGTGGTCCCTGCCACAAAGAGAATCGTAGAAGAGGTTACAGGTTTGTGGGTCCTATCACGGCCACCGAAAGAGTGTCTCACTGTGGTTGTGGTCCTATCCGGTGCTAATTCCTGGAACAGCCTTTCTTTCTTCGCGGTCCTTTTTGTATATACAACAACGCAGTGAAACTCCCGAAAGAATGAATCCTTCAACTTCAACACACAGCGGAATTCTTCGCACCAGCTATATTCCTGCGGCTTCAAGTCAGGGTTTTCCCCTCTTTGCTCCGAGCTCATGGCTCGCGTCCGTGCGTCGGTACGCTACACGTCAAGGTCATCTATAACATCCTCCAAATTTTAACCCTCATTCTCAGGAGATAACAGAGTAAGAATGGATATTTTGGCGGCATTTGTTTCCGTGAAATTTGCAGTCGGTTGGGTTGCAGAAGCCAGCGTATATATTGACAAATTAAAGTTTCAGCCCACGGGTTGCGTATAGGAGTATGAAAAGGACATCCTGGGATTTGCAAATATTTCTCGGCAATGTGTCATTGGAACGGTCACGGAACCCCGAGATCCCTTTTTGGGATATTGCCCCAAAATCGCCGGTGGTTTCTCAACGCAGCTCGTGGCATGCTGCCGCGCACTCCCACGTCCGATAGAGCCGTTGCCCAATGCATATTTCATAACGCGGGGTTTTACACGAACAAACGACTTACATTTGTGTATATACTCCGTGCTCAAGAAAAAACATAGTGCCGGCATAAAAAAATGATCACGCAAAATATCTCCTCATTTGGAAAAACAAAAGCGGTGATGAACGTCGGCAAATTACCTCGCGACCTCGCACACGGCAGGGCAAATGGAGTACTGAGGCGCGAGCCTTTGAATTTCAAACGATGCTCATGAACATTATTAATATTTTTTTGCTGCCTGGCGTGTTTTTTAGATGACAACTGCGAGAAAGACACATTAATCAAGAGGGAGAGAGATTTTAATATGTCATTTTCAACGGACGTGATGAATAAGCGACATAGTTTTTTGTTCCCCCACAGAGGATAACTTCCTAGAGCAGTTATCCTAGCTTGTAATCATCCCATGACAATCACAACTGACATCTTTATAAAATTATTATAAAAGTTCAAATACAAAGGAATTGATAGTTGTGTACAGTCAGTTATTTTTAACTTCTGAGTAATATACCCAAACAGTATCAACTATTACCATTCTCCCATACTTTTTTCGGACACATCATGGATAGAACACAGGCGTAGACTGGATTAACTAAAACTGCCTGCTACGCAGTCATTCTGGCTGAAAAAATCTTCGCAGTGGATTTTTACATGGGGTGCACCACGTGGATATCTGACGAATTTTTTATTTAGCAAATAATAAAATTTGTATTACTTTTAATTAACGTATGTAATAATATAAGTTTTAGAATAAGGTCCTTGGAGGTCAAACAAAATGACTGTTCAAAATCACTATCTCCTTCAGCGCTGACGCGATTCCATTGTTACTGATATTTATCGCATCAGCACATCCAATATTACGTTACATCTGGCACAGTACTTATACGCAAATACAGATTTAACATCAATGACAAGCATATCGACACAGTTTCGAAATTTTCTTCAGGAATATACATAGTGTATGCTGCTTTGAATTTGATTTTTTCTTAAATATAGTATGCGCATCGTAATATCTCCCTTTCATAAAGGGAGATATTACGATCCCTTTTCTCTCCCTCCCGTTATATCTGCCTTTTTGAAAATTTACGCAAGTAATAACTCTGCCATACCAGTCTCGTTCTTGATGTTCCGTTATAGCACACGAAACTTCGGCCCCTTAGATCCTCCAAACATTGCCAATGGAGTCAGGAGTTCAAAGTGGCGTAGTGGCCTGTACATTTTACCGGAAAGCCTAAAACTTCTTAAAAGTTTGATGTATCGATATTTCTACCAACATTTCCTAGCATATCGGGTCAGTTGGTACTACGAATTATCCGCAGCATCGGGTCAGCCCATACCTCTTCCACTATCAGCTAATCCATCGCCGTTTTCCGTCGAGTTCATTTTCTCGTTGCCCTATATCCGTCGCCCCATCTTCCATTCATTTGCTTGCCTCGGGCAGCATTGCCCAACCCACCCCTCCCTCCGTTCACCAATCCTCCGTTGCCCTGTTCTCCCAATCATCCCCGATCCCCATCCGAAGCCGTCCCCACATCAAATGAACCCTATCGTTGGTTCCGCTGTCCTCTTTCCCATTCCAAGCCCCCTTTCCCACACAGACTGACGTACCTTTACAAAGCATGGATTAAAGGGGGGAATAGATGGAACCAGATGGCACGATAGCACAGGGGAATGTCGAATCCATTTAAATGCACAAATAGCCATATTGAATGGACCAGCGGCGAACGTAATACGCCGAAAATATAGGTATTAGTAGGGGAATCTTTGAGGTATCGCAATGATTTATCTAGAACAATACAAAATGGAAATAATTTTTAAAAAACACTAAAACTTTTTTTGATTGCGCGCGTTAGCCATGTTAGGTGAATAATTTTTCACAAAAAAAGGCTTCGTGCTTCAGGACTCCATCTACTTCCTTCTCCAACCTGCGTTTTTCACCCTTCAGAGCAAAGATGTCGACGATAGCGATGGCAGAGTGAGCTATCGATACGTTGGCAGCCCGTTACCTGACCTGACAGAAAACATGTAAAGACTTTATTTATATCATATGCAAGGTAACAACGAAATATTTCATCAACATACACCTTCTGACTATTCACTTACTGTTCTTTGAAGATTTTTGCGCAAGAAAACTTGAATACTGGGTGCAATTTTAAAGCACAGAGCAAATTCGAGTGTGATTCGGTTCGTCCAACGCCTAGAGTCAATAGATCACAATTAGTGGACGTGGGAAACTTTTTCACAATTTAATTCCCAAAATAAATGCACAAAATTCTTAAAATATTCATTCCCTAACGCTCCCATTTCGTTCCATGGAATACAAATGCATTTAAGAGTTTTTTTTATATCTCTGGTGCCCGCTTCCAGGAAAATCCTCAATGCATTGGAGCAGGAAACGTCCAAGGTACCAGGAAGTAACGTCGAGTAATTCATTTCCTCTAGCAATTCGTAAATATATTTCCAGGAATACATTAGCTGATCTTTGGGATAGTGCGATAGGATAGATAGTGCATCGGCGTCGCTATCACCACTGATTAATATCGATCTTCTCACGCGAAACTATAATCACTTCCTTCGACACATTAACTCGCTCCGCTTCACATTCAGTTATTCACTAAATGCACTCGATAAGATTTCGAGCATGGTATCTGCTAATGATAAAAATCAATTGATTTTTACAAACACTTAAATGAAAATCCATTCAATAAAGTATTTTATAATCTTGCTCGGGTGCACAATGACTGAATCAGTATACTTCCACGTATTGCCTTATATTTAGTGGACGTGTGTCCATCTTGTTTGGGTCCATATGGGAAACTTCGACTGCGTTGAATTCTTTGGAAAATACAGCAATTCTGGAAAGTCTGTATTCCCTAATGCACATCTCCTGCTCGACTTAATTGAAAATCTATGAATAGCATTTAACCTCGATACAATTCGGACTTGTTTCCGGGACAATTTTAGGGCGTTTTAACGGGAAACGTCCACGGTATCAGAAATTTAATTCCGAGCGACGCATTTCCTATAACGATTTGCCTATGCATCTCCTGGAATACATTTTCAACCTTTAGTAAGACTCTGCAGGCTTCGCAAGCACTGCTGAAAAAGCTTTTCACGCGCAGACTAATCCATTCACTCAGCCAAAGCCACTTTCATGAATTCCCACCTTCCCCCCAAACAGACTAGCCATGGCCTCGGGCAATATTTCCGCATATTGACATCAAGAGTAATTTTTTAACAACTATCTACATCGATAATATCGACAATCCAATGATGAATGAATATGGCCTAATATTGTTGGAATGAACACCAGTGCGGCAAAAGTATAGCTCCGTGTTACGTTGCATTTGACTGAGGATTTATGTTCCCATAATATCGATTCTGTACCTCCATTGCTTTAACTCCTATATACATTACAACAGTAAGCTCTATTCCGAAAGGAACTCCCGAGGGACAGTTTGAAAGCCGAGGGTGGAATTCATATAGCCCGTAACCCTGGGGCGGGTCAACTTACATGCTACTGATTCCCCCATGACTGTTTGATCCATGTAACGTACAGATATTGCTTGCATCTTCTTCTGTTTTTATTATCGAACTAAAATTTTACACAACTGCAGTTTTGAGGTGTTTTCAGCGGTTTTTTGTCAATCAGCAGATTTTTTTGAAACTTTGCATACGTGTTATCATTATTGATATCAATGGATAAAAGTAAAAAAAAATGCGTCATACCGAGTAGATCTTTTGGCAATTCAATGGTATTTAACACGCAGCCTTGTGGAACATGAGATATATTTTGTAATAATTCGATGAAATATATACAGATTTTTTTTCTAACCGTGAAATGGCACACTTCATATTATTATAATGATTGCTAAAAATTATCAAGGTGTCATGCCGATTCAAAGATTCGAAAAAACACATTTTAATATAACTTTTGCCAAGAGTTCGATTTCCACGCCGTTAACTATCAATGGCTCAAGTCATAACATGCTTTTATTAAGAAACAAATGTAAAATATAATTCTTGTATGATTTCCACATGCATGGTGAGTTCCATCAAATAAACAGATGTAGTTGAATGAAATGTGGTCCTGGTACGTTTCTAACTTACTTAAAAAATTATTTAAATGAGCACTCAATGACCCACGATTACCGCTCCAGCCACCTTAATGTGTCTAAATTTGGACCATTTGAGTTCGGTACGAATTTATGTTTTGCCTCTCGGTAAAAAGAAAACATGTAAAATGCAGCTTAGGTTGATGGCTGGCTGATTGCTATGGTAGAAGTTACCCAAGAGTAGGTCCGGGTTCGATTCAAGGCAGCGTCAGGGGTTTTCCCGGAAAACTTCTATTTGGATGCCACGTGGAATCATATTAGTCCCTCACTCAGTCCATTGAATCCAGTCCAGAATCCACTCAGTCCAGGTGATTGAAACTGTTTCGTTAACGGTAGGCTTAAATGGAAAAGATTTCCTTCCACTCTTACTCCATTACACGAATGATTCTTTCCGTACCAACTAACCCAGCTATCCTCAATTACACAAATTACCTCCAGCGTCGATTGCCATTCCTGATAAATGGATTTGCCATGAGACATCTCATCTTAACTGGCATTAAAAACTCCTGCTATTACTGACAAGCGTAAGCCACTGAAAAGCAAGAGGATCGCTAAAATGATGTGGTTGAAGAGTAAAGACACCATTGTGTGGATAACTGCCAGAAAAAAAGAAATTTCACCGGAGCAGGAGCCGAACCTGTATCTCTCAATAGTATTTCAATTATGATAGACATTTAAGCCCTCTGCCTTAGTCACCTCAAAGCGAACAGCGAAAAGCGTAATTGGTCTGACCTTTAATCGGAACATCCGGGTTCGAATCCCAGTCAACTCCCGCACCCGTGCACGCCACTGCGTGTAACACTCCTTGCGGGATTTCACCACCACAAAACCACCTCAATTACCCCCTTAATATGGAAATTATGATTTTAGCCGGGCCAGATCACACAGCTTTCCTTTTCCTTCCTCGTGAATCACGCTTAGCAAATACAACAAGGGAATTATTTGAGCAACATCTCAAAATGGTAACCGATTCATTAGTGCTTTTCCAGAACCATTTCTATTAATTTTTAACGAATTCTTTTACATGGATCACTTATTGAAAAAGCAATGTGTAGGATGTGTGCTTTGATTCAATCTGCATATTTGGCCATATGCAACCCCTTAAAAATCCTATAAATATTCTGTAGTTAGATTCGGTGGCAGGAGCCATACAATTTAATGTACAATTACACAAAGGGAATCCCTGTAATTGAGACACACCAAATTTCCCAGAAATATCTTGTACAGTCCAATCATCAATTTTTACATTTAATGATTTTTAATGGTGAATAAATAACGCTTTAATGCGCGTTAAATGTCTATCAACTGCGTGGGCTAAAACTCCACTGAGAAAAGCAATCATTGTTAGACTGTCCTGCATCTGCGGCGCAGAACAAGTTTCTGGACAAAATTTTTAACATTTAATTCGACCTCAAAATATATCTTAAGGATAGGAACATACAATTGAATACAATGTATAGATACACACAATAGTGGAATAAGGGTACCCAGGAGTAAATCCTGCATTGAACTTATTATTTTAGAATTGACTAAGGAACGAAATTTGAGTAAATACTTATTATAACTATTGAAACTACATTAATTTCTTTCAAAACCTGAACCACTCAAACATTTAACATTTTTTATTTCTCAATAGATTTTAAAGAGATCAAAAAATTGGTTTCAAAAGAAGCCATAGCTTCACGTTTCATCGAGATTCAAGTGTTTAGTTACATTCACCCAATTCACCTGGGGGGGGCATCAAATTTGTCGTAATACTTACATACGTTTTTGTTTTCATAAACGCCTTTATTTAAGTATATTAGAAATAAGCCATGAATGATCTCAATTTAATTCAATTTTCTCTCAGCGCTGCTTCACACCCTCCATGGATGTAAAACATTCATAACACGACGTACTCAAGCGATGGTTAAGTTTATATTAAATGAAATGATGGGTAAGAATGCTATTTTTCGCTTGAGTGAAATAAGTTTCAGTATATACGGGCATTTTTGACTCAATTTGTTTTGGTATCAGGATTTCTAAGATATAATTCGATCCCAACTCAACTTTACATTTATTTCAACTTATTTACATTCTCCCGCCCTTCACTTACTTCCTCTACGAACGAAAAATATTTAAAGTACTTCTTGGGTAAATTATGGTAGAATATCGAGTCTTCCGCAAAACGGGGAGCTGAGTTCAGTCTACTTTTTTGTTTTCGTGTACCTAATGATTTTCAAAAAGAGAGAAATTCTCCAAAAAAAAGATAGCGTACGTCCTTTCCTCCGGGGGAACTCATGCAGAGTCCGCCCTCATAACTCCACGGGGAACGACTTCCTCGATGACACGGCGGAATCTAAGTCACGGCAGGGTGGGTGGTGGGAGGAACTGGGTGTGGTTGGGGTTGGTCGGCTCCCGAGCAACTTCAAAGGTTTCACTTTCGGACAGGGTCTCCGAGGCAGGGCCGGCGCTTCTTGGCAGGGCCGGCGTGTGGCAGGGGGGAGGGGAGAGGAGGAGAGTGTCGTGGGGTCACCAGGGACTCTTCGTTCCCCCGAATGATCCCACACACACACAACCCTTCCCCCCATTTTAGACTGCGCCGAAGTTCCGCGAACCACATCACCCCATTGGCCTTTCCCGAACGCCTCCGCGGCGCAGTAAATATGCCGAGGATCCGGGGGCGGTGCTCTGGCGGCAAAGTGGCACCTTGCACACGCCGCCCCAACCCCCTCCCCCCACCCCACACCCCCTCCAAAACGCCCCCGGGGGGAGGGGTGAGGGGCGAAGGGAGTCAGAGTCGGGACCATTGACCGTGAAATGCGAAACGCGAACTGACTTGATTGCATGGATTTGACATCGCATACACACGAAATGAACCGGCGAGAATTCATTATGGCCCGCTTTTATACCACCTGGTCAAGCATTTTCTCCGAACGGTAACCTACGTGGCTACGTTTTCCCATCGATAGCGCCCCCGTCAACAAACCCAGAGTCGGGGATGCGCTTAAAAACACTAACACTTAGCATCACGTTAGCGTGAAGGCTGCGTCACCAGTGCTAGCCAGGTCTATAACCGTTTGTAAGAGTCACCTACATTCGAGCAAGAAAATTATGTACCGAAGCCCCTATTTCAAATTCATACATGAGAAAAATCTAATCATTTTTTAAAATTTTTCGAGTTTCCATACATTAAGGCCCGGTTTAATAATATCTTATCAAATATTCCGCGGTAGGGTTAACAGTGATACGATACATAATTACGTGTACGCCACCGATAACATCGGTGGCTCTTAGAGTCAGTTTCATGCTGAATCTGAATGATCATTTGATATCATATAAACGAAAAGGCGAAGTAATCTATGGTTGTCGTTAAAGAAAGCATAATAATACCAATCCTAAAAGGTTTTTCTTCACATATTCCATTTACGCAAACCTATTTCAACTTTTCGGAAGAGTAGTTTAATCCGAGTATGCTCCACCGTAACGAACTAGGGAAAGCGGTTTCGTAGTAAAGTATAGATATTGAGAAAAAAATTTTGAATATAAATACTAATTTCAAAAGGTTACTAGCTATTTTGGCTGATGTAATTCAGTCATGAGTTGAGACCAGTCGATGGCAAAAATATAGTCCCCAAGAAAGAATATGGATTTCGCCGAACTTTTTCGTCCCTTGATATGGACTTAAGGAAATTTTGTCATAGATCCGCGAACTTATTCATTCAAATTAAATTCAAGAGATGTTCTTCGAACTATAAATCATAGATGACAGAGAAAGCTCCAGTCAAAAAGTAGGGAAGAAAATGCAATAGAGTGCAAGATGAAATGCAAATGCACAGTTTATATAACCAGAGGTACGTGACCCAAAAAAATGTTGATTTTTTTTAGTTTCCCGGAACCACGTTTCGGCAGCCCACGCCAAAGGTGTAAGTTCCGGGAACCGCGCTCCGGGAGCCCGCCGGGAAGCGTCGTCGCATCATGTCGGTTCCCAGAACCCATGTCGGCTCCGGTGCCAACTCCGGCAAATAACAAGGAAAGAAATTCGGCGAAGAGTTTCGGCCTGGAAGATTCTCGATGGCAATTGCGAAATGAAGATGGGATAACATTTTTCGAACACACGTTGGGACAGCGGTTTGCTTTACCAGGTCGTCGACGGAAGACGAGCGAAGAGGGCCACAGGGGGAGATGTTTGACGAGAAAGCGACATGGAACAATCGATTACAGACTGCAAGACGGATAAATATGAAAGCAAAAAGAGACAATTCGTGGGTAGAGGGCTGCTTTGCTCCAAATTCAGAATCATTGGTAGTATTAGTATTAAGAAAATTATATTTCTGATTCTCTGTGATATTTTGAATTAACATTCAAACTCTACGCGTCCTCTGCTGGACGCTTCCTCAGGAATAATTTGTTTATCCTAGCGAGCTATTGGTCGTTACACCATGTTGTACCTCTCATACCCTTCAAATTTAAATTAAAAGTTAATCTAAATTGTCAAAAGAGCAGAGGAATTTAGACTCCAATGCAAGCATTTCGGTCATCTGGATGACCGAATTGCTTGCATTGGAGTGAATGCATGCTGAATATTTCAATCACTGCATTGGTCAAATGATGTGGTACAGAGTCATGCGTACGAGTGCAAAGATATACTTCAAGGGGATGAAATTTGCTATGGATAAATCATTTTACTTGACTGGGATTCGAACCTGTATCTCCCAATTTCGGCGCTAAATTCGCCATGAATTAAGTTGGTTTGGAAGTGAAACTGGATGACTGGCAATTGGTAGATCCAGGTTCGAATTCCGGTGAAAACAAATGTTTCTTTCATAGTGAATTTCATCCCCATGGGTGTACTGCAGCTCCGTTTAATAAGGTCTATTTATTTTGGCAAAATTTGCTATTTTCCAACCCGTTACGATTCGTTTAAACTTGAAAACAAGCAATTGCACAATTGTTCAAACGTCATGGTGCCGAAAGGCGTATATATTATTTCTTTATCCACTAGTAAGCAACCGCGGCGAAGAAAACGCTAACGGTCTAATAACACCTTCTCTTGCCTCGTCTCCATTACTAGTATTCGAAAACGGTTATTTTAGCACACATAACCTACCTGCGTTACAACTAGCCAATTTTAACCCAGGTAAATCACTCGTTACACTTCGTGTGGCAATTACCGGCATTCCATGCATTCCAGAGTTTAATTTTGGCTCATTGATAATTCACCTGCGCAATCCACCATATTAGAGAACAAATAAATTATCGATATACTTAAAAAAGGGGCCTGATCCCTAATTAAATATACCTAGTACTCTTAGTGGCACCTATTATTATCTCTTATCGTTCGTGGGAAAAATAGTTTCTATAGCATTGGTAGCATGACTATAGTGCAGTGTCTGTTGATGAAATTCCACCTCCTGACAGGTATTTACAAATTTTCGCTAATGTAGTAACAGTCGTAGTTTCATTAACTTTAGTAGGGTATAATACGTGGGTGGTAAGTCCCCCCCTGCCACACGCCCTTGAGGTAGCTTGCAGGGTATTATATAGATGTAGATTAGAGCCCGTATACTCAGGATGGGCGGCTGGTATTACAGCCACCGACCCGATTGTTAGTGTAACCCAATCACCATGAGTCTCACGACAAGGCAGATATTCCTTCTCGGAGGAATTCCACAAGGTACACTTTTTGCGCCTATGTGTTGAGATCATTTGAGTTAACCATTTCATGTAGAATTCAATGAACTTGGCCTCATTTTAAAGAAAACAATTTCATCTTTCCTATGATACCAATATATCAGTCACTTACCGCATTATTTGTCGAGATTTTTGCCATAAAATACCAGGCGTTGTCCATGGGAAGTGGTAAGCCTATGCACTCCAAAGACTACATTGAAAAAATGAGGAATTTCTAACAATAACATTTCGACATAAATTAACAGTGGATACTTTGCAAGTTTTATCAGTTATTTATAAAAAATAATCAAGTTTTCGCCGCAGTAATTTTTACAGAATCGCAAAAAAAAATCATCTGTTGTGGTGTATTCACCGTACAGCGTGAAATTAAAGGTGTCAAGTTGAAACTAACATGAGTATATTAATTTAATTACTGAGAAGTTCAGTCATATAAAACAATATTTTTCGCCATTAATGTTGCAATATTTACCTACTTCACGCTTATTACAGCTGCTGAAATTTAAACAAAATATCGAACATGGTCTTTATGACGGTTAGGGTAAAATCTCGCTCAAACTGACAAACTCGGGGGGTAAGGGAGGTCAGTGGCCGTGCCGAAACAGCAACTCCCCCACACCCTCCAGAGGGTCGACCTACGGCAGCGACCAAGTATTGACGATCCTCCAGTCAGGGGCGTGGAGGGGGGGGGAAGGGGGGTTGGGACTTGCGACACCACTCGTTTCAGTATGAGGGAACAAAAGTCGCCGGGGGTGGCCGGCCCCTCGATTTTTTGAGGCTCATCTCAGGAGGCACTCGAAAGAGAGCCTCCCCCTCCTCCTTTGGGGGGCCGCCTCCCCCTTCCTCACTCTCAAACAGCGGAAAATCGAAGCGGGGGGGAGGTGGTGGGTGGGAGTTTGGATGTGAGGCGGGGCCCCCTTGCCAAACAGTTCACACTCCTCGCAGCACTGACCTTTGATGGGCATCGCGTGACGGATTCATATTTCCCATTCCTTCACCCCCTCCCCCCATCCCACCCTCCCACCCCCCATAAACAACCCCCACCCTCCCCCCCGGCCACCCTCCGACAACACGAAATGAATCGTCGTGGCTTTCTTTGCCCACTCGCCGGAGGATCGGGGAGAACGAAACCCCAAGGCGGTCGGCCGCAATCCTTTCAAATTATTAACGCGCGTCGAGTGGTCGGCCGGAGTCGTTCAAACCAACCTGAATGATTAAACTCGGTTTTCAGGTAGCATGGGCAAGATTTTCTCCAGTCACAATAGTGACCATGTTCGAATTTTATTTTGATACGTAAACGCGTACCCGTCATGCCGTTCTCTATCGAGGCGTACGCAGTCAAAAGAGCTTAACGCTCGGCGTTAGACCTAGAAAACTGGCTTCGATATTAAGGTAGTTTGAGCGAAAATTCACTTCACCTAGAATTTGGTGAATTTGGCCTCATTTTAAAGAAAAAAACTCTCATCTTTCCAATAATATCAAAATATCAACCCCTTTCCGAACTACTTTTCGAGCAATTTGTTTAAAAATGTAAGATGTTTTACATGGGATAGATTATGGCTGTGCGCTCCAGAGGGAGAATATTAAAAAAATTAGGAACTTCTAGCACCTAGATTTCGTCAATAAAATAACGGTGTGTAGATTGCATGTTTTCTCAACTATGTATAAAAAATGATCTATTACTCACCACAGTATTTTTTACAGAATCGAAAAGAAACCTGCTGTTTTGAAGGGATTTCAGCCGTACGGCGGGAAAAAATGAGTCAAGTTAGAGACTTATGCAGCTTTATTTATTTAATTACTGAGAATTTTAACCATTTATAATTATATATTTGCGCCATTAATATTACAATATTTACTTCACTCTTCTTACAGACGCTGAAGTAAAAAAATAAAATTATAACATGGTCTCTATTATGACTAGGGAACTATCTCGCTCAAACCACCTTAATTCGTTCCTCCGTGAGGTTCCTCAGGTCACCGCAACGTCTCGAATCCCGTAAAGCCGATCCGTATAGTTCCTCCACACTGTCCTATCCTTTTTTATATCTCTTTTGTTTCTGTTACCCTCATGCACTGCTTTATACGCGCCCTCCTGCTCCTAAGACTCATGATAATCCTCCTCTTAAAGAGTGACTTTCACCATGTTTTGTTTCAACCCTTCACCTCTCCTCCCCGCCACTGCATTCCAGTCGACCATGACTATCAAGTTTTTTTCTTTACAGGGAACTTCTCTAAAATTTCTATTTGCTCGGACACCCCATCCATATTTCAATATAAAGTCGTCCAAATTCCAAATACCGCCCCGAAAATCGTAGTTTTTTAAGTATTTCTTTAATTCTGGAAACATTGTTAAAAATGCGTAATTGTTGCACCATTTCCCTCACAACCTCTATGGTGAGTTCAAAGGGATAAACAGATGCACTTCAATAAAATGTGGTCCAAAGAATTTCACTCGACTTAGTAGAAAAATTATTAAAACATGGACTCAATGACACACGATTACTGCTCCAGTGCAATTATGTCAGCAGCGTTGTTGCCTGCCACATGCAGGACTCCTCTCCGTTCTTTAGCTACATGCGCGACTTCCCCCCTCGACGTCATTCTTCACGCAGCAGTCTGCCAACCATGTTTCGCTGTGCCCATGGCTGGACGGCCTGGCATGAGACATTGGGAAAGTGAAGTGAGTCACAGCCGAGGAAAGCGAGGAATGGAAGGCTCGAAACAAATCATGAGGGACAGGGAAATGAAGAGCTGTGCTCTAATATAGTGGTTGGGTGCATTGAGTGTGGAAATGGGGGTTGCGGCAAACCAATCTTTGTACAGATAGCTGCTGATGGTCATGACAGCGTAGTAATTACTTTCTTCATCTACATCTACATACTACCCCGCAAGCCGCCTGAATAGGCGTGTGTCGGGGGGTGTTGGGACACCAGCCGTTTACATATAAAAAGGAAACGCTTAAATGAAATTACACCTAGCATTTATTGAAGTCCCTTATTGTTAGGGGGAAAAACGAATTCCCATACCTATCCGTTCGGCAAAATATCTCTCTTAATTTATCGTTTCTGTCGGACCTGGAAATATAGTGGGGTTCTAATATGATGTTCTCCGTGTCGCTCGGAAAGATATCTATTCTCAATTGTTCGAGCAATCTAAGCCTAGCGCGCAGCCTCCGAGTCTCTAGCGGCTCCCAGCCTA
Source organism: Pyrrhosoma nymphula (assembly GCA_963573305.1). Classification (NCBI taxonomy): domain Eukaryota; kingdom Metazoa; phylum Arthropoda; class Insecta; order Odonata; family Coenagrionidae; genus Pyrrhosoma; species Pyrrhosoma nymphula. Next base: position 111,448,828 of record OY754332.1, read on the forward strand.
ATTTTTTAACATCTGTGTAACGCTGTCTGTACGCCCGTAGCAGTTTTTGAAGAATCGCGCAGCTTTCCTTTGTATTTTATTAAGTTCCCGGATTAAGTCTTTCTGCGCCGGATCCCATATGCTCGCTGCATATTCAAGGTGTGGCCGGACGAGTGCGAAATTCTTTGGGGTGGTAGGAGTAATTTTTACTAACAGATTTTCTTAATACTGTACTGTACAATACATGTTTTTATTGGTGACATCTAAGGATAGAAGTAGAAAAATGCATTTGGCCGATTTGATTTTCTGGCAATTCAATGCTATGTACAACACGTAGCTTAATGACACGTGGGATGTATTCCATTTAAATTCGATTTTATATGCCCAGATTTTCTTCTAAACGCACAATAATAAATTTTATATTTCAAATATCAAGGTGTCACGCTTGGAGAATTATCAAGGTGTCAAGGAGTCAAAAGGTTTGAAAAAACATATTGAAAATAATATTGCCGACATTTCAAATCCCACGTCGAAAACTATCAATAGCTCAAGTCATTACACTCTTTCATTAAGACATAAATGTAGAATTTGATTATTTTGCCATTTCCGCACGGTAATTTCTACCGCATAAACAGATGTACATAAAGAAAATGTGATCCTAGAATCTTTTTTCGACTTATTTGAATTTTTTTTATTTTTATTTCTACTCAGTAACCCACGATTACCGCTACAGCCACCTCAATATTTTTTCGCAAGCTTTCGTCGGTAATTGAGTCTGCTTCTTCATCCATGAGTAATTGCAGCTGTGACATCTTCGTTGAAAAAGGTGACCGCCGCAGCCATAACCGTTATTTTTCATGATCATCGTGCATAATTTTATGTATAATAAAAACTCATTTCTCATACAGTAATAGAAGCAATTAAACAAATAATTCCAGGCTTAAATTTGTGGAACTCTTTCATAACGAAAGAAAGAAGAAACTTAAAATAGTTTATTATCCACACTTTTATTCATACTACCGACCCAGTTTTTAACAGATAACCGTCATTTTTAAGGTCAATTTTCGTCCAGTAGTGTTCGAATTTACACATCCAGAATACTCGCCCAAAGCTTCAACAAATTAATCTTCCAAGGCGTCCACTTCCATTACCAATTTCATGGAAACGTGAAATGCCACACCCTGCCCTACACCCTTGTGGGGTAGTACGTAGACCTACGCACGTAAATACTCCACCGGGGCTAAATAATACCCATCCTTTTCGACGGCTCTGTATTGTTCCAAGGTCTTGTATTCAAATTATTTTTTAAAAGGCATTAATTTAGATATCGTTTACGGTAAAATAAAGAAGCGATCTTTCAATGAAATTGGCTCACAAACATGGCGGTCTCTCCTTATAGTATGTAGTTCAAGAGAGTTGGCTAGTCGAAGTTTAGGTGAAGGCATTTCCGCCATTTTGAGAGTCCCTAGAATGCTGTGGCTGCCGTATGGAGTCGTGAGGCGGTTCGGATATTCTAGCGACTCGACGAGTTATTTTGTTTCCTGCAATAAAGTAAAATAGTTGAGATATGTAAAAACTTATTTCCTCATCAAATTAACCGATGTTATCCCAATTTCTCAGTAATCTGGCATCTTATGTACAGCAAACGTGTAGATAAATATGTTTAGGCCTATTAGGTAATCACGAACGCTCAATATGAATGAAGCGGCTTCATCATTGCTCGCGGGCGAACATACGCAGTGCCACCTGTGGTAGATACTTTAATAACTCTATGGTAGCCACCTTGATGACCTGACTGCGTCATGTCACCATATTTGTACGCCACCATATCCCGGCTTCACCACGTCACCGGAAACTTATAACCATTAGTCCACAGGCCAAGTCTGACATTGACATTGCTCAAATAAGACGACTGTTGGTTTTTCGGGGACATCCCCTGCGAAAAAGATATATTAGCTGTCGTCAAATACGGTTTCACGTGCGTTAGTAGTCTTTTTCCATCTGGAGGTGGGATTCTTATTTTTTTTACTGGCATTACAACGAGGTGTCACGTTACATTTCTTCGGGCCTCTTTAACTATTCGCTCGGCAATTCTGGCCGCGCATTGCAAAATCAAGACTGACGATGAATTATCTCTTCTTACGGAGAGTCAAGTGCGTTCTTTCGCCATTATTATTCATTCTCCGAACTACTACCACTGAATCTACATTCCTGTTATACATAAAACTAAATATTTTAACACTTCGTCATTATATCTCTACAAGGTATTACATATCTTTTATAACCGAGGAGGTCTCAATGGTAAACAGTATCCTTTTTTCCTAGATTTTAAATTAAGAAATAATCACCCACATTACTCTCAAACCAAATATTGAAACCTTTAAGCATTTCTATGACTATATTACTCCAACAAATTGACCATTGAATACCAAAAGATATACATTTATTGGGCATGAAGTCACTTTTTAAAGAAAATTCAAAGCTTGGTTATTTTTAAATAGCTATGTTGAAAATCTCCTCAAAACTATTGTTTGATTTAAAAGGAAAATATTTCAATATATGTATATGATTGTAGTTTTTCCGATCCTTACTTTTTGTGTAATAGATAAATTTGTATTCACTTACATGCTACATTCAATTCAACTATTATATATTTTTGTAATATTAGGAAAAGGTTTTTGTTGTAAAAAAACCATACAATTTTGTCATTATTCTTATTAATATAAGCTGCCACACAACCCATGTACGCAAGGAATGGCGTTCTGTGTATTTCTTGGAGTTAAATAAACGGTATTACACTAGAGGCCCTCTAATCTGAACACCCATAATCCTAAATTTCGGTTAATCCAAACAGAAATTTTGGAACATTTAAAAAATTTTAAATATAGTTTTAGGCTGAATTTCAGGGATAAATGGAACAAATTATTCGCACAGCCATAGAGCAACCACTCTTAAACTAAATTATACAACAGTATGGCACAAAACTACTGAAGTTCGGATAATTTATTCTACAAATACTGATTTACTGTGCAATACAGATTTTAATGTACTGTTATTATGGAAGATCATGTTAAACAATACTGTACAAAGTTCAGAAATGTATGTAATACATGAAACAAAGTAATTTGAATGGAATTTTACTGTAACAGTGCAATTTTTCGGATAATCCGAAAAGTGTCCGGTCCCAATACGTTCGGCATAGCGGGACTCTAGTGTATGTACTATTATTACACTATATTTGAGGCACACTTGGGCATCCAATATCACAAGGAAGGAGTGGCAGGAATGCCTGGGGTCCTGCGTTCGCTTCCCGGCGTTGACGTAGCGCGGCCCGAAGGCCAAGGAAGGGGTCAGTGAACCAGGTTCACCATGACAGCGGAATGACGGGGCGGAAATACGCTCCTTTTCGGATTTTGACATGGGGTTAAAGGAGGAGGAATGGATCGATTCTCGGCTGGCTGCTTATTTCGCTGAAATTTGGCGAGCTCAAGAGAGCCCTTGATAAGCAGTCCGGGAGGGAATGGAGAGTAGATTAGTGGTTTTGGTCGCAGCTCTAGTTCAAGGCTGCTCGGGAAAACATAACCAACTCAGACTTTAAGCTTTTATCTATTTTCATTTCCATTTTTCCTCCGAGGTTCGTGGCGAGGTCTCAATAGTTTCACATGGGATATTCTCTTGCATCTTTAATTTCCTAATATCTGGATACCGATCTTGGATCGGAGCAAAATTAATGTGAATAACCGGAATTTACAACTTTGTTCAATATCCGGGTACCTTGCTGGCAATATTATGCATATAAAAACGCATTTTTATCTCGGATGACTTGTTTTCTTCACTGCGCACATGTCAGCTGGTACCTTAATGAGGTGCAATTACATTTGAACCAGTTATTTTGGCCGTGTCAGCGTCATGAAAAAGAGCCTTGTGCATCGCTACTTACCGAGCGGTCTGATGTAGGCTCAATCGGCGATTGAACAGTGGGAACCGGAGGAAAAAATAAGAGCAGCGGTCATACCCCAAACCAGCTTCCATTCCCCATATTTTAATTCCCGCAATTGCTTAGTCAACTGTCCTAAATAGCGCGGAAGGCCTTAGCTATCGGTCGATTACCCTTATGAAAACTAAAACTCCTCTTTTAAGTATCGTATGCACACCGCATTACTCCGAAATATGGCATGCTTAGTCACGGTATAACCAAGGCATGCTCTTGAATAGGTTAGGTACACTTATAATATTGAGAAATGAGGTGAACCCATGAATTTGAGGTGAGAATACTGTCCTTCACAACGACATTTCTCTAGCTCAGGTGGCGAATAACAAAGCGATCGACTTTCGCGCGCATTAACTTATTATGTAAGAGCCCCGTTTTGAGTGGGCAACCCTCATTACCAGATCGCTTCCTCGTTATCCATATTCATTGCAGCAGGAAAAGGTTTTGGAGCCATCTCACGTATTATCTCAAGTGATCACATCGTCCAAAAGCTTTTGCACGGAAGGCAGCCTTCAGATGAAACTTCAAGGTTAACAGGGAATGTATATTTTCTAAATGCTTAAAGTTACTAACGGTAAGGGGGCGTCCGTTAATTACTTGAGGCGATTTTGGCGATTTTTCGACCCCCCTCGGTGAGATGTCGTGAGATTTGGATCCACCCCCTCCCTCCCCTAATCTCACGTGAGATTTAAAAAAAATGCATATTTTGAGTTTAAATGCGATAATATGTGCTTGATTGCGTTGGATTTATTAAAAAAACATAACTAGCTTAATTATTTTTATTTAAGACTAGTTAAGACTAGTATTTAAGACTCTTAAAAACGTAATCTATAATCACAGTGAGAAAATCGAACAATAATTACTTAAATAGGAACTACTAAAATTCTTAAAAGAATACCCATTCTAATTCAGTCCACGGGGACTCATGTGTGGTCTCAAGAGTGACTACTGGAACCAACATGCCAATGTGATTTTTTCACGTTTTTCTTAATTTAACCCCACTTTCTCGCAATTTTACGCTGCTTCTTGCGGAAAAAAAATTACGTGATATTTGCTGAGACCCCCCCTCTCCCCCAAGTGAGATTGGGTGAGATTCGGCTCGGCCCCCTCCCCCCCTAAACGCCTCACGTAATTAATGGACGCCCCCTAAGTATGTGGGGTGAACGGTAAGTAAGTGACGATAAGTGTAAGTGGTGAGCTCATTTTATTTACAATTTACACGCAGATTAGCCGAACATATACGGCCTTGCCATACCTTTGTCTCTTCGTAGCATTAACGCATTATATAAACTCGCATGCATTCATGAGCATGATTGAAATCTTTCATTCATGCTCTTCGAATTTATAAACTTGTTCACTTCATTTTCACTGGCGATGTTGTTGGTAGCATGGTCGAAGTTTCACTTTGCTTAAACAGGTTTTCACCTTGTTTCTAGCGAGTTTCGTGATTCGTTCAAATAATTTAGCACCTATCATTATACGGTTACACAACATATGGAAGAACAACGTCTAATTCATGACTTCGCGAATCTAATTTACGTAAATTTTGTTATCAATTTTTCCTTAAAATAAAGCTTTCAATTTTTATTTTCCCATTTATGCCAAGATCTCACCTGATACTAACTTGAAGACTGAACTGGTTCTATTACAAATTTACCCAAATACACTCAGACTCATTGGAAATTGCGTAGAAAAATATGCAAAAATGTACACAAATTAAAGTAATAAGAGCTTACCTATTTGGTAACCTATTTGGGTGAGTGGAAAAAATTTGGGGGGGTTGGGTTTTCGGGGATGGGATAGGGGGATGTATCACTGATGATACCTTAGGTTTGGGGAGCTACAATAAGTGTAAGCACAATTATTTTTAAGCAACAAGAACGTTAGTATTTAATGTTGATGCTTAGCCTACAATACATTTGTTAACATAATTTTATAGGGTTGCAATTCAAAGATATGTTTTATTATGAATTATTTTCTATTCATCAATTTGCTACCTATACATTGGTGGCAAGCATTGCATTTTATTAGTATCTACGAGATTCCATGAAACAGTTCCTTTCTGTGGAGAACTAATTCCTTCCGATGACCTTTCAATTGAAATCTGACGAACCTACATTGAACTTTGACGTTGACCATGCGTCAATAAAAACGTTTTTCTTCTCTTCACTCCAATACCATTTCATTATGGGTGAATCATCCTCAACCTTAACACCGTAAAAATATATAAATGTGGGCGTACACATTTGCAGGTTTGTTTTTCTCTGAAAATGCGAACCGAACTGCCGGATCTAACTTCGAGAAATCTATGAATATGCTATTCCCTGCCTGTTATCCAGACTCCACTCGTATCCCTTTGTTCAAAATACGCTCGGTTATTTGACTGAAGTTATTCAAGAAGAGCTTAAAAGATAGATTGTGTTCCAGAAAGTTCTTTTTTTTATCGAAGTCTTCTTATGCCAACACGATGGCTAACAGCACATCGTAACATCGCCTTTTGATTCACTATAAAGCTGCCATGTTCCTCCTTAGCAGATGTCCTTCTCGCATTGAGTCTCAATAAAATGTACCTAATAATCATTAACTATCCATTCAGCCAAGTCCAGTTCTTGATATTTTGCAGCTGATGCGGGGTTTTCACATTTAACTGATGCATTGATGAGTGAACTCAGCATGCTACTGTATAAAATATCAATAAAATTTTGCCTCCACGTTATCTCAACACCCAAGTTAAATCACCCCATTCAAATTATGTTTCAAAAAACATGCTCTTTAATTTAGTCCATTTTCAAGCACACTCAAAATGTAACGAAGGAGTAAATTCATGCTTGGTCAATTTTTTGCCAGGAAACGAGTACTCACGACTGATTAAGAATTAACTACTCGTTAATATTCCACATTGTTCTTGGTACCACTCATCAAATAGGGTTGGATATTAACAAGTGGTTAATTCTTTAACATGTCAAAACTATACAAAGTTACCTGGCCCACCATCACCTTGATACATGAGACTGCATTGAAAGAGTAGTGACTGAAAGTGATGGGGGCATATGTAGGCATATTTGCTCAGAAATTCATCAGAACTGTAGGCTGTAAACTGTAGGTTGTTCCGATTCCCCGTGGGTATGTTATAGGTTGCAGCCGTTGACACTTGTGAAAAGCTCCGCCGAGAAATTGGGTACGGAAGGGTTTACCCGAGTCCGTACTAGGAAGCGATGCGGGGGCGTTCCGCCGGAACGCCGTTCCGGCTGTGACCCAGGGTCACGGAGAACGGGAACCGGCGAGGGTCAGCCCACTCATCCAACGGGTGTGGAAAATCTTTGCAATGGACCGGCTTATTGCACGTCTTGATAGGCTATGGGATCCATCCTCGCACTCAGTGTCTTCTTTGAAGGACCACTCAGCCTCGAGAGTGACATTCTCGATGGATCTTACGACACACGACATAGATCTCCAAAACAGATCCTTTCGCGGATAGCATAATGTTCTTCTCATCGGCCTGGATAGGCGAAGGTCTGTGATTCGATTCCTGGTCCAGACGATCCTCTGGTATTTTCCCCTCGCATTACTTTCTTTCATCGCGGCAGATTTGACACCTTACATTTATGAAATGTATTATTTTAACAAATCGAACTTGCTCAGAAAAAACTTTGGTATTGAATACAAACTGTGGTGGGTCGGTCCGGAGCTTCAAGCATCCACATATCTACTCTCACTCTGTGAGGTATCTTATAGACAATGAAAGATTATGTTGTGTACGATACAATGTGGTATTGCGTGTTTGCAAAAATTTCATTTTCCAAACTTAATAAAAAGCACCGAGACATTTTTAACACTCGCGCATATGACCAGGGTTTTGATTAGTCATCATCATCAACACATGATTGGTCTGGTGGAACTATCGTCCATAAACTAGGTGGTTTGGTGACGTCAGAGAAAGGGGGGTAAGGACAGCGGTTTCCCCGAAACGGAGGTATGAATAGGGGAGAAGGCCGGGTGAAGGCACTCGTCAATAAAGGTGATTTCAGGGTCATTCATTCTTTACAAAATTTCTAGCCATGCTCGTGACTCCAATTCTCGTTTGTCATTACAGAGTTTTCAAGTTTGCAGACTAAAATCACTTTATGATTAATACAGATTCAATTTTTTTATTAGTACTTCAATTTACATTGTAATGTTTAAAACACTCAAGTGTTCCTTTATTCTCACCACACAACACTTTTCCATTCAATCCCACGTAGACACCATCACACTCGCACTACACGTCATTGCGTAACATCCATCTTTCTCCATTCTGTCCAACGAGTCTTTTTAGGGGTGGCGTGCCGTTTGAAAGCAACCTGGAACCCGACTTAATGTAATCTTTTTGCGATCTTTTGAGATAATCTGTCAAGGTGCATATTTTCGCACCTTTTTACTCTCTGGGGTACGATAATATCTTTCTCTTAATCCTTTAACGCCTTGCTCGATCATATGATTAGAGCAAACATTTCTTCTTCTAAATGGCCCTACTAACTGCATTTCTCTTAGGTACGTAATGCGGATTTGGAAAGATACTGCGACACATTTTCTCAACTAAAAGCCGAAACATTTAGTCGATTCAATAGAATATTTTTACTAAATGGCTTTCCCAATGTAATGGTCAGAAAAATGAAATACCAGCGTTTATGGGTTGGCGCCGTTTTCATAATAATGCCACCGTTTTTTCAACATCTAAGGTACTGAAAATTAGAAGTAAGTCACTGAAAATGCCCATTACTCGACGAATATACATGTTATTACAAATGTATGTCAGCCAGAGGACCCGAATTCAGCGCAATTGAAACTGAAATAGTGCATCTTGCCGTTAAAAACCTCAACATATTTTGCAAATGAATGGTTGACTCAGTTGAATTTGTGATTTCATTTCACGAGTATTAATTTTCCGGAAAATGCGCCTCTTTTTTGCAGTTACTCCCAAAAATTACTCCTATATATGACGGATTCAATACCTTTCGAAATGTCCGCCTCAGAGCCAATGTAATTTCAAGTATTTTTTTGCGGAAAATTATGTGAACGTGTAGCATTCAGTCGAGGTAGCTAGACAAGAGGACCCTTTTTCTCTATGACCGAAACAAAATGAGAAAAGAACACATTCAACGTATCCCACGATGGGGGCTCCTCAATTAGCGGCCGGGTGCCGCCGCTCTGATTTTTTTTCCCCAATTTGGACGGGTTCCCAGGGTGCCGCTCCTCCTTGGGAGAGTATATGTGTGGTGTCCGTGAGGGACGCGGTAGGGTGGCGCGGGTGAAGGGGGAGGGCGAAACGAAAAACCCTTTTCGCGGGAGTGGGCCACCACGCGGCGGGGAAAGTGTCGGCGGTGGCGGCGGCGGGCGAAGTTGGGAACGGGGGGCCCAACGGACGGTGGGAAAGAGTGGAGGGCTATTGATCTGGGCCCGCCCTCCCCACCACGCCACACTGCGGATGGCGGGGCGGTGGCGTGGGGGGGAGGGGCGTGGGGGAGGTTGGTTGTGAGGGGGAGGGCGAGGCGAGCCCAGGTGCGTGTGCTACACACGGGGTAGGAAGGGCGTGCCCGCGGAACTCGAGTAAAAATTTCGTTCCCACAACTGCGTAGTACGCGGCTACACCCTTCCACGTAATCAGAGTACGAGCACGCCGCAATTGCCCGAATATAAGCCGACAGATTCCGTCAAATTTTAACTTGGGCTCGTAAATAATGATGCTATCAAAGCAGCGCTCTTAGTTGGCAGCATCTCCTCTTGCTGCGTGACTGCGCGACTACACCCTTCCACGTGATCCGAGTTCGAGCATGCCGCAATTGCCGGAATATAAGACGACTATTTCTTTCGAATTTGACTTCGAGCTCGTAAATAACGATGCGATCAAAGTAACGTCCGTAGATGGCAGCACCTCTTCTGGCTGCGTTACTACGTGGCTGCACCCTTCCACGTGATTAGAGTACGAGCATGCCGCAATTGCCCGAATATAAGCTAGCTATTTATTTCAAATTTGAGTTCTAGATTGTAAATAACGATGTAATCAAAGTAACGATTACAGATGACAGCACCTCTTCTTGCTTTGTTACTACGAGGCTAAACCCGTTCCAGTATTCAGAGTACAAGCATGCTGCAGTTTCCCGAATATAAGCCGACTAATTCTGTCACATTTTAATTAGAGCTTGTAAATAATGGGGTGATCAAAATGACGCTAACCGATGGCAGCGCATCTTCTTGCTGCGTTACCACGTGGCTACGCCTTTTCACATTATCCGAAAACATAGATTGCCGCATTTTCCCGCATGTAAGACGATTATTTTTGTATAAATCTATATCATTCATCGGATTTAATTCGAGCTCGCAAACAAACGATTCAAGCAAATTAGAGCTTTGACAGCATCTCTCCTTACTACGATTGATTACGATTTTCATACTTTCCGTTGTTTAATTACCTTAATAACGATTATATTTTCCGTTATAGTTCCGTAACTAAATAATTCTGAATAGCGTATAAACAGAGGTTTACAAAATAATATTGATGAAATTCTTTAGTTCCAAAAACTGTTGGAAATTGTGGGGGTCTCGGATTACATTTTGGCTCAGCTACTATTTGGGAATGAACTGCAAGCAAATTAGAAGCGGAGTATAGGTTTTTAGGACCTCTGATGGCAATTGTTATACCACTAAGTTTAACCGAAGGCCTTTTATCCTAAGACTGGCCCCACATCTATTCCCAAATTGGGATTCGAACCAATGGCATCCGGGTTGCCAGGCTGCCACTCTACGTAAATATTCTCGTCTACATACTACATGCACAATATTTGCAAAAAAAATGCTACCATTGATCCTGAAGGTACTTCCCCCTGAGAAACAGGAGCACCTTTATGCAACCGGAATCACATTAAAGTTTCTGATGGCCATTTGTTATATTTACCATGGCAGAATTGGTCATTTTACGTCCTAATTTAATCTAAATATAAAAACAAAATCCACGAGTGGCCGTGCGGAGGAAAATAGTCATCCAGGTTGATATATGAATGTTTACAAATTAGGGCAATTGTTATCTCATCACAACGATCTTCGGTACCAATACACTTAATTACCAGGAGACCTCAGAGCCGCAATTATAATTACCGTGATTGGAGAACACTTAACAGGATGACTCTCGTCCTCCGCGTGACAACCCTGTTAATCATTGTGTTGATCACTCGTAAATATGAGCTTGACTCATTTGTTTTATTTCATTTTAATTAAATAATTACCATTCACTGTAATTAAATTCATAGAGCAAAGTTATTTTCATTATGCTGTCGGCAATGACGCGGAAGCGTCGTAACCGATCGTGCTGTGTTAAAATGTGTGGAATATTAAAATTCTCTTGCCCAGCTATGCTCAGGGTACCCATCAAGGTTCAGTTATATCGTCAATCAGTCCTTTGAGAATGTCAAACTACTAAATTACAATTTCACTGGGCTGAATACGAAGCGATTATATCAATATTGGAAGCGTTTCTCATCGACCTCAAAAGGTCATCTTCAGAATAGAAATTCCGAGATACATGCCTTTCCAGATGTCAACACGTACTTATTACGAAGTGAAACGAAAATGTTCAGTACATACTTGAGTTCGCACAGATACTTCAATCTCAAAATGGAATCGATATTTTCCCGCGAGAATGCTAATTTTTTTTAACTTCATTGGTTTTGATTTGTTTTCGTCTAAAACATGTTACACCATCTTCGAGTGCATTTGATTCTTTTCCTTGATTTGCTCTCCGGAGAGTGGATGAACAATGATGGAACCTACGGACACTCCAGACATGAGCAAGAGAAGTGGTAATAGTTTCCCAAAATAATCACCAAATTATTCACAAAATTTATGGAAAAATGTCGCGTGTCAGCCAGCCAAATGTTAAGTGAACAATTTTTCGCCAAAAAAATGGGCTTCACTTTCTTACGCCAATACGCCATGTACTATATTCTGTAATGTACGGTGTACACAAAGAATGGCGGAGGATATTGTTCACTCAACGAAGTTAAAAATATGGACGAAATGTTTTATTTTAGTTTGAAACATAACATAAACCGAAAAAAGAATACCTGGAAGAGTTGGCCTGAGCTTACCCTGCGTCTATTTTCGACCAAAGGTTTTTCGGTAAAATAATTCTATTTGAAACCATCAGATTAGCAGAGTTGTTGCTAGAACAAAAATCTGCTACACTACATGCGATGCTGAGTACCATCCCATAAAATTTCATCTCTTGAATCTCATCATCCCGTGTCTACTCCGCAACCGTTGGGGCGTATTTGTTGCGAGCAGAACTCCCTTTCCGGGAGATTACTCCCCACCATGCACACTGAATAATTCTTCCGGTGTACGTAACGTGAAGATAGGTGCAATATAATTTTACAGAAGAGACAATATAAACGGACCGAAAAATAATGAAACGCAATTTGTACTTTTTCTACATACATAAGAAGATTCACCCTGATGTTAATAACTAAAATCCAACCTTTCCACGCAATTTGGCGTATTTGAACTTGAAATTACATGGAGTCACATGCAATTAAGGGTGAAACATGGGGGAAATATTTTTTTCTGTCCAATAAAAATGTCATTTTTACAATAAACTCTATAAAAGTGAACTATTCTAGGACATTTGATGGTAGGCACCCTATTCATTTCAGTTTTCTCCATCATTAGCAAATAAGTGGAGGAACTGAAGTCAATATGCATTAATTCAATAGCAATGGCGCTTAATTCGACACTATTTGCTAGAAAAAGCGATCATTAAATATACAGGTATGCTCATGGGATAATCTGCAGTCTTCATATTTTCCAACAGCTAAGGTTTGTCATACGTGAAAGCAGTACTTTTAAGTGATGCAATCGGAAAGTTGGAATTTGTTATCAATTCTGACGCACGCCGTCGCAGTGGAAACTCCTTAAAGGATGAGTTTCAGGGAATAGAAATTGTTATGAGATATTTTTTTTTATTTCAGCATTGTATTGAATGGCGGATTCACGATCGTCATTATGACACCATTGAAAGAAACTTCTCATTTCTCAGAAAAGCACTATCAATGAGAAATATTTTAGTTGAAGCTACACCAAAAAGAGCACTTGTTTTTTGGTAAAGAAGGAATGCGCAATAAGGGACTCCAAATCATGACATGGAGGAAATTTTTAATTACGGCCCGAAGTATATTGGTTTGTCCCCGCGTCTTGAGTACAGAACTGATAGAAGCAACAAAATAAGAGCGAAACACTTGCGTGAATCATTCTAAAATACACGACTCGTTCTCTCCGGCATCCCTTACTTAAAATATGTTAACAACTATTAATCTTCGGTAAAATATCCACAATCGCGATTTTTCCATGCATTAAATTGCGCGACAGAACAATATGTCATGAAATATTTCCTAACAATACACCCAGTACATTTCTCTTGCATTCCGCCAGCCGCAATTTCTTACTGTAAAAATCCAGGGTTCCGGTTTCAGAAGCGCCATTATCTCAAGAAAGCCAATGAAATCATTGGAACTCATTAATTAGGGAGGATTTTTACCTCCCTGTGTATTTTGGCGAAGATAAAATGTTCCTCTCCTCTCATATTTCCTTTTCGCGGAAATGAAAAAAGTTTAGACTGCCAAGAAGCAGATCGCTTCCGGCGATCAATATTCTATAGCCCAGCCTCAACTGATGGCGTGCTGTTGATTCTCATCATCTAAATTTTAAGAAAGTTTAAGATGAAATCCGTTGTTTGAGGAGTAACTTTGCAGAATTGGATATTCAAGGTTATTAAAAAATTTTCAAAGGTGAACGAAACTAGCCTTCAATAACATTTACCCCTCCCAAGAATCTCTCGCCAAAGAAAGAACATTCCTTCGCCAAATGGATAAAAATTCGGTGCCTGGGTGACCCATCGCAAACAATTGGTGAAAAAGAGATAGTACTTGTTACGAAAGATCTACCAGCAGAAATATTTTAGATATGTGAATATATTTAAGAAAAGGTGCCAAAAATCTCTGAGATGATTTTTTAGACATGAAATATTTAGTTCGTAAATATTTGTATAGGGAATAATGAGTCTTGTACTATGATTTCATTTCATATTACTTGACGATGCCGACAATTTGAAGAAACTGGTCGGGCTTGAATACGCCCTAGGAAATCCGGTAAGTTTTTCCTTCGGCTAATCTCAATTATTTTCCTCATGAATTAAATGGTATTGGGTTCGGGTAATGCCGGAAAAACTGCGCGGTAAAGGCCTAAACATACTTCAAAACATAATAAAATATTATGTTATTCTTTCTAGGAGCGCAAGGCTATCCACGAGTGGTACTTTGGTAGAAAGTGACACCATGTCCTGTTTGACTATGATATCGATGAGCTGGAATCGAATCATAGTTTTTTCGAACTCCGCTGAGTTTTTCACAATGCTCACACAGTCCTGCATGTGATGCTTATATATTCATGTTGGGTGCCTGGAAAGGTTGTACGTTGGAGAGTCAACTGTCACTAACAACCAGTTGCAGTAGCCTCTAAATGAAAAGAGCTAAATTTCCGGGTGAAAACTTACGCGTTTCACTGCGGGAAAATTTCTGCTGTGGTGATATCGTATTAAGATGTAGATTTACAGGGACATGCGACAAGTAGTCCTTCTCAATTAGACATCCATGGCGGACGAACACGACAATGGGCAACATGCATAAAATTTATTTCTCATATTTAAGTTGTACACACTGCAAGAATCTTCCTCAAGTATGTAATCAACTCAACTCAAATATGTAATCATATTCATATGCGTCAACCGCAGACATTAATAATTGCCTATCAAAATTGTATAAAATTTGAAATATTCACGTTTTCCAAAACGGTATGTCAGTGGATTGACGTCACCACACGGTTTATCCTTCTTTTCTCTACATGTATTTCAACATGAACGATCAAATTATATTGCTTCATTGTCTTCCGCAAATTCATAACGCTAACTTCATGGAATTACGAAAAACAACCAGAACTTCACAAGGAAATACGTTTTATTGCTGTCGGCCACACCGTTGCGTGACGTCATCCCCCGGGTTCACTTGGACGTATTGTTTTCACGCCGCAAAGCGCGCGTATTTTGAATAGGAAATATTTCAATCATAAAACATTGCGTTCCGATAAAATTCATGTCCTGAATATTTAAGAATATGTAATTCAAAAACAAATAGTTTTTTATAAATTAAATGATGCATGTCCCCCATTGACGATCGGATAGGTATCTCTCCTATCTCGGCTTGACACAGGAAACTCCACTCAACCCCGAGTACCATACATGCACCTATGGCCGGAGAGTCCGGGAATTCTCCTAGGGGTAACCCGGATTTCTTGATCAAATCCGAATTCCCCTTGTGGTTATGGCGTCCGTGAGAGCACCATGAGAAAAAACTCAGCAGAGTCCGTGAAAAGTCTATCAGGGATTCCATTCCAGCCCACCGACATCGTATATACTTAATTGGTATCACTTCATACCTTAAAAACGCTCGGGGGGCTTTGAAAGTATTTGATCTTGACAAGGTGAAGATTTTTCATCAAGTATGTGCCAGCCTTCATAAATTGAAGTTGTTGACAGCTCTTCAATGACAGTTTCGTTCACAGTAGTTCCATCGGGTGATAAAACAGAAAATATAAACAAAATCAATCGTACACTAGCAGTGCTACAGTAGGATGATGAATTTTGAGCAGAGGCCCAGCGACTAATTTAGAAACACTTTAAATAGAGAATGAAGAGGGAAGTTCGTGGAGGTCGCTAGCAAGAAGAAAAGGGGAGCTGAACGGACACCATCTGAGATGGAATAGTTCCCTAAAAACCTTAGTGGAAGGAACTATGAAAGACATAAGACGAATAATACGAAGCAAGTGGTTCAAGACGATGCAACAAAGAATTGAATGGCAGTGATTAGGTTGGCTGGGAAAATGTCTTGAAAAGTCGCTATATCTGGCTCAACACTTGGTCTTTAGGTCATGGAATGACAATATTCACTAGAAAAAATAACTGCAATCAATGGATATCATATTGCCATAAATGATCGTTGAAATTGAAATTTTCGATCTGCTGAAGAATCATTTTCAAAATTGTTTCTTCAAAAGATTATCCCTTGGATTCAGTACCCCTTAAACACGCAAATAATTTCCTCATAGGACTTTCCTTTGCTGGTCTAAATCTAAGGCTTCTAGTTTCTGTACCACCTTGACCGTTGCAAGTTGGTTTTGTTGCATTTTCACCGCAAGGCAATGTACTTTTTCTGCTTCTTTTACTTTGGTGAAACTCCTATTTCCTTTATTGTATGTAATAGTATAAGTATATCCACTAGGATAGAAGGGATGATGGTTTTGATAGATGCTGGTTTCTTTATGCCATTGAGGAAATATGCAGTATTTTATGAAACGTTTTTCTTCCCCGACGGAGGGCAAGAAAAATCACCCCGAGCCTGCCGTGGTCATTGCCAGGGTCGAACTTGGCCCATAGACGAATGGAAATGAGTTTTTGATTACGTTGTACCACCGAGATGTGATGGCGGACAAATAGGACTCTACTACGCGAACCGAGACGTGCTGACATCCCGGATCACACTAGGACGCCATATTCGTGTATGGCATGTGGTAGAGGGTCGTTCCCAGTTTTTTTTGGAAAGGATATCAGAGTTAAAAGAGGGGATATTCATTTTTAATAAATGTAACGCAAATCCTTGGTTGTGTCTGAAACACCAATGCGTCTCAAATCCCGGAAATTACAGGAATAATGTTAATAAAGAAAAAGTCTCCACATTGCTTTACGGTGTCGATATTCGTGAGCTACAAGTGGATGCGGGGAACGTGAAAGGATGCGAATGTGGAATAGGATGAGTACGCTCAGTTTTGAAATAATTTCACTCCCGTCCGCTCCTCCTCCCAGTAATTGCCCTCGGCGGCCCCCTCCGCCCCAATATCGGCCTTTACCCGGCCCCCTTCGCCCCCTACTCCCCCCTCCGCTCCTTAAAACCTCTCTCCACCCCCTCCTCACCCCTCTTCCTCCCGTTCTGCCCCTTTTGTCCCGCTGAAGCCCTCTCCCTGCCCCATGTCGCCACCCACCGCCCCCTGCCCCTTCCTGACCCCATCCGCCTCCTCCTACATCGTCTCCCGCCCCACTTCACCCGCCTCCGCTCTGCCCCCCCCCGT
Organism: Pyrrhosoma nymphula; assembly: GCA_963573305.1. Taxonomy (NCBI): domain Eukaryota; kingdom Metazoa; phylum Arthropoda; class Insecta; order Odonata; family Coenagrionidae; genus Pyrrhosoma; species Pyrrhosoma nymphula. The sequence goes on from OY754332.1 coordinate 111,466,001, forward strand.
CAATCACCGCTCATAATTCACTAAGCAGTCGGGGCCCTCTTCTTCCCTCGTCTTTTCAGTTCTCGCCGTTGTCAGTGCTTCCCCGACCCGACGCCGTCGCGCCTTCAAGACGCAAATCCTCATTATCTACACCTACACCTACGTCAACCTACATCTACACCTACGGACCTACACCTACCATTTTCATCTACACCTACGAACTATCCTGCGAGCCGCCACAGAGGCGTGTGGCAGGGACCTTTAAACAAGTCGAAAACGAATTCTTGGACCACGTTTCATTTACGTTTATCTGTGCGTGCGTTGGAACTCACCATGCTGGCAGTTACGGAAGTGTTACAATAAATATATATTACTTTTTTCCGTCATTAAAGCATGTTATGGCTTAAGATTTCGGCGCGCTATTCCAAATTTCTCTGAAAATAATATTAAAATATGTTTTTTCGAATCTATGATTCGGCATGACTCCTTCACATTTATTAGCAGCCATTAAAATAATGCGAAACATATTATTTCGCGTTTTTAAGAAAAGCTGTGTATATTCAGTCATAATTACGAAATATACTATGTCAAGTGACATAAGACTACGTGTTAAAATAGAATTGAATTGCCAAAATCCAATTCGGTATGATGCAATTTTTTTTCACCTTTCTCTGTAGATATAAAAAATGAAAACACGTATGCAAAGTTTCACGAAAATCTTTAAATAAGCATAACCACTCAAACCGCCTTAATGGGCCGTGAGGGATTGTGTGGGGAAAAAAACGAATTTATAAAGATTAAAAGAACAATCCGTCTGATGAATTGACGAAATTGTACGAATCACGTCGTGAAAACAGCGATGCAGCAGTTAAATATCCTTATCTCAGATATCCATAACGTTTGGCAATGGGGAAAAAGCATAAATTAATTCACCATATTTAAGAAGTGTATAATAGAAATATTTCCCCAAGAACTCATATATGTAATCGATATGCGGATGCGCCTTTTAAAAGTGCATACAAATTTTAAAAAGTTACGTGATCCAAAACAACATCTCGGTAGATTGACGTCACCAAACGGTATCGCTTCTCTGATCTTCTCGTATTTCTAAGAGAATGATCAAAACATACTAGTTCATTTGTATTGCGCCAAATAAATTAAAACTATTATTTCGTCAAACTACGAACAAGAATCCCATACCCATAGGTAAATATGTCGTATTTCTGTTCGCGATCCCGTTCCGTGGCGTCATTCCCCGGGTCCTCGATGACGTAACGTTTCCATGCCGCCAAGCCCGCGTAATTTTAAGAAATATTTCGATTATGCAACGTTGTTCCGATTCAATTCATGCCGGGTATATTCAAGAACTCCTATTTCAAATACAAATAGTTATTTTTAATAATGCATGCTCCCCATTCCGTCTTAAAAGTATGACGGAGATAAGGTTGCATTAATGATGACATCGTGGCTGTGCCCGGCTTTGGAGAAGGGCTTGGAAGGACGCATACCCCAACGGGATAATCCCTTAAGCCATAAAATACTTTCAAACTTTCACTTTCACAGGGATGGAATTTTAAATTTTGGAAAAGACGTGAGAGCCACGAATTACTACAGGAGCGAAGATTCTGGGTCAAGATATTCAACAATAAATGATGGCATGCATAACGAGACATTCTTGAGGGGCATTGTTCTCCGCAAACCTGGTTAGTCGACGGGTAAATCCATGATACCATTAAGGAGGTTCCGCCGCGACTATGTGACTCAAAACAAATACTAAATTCCACATTTCTGATATTTTGTCAAAAAAAATGCGTTACCTGTAGAAACCCAAAAGTAAGGTACAAAATATGCAGATTATTCCACGAATACATTTTAAATGAGCACTTGTCACCAGCCATAGGAGCCGACTGCAGCGCCATTTCCTACGAATTACCGCATTTTGACTTCAATTACGGCATTAATTTTTCAATATCTAGAAAAATAAGGTGGTAAGATGCCTTTTTTTATTTTTTTTCAATTTCTCTGGATTATTTCCTTCTTACAATTAGAGAGAGTTTTCCACGAAAATAGCATTTGCATTTTATAGAAAAATACTATTTTTCCCCGTGTTTCTCTCATTGAACACTTTTGTAATTTCAAGTTCAACTATAGAATAAAATAGTGTGGAAAGATATTATTTTGTTGCTCATCAGATAGAGGACAACTTATTCTACAAGTAGACAGAATATGAATAATATGACATTAAAGTCATTTTACGGCGGAAGCACCTTAAGGTGTTACTCAAGGTTTAAACTAGCCAGTCTTTTCGAGTTTGGACTGTTTCACAGTTGTACAAGAGTGTCTCAGTGCAGATACCTCAGTAAAACTGGTCTAATGTAGTAAACTAAAAAATTATATATAACGTTCATGAAACATAAAATAGACTTGGTAACCCCGCTAAAAAGCTGTATTAAATCCAGAGTAAAACACACGGCCCTGTTTTTGACGGCAAATCGTAATCTTCATGACATGTAATCTTTTGGTCGGGGAGGGTATATTCATAAACATAGTCACATACTGTCAAGGTCGTGTGGAGGAGATATTTAATGGCATAGGGAGAGTGAATAGGAGGTGAACTCAAGGTGGGGTCGTAGGAGAGGATGTGGAAGGTCAAGGAGAGGGAAGGAGAAGTTGAAGGTCAAAAAAGGGCGGAGTTTTAGGCATACAAAAATTCATTTATCACTTTACAATTGTTGCGTACACTTTACTAAATCTCTAGTCGTGGCAAATCATCGTGTCCTTTTTCCTTGCTTTCATTGCGTACAACATCTGGAATAAAGTAACACTAACGTCATTTTCCCTCAAAAAAAGACACTTTGTAAATTGATAATGCAAATTTTTATTTTAAAAACAAGTTGGTTGTCCCTTAACTCCTGCCTTAATTTCCATTCCCGTTTGCCCATAATACACTGCGTTACATTTACCAACGTGCTAGTTTTTTAACACTTTTTTTTCTAATTCTTCAGTTTTATTTCCTGTAAGTCGGATAAGGTTGTGTAGATTTGACCTGCAACAAAATGTGACTTGAAATTTATCTTTCGGCACTTACAACCTAATGCTTGCAATATATCACGAATTTACCGAATTTATCTCCATTTGGCTAGGTAATCATCTTCAGTTTGCGAGCAATAAATGTTATTGAAGGCTTCTATCGTCAGGATTTTTGAAACTGTTTTAGTAATCACGAATAGTCGATTCCACAGACTTACGCCTGAAACAAATAATTTCTACTTTAACTTTCTTAAAATCTAGTTGATGAGTTTCAACAGCATGCCAGGAACTGAAGCTGGGCTGCAGAGTATTGACCGCCGGAAGCTGCCTGCTTCTTGACAGTCGCTAAACATTTTTTTTCCATTTCAACGAAAAAGAAATATGAGAGGAAAAAAACATTTTCTCTGCGCCGAAATACACAGGGTGGTAAAAATCGTCACTAATGAGTTTCATTCCAATGAGTTCGCTAAACTCATTGATGTATCAAAGCTCCTGAAATCCGGAAGCCCTGAACTTCTTACAGATAGCTTCGGTGGAACTTTTATTTGACGGTAAACACAATGAGTCTTTGAGTGAACTCCAGGTAGGAGTGGCGCAAAGGAAGCCTTGGCAATACTTCATTCTACTTATTTCGATAAAGGTTTTGATCAAAAAATGCAACAGATCTGCTTGAAAAGCGCAATAATAATATGTTTATTTGAAAAACGGAATTATCATCGCAGTGACTGATTCTTTCTTCACATGATTGCTTTGGCATGAATATGGCTTATCCTGAACATTTCTTTGTCGTGTTGACCTATTTCATGTAAACCACACTATTAAATTCATATATGTACCTGCCAATTTACGGACAGAACAGCTGACTAAAACTAAAAACAAAAATTGCTACTTTTATTAATTACTCAGTTCCTTCTCATTTCCCATATTGCCATTTAGCTCTATCTTGCACTTTGATTAAATCTATCTCAATTTATTTATGTGCATGATAAGTTTGGGAACAAGGAAAATATGAAAACGCTTGTTTAAAGAACCAGGAAATTTCTTCAGGACGGCTAAAAGCCAGTGCAGAAATACGCTGATTTTTTTACCACTTCATATGCACGCCCTTTCAATTATTAAGACAGCGTAGTTAACGTCATAGACTTAATTTACAGGGAAAAAGGAATCCCAGTGGATTCATCAGAAAAGAGGACGACGGGATGAGATCGTCAACTTTTTTTGTATGCGAGCCTTTGTTTGAGGAGAGCGCTGTTGATCTAATAAAGAACTACCAACTTAGCGTTTTTAAATTCGATGGAAAAATTAACCGTTTTTCTATTAAATACGTTTTCCCGCACCAAACAGGATATTTCCACCAGTTTTTAGAACGGCGGGAGTTCTTATTTCACTTACCTCGAAAGTGGATGCTTTTTGCAAATTTATTTTATTAGAGGTGAAAAATGTGTGATCGACGGTAGTGCTGCCACGAGACGAGACTTGGGGGACAGTCACGTCTCAGCCTCGAGTCTCACACGTGTCTCACGTCTCGTTTTCATAATAAAAATAAAAATAATGCGTTTTCAAATTACATATAACAATTAGCTTTTGTACTTAATTCAGTGACTTGAAAAAGAAATAAATCAATTCGCAATCTCGACATGACCAGAGCTTTTCAATTAAATAAAAATGTTAATAATGTTGAAATTATACTAGGAAAAGTAACTAAGATATCCATTAATATTACATTGAAATATGAAAATAAAATTAAATGAACTCATAACGTAAAAGCAATGATACCGTCGATAGAAGTGTTCATTTGGATATTCTTCCAGCTGATTGGTAGGTTTTTGGATAGTCCTAATCCTAACGTCCCGAAATCTAGGAATTCATCTCACTTACCCTAATTTTAATGGCTCGCCATCAGATCTCTCTTAAATTCCCTACATCGTCTTCCGCTTCTTATTTCGTCCAGAATTCCAATCATCTTCCTTCCTCTTCCACGCTTCCCCTGCGTTCTCCCCTCTATCACCCTCTTCAACATGCCCTCACCTTTTACAACGTCCTCCGTACATCCCATCTGCCTTCTCTGAACCTCCGCCACCAGCTTGCTTCTCTCTCTAACCAGTTCCAACACGACCTCCACCCTCTTCATCCTTCTCCAAACCCACATCTCAATCGCCTCAAGTATACGCACATCCTCCCTTCGCAATGACCAAGTTTCCGACCCATAAAGCGCCACGCTCCACATTAGAGTTTTCACCAGTATTTTCTTTATGTTTCCTCTCAGACCACCCTCATCAATTCCCTTTTCTTTGAAAATACTTCTTTAGCCCGGAGGATAATTCTACATCTGATGTTCCGGCCAAAAAATCTATTCCGCTCCAAAATACTACGCAGATACGTAATCTGCTCAACCTGCTCTATTTTGTGACCCTTATCCTTATATTCAGATTTTGTGATCCTTATTCTTAATTTTAGAAAATCTCATCACTTGCATCTTCCAATGATTCATCTTCTTCCCATGATTCATCCTCATCCCATAATGTTTGCACTTCACCTCAAATGCATTCATATTTGGCTGTATCCCCTTGGCTGACTGACAAACCAACGCTTGATCATCTTCAAACCTCACTGACTTCATCAGATCCCCTCCATCCTTCATTCCAACCTTAATCTCCCCCCATGCCTCTCCTCACCATTTCTTCTCATTGCAAGTTTAAAAGCAATGGCGATAGTGGGAACCCCTGCCTAAATCCCCGTCTTATCACTGCCCGTCCCGATTCCCCATCGGCTACCATAAACTACGCCTCTGGTTCATATAAAGATTCCGAATGAGACGTTTGTCCCTCCAATCGACCCCTAATTTTTTCAGCTCTTCCATTAATTTCGCCCAGTCTGCCCTAACAAAATCCTTCTCCAAATCTGCATAGCGATCAAAGATATCCTGTCCATACTCTAGGTTTTTTTCTACTAGCGTCCTCATCACCGCTATAGCGTCTCGCGTTTCCGTCCCTCTCCTACACCCAAACTGATCGTAACCAAGGTATTCATTAGCCTTGCTGTCTAGCCTTCTGTTTATAATTCGAAGAACTACTTTGGCCATTTGGGATATTTGGTATATTTTTCGATAGTCTTCGTTCGATTTTGCCTAGTTCTTCATAGTTACAGGAATTATAATTGTCTTCAAGAAGTCCTCCGGCCACATTTTATCCTCGTAAATACCGGGAATAAGTGCAAAAAGTTCTCTTCTTCTGTTCTTCCCCCTACTCTTCAGAAACTGCAGGAATGTTTCCTATTCCTACCGCCTTATTCTTTTCCATGTCACCTAGAGTTCAATTAATTTCACTATCAAGGATACCTGGTCCGATGCCATCCCTGTCCATGTCGTCTTCCATTTCTATATTTAACGTACTCGGCCTTATTTCCTAACCATTAAGCTCTTCAATATACTCCTTCCACCTCTCCTGGATCTCTTTTGATTCTACGATCAACTTCCCTCACTTGTCTGTTATTGCCGCGGTTCCCCTTCCCTTGCGGCATGTCAATTCCCTTACTTTCCTCTATAATGATCTTTCCTCTTTTTGAAATTTCTTTAGGGAGTTGATCCGTTCTCTACACTGCTTCCCTTATTTTTCTTCGTATTCTGTAGTTAAGTTCCCGGTGTATCTATCGCTCAGCTCTGAGTTTCCAATCCCCCACTCCCTTATCTCCTGCATCTCCGTTATCATCTCCTTCGTGATCCACGGTTTTCTAATTTTAGTTGCACTTACTACTCCTAACGTTGCCTTCGTCGCATCCAAAAGTCGTTTTTCAAACGTCCCCATTCATTTTCCACTGATCTCGCTCCATGATTCACACTCAGGATTTTATCACCGTGTGTGATGTCGTGACCTTTTATTCAATTAATTATTATGTTCCAAAAATGCCAGGCCCTTCTTTATTTGAGACCACGATACATCTCCGATCCTCTCTCTGCAGCCTCTCTCACAACAATCTATTCTTTTATCAACATCTTCACAACCTTCTCCAGAAAACAAACATTCAACAATTTACAAAACAGCACATCTTATAGAAGATCAAGAAAATTATAATTAATAACTGAAAGAAACGAAGCAACCATCAACATAATAAAGAATAGCTAGGAATAACGAAGCCTCGAATATTAAACAAAATCAATGCGATCACTTTTTTATTAGGGTATGGCACGACGTTACACATGATCTCGATACTTCTTCTTCATTGTCCCAGTCAATACTTCCGAATGCCATTTTCGTACCCTCCAACCCTTTATAATCTCTTTCTGAGTTTAAAGAAGCATTTCATTACTAATAAGTTGTTATCTGAAATTGGATAATCCCCAGGATAGTTATTCGAGTTTTTAACATTATTCCTGAATCTGGGTCTAATTATTATGTAATCTATCTGGATCCCATATGTGTCTCCTAGCTTCTTCCAAGTGTACATACGTCTAGGATGATGCCTGAACCATGTATTTGTGATCACTAGGTTATTTCTACGGCAAAACTCCACAGCTTTCTCGCCGCGGTCATTTCTCCTTCCTAGCCCATAATCGCCCACCTCCCTCCCATCTCTTGCTTCACCCACCACCATTACTAACAAGTGCTTACTCCCAGGTATACTACCAATTATTTCCTCCAGCAGGTTGTATACACCATGTACCTCTTCTTCTCTATGATAAGAGCATATACACTACGATTATGATTAAATTCGTTGGATCTGCATACAGTTCAACGATTATTATCCTATCACTCACCGGTTTTGCATACATAAAATTTCTACCAAATTTCCTGTTCATTACGATGGCAACCACGCAATGGCTTTCATTCCATCCGCTATATATCGCTCCAGTAGTCCCCGCTATCTTTCCGTCTTACTCCGCCCAGGTCCATTATGTCTACACCCACCTTCTCCATTTCTTGCTCAATATTCTCTAACCTGCCCACCCTTAGCAAAATCCTAGCATTCCATATGCCTAGCTGATTGTTGCGTTCCTATTCTGCATCTTTTTTTTCTCTGCCGCATTTGTCTCTACTTCCATGGAAGTATTTAATGTAATAGTGACCGCAGGGGCCTTGCTTGCATTCACCGCTACCGGGCACAGCACCCGACCGAGTGGGCGGAGTCCCGTAGTTGTCGGGAATCATTTTCATACAAGAATTGTTAATTATTTCAAGGTCATTTATTTCACCGCAACAAGGTTGCAGGCCTTCAAAAGAGCGAAACTAATGTAGCGAAATAAAAGTCATGCTATGAAATATAACTGTTTCAGGCTGGATATGGTGGAAGTTCTCGACCGCATCCATACCCTTCCCCACCCCCTCCCAACCCAAGTTCCCCTTCCCTATGACGTCAACCCACGCTCCACTCCTAACCCCCCCCCCCTACTTTCCTTTCCCTCGCTTCCCCACCCCGCCTATTCACTAATTTCGACAGGTTCCTACCACCCGCATCCATACCCTTCCCCACCCCCTCCCAACCCATTCAGTATATAACTAAGCACCTATGTTTTTTGTACCACTAGTCTTTGAAGATGATACAGTGTATCGAAACTAGTCGACGATTAAAGTAAATTTGTAGAAAAGCAAAGTATTTTAATTTCCTTCTTTAGAATGGATTTCTACAATGTAAAGGCCTCAACCATTAAGTGTTTCTCGATATTCATTATGAAAATCATGCTATTGTTAAGTGCTTAAAAAATAAAAAGGTAAGTACTCATGATTAATGATAAAACTTACTACTTTTCTAAGAACAATTCATTGTACTACGCGTTTCACCGATTTACTGCATCGTCAGGTACCCAAGTTTAGTTTCAACTTCTGTACCTGACGTAAATCGGTGAAACGCGTCGTGCAATAAAAATTTGGTAGAAAAGTACTAAGTATTATCATTGATCTTGAGTACCTGAATATTAAACTTCTACGAAGTGAAGCCTGCAACTTCAAGTTTAAAAAGGTATGATTAATAATAATATTTTCATAGATTTTTAATAACTTTTGAGGCTTAGGAGGCATAGATAAGCAACATTTTTTCATTTTAGGGCTAAATTGCTTTAGCATACGAGTTCTTGGAAGACAAACATCCAGTATAGTTATAATTAATCATAATGAACGCTGTCCGTGAAAGTTGTTTCTGCAGGAACTGACATCGGTGCTAGGAAGCCACTATTCCATTACTGGCAAATATGTAAATTTGTTCTTACTAACCTTTCAACACATCCATGTCTTTAAACACTAAAGATCTAATTGGTCAAAAATCAACGTCTAGTACACATGGTAGTCTATTAATATTATTGAGTGTGTATGCGATGACGTTTCCGCGACTTGAACTGCTGAAGTACTCGAATCGTGAGCCGCCGGAGTTACGATGGGACGTTTCCATTCAATGCCTTGAAGAAGAACGAATCAGCGCCTTTTAGTGCACTCTAAAAACGATTAATCTAACAATGTGCGTAGGTGAAACGTTCGGTAATCTGCCGATATGTGTCACGATGTATAATCACAATTTTAACCCAACGCTAACCTAGTTTTACTTAACCCAACCCTAGTTCTTTAAATTTTTATCCCGCACAACACTTCGTTCTCTCGACATTTTATTCCTTTGGACGCCATAACTAGCTACGGAACATTTAATACTCTGCGTGAGCAGAAAAAAAATTCTCAAAACGCTCATCTGGCACACGGTTTTATTTTTGATTTTTGCTTTACTAAGCAACAAGAAAAACTGGTGAAATATAATTCTATATACCTTACAATGCTCCCAAGGCACTACACGGAGCGGCATCTTTCGACGGGTGGTTAAGAGATTAGTTGGAGTTGCATATGTCCATAATTAAAACTAACTATTGAATGAGCAACGGCCTGCTACGATGGAGACATTGGTTTCCGCTCCGTTACCGAAGATAAGGTGGTTCCCTCATAAAATAACTTAACACGTCATTTTAGTCATGTTATGGCTTCTCAGAGAGTAACACATCAAACGCAGAATATCCCAAGCTAAGAAGGCGTTCATGATGAAAAGGCAAATACTATTCTCGAAGAAGATAGGACTACTAGCGAGAAAACGGTACCTAAAAACATGCATGTGGAGCGTGACCCTCCATGGATCGCAAACATGGACCATTGGAAAAGCAGACGAGAAAATATTAGGAGCTTTAGAAACCTGGTGCTGAAGACGGATGCTGAAGTGGACGGATAAAACAAGAAACGAAGAAGTCTACAGAGGAATGGAGGAAGAAGACCAAATGGAACGCAATACAGAAAAGAAGAACCAGATGGATTTTGCACACTCAGAGGCACAATGGGTTTGCGACGAATAAAATTGAAGGAAAATTAGAGAGAAAAGTCCCAAGAGGAAGGCTAACTGCATAGACCCAGTGAAGAGGAAAGTGCATAAGTAGAACATCCATGGATTAACGGAACCAGCATTAGATATGGAAGGATGGAGGGCTGCAGTCAACCAATCGCAGGATGGAAACATCAACGATGATGATGATGACGATGGGAAAGAAACGTATCCTTTGTTTGATATTAACAGAAACGTCGTATGTTTCATTCTGTTTCTCTGTAATTTGAGCATGAAATAATGTGGTGTTGAATGCTAAAATAGGTGAAACTTGATGGAACATTTTATTTATCTATTTAATTTAAATGCCATTTTCGTGAAAATAATTGTAGGCACTGAAATCCCTCACAGAATTGAGTGACAATGAAATAAAGGCATCTGCCCTTTTTATTTCTTAATATATTAGCTAATGAATGCAATAATCAAAGTAAAAGTGGGTCAACTCCATAAACATGGGGCTCGAATCAGCTCCTGTGGTCATGTTGATGAGGAGACTAGAGAACTCGCATCCCATCCCGAAGGCTCGGGTTCGAATCCCAGAATAGAATGGAAATAAGACTCCTTTTCAATCTGCTCCGATTCAAGAAGTTCACAGAAAACTATTGCCAGTTACTCTTCGACCCACCCTATTGCGAAGTAAATACTTCCTCTGCTTCAACATTGGCGGGAAACGTGGGAACTAGAAACAAGTACTAAATTACGTTAAATGAAGGCCGAAACATCTCAGTGGTCTTCATCAGCGAGTAGAAGAATGAGAGAGGAAGTTCTGTAACTCGATTGAGAACTGGGAACTCATCATTATCACATTCCTACCTGTTGTTCATAGAGGACAACATCTCTCCCCGTGATCATGAACTCGACCCGGTCATGTCGTTAAAGCATGCATTAACAGAATGCGAAAAGTAATCGGACGGACGTCAGGGATTAAATAGTGGCAAAAGCTTAGCAGTAATTTTAGGTGGCAACCTGAATGCATTAAATAGAGCTACTGCTTATATTAAAGATACTGGCGTAATTCACCTTCTATGAGTGTGAACCTTTCCTCCTCGTTGTCAACTGTTTCTTACTGAAAGGATGCACGATGGTATCACATGCGCATATAGTTAATGATTAGGTTTTTTTCAGTCTGAGAAGTAAAGGGCATTGTGCGGTGCAAAATTACCTCGAAGTAACGCACCCTTATAAGTAAAACTCTACTCGAACTGTGCCCCGGCAGTGATCGATATTTGTCAGCGATATTCCAATCTCTACTAAGGTAGGTACTCTGCAGGGAGATGACGTCATTTCGTGTGCAGACTAATGCCAACCCTGGATCCCTCTCCACCATTCCTTTATCTCCCATACCGACCGACCCACCAGTCTATGACTGTGCAAATGACCTCAGTTGTCCGTCACCTCCTCAAAATAACCAACCATCTTATCACACTATGCTTGACTCAGAGCAGGTTTCTCTAGGCTGGCTAGAGGACATAGAGGACGTAGCCTAGCAAGTTTGAAAGTCTCGAAACTCTCTCTCGATCATTCAACTAGCACAAGTTTAGTTTCAAATGATTAAAAAAATCGGGTATTTTGTTTTGAATGTGACAACATGTTGACTCCACGTCCGAATTCATAATAGATGGGTCCTAACTTTACTGAAACCTAATGAATATATACTGCGCGGATATCAAGACTTTAGCGTTCAAATTGGTACTACCGATTTCTGCGCGGTAAAAGGTGATTTTTTTCAGTCCAAGCCCCACGAATAAATATAAAACCATAGCGAAATAATTTCCCACACCATTCCGTGGAGCGTAAAAAATTAAAAAATATTTTATGTCTGGTTAATTTCATGGCGATTTGTGCATCTTTTAACGAGGTAAAACACCTCAAACTCGGGTATCTCGACTGCTCGCATGTGCAGTAGACAGACATCACGGAGACACGAAAGCGAGGCCCCGGTTTGCCCGGGGAGGTGAACGTGTGGAGTCTCACGCCGCTTTGGCCGGCCGGAAGACGGGGGTGGTGGGGGTTGGGAGGAGAAAGAGGTATAACGGGCCCACTTCCTATTCATCCCGGCCGCCCACTCACTCACATCCCATGCCCACCACCCCCACATCCACCCACCCCATGACAATTAAGGCCTGCGAGCGCCGCCTCCGTGGCCAAAGGTGGAGGGAACTGCACGGCACCGTATTGTGTATCACTCCCGTGTGCACGACGATTCGCTGAAAACTACGCGCAAGTAACAGTTTGGCGGATCGGTTCCCCGGAGAGGCGTCCGACAAGTGACGATCACCGGCGCCGTAAGGGTCATTTGAGCAAGGTACCATAGAGCATAATTTGTCCTCGATATCAAGAGAAAAAACTCATTTCTATTGATAACAAAGTAACAGCCACTCAATTTAGTTTGAGCGAGATATTACTTCACCTAGAATTTGATGGATTTTACCTCATTTTAAAGAAAAGCTCATATTTCCAATTATATCAAATCATTAACCCCTTACCGACTACTTTTCGAGCAATTAGTCTAAAAAGGCAAGCTGTTTTACATGGGATAGATTACGGCTGTGCTCTCCAGAGGGAGAACTTTGAAAAAATTAGGAACTTCTAACACCTAGATTTCGTCGTAAAACTGTTTCCAGTTAGTATATTTTCCCAGCAGTTAGTAAAAATCAATCAATTACTGCAGTAGTTTTTACAGAATCGCAAAAAGAAACAATATGTTGCGAAGGCATTTCCACCGTACGGCGTGAATAAATGAGTCTAATTGTAGACTTATGTAGCTATATGTATTTAATTACTGAGAATTTTTGACACATAAAACTATATTTTTATGCCGTTCATATTACAATATTTACTCCAAACTCTTACAGACGCTGAAATAAAAAAAATAACATTCGAATATGGTCACGATGATGATTATGGGATCATCTCACTCAAACTACCTTAACGCACCAAATTTCGAGGAATTTGCCATAGAACGGGAGCCGTTTTCCATGGAATGACACGGCTGTGCGCTCCTGGACGAAATTACTTAAAAACAACGAGGGCGTTTTGAAGCACAGATCTCGTCAGAAATGTAACGTTGAGTAGGCGGTGTGTTCTCTCAATTACTCATGAAAGAAATGAATCATCCACCGCAATACTTTTTATTGTTTTATTAAACATTTACTCATTATAACAGTAAATTTCATGTAGGAAAGCCTGCATGAAATTCACAGTGAGAGGACGCCTGGGTAGCTTAACTGGTTAGAGCACTCGGCGCGAAATCGAGGGGTCTGGGTACGAATCCCAGAACTGCCGAATGATTATTTTCACTGTGAATTTCACACAATTGTGTGACCATTAGCGGGTGACTCCGTTAAAATTACTGCGCGACTAGTTCCGCAGTTCTTTGAAATTTACCATGGGATAGTTGTGTGGGTTGGTAAGGGAAAGGAGTTTATGAGTATTGGAGGAAGGGTGGAGAGAAACCCGGCGTCGGCACTAGCCCACTCTCAGCGAAATAATCAAGGATCGCCGCAGTTTAAAATAAAAATCACTCTGCGAACATCTAGAAACTGTCAGGAAAATATGCAAATATTTGATACTTTTCAAAATATTTCAAATTTTGACTAAAAATCGCAGCCTGAAGATGTAATCCGATCAAGTTGGAATATTATATGGGGTATAAAAACCACCAACCTTAAACGTTAAGCACTAACCGCAGACCGATTTCGAAAAAAAAAACAGTTTCACGATCTACCCTAGTGAACAATCCTCTCCAGGGTGTTGGATAAAACAGAGAATTGAGAAGGGTCTGAAGTCAGAGGAAGTTTTGGGCTTGTTAACCCTTATGAAGAATATGAAAAAAAAACCTTTTTCCATGTAGCTAGAGATTGAGCATATGATAAGGAATGACTAAAAATTTCGAGAAAGTATGGTAACAGGACATGGGTGGCTTGATGAAGAAACAGCGTTGAAATTTGGTCATATCCTGGGGAGTTACATTCAGTCTAGTTTTAGTACGTCAAAGTGCATTCAGGTATGATATAAGGAAAAGAGACATCATTCGCATCAAAGGGGACATGAAGATCTTCCGGAGTTAAATCCGATAGTGATGTGCCACTCGTACTATTTAACGGAGAATTGAAGAATTGATATAGAAATGTGACTTGTGAGTTCAGTTAAACGCTGACATACTAACCCAAGGCTCCTCGGTATAAGCCGAGGAATATTTTAGTCTTTCACTTGAGAGAGTTTTGAGGTGAAATACTGGCTCTTGGCTTTGATAATGCGGGATTTAAGCAAACTCCGAGCACGCTTGAATGTTTGGAAATCAGCAGGCATTCTGGAGCGACGGAGATTCAATAATCCATGCGACGGACGGAGTACTGCACTTGAACTGCTCTCCACAAAGGACACAAGTGGGGATCGGTGTTCCACTGAAACATCTCTGTCACTTCCAGGATTCAAACCCGGACCATCTGGATGGGGAGCCAGTATTCAAGCCACCACACCAACCGGAGTGCCAAAAATTCTTCACTCCGTACCATTTCGCGGTAGGCTCCGCCAAATGAGCCTCATTTATAGGCCTAGAGAATCGTTTTACCAACTTCCTTCGCAGAGCTCAATCCTATCTTACAGCTGTTGGACCCGTTACATCAATGAATGTTCTTCATGCGCGTTCTTCAGAACTTGAAACTTGGCTTGGAAGAAATCTTCCCCAATACATTTTATTTACATTGCCATGGAAATCGTCGCAATGCAAGGAGAAGATAAGCAATCATTCAAATTTCCTTCAATTAAACATGTATACGAAATGGCATCAGACATTACTTGGTAGAAACTATGGATATTCATTTTGAAATCAACTCACTCCGTCAAATATCCACACCTGTTTTTATTCGCTGATCCAGGTTTCAGTACAGGCACCTTAAGAAAGTACATCTGTTGATAATCTCTAATATAATACTTTTTTTGTTTCGTAAATTGTGCTCCAATCTGGGGCCACCCCACTACTTTTCAATCTTACATCGTGATATTAATCAAGAGGAACATTAGCCAACCAAAGTTTTTCATCTAATTATTTGAGCTAAATAAGCTAATTTATCATCAAAAATAGCGTGAAGTAACTTAAATATGAAACGACAAACACAACCAAGGCATCTTATAGCATTCCTTTCGGTTACAAGTACGATAAATATGAGTCTGAAAATGAAAAGCTGCCTTAAAATAGGACCAAGAAGGATGGGACAAGAAGGCCTATTTTGAAGAAATATGCTCTTACTACAAATCATTTCGTATGTTTGCACAGTGACTATGTTCGTTGCACACGTCTACAATGTTTATTAGATATTAATAGTATGTACATTCAAATAAAAAGTTAACTAGACTCAGCGCACTTGTTATTCTAATAAAATATTTTGAATTAAAATTTATCCTCAAAAACATGCAAAAACGCTATTTTTACTGGCCAAAATTCAGGACAATCCCTCTCATTCAGGACGTATGGCAACCCTAACGAATAGGCGTGGCGTTTGCGGGGTCACGTGTCCGAGGGGGGGCACCAAAGGGAGGGGGGAGCCTCGGGCTTCCTCCCTGCCGCTTCCACCACCCCTCCACACCTGATGAAGATCCTCAACGCCATGACAGACAGGTGGTGAAGCACGCATGGCCGAACTCGAGAGTTCAAGAACTCGACCAATGCGGTACGTTGGCCTCGAAAACAATGAAATTAGTCCATATCGTCGATGATATTCCTACAAACACAAAATCACACATTCAAGTGGCGAAGTTGAGATGTGGCGCAGCCAGAGCGAACCAGCGTCTCTCTTTCGCTCAATCATCCGCGGAGCTTCCTACTATTGACCCTGAAAAAGATGGCAGATTAAGCCCACGAAACGTCGGCGCTGAACGACACAGCTACCCGGTGGGAAACCCAAGATCTATTGGAGATCTAGCGGCCTATTGCACAATAGGCACGTCAACAATGTTAGAGAAACTACTACATCGACGTCTACATCTACATAATACCCTGCAAGCCAACTCAAGGGTGTGTGGTAGGGGGTTAGTTATCAACAACATGTACTACACTGCACCCCAATAAAATAAATGAAGCTACCAGGATTGGTGCATTAGAGAAAACATGCACATACTTGTCAGGAAGTGACATTTTACCCACACGCATTGCTCAATAGGCACGCCAACAATATTAAAGAAACTATTTGTATTTATGTGTATTGCAGCTTTACAAATGGGCAGAGATACAAGAGTTGTTATTCGCTTGATTAATCCAAGTTTGTTTAATGTAGCGCCGCAAGTGTTTCGCATGTGTTTCCCCACGCTACGTCTGAAGTTACGGTGATTCCCAAGTATTTGACTTTATCAGTCTCCTTCATATTTACCCCTCTCACTTTATTAATGTGGTGGCGGTGTGGTTTTTTTTTCTTAAGAAGTATATCGCAGTGCATTTATTAAAAATTCGGTTCGAGCCCTCACTCACGACACCACGACTAAACGTTGTTATGGTAGTTTGAGCGAGATATCACTTCATATAGATTTTGATGAATTTAACCTCATGTCATAGAAAAAACTCTAATCTTTCCAAATAAATAAAAATATGAACCCCTTTCCGAACTACTTTTCGTGCAATTTGCTTAAAAATATAAGCTTTTTTTACTTAGAAGAGATTGCGGCTGTTTGCTGCAGAGGGAGAATATTGAAGAAATGAGGAATGCCTAACTCCTAGACACTGTCAAAAACCTGTGTTTAGTTTACACGTTTTCTCCATTTTTTATTAAATATTATCAATTACTCACCGCTGTCATTTTTACAGAATTGCAAAAAACAATCTGCTGTAAAGGCATCCACCGTACGGCGTGAAAAAATTAGTCAAATTAAAGTTAAAGACTTATGTTGGTTTATTTATTAATATATCTCGGCAAACTACCTTAAGGCACGACTTGAGAACTTCTAAGTATAGTGGTATTTAATGAAGTGCTTTTCAGTGGAATAAATGTCATTACCTACAATCTGGGGCCTTACCAAGGGGAACTCAGAATTTCCGAGTGGCGAAAATTATGAAATATTGTCATCACAACCGGGAAAAATTGCAATTTTATCATTATAATCTCAACATTTGCTGAAACTCTGGCATCACACCCTCGATACTGTCGAGGTTCGAGTATTCCAAATTCTTCCCATTCGAGTCCCAGGAGGCACTTGAATTGGTCAAACCTCGCCTATGCCGTGGGTTGTCACACACGTCTCACGTTGCGTCACAACCTCGAAAAAACAGCATCAACTTTAAAGGCAGTTAGAGCTACATATTTCCACAGTCATAATGGACACCATATTCGAATTATATTTTTTTTAAATATCAGTGTCAGTAAAGTATGAAGTGAGTATTTAAATATTAATGGTGAAATAATATAGTTATAGTCATATGACAAAAGTTCTCAGTAATTAAATAAATAAAGCCACATAAGTCTCAAACTTGACTCATTTTTGCACGCCTTACGGTGGATGCCTTCACAGCAGATTGTTTTTTGATCAATTCTGTAGAAATTATTGCTGTGAGTACTTGATTAACTTTTATAAATAGTTAAGAAAACATATAACTTTTATAAATAGTTTAGAAAACATACAAACTACACACTGTTAGTTTTTTGGCGGTGTCTAGGAGTTAGAAATTGCGAAGTTTCTTTCAAAATTCTCCCGCTGCAGCGCACAGTCGTAATCTATCCCATGTAAAACAGATTATATTTTTAGGTCAATTGCTTGGAAAGTATTTCGGAAAGGGTTTTATATTTTCATATCATTGGGAATATGAGTTGTTTCTTTGATATGAGGTCAAATCCATCAAATTCTATGTGAAATGATATCTCGCTCGAACTACCATAAATGAAAGCATTTGAAATTTTCTAGCTTGGAAAGTCAACATTCCATCCGTTTCAAGGATAGAATGGGTCGAGGCTTCGCTGAATAACGCAGGTTAGCAACAGTGTTCGTAGCACTAGGGTTGGTGTAGGGGCAACACTACTGACCTCCTATCCAGCATGCTCTCGCTCGATTCCCTGTGGTGGAGGGGGCTTTACGATCGTATCTCGATCCCTAATTTGGTGTCACTTGGGGAGCACTGCAGGTTTAATGCGCCATCCGTCAGATGGAGCGTTAAATTGTGTGGCCCCTTGGCGCCTTTCCCTCAGATTAAGGTAAGGTCGACGCCAAATAGCTCTCCACCCTCCTTCCATTTCCCCGAATAACCCTGTGGTGTACGTACTAAGGTCAGATTGGCACCTTTTGTTCAGAGTTGACCTATGCCGACGCCGGGTTTCTCTCCACCATTTCCACATTCCCAAGATGTTCCTTCCCTCACCTACCTACATACCTGCCCTTAATCGCACAAATGACACCAGTTGTCGGTCGCAACCTCAAATAATCAACTAACGTGAATTCACGAATTAAACATGGATTTCGCCATGGAATGTTAATTAAGTAAAGTACTACATTAGGCAGGTGACCGACACATGAGGCTATTTGTACTATTTAGAGGTGGGTAGGTTGGTGGTAGGAGGATTACATGGGGAAATGGTGGACAGTTTAACCCGGGACAGTTTAAAGCCCTATCTGAAAGGTGGAGCGCTACAGTTTAAGTACACTCCACGTCGCACCGAAGTGTAGATCGGGCTTCCTCTGAAAGATCTCCACCACTGCCGTGATTCGAAAACTCAGGTTGGAAAGCCATTTCTCTAGCCACTCAAGAACAGCCCGATCCTCCAAGGCCGAGTACCGAATTCATTCCAGAGGCAGGATACCATCCCCAACCTTTGGGCTCCCTGGCAGCCTCATTACCAAACTGGAAGCCGGCAAGTGTCAAATCGCTTCGAAATTTACATCAACATATACCAACTACCATGCAAGCCACCTCAAGAGTGTGTGGCAGAGGATTAGTCACCAGCATGCATTACACTATACCCTATTAAAGTTTATGTACCTACGATTATAAATACATTAGCACAAATCGCTAATGCATGTCAGGAGGCGAAGCTTCACAAGCATGCACTGCAATATACGAAAGCTACCAATACAAGAGAGGCCGTTTGTATTAATGTATTTTGCAACTACAAAAATGGACAGAAATAAAATACTTATGCTGAAGAAATGCACGCCGTGCTGTTAGTATGGGTGTAGAAAAACTTAGTGGCACTCGTTCGAACAAAAAATGACGTCAGAGAGTGGAGATCCTACAAAAGAGGAGGAATAAAGATCCTTAGGTTCTCTCTTGGAGTCCCAAACAGCCCTTCCATAACTTTGCCCGATCTTCAACGCTCAATTCGTCCTCAGTGACCTTAAACGCTCCGTTGGTGAGTGCCACCAAGTTTCGCTATACCTATACTCGGTAGAATATAAGGATTCAAGTATTAGGGACTAAATCAAGTAACTTGTTGTAATGAGCAATTTTCCATGTTGCTATGTTATTGTTGCCGTTGTTATGTAGCCTAAAGACAATAAATAAACTCCTTTGTTACTGGAATTAATACTAAGATTAAGGATGGTTGTGTGCTGAAGTTGTCGCGTGTATCTACATATATATATATACACACACGCGACAACTTCAGCACACAACCATCCTTAATCTATTACCAGTAACAAAGGAGTTTATTTATTGTCTTTAGTCTACATAACAACGGCAACAATAACATAGCAACATGGAAAATGGCTATATATATATAAAAGTAAATCCAGAGGTGAGATTTGACTATCGCCTATCTTGAGACTCAAATAACTTCAGGTTATGGGCCCAGATTTTTCTGCTGAAGAAATTTTGTAGTTAATCAAGTTATCCTCAAGAATTATGGAAGTGATACGCCAACCGAGCCGACTTTCGAGAAGTGCACATTTGAGCACTGTCTCGTCTTTATGGAATGCATATTTAAGCAGTAAGTATTTCAGATTTTACTTTCATATTGGAGCAAGTATTTATTAAGAGACTTACATATTGGAGCGAGTTCTAGCAGCGCTGCACATTTGAGCACGTTGCTTGAGAGGTGCATGTTGAGCACTCTCATTTCTTAAGATAGTGCATATTTGAGCGCTAACCACCCTGAAAGTGCATATTTGAGCGCTAACATTCTTGGTAGTGCATATTTGAGGGCTAACCACCCTGAAAGTGCATATTTGAGCGCTAACATCCTTGGTAGTGCATATTTGAGCGCTAACCACCCTGAAAGTGCATATTTGAGCGCTAACTACCCTGGTATTGCATATTTGAGCGCTAACCACCTTGGCTGTGCATATTTGAGCACTGAAAATTTAAATTCAGGAGGTGTAGAGCACTGTCCAAACCTCAAAACCTTAATCACAATCTAATCAAACCTCACAATCTAAATTTCAGCAAGGATGGAGTCTGAAATCAACAGGAATTTATTTTTTTATTGAAAGAATGATACAGATTGGAGTTTTAGGATGAGGATGTTCCTGGATGAGAAGGGTGTGCTGGAATTAGTTATTAAGGGTCTAGATGATTTTCTTGCAGAGTGCAGAGCAACTGATACCGATACTTTTGCTGTAAGGAAAAGAAAGGAAAAGCCTGAGTCGAAGTGGAGAACCAAGGGTGCCAGGTGCAAAGGGCCTTCTGGGGCCACTCCAGACCATTCCGTGGACGAGTTTCCCATGGATTCAACCGCGAAGGTGGCAATGTAGGCCAGAGACCCCAGGGACGAGGAGGAAACAGCCAGCAGCACCGAGGTGGCCGTGGCAGAGGTTGTCACTCCAGGATGGGTGCTCATGTAGCAGTCGAGAGGGCGGCGTTTGCTTCCACAGCAGACGACAATGACAGCGGTGCAGGGGTAGTGTCTTTTTGTGTAAGTTGGGAAAGAGAAATTAAAGAATCTACATTGTCCTAAAAGGTCAAAATTCAGTGGCATTGATGGAGAGATTGGAATGTTAGCCAGGCTTACCTTGAATTCTCAGTATGTGGTATTCATACTTGACTCTGGCGCTTCAAACCACATGGTTAATAAAAGAAATTTGGTAAGGGAGGTACTTCAGTGTCGTGTTTTTTTTTAGGAGAAGGAGAACGTCGACGACTTCATCTTCTTACAAAAATTCTAACCTTCTCACTACGCCCTCATTTCCACCAAAGACCTGTTTCAACGGTCGCCTTCCCTAACTACTACTGGATTTACTGATAAATGTAATCATTCGCTCATCGAAATCCCTATTTCATTTATGTACCGATAGCATTCATTGATGCATATGATTTTCATGCACAAACTAGACGACAGATTGGCAAGTAAAAGAATGTTACCCAAGTTTTTTTAAATTATTTGGATTCAACTAAAAAAGTTCAAACAAACCTATTATTCGTATTTTCTGGCTTGCGTAACACCTTTGTATATATATTATGTAAATGATTAAGATTATATATATAACATGAATAAATCAGCATGATATGGCACCAAGGAGACAGAATATTTATGAACTTCCTAAATTTTAAAATAAGTATGGTGAAAGAAGGCATTGTGTAGTTGTACTTAAGTTGTAAAATAGATGGGCAGTTCATTTACCACAAACCACCAGTGTATGCGAATTAAAACAGAAAACTAAACAGTTATTGCTAGAGGTAGTGGAGATTTGTTATAATAGGATGTAATTGAATGTGTCATGTTTCCATTGTAAATTCAAATGACTACCCTCAACACTTCACATTGAGTATATGTAAGCACCTCGTGACGAGCATACCTTTTCGGTCAGTAGGGCTTAAAATGTTTATTTTTTCTGTATTTTATTTAATAATTGTTACATTGAATCTAGACAATATCTGGGTATCTTAATGCATAGGTGTTATGCAATAAGGGAAATAAATAATATCTGTAAAAAATAGTGGCGATGGAACGGAAAAACCTAAGCCCTCGAATTAATAAATGCGTAGTCGAGGGAGAAGTAAGGTCATGGAACAAGTAAACTCACGTCGTTTCTCACGGATCGTCACTTCGTCGCAATTGCAGTACCTACTTCTTAAATCCAAATTTATGTTTGTACCTACTTCTTGGGGGGGGGGGAGAGGGTGGAGGGGGCTTGAGAAGTGTTTCAATTAGCGATCCCAAATGCTTATCAAAAGGAATATATCATATTTTTTTTTCATTCCTTCCGCCCTTCGCCGAAGCGTATATATCGATCGTCAGTGGATGGGTTTTGACAAGGTTGTCGGGAGCGAAGGGGGGGAGTGGGGTGGGGGGGAGGGGTTAGTGGGTGGTTGGGGGAGGAGGCGCCGGCGCCATCGGCTGACACGTGAGCCCTTCGAAAACGTGGACGCGCTCTCCTGGTGAGAGTGTGCCACTCCATTGGCCGATGCGAGCGAGGCGTTGGGTGGGGAAGGAGGGTTTGAAGAAGAGGGGTACGTGACATCGTCGCCCTAATTACCGGAGCAGGAGGAGATCTTGACGCTCGCGTCCGCAGCGTCGGGCGAGGTTATTTGAATGAATTACCCGGCTGACTTCTCCCACGACCACTCAAGAGGAATGGGGGGAGGAGTGGTGAACGCAATTTTGTTGACACGGAGACCCTTCCGGTCGTATTGCGCACGGAAGAGACGTGAACTACGCCCAAGTTGTGATATTGAAGTAGTGCGGAAAGTCAAGCCTGGAGGGCGTCTATAATATTGCTTCTGAGCTGAGGCAACACCATCGAAATGGAGCTGCTAGATGAGATAAAATTGTAATTAGAAACATGGCGTGGGGATTTTTCGGCTCTCAAAATAGACAATTTTCCAATCATTGCGAATGCACAAATGATATGGTACGCAGTCACACGCGTGTCCCGGTCAAGTCAAACGATTTTTTTCATGGTGAATTTCACCGTATTTTGTGTACATCTCAAAGTAGATTTTTATGAGGAAAAAGTGTCGATAACATCATAAGGACTCGTCTTGCCGGTGTTGAAGATAACGTTGTACATGGCCTCAAATTTTAGAGTTGCAACGTCAATGAAATCAATGGAATTTTGACTACTATCAATGCATTTTGATCATCCATGTGACCAATGACAGGAAGAGCACTCAAGACTTAGAAAAAAATTAAATAATAACAACGGTTGTCGTATACGTCCACTTTAATGTTTAGCTCTACAACTAGTTTCGACGCATTAATACCTGACTATAAATAGTACCTGAATATGACGCATTAATGCGTCGAAATTAATTGTAGAGCTAAACTTTTAAGTGGACATATACGACAACTTTTGTTATTATTTTATTCATTATGTTCCACAACATCTCGCCTCAAACCGTTGATTTCAGGCTTTGAACCTCGGAGGCGAGATGCTAAGTCTTTCTGTCAACCTCTGATCACCGAAATACAAGGACGGGAGTCAAAATAGTTTTGTTTTTATTTACAGTTTCGATTAATCTTTAATTTAAACTTACTTGACAATTGCTTTTTTCGTGAATAAATTGTTTAATTTAGGAGTTTAATTGATTATTATCCAGGGGTGCGTCCAAAAGTTACAGCTACACATGATACCCTCGAAGGTGCATATCTGGCGACATCAGAAGTACATTCACCGTTCATCTTGGTGAAAAACTACATTATTACAGGCGTGGAATTAAAAAAACTACGGTTTATGAAATGCTAGTAGAGAGAATTCTTAGGATACGCTTCTGAGACTCTTGGATTGAATTGCCGTTATGAGAGAGATGCAGCCCCATCTGAAAATGACGTCTACATGATTGCTCAATCCCTAAGTTTAGTCCTGGAAATTAAGGGAAAAATATAAACGATTTGCAATAATTTATCTATAATTTGCAACATTCTTTGCAATTGACGCATTCACAGTTTTTTATTATTTAGGGGAATAAGTTAAATATTTTAGACCCCATATTCACATGGATCCTCTACTTAAAAACCTTACGAACATGCAAATAAGAATGAAAAAGTAAATTGTAAAATACCAAAGGTATATTATGCAATAATTTGTAGACCCAGTTTCGACAGTTACGGCATCTTCTGGTAAAAGTCGATACAGGAAATGGTGCGGTATATCATTTTAGTTTACGAGCTATAAAACTTAGTGTTACTGTACCTGAAGACCCCATTTCTGGGAAAGGTGGTGGTGAAAATCATTTTATAATAAGTGGAGTTTTACCAAGTTGTTGTTTTTTAGATTTCTTTTGGTGATTAGGTAAGGTACGCATGGAATAATGGCCTAGGGTGGATTATTTCGTCACGCGATAGGACATACGATGGTCACGCGAAAGAAACCACATTTAATTGTCATCTAATTGGAGTTGCCTTTTTCCATAGAAAAGCAAGATCGTGCATTCAGGAGTATTTGAGAGAGGCAATAAACGGTATTGGTGTTGGAGTTAGGAGATTTGCATGATAAACCCAGAGATTATATGAACCATATGACAATAATATCTTTGTTGACCACAGCTTTCACCAATTAGAGCCAAATTGATGAATTTCAACGACAAACACATACACACCTCTGCTCTGAATGGAGAAAAACATAAAATGCATTAAACAACGAAGTAGATGGAGCATTGATGCGCGAAAGTTAAACCTTTTTTGGTGAAAATCATTTACCTAACATGGCTACCGCGCATTAAAATTAAAACATTTATGACAACAAATAGTTATATTGTGCTATTTTGGAAGTTATTTCCATTTTATATTGCTCTAGATAAATCATCACGGTACCTCGACGATTCCCCTACTAAAACCTATGGTTTCGGCGTATTTTCTACACTACTGATCCATTCAATATGGCTGCATGCGCATGTAATTGGCTTCAATCGTACCGTACAGTTCCGTCTATCCTATTTCCTTAAAATGTAGGGATAAAATACAAGGCAGGATTCTGAATCACTAACAGACTACAGTACCAGTCGAGGAATTCCTCCCACCACCACCGACGCCAACTGATAATGATGATTCCACAGAATAAACTTGCGACTCGTCAGATTTCTATGACGATATCACTGATTGTTGTGCTTTGTTTCCTGAAAGTTCTGTCGTTAACACGATGGGGATATTGGAAGCTAAATCCATATTGCGTTCCCAAAGAACTCGTTGATAAGGACAAATAAAAATTATATCTCTCTTAATGAATTACGCCGAGGCGTTTAATGTTCCATCAAACGAACAAAGTACTCTGCACTTTAAGTACTTGCCACAAAGAACTCAAGTAGGGATCGGAATTCTACTGGTAAAATTGTGAGAAAATCTGCGGCTCCGCAAGAATCAGAAATAAGGCCTATTTTGGCATTGTTTCGGCCAGTAGTGGAGAGTCTCATAAGTAGTGTAGTCCAACGCAGTAGCAGTTTAATGTGACTACAGTGAAAATGTAAACATGGTCTCTAAAGGGAGAGTTTTTTTTATTTATCGATGTCAATTAATAACTCTTTATATGATATAAATTCGTTCTTTTCAAACTTTTATTCGATTTCCATGATGAGAAAACCACCTTTGTTATTTCCACAACACTTTTGTAGTAATAAAAGTTTTGTGGAAATAACAAAGGTGGTTTTCTCATCATGGATATCCACAATTTCCACGAGGTCAGGCGTGATATCATCAGTTTTATTTCATCCGATTTTTCTTCTTTACGCGAAAATACGTCATAAGAATGTCATGATAGCGTTGATAATAGATTTTATGTGAGTGTCCTTTCAATTTATCTTCGTGTGTCTGTGCTTTAAATACCATATTTATTTTTGTGCATATTTAAATTTGCATCCCATAATTATAATTTTTTTTACATTTATTATTACTTATAATGTACGTAGCAAAGTGCGTACCTAACTATTAAACACCCCACTCACACCCTATTGGAAGTTTTAACGACATTATGTACATTCAAATGTAAGGAGAGTAACTGTGCCCTTATCAGACTGGTTGTGTCAGGCGAAACTGCTTTATCTTCAAGTATTGATTTTACTCGCAAGATTATACTCACAAACGCACACACTTTACATGTTAACAAATTGGAGACTACATTGTTTGTTTTAATTCTTTACTGAAGTGTTCATTACGCGATATTGTTCGTGTAGGGACCAGATATGGTCATAATTGAATAAAGACACGTAATTCAAGGGTGACCCCCTTGCCGGCAAACCCTTCGCCTATTCCTCCCCCACAGAATGAATTCTTTGACCCAGACACTGAGAGTTTCGATGTTTCCGTGACTGTGCGGCCTTGGATTCGATATTGCAGCTTCTGAGATATGACGAGGGAGTGATAACTTGACGAGGAATATTCACGCGTGCCTCCCAGTAAACGTAACACAATCGAGATATCAGCGCAATCTTAGCCACTTCGATGGTCCGAGAATCACGAGTCTCGGCCCATGAGTATAGCCAGGGACGCCGAGAAAATCGAACGTTACCTCGTTATCGTTTCCGCACCGATGTCATGCGACATCACTGCTTCGAAAATCCGTAATTTTGTTAGAAAAAGGAACGGACTAGGGTGAAATGCTTTTTCCACGGAACAGAATTACAGACAATGAAACGAAAGCCGTATAAACTCGCTTCGTGGTAGAGAGCATTTCCGGCTAAAAAAAATCACCGGAACCTGTCGCCTTCATTTGTCACATTTCTGAATGGAGTGCAAGATCCCCGAAGGTAAGGGAAGCTCTACCCACGCGCTTGTTAGAGGAATCGGGGTCTCGCAGCATTGAGTTTAATGAAGACAGAACTCAGCCATTTCTACGAAAGCAACAATGAAAACAACAATTGACGGTCCGATAGGTATCCCTCCGCTTGACGTCACATGGTTTGTGCCACATGGAGCCCCGTAGAACAAGCGTGCGTGGGTTGTGCATTCTAGTCAAGGTGTGTGGAATATATGGTGCCCACCTTAGAGTATATAGTTCAACCTTACCTTACCTTAGTACCTTAGCAACTCTATGGTGTCCACGGTTGCCCCCAAGAGCGAAGAACGGATTTGGGACAAGTTCATGGTTCTCATGGCCACCGCTGGGCTTCTCACAATTGAACCCAGGTCGACGATTTGCATAGCACTTATGGCCCGCGATCAAATTATGCTGTTTTGTTTTTCAAGAAAAATTTCACAATTTGCTAAATTGTCCATGATGTGAAGATCCATCAATCAATCGGCATATTTTGATAACCCTAAGACGCTCGTTATTTAACCAAAAATATGCAAATCCTAACTAAAAATATTCACAAATACTTGGATATTGGCAGGACACACCGCACTTTTTCTACTCTTGTGATTGTTTAAATAAGAGTCCCTTTCCGTACGCTATGTTGTGTAAACATAGGCAAGTCTGCGTAATAATTATTGATAAACAACAACTTAAATACACGATTTTATAGGCTTAAATTGGCGTCACCAGCCGATTCCGATCTTTCGTTTGATAAAAGCTAATTATGGTGCTCATTTGTTCGGAGACAACTAAGGATTTTTCGGATCGTTCAAAGCAGAGGCTTTCAGTAATCTGCAATTGGGCTTAGTTATATTCCAATTATTATGCTTTCATTGGCCTATTATTTCACTAGCACCCGAATCTTTTTCGTGGTATTCAGCCCCTAAGGACTTTGAAGTTACTGGAAGGGACTTGAAAAAATGGGCAGAAAATGTGTTGTACCTCATTTTAAGGCTGGTTATTCCAGCCAAAAAGGGGAGTCTTCAACACCGTTATTCTTATGTCCTCATAAGGTTAGATTGGTGATATCATATAAATGAAATGCGATAACAGTGACTATCATGAATAATAATAATCAAGGAACCCTGAAGGACGTAATCCTTAAATTAGGCATTCACGGTACCAATGTACTGTACAACAGACTGCATCACTCCTGCTGACCAATTATTTCAAGATTATTTACGGAAATATGCTATTTTAAAAGCACGCTCCTCAGTACCTATTTTAGGGAGCGCTTGGTATGAAATCACTCTCAAATATCAGAAAACCCTAATCTCCCAAGAAATGTGTGTTTCCAAATATTGCTGACATTGAAATGGGTTATGTTGGGTAATATTGAAGGGTGTATTCCAAAATTTCATTAATGAAATTTTCTGAAGAATGACAGCGCCATGAATAAAATGATATATATACTCCACGTTTTTCTTCATCGAAACTTGGGGAAAAGAAGGTAATCTATCCTAATTACCCTACCACCTATATTTTCGCAAAATAATCGCCAAGTCCCTCGATGTCCATCACCGTGCCACCGAATGATTTCCCATGATTTTATGAGCCATTTGGGACATATAAATTTTTTCAAAGTTTGTCTGTCAAGTGCGGACCGGACTTCAAAACTCTCATCTAAAATCAGTACGTAAAATAAGTAATTAATTATTGAATGGTCCATAAATTGAATAAAATGTTAAAAAAAACACTTTCAGCACGTACTGGTATATTTTGATTGTCCCGCTACTTTACTGTAAAACTACCCAAATTCCGCTTCAACTCTCTCTCCTACCTACTCCTTATTTAAAGGGCGCTACAGAAAAATCATCGGCTTGATCTCGTATCAAACATGCTGTAAGTTCGTTCCTCGGCGCTCACCATTGGCATTAATGGGCGCTTTGTACACCATACCTTCTATACACCTTGATTCTAGGATATTTGAAGTTCGGGGAAATGACAACAGGGCCAATTCTGGAGGGGTTTACGCCAGAATGGTAGTCTCCTAAAGGAGCTTCGGTGTATTTCTCTGCGAGCCTAATATATTTGGCCGAGTGAGAAGCATTGCACCGCAGTTTGTTTAATTACGCTTAGTGCAGTTAATAGGTTGAGGGAGTGAAGTAATGTCGAATTTGGAGAGCTTGTGATTTTAAGTAGACTAAAGTCGAGACAGATACTTAAACCTGAGAATTCGTAAAATGTACCTCTTTCTTTCGCATAGCCTGATCCCGTATCTACCTTTTACACAGGGTCGGTATTTCCATCCTTAACCCTTTTTCTCCATTCCCACGAATCTAAGGCATCCTCTGCCACTTGGCCGTTCCATCTGAGTTTTTACCTTCCCTTCCTTCTACTCCCCTCCGCCTCAATACACTTCCATTCTTTTGCCAATGTAGTCCTCATCCCCAGGTTGAACATGACCATACCACCTCAGCCCACTTTTCTCAATCGGTCCAATCGAGTATACATCTAATGTGATCATTCCTTATCCTGTGCTTTTTGGTCAATCACTTATCCATCTGAACGTCCTCATCTCCGCCACTGCCATGATATGTTTTCTATCATTGAAGACATTGGGAAAAGAATGGGCCTCAACGTAAATGAAGATAAGACCGAATACATGAAAATGTCTTCTTCACAGGATAAACGAGAGCTGCAAAACCAAATTATTGGGAATTACGATATTGAGGGCGTCAGAAAATTTACTTAAATTGGAGTAATAGTATATAATGAAAATAAGATTTGTGAGGAGATTAACCAAAGGGTATTACAAGGTAACAAGGCCTATTTTGCAAGTTTTCATCTCCTCAAATCAACTCAACTGTCCAGGAAACCTAAATTGAAAATTTACAAAACATTGATAAGACCAGTAATTACACATGGAGCTGAGACATGGGTTCTATCCAAACAAGATGAAGAAACACTACGAAAATTTGAAAGGAAAATGATGAGGAGAATCTATGGCCCATGGAAAGAAGGAGAAACTTGGTGAATAAGAATGAACTATGAAATAAATGAAATATTGGAAGAGAAGGATATAGTTAGGCTCTCGAAGTCATTGCCACTGTCATGCTTGGGCCATGTTGAAAGGATGGAAGAGTACGGAATGCCCAAAGTGTTAATAAATAGCAAGATGGAAGGGAGTAGGAGGAGAGGAAGACCACGCAAAAGTTGGCTGCAAAATGTTGAAGAGGACCTGAAGACAATGGGGATTGGAAGATGGAGAGAGAGAGAGAGAGAGAAAGCAAACAGGAGAGCCGAATGGGGGCATATAACTGAGGAAGCTAAGGCCCACACCGGGCTGTAGAGCTGTGGCAGAAGAAGAACCCATCCACCTCAACGTCCTCATCTCCGCAACTTCCATCCTTATCTCTTGCACCGTCGCAATAGACCATGTCTCGGCACCGTGGGACATCGCCGGCCTCACCACCGCCTTGTAAAATGTTCCTTTCATTTTAAAGATCACCCTTTAGTCGCATAGGATTCCGATAATCTCCCTGCAGTTCATCCACCCGCATGTTATTCCGTCCTGTATCTCCTCATCTAAGTCTTAAATGCTCTCTAAGATGCAAATACTTAAAATTATGCATTCATGTAGTTTCTGGATATATTAATATAGATAGTTCCTCTAACATTGGTGGCATACCAATAGTGTTGTGTATGCTGGTGAAATATCACCTCCTGACAAGTATTTGAATGTGTTTGCTGGTGCATTAATAGTCGTAGTGTCTAAAACTTTATGGTGTAGTACATGTTGGTGATAACTCGCCCCCTGCCACACAACCTTGCGGTGAGTAGCAGGGAATTATGTAGATGTAGATGAATTATAAACCTGTAAATAAACCGCACCTCTGATATTCGACGGACTAAAAGATTTAGCCAAATATGTTCGCCCTATTCATAGGTTGAGTGAGATAAATAATAACAGAACGGGAGAGCATAGAATTGGCAAAATATCAAGGCTTTTTATATACTTACAAACCTGTAGACTGAGTGATCCTAATAAAGCCGCTTCCGAGGATATTAGTCACTGGCGAGGCATTCTTGCGTACCGATTTGCGTGTCCTATAGAGCTCGGAGTTGAATGGGATTCCATTTGTGACGTCAAGCGGAGGGACACCTATCCGATCGTCAACTGTTGTGTTCGCCCGCCTGGTACGTCTAATTGTGAAGGACTACTTAACACCAGTTCTTGTACTAAAATGGCTTAGTTCCATCTTTATTCAACTCAACGCTACGAGACTGCATTTCTCCTGACACGCTAACCGGAGTACAAGAGCACACATCGCTATATTGGAGTGCAGTGATTGCAAAACACGGTGGCAGTTGCCTGCGCGAAGCGTGAAGTCGAGAAGGGGAAGTCTCTTGAAAAAATGGGTCGGCTAAGGAGTCAAGGGTGGATAACAGCACATAGTATGCTACGCCACTAACATAACTAAATTGAATTTGATAGTGCGGGAATGTGTCAGCAGTGCGTTTCATGACAATTTATGAGATCCACACACAGCTTGATCAAAATACGCTAACAGTATTCTCAAGCCGTCAATGAAGCCAATCTAAACAATTGGATTAAGAGCCATGGAGAGCTAGAAAGTTGACGTGAATAACGGATCGAGCATTTTAAAGTTGGCAAAGAATGTTTGCGCCCATGTGAACTCTAATTTTCAAACGCGGAAACTACCTCATTCTCCCTTGTGGAGCCAGTTCGTAGGGAATGAACTTCCCCACTGAAAAGGGCCTTCTGTGCAACTGTCTACACATTTTGATATCACCATGCGATTCGTGCGGTTATCTCTTTTGTCAAAGACCATCCTTAGGGGAAACGGCGCACGAAATCCACGTGTTCTCGACCAGACAAGGATCATACTCCTTTTTTGTTTCCTTTGCTATTTGGAATAGATTCGGTGCGCCGCTGTCACATGCATATCCCTTTGATAACCAGATGGATCGAGAATTTATCGGAATAACCCCAACGACCGTTAAGAGACTCGGAAAAGCAGGAAAAATGCAGACTCACTCTTCGTTCACGTGTCAAGTTAAATCAAGTCACGAAGTCATCACATCTTTTCACAGTATATCGCTGTCACGGACATAAGTGTGCACGCTCCACGGGGATTGTGCTGGAGCGTGACGTTTTATAGTTTTGATCACACACACGCAGGATAATCAGAAATATTACACCGGCGGCAATGACCCGTCAAGACCAATCTAACTGTGAAGTAAAAGGTTTTTCCTACCATCCAATATCATCGTATGTTCTAACTCATTTCCTTTTAGGTTTGTTTATATCTAACTTCGGGGTCAAAAGCGATCAATAGGATGACATCCCAGGAAGCCCGTACGTCCAGTGTGTTCGAGTTTATTTTGATCCCGACAAATGACACTCAATAAAGCATGCCCTAAGCTTCCCATTTAGATATGAAAGAATACTGGCACAAATTAATTTTAAAATTTTGCCATCATCCCTTTCATAAAACACTATCTTCATATAAAAATTCTAGTTTCGGCGGACTGAAATAAGAAATGTATGGAAGCGTTAGCAGCCAAACTCCAGTCTACTTCTGCACAGTACCCTGTTAGCCACCTCAAGGGTATGTATTCTTAAACTTAATAATATTTATGCATAATAATTCACTACATCACAGATAAAATTCTCGCTACTTAAGTACTTACTTCAAAGCGCTTGGAAGGTTTAAAATCCTTTCTTGGTATCGCTGTTTCCTCCACGATTCTTCCTTGCTAAGTAACTGTAACTTTCAGACCTGAGGGTACTTCTTGAAACATCCTCCGCACATCGAAAAACAACACTTATCCGTCATTTTGGCCCACTAATGATGTTATGAATCAAAAATATAAATAAAAACGCCCAGATTCACTGAAACTATAACACTACACCGCGTTAACCACGCTCTCCACTCGCTTGCTATCCACAGCATGTGCTTCCTGTATTACGACTAACGTGACCATGGGTATTCCGGGCAGGTCGAAAGCGCTAGTGCCGCTCCTTTTGCCCAGAAGCAGTAACATCCCGAGAAAAAGGAAGGTCGAGTTGAGTGGTGGTGCCTTCTCTATCTCGGTGGTCGCGCTTGTATCCAGAACCATTAGTTTAATAGGATGGGTCTTTGTCCCACCCCCACTGTGCCCGGCAGCTTAAGGAGAGACAAACTCCCTTCCAACTCAAAACTCCACCTCGGATTCTCTATAACACATGAATGGGCCTTAATTTTCCGCAAGACGCGATCAAAGCGATCAAGACTACAGCCTTGAGTTGACTCGAAGTCAACTCCGGGACTAACTCGACTGAAGCCAAAGGACGCGTTCTCCCCGGCCATTATTTGACGCTGATAGGGTCATCTCCAACGGCACGCCTATCCACCCCTGGACGCCTCTCTCGGCCCTCCTCAAGCGGGTGTCTCTACTAAAGATGAGCGGAACTGCGACATTCCTGTCACTTCCTTAACTGTAACTGCTATTCGTCAGTATCTATAATTCATAACTTTGATTATGACCATAGGTAAAAATCACGGATGAATAGGGGGGTACCTGAGCAGAAATCCATGTACTGGAAAAGCCTTCAATGATTTCCTCAGTCTTACAAGAGGACATTTTCGTAGTGCATGCATACGTACTACATGCATCAAGCTGCGCATGGAAGTGCCTCTAAAAATGAAGGGTGGAAGGTAACCGAGATGTCAAGTCTTGATCTCACTTCCACCCTTCCTTTCTTTTATCCCACCTCCATCTTTAACGAGGGTCAGGAAGCCTTCAACTTTATTTGCAAATCCTTTACAGTGGTATACATAGAAAATGGAGGATCATAGTGAAATAAGTTTAATCCCCATTTGATGGCTAATTACTTTATAGTCCACTAAAACCCATTTGCTTAGTATTTTTTGAGTGATCACCTTCTTCTGAGTAGTAACTGTTCCATTCATCGAAATTTCGATTTTGCTTTTAATAGCATTTTCACCTTAAAAATTATATTGATGTAGTAAAAAAGGAATTTTTTCCATTTTCTAACTAACATTTCTGAGCACATTTTTTTTAATTCATATAAATGTAAAATACTTTAATTGTATTATTTAATAACGGGATTACTAAGATAACACTGTGTGGATCCGACGAATCGCCGCCACTTTAATATTATATCAACGGGTTCAGTAGTTCAACTTGAACAGTTGTATACATATGAATCTCACATCTTAAGCTATCTTACGTAACCGCCGTCTTGGCGTCACGTTATTGGCTTATGAATATTCTTTCTTCGTAAAGATCGTTGCCACGTCTCATTCCCCAAGTCTTATTATTTATTCTTATGAAAACTGCCTGTGAATGCTTCGTACCACTTGTCCAGCAGGAAACGTCTCGGGAAATATTTTCTAAATCCGATCACAACTGGAACTTTTGGAACACGAGGGTATGGGGGAGTGAAGCGATAAGAGTTGACTGAAAAACGGGTGGCTGGAAAAAAATGAATGCAGAGAAAATCCATCGGGACGTCGATTTCAAGGTAAAAAATCTCTCACAGAGAGTTTTTTTTAAGAGGCGATGAGAGAACCAACAGAAAGTTATGGAAGTAAGTAGATGTATCTGCAATCGCTGTTAAGTCGGTGTTTCAATGTTATGAAATAACGTTCGCGAAACCGTGCGAATCGTTCACCCTCCTCCACGCACCACTGATCGCTTTTTGTCTCATTGTCATCCACGCACGCAGACCGTCTGGAACGACAACATACAGCTTGCGTTTTCTAATTTTCTCGCACGCGCTGATTGTTCATTCTGCCACCTCCACAAGAAAAGCCAGAACTTGAACAGCGCCACTTTCGCTGCGAAAGGTGGCTGGAGCGGTAATCGTGCGCCATCGAGGACAAATTTTAATATTTTTTAAGCAAGTCGAAAAAATTGTTAAGACCAAATGTCATTCAAGTGCATCTGTTTATGAGGTGGAACTTTCCATACAGGCAGTAATGGAAATGGTACAAGAATCATATCTTAATTTATTTCCTTAGGTAAAACATGTTATGACTATTATAATTAATAGAGTTTTCGGCACGTTATCCAACATTTAGATTAAGTTATATTGAAATATATTGTTTTAGAATATTGGATTCAGCGTGAGAACTTGATATTTGTTAGCAACAATTTTAATTATAAGACATGTCATATTTCGTGCTTCGAAAAAAACTGTGCATATTTAATCGAGTTATTGCGAAACATAG
Source organism: Pyrrhosoma nymphula (assembly GCA_963573305.1). Lineage (NCBI taxonomy): Eukaryota > Metazoa > Arthropoda > Insecta > Odonata > Coenagrionidae > Pyrrhosoma > Pyrrhosoma nymphula. Next base: position 111,501,193 of record OY754332.1, read on the forward strand.
GTCATTTCCCATAGGCGTACGTGTTGAAACAGCATTAAATTGCCAAAAAACCTATAGGTATGATGACTTTTTTTTCACTTTTATCTATACATACCACTAATGGAACACGTACGCAAAGTTTAGTAATCAGACTAACCATTTGCACTTTTTTGGTATGTAATATGCATGAACTTGCTAATACTAAAACGTGAACGTGCTATTATGTATCTTAAAGCTTTTTATGCGAGGCATCAGAGGATGGATGCATTGAACGTGCTAACATGAACATGCTGACAACCTGAACTTGCTAACGTGTGATTTAAAGCTTTTTTGCGAGGAATCAGAGGATGCATTGATATTTTCCGCTTCACTAACGCCCCGAAGGAAATCAACGAATGTCGGCGTAGATTAACTTGGGCCTAATGAGGAATGGGAGTTCTTAGTAAGGCCCCTTGTAAAAATTTTGTAAATTGCATTACCATCGTAAATTTTTCCATTTAGGTACACTAATTCAAAATTCACATTTTCCTAATTGCAAACCCTGAGATATCTCATGGAAAAATTGTCAGAGTTTTCTCTTCGTAAATGACAAATAACAATTTTTAAATTTAAGGCATGCCTTATTTGGCACATATACCTTATTTGTTCCATTACACGAAATGCATTCGTATAACGTCATAGGCAGACAGCTGAGGCCATTTGCGCCATTTTGAATAGGTAAGTAATTTGGGGAATGGAGAGAGGATGAAGATAAAATAAATGTCTTCATTTACCGTGTCATAACGAAAGGCGTCAAAGTGTTCCCTATTCAACGTCCTATCCGACGGACACAGTAGTTCATTTGAATTTCCCCCCACATGGCACCCAATTTGGAGTTTTAATTGGACTGAAAAATCTCTGCCACTGCTTTAATTCGAACCTGGGCTACTGCTGTGGGATGGGAGTATTCCTAAAGAAATACCAAACCCGATCCCCAATTCGATTCTGATTTTAATCATATGCGTTTCATAAGTTCGCCATGTCTACTAGCCAGATGTTCGTTCAGGACATGTCAAATGGTATGCGTAAAATACACAGATTTATAGCATAAAATCTGGTGCTTTTCCAGCGTACTATACTATACCCTTTCTACCAATGCATGGTGGTTGGAAGTCACAGAGCAAGTAGATGGAAGTAACATCCATCAATTTAGCGAGGTGTGGTAAGTGGAACCTATTTGACCTAGAGGTGAATGCACGGAGCGTAAGTTTGGCCAAAGTGTTCTCCATAGGGCCTTTACTGTCAACTATACCTCTTTTCCCAACTCATGATGGTTGCACGACACAGAGCGAGTTGCCAATGCAAAATGTTTCTCCTTCCACTTCAGTATCTAGCTCCCGGCGAAGAGAGTGTCCTTCGCTGCGCTAGCAGCTAGTTTTAGAGGGTGCCTGACCTCTTTCGTCGGCTTATGCTCTGTGACTTGTCTCTTTATTTTATTTACCCGTTTTTGGTTTCTCCCTGCCAATTATAATTTTAGAGTATCTATTGGTCTTTTTCCAGTATCCCAAGTTGTGTGTCGGTCCTGACCTATTATCCTTATTATTTCAGTATTACTGTTATTGAGGTTTATATAATAGGTTAGTGACTGCTCTTTAATTGTATTTTTAATATCCGCTACCTTGGTATATTTGTAAACAAGTTCATTTTTTGTTCCCCAACGTATTTTAAATATTGATTTTAGGCATCGTCTTTCTATTTTTTGAAGCTACTCCATGGTACTTTTGGATGCTAGTCCAGCCCATGCTGGCGTGGCGTATAGTATTACTGGTCTAATGTACGTCTCATATATTCTTTTATTCACTTTATTGGGCGTGGCATTATTTTTGAGAGTCGGCGATAACGTTGCCTCATCCCTATGGGCTTTGCTATAATGGCATTAGTGTGATCTTTAAAGTTTAGCCTTCACCCCAAGATACTTAGCAGATTCTGACCAGTCGATTGGTTGTCCTTTTATGCGTAGGCATGGGCACCAAGGTGCTACTACATGAGGTCTCATAAATAGAACTGCCTGTGTATTATTTGTATTAATTATAATCCTCAATTTAATATACCATTTAACAACTTCATCATCAGCGTCTTGGGCATATTCTGCCCCTATTTGCGCCCTCTTACTCCTGGCCAGAATTGCCGCGTCGTCGTCAGCATAGAGGCCATATCTGTAAGCCAATCGTCGTTGTCTTTTGGGAAGTCCGAGGTATATATGTTAAAAAGAAGCGGTCAATATATGGATCCCTGTGGCACCCCTGCTGTGATAGGGATATTATCGCTCTTTCCATGTGCCCATTTGACGGTAAAACTTCTATCTCTCAAGTATGAGTTCGTCCAATTTAAAATCCATTTTGGGAAGCCAAGGATGTCCATTTTGTGGAGCAGTCCGTCATGCCAAACTTTGTCGAAGGCTTTGGAAATGTCCAGGAACATTCCTATTGTCCTCTCGTTCTTATTGAACCCGTCAGAAATAAAATTTATTACTCTATGCAGTTGCTAAGTGGTCGTTCTCATTTGCCTGAAGCCAAATTGTTCTTCAGGCAAGAGTCCTTCGTCTTCCACATATTTATTTATCTTAGGCACAATAATCCTCTAAATCAGTTTCCCTGGATTGGAAAGCAAGGATATTGGTCTGAGGTCCAGCGGGTTTAGGGTATTTCCGTTTTTCTTTGGGATACACTTAATATATGCCCGCTTCCATTTCATCGGGAAGTAACCCAGTCTTGCTTGTATTAGCCATATTGGCTATATTGGCTATGTAGCGGATAGGTCAGGGGTCTTCAGGCCAGGTAGATTTGGGCTGAAGACCTTATATTCTTGTGCCATGTAATCGCATTTATCCTTAGCAGTACAGATGATCTCATTTCCAGTGTTAATTCTGGGATCTAGTTGTGGCGTCTTTCTTAATTGTCTTGCCATCTTCCATATGGATTCGTCAGTCTTGCTCAGGGCTGATAGCTGGTCATTCCATCTTTTAATCCTCTGATCTTTGATTCGTCCTCCAATAAGAGTGTTTAATTACTTCATCCTTATTTTATAGTAATTGGTACCAAAACGTTGGTATTGTCTTCGGATAAAATTTCTTTCTCGGATAATATCTTTTACGTCCTCGTCCAGTTTAATAAAATCAGCAGGCCTCCATCTCTTGGTCGGAATGACCTCTATCATCCCTTGTTTAATGGCATTTTCTAAAGTTTCGGCCATATTGTCTAGATCTCTTCCTGATTTAATTATTCGTTTTTATCTAGAAAGTATTTCACTTATTTTCCTTTGAAAGTTCCCGGCAGCCGAACAGTGCTGTCAGTTCTTGCGGATAAATGCACGTTGGGCGGCGAGGGGTCGCATTAACCACTGATTTTCAGCCTTCATTTTCATTCATTTAAGTATTCCACCGGCTGATTGGTAGGTTCTTGGGCAGTCCCCATACTACCTCCCAAATTCTGGGCATAGTCTCTTTTCCCTCATGGGGATGTCCCACCATTAGATCCCTCTTAAATTCCTCATATCTTCTACCTCCTCTTATTTCGTCCAGGATACCTATCCTCTTCCTTCTTCTTCCACCCTTACCCAGTGTTCTCACCTCTACCACCCTCTTCATCACCCCCTCTCCTCTCAAAACCTCCTCCATCCATCTCTTCAGCCTTCTCCGAACCTCCGCCAAAAGCTTCCTCTCCTCTCCAAAAATATCCAATACTTCCTCGTTCGTCTTCCTCGCCACCCAGCTCAACCTCTCCATCCTTCTCCAAACCCACATCTCAAACGCATCAAGTCTACGCACATCCTCCCTTCGCAATGACCAAGTTTTCGACCCATACTTAACCAACGAATTTTAACTCGCAGTTAATTTGGCAGCACAGACGATACGAGACCGAAGTGAGCCTCACGGCAGTTGGAGAGAGATTTGATTCCCCCCAATGCATTCCATGCTACCACAGAGTAAAGATATATATCCCTACTCTGTCAATCTACCCTTCAGTGATTGGCTGTAAAATTAAAAGGTACACCAGCGCATTTAAGGTCAGCCGCCATGAGTTGAGAAATAGGTTATAGATGTCTTCAGGGTAGTTGAGTGTCACTCAATGGCCCTGAGGAAGATACACGAGCCGAGCATCGAAACGACGGCCAGCATGGAGAACCTGACCCGTTGGAAACCTCGAGATGAATTTCTGCTCGCGGATTAACGTGGCGGGTTGGAATGAATTTTGTAATCGCCCGATCTACCTCTAAAAAAATCCTTCCTTTATCAATCAACTCACCTGTCTTAAATGGTGCAAATTACTTCGGTTTTCGGTCGTCTCTCCAAATTAACTCCCAACCAACTTTCTACAACAACCAACAATTCTAAAACTTTTTCGGGGCTTGGACTCAAAAAATCAGCTCTTTTTCAACGTATATTTTTAGCCTGCCATTAAGTATAACGAGATGCAATGCTGGCTGGAAAATAAACAGTCTCTGCTTCTTTTTTTTCAGCGTTCCAGGATTAGTACCTACTAGGAGCCTAATCCGTTTTCAGCATATTCGGAATTTCGATATTAGGGGATTTGTTTTGCTGGACGAGGCCTTCATTACATGATTTTCTTCCTCATATTTGAAGCACTTTCCTGCATCTACGATCCACGGCACTCTGTCCATGTGATTGAAGAGCTATGTAATAAACCCAAACGTTTATGCATATATTGATATTTTTAAAACGTCACGAGTAACATAATCAGTTTTAAATGTACGGAGAAGTAAATTCTTGGAGCAAAGGACTGGAAAGATACGGATTTGGGGACGCAAAGATAACGGAGAAATGCTTTTCAGTCGTAGTGTTTCTAAAAATGCCCTAACGTAATACAAAAGCGGCACCTTGGCCGGGAAGGCATTCGTCATTTCCCTTCCTTGAAATGCATTTTCTGACGGAGACACTCGCTGATACAGAGTAAGGAGCGATCATAGATTAGGTAAGAGATTAGATGGCGTCTTAAATCAAGAAAGTGATGCTTGTTTTTTTGCGAAAAATTACCCATCTTACATGGTTGTCGCGCGCATTTTGTCTATAATTTTTATAAATAATGCAATTCTTTTTCGAAAATAATTTCTTTTTTCATTTCCATAGACTAATCATTACCGTACCGCGACAATTCAGCCGCCAATTTTTATGCTTTCGGCGTTTTCGCTGCACATCTGATCAATTCAACATGGCCGATTGCGCATTTTAATGGGATCAATATTCCCCTGGGATATCGTAACATTTGGTTTCATATATTATATTCTTTTTAATCAATGGCCGTGACATTAGCGTCACCGATAGCTAAATGGTGGATAACTACTAGATGAGGAATATTCTCGCATGCCTCCCTGTCGGCGTCGTACAATCGAGTCACTTGCTCAAGTGACTCGATTGTCGATCCGAGAATCACGAGTCTCAGCCCACGAGTATAACCCGCGGCGTCGAGGGGATCGAATGTCACATCGTCATCGTTTCTCCACCGATTCCACGGGACATCCCCGCTTCGAAGGCTCGTAATTTTGTTTCAAAAAGTAACGAACTACGGTGAAATGCTTTTCCCTCGGAACAATATTAGAGACTCGAATGAAATCCGTCAACGCTCACTTTGTGGCGGAGAGCTTTTCGGCGTAAAACTCCACCGAGCTTGACACCTTGAAAAATGTCGAACGCGCAACGGACGTCCGTGGGTGCGGCCTCTGAGGCGGGATCCTCGAATCAAAGCCGCAAATCAATTCCGTGACAATGCGTTCGTGCGTGGGAGGGAAAGAGTTTCCCGCTTCCCGAGGAGAGATGATCCCCTCACGGCTACAGCCCTGGATGTCGGGTGAGTCGGGAGAAGATGGCGAATGGGAAAAGATGCTCAAACCGTTTAAATTCGCGGTTTTTTTAATGCTTTGGGTCACTATTGTTCAGGCATCCATCATTATGAGTTCGCTGTTTGTCCAACTGAAACGTGATCGCATTGCTCTGAGTGACAAAGAAGTACTTTTTTTAGAAGGAAACACTTCCGTGAGTAACTCCATTTTTTCTCCTTATCTTTTTAATGCTATATTGCTCGATCCTATACTCCTGTTTTAGTGGGCAGGCAAGTGCACTTTGAGTTTTAAGGTGGTGTTTCGCAACCTCGTGGTTGTCTGTACGGATCGGTAAGTCAGTCATATTGCTGTTAACTGGAGATTGGTGGTTAGGCATCTTCCCCCACGCATTGGGGAAAGATGCCAAACATCAGAGCAGCTGAACATGTTGCTCAATTGGAAATAGCTTCACTCATAAGAAATCAGGTAATCATTATTAATAGCGAGAGTTCATTTAATCACATTTGCGTGGAACGAGGAAATTAGAATTGAATATATATCGAGTGGTATACTTTGAAATTAGAGATCTATATCTACATGCTATCTTGCGAACTGCTGCAGAGGCGTGTGGCAGTAGGTGATACGACAACCAGCCGTGAAGGGAGAGGGAATAGGGAAAAGGAAAGGAGATGAGATATAGGTGAATGGCGTCCTATGTGTCCTATGAACGATGGAACTATGTGTCCTATGTTAGTTTCACATTATATTTCCATTATAGTCATTGATGAGGCATGAAAAGAAGGAATTATGCACGTATCCATTAGACACTGAATCTTCTTTTTCGCTTCTATCAGTTCTAGAGAGACAGCGTAGTAGTGAAACTCGCCCGTTGTTAGTTTTTTCAAGTAATCCTATCCTAGTGTGTAGCCTCTAGTGGCACCCAACATATTCCTTCCAACATCAGTGTAGCACTCTCTGCGAACTAGTTGGCGCACTTCAAAACAGATCGGGGGCAGAGTTGATGTGCGCTATGCAACAAAAGAACGTCGATATTCGCTTCCGCCATTGCTTTTTTTATAATCCGTGAAAGCGTCAAACATGGATTTGTTAAATTTTTAATCACTCCGTGGTAAAAAGATTATATTTTCATATGCGTATTGAGAACAAATTTGATGACTATTAATGCAACATGCGGCTGTGAATGTTCTGCACCCACGAAAAGCTAAATGCCGGCAGCTTACCGAACGTTTTGCCTGCGCGCATCGTTCCAGTCAGCGTCGTTCGAGTGCGCTTAAGTGCGCTGATGTATTCCAATCTGCAATTACTTCAACGCTCTGAATGGAAAGCTCACTACATTGATTTATTATGTTTTATACTTCAGTGATCTGCAGGAAATCGTGCGCTTTTAAATATCATTCGTCGATTTTCTTTTCAACTGTAATGTATGCAATTTTGGTTATTGCTACGTCACGGAACTAGTGATTTATCGCGGTATTACGTAGATACAGGAAATGCAGGTAGATAACGGGAGCTGATATATTTCCATGGTTGAATGTTAATAATGGAAACTAGACGTCAGTGTTCAGGGCCGTCCGCAGGAGACAGGTTTTAAGATAAGATGAGATAATATTTAATACTTCCTACATAATAAGTAACAAAGTGCCTTAACAAAAAATAACAATAGGAAGTTTTAGGTAGCCTTGAAGGAAGTACCTGATGCTACCTTCTTAATTAAGAACAATGGAAATGCAATGCAAAAGTTTACAAATAATGAACAAAACAAAAAAATCTCCTTACACATTCCTTCACTTTTTACGATATTTTTTACATGAGTTTTACAAAAAAGATTCAATATCTGTCTCAGAAAACAATTTTATAATCAATAACATACATTCATGGAAATTCCTTTCTCTTTTTATGATTTCAGGCAATATATTAAAATAATTTGGCCCCGTATAAAAATGATATTTTAAATAGATCCACATTTGCTTTGGGCAAGTATACCTGCCACTGGTTTCTAATGGAGTATAGATGCCTTTCAGAAATAAATGGCGTTCACATGTGCCAGTATCGCACACAGATATTACGTTGCATTCCACATTGGTGATGGTGTCAACGCAATGTCCCTTGAAGGCAGCAATCTGTGTCTCTGAGACACGATTGAAGTGCAAAATGAGAATGCACGCCAGTTTCAATTCGCCAAGCCGTCTCCCCTTAAAAGCCTTTTGATGTTACCAACAAAACTAGGAGCACGCTCTTGGCAAAGTTCCATGGAGGATCTGAGTTCGCATCTCAGACCTAGTCGTAGATTAAGGGAGAGAATAGTTGGAACCATACGATGCGATGGCGCAGGAGAATATTGATGCCATCATAATGCTCAATCGGCCATATTGAATGGATCAGATGTGAAGTTAATTCGCCGAAAATATTGGTATTAGTAGCGGAATAGTTGCGGTTCCCTAATGGATTATCAAGAAAAAATGCAAAATAGAAATTATTTCGAAAAAAAATAATAAATTATTCATAAAATTCAAGAAACATTTGTGCGCGATAGTCATGTTAATGTGGCTTGAGCGAGATTTTTCCCTAGCCATAATAGAGACCATATTCATATTTTATTTTTAAACTGGAGCATGAAGTAGATGTTGTGACATTAATGGCTCAAATATTTGTTTAACATTGCTGAAATTATTAGTAAATTCCTAAATATACATATATAAGGTTTTAATATGGTTAATTTATTTCACGCCGCACGCTGAAAACGCCTTCACGGCAGAAGATTTATTTTACGACTCTTTAAAAATTACTGCGGCGAGTAATTGATTTATTTTTCTAAATTTATTAGAAACTATACAAACTACACACTGCTAAATTTCTGACGAGATCTATGTGCTTAAAATTCCTCATTCCAGGCTGACGTGTTTTGTCAAATACCTCGTAAAGTATAATAGTAGGTGGCTGATGATTTGCTGTCATTGTATAGATGAGAATTTTTAGTTGTAATTAGGCCAAATTTATCGAATTTCATTTTAAGTGGTATCTTGCTGAAACTACCTAAAATGAATCATTTTTCTAAAATTAAAAGGCTTCAATTTAGTGAGTCCAGACTCCATCTACTCTCTTGTTTAATCTACGGTCCAGGTGAACGTTTTGTCACTGTGGGTTTCACACATCCGTGCATACCTTAGGTTTCGAGCCAGACGGAGCGATGGATTTGGAGCGCAATCAGATCTACCGAGGAGTTGTCAAGATTGAGTTGCCAACCGTTAGTCATCGAAAGGGAGATGGGGTTGGTGTGTTGGCTAGACTACTGGCTAGCGGTCCCGATAGCCAACGTTTAAATCCCGGCGGTGATAGAGATCTTTCGTGGGATTCGAGGCTCGTATTTGGGTACCGTAGGGAGATCAATTCAGGTGCCGATTTACTTCCATCGAATGGGATGTAAAACTGCAATCCACACGGTGCTTCTCGTTGAGAGTGGTCTAATGCCTACGTCGGGTTTCCCTCCACCCTTTTCCATTCCCAGAATAATCCCTTATCACCCTATTCTGCCATTCACCTATGTTTATGATAAGGAATATAAGGAAAACGACAAAGGAAGTGAAAGAACTGGCAAACAAAACTACAGTGCGACCAATACTAGAATTATAATAGTTTTTGGGACCCGCACGAGACAGGATTAGTGACCCAGATGGAAAAGGTGAAGTAAATTGTTCACGGGTTTCCGTCCTGGTTAGTGACTCCATCTGTTCCACCGCCGACGTTTCGAAGGATGACTTATCCTTCGTCATCAGGGCCGTTGATGATGATCGGCCCTAAAGATGAAGGATAAGTCATCCTTCGAAACGTCGGCAGAGGAGCTGATGGAGTCACTAACCCGGACGGAAACCCGCGAACAATTTACTTCAGCTATTCACCGGGAAAAAATCAAACCCTACAGATGGAAAAGGTGCAAAGTAAAGCTACCCGTTTTGTGTTAGATAGATACAAGTACGATAAGATGACAACGTGACAGCGATATTAGATATCCTGGGCTTGGATAGCCTTGAAGTGAGAAGGAAATATAATAGGCTGACAAATCTTTATCAAGCGTTTACACAGGCCAAAGGGTTGGAGGATATAACCGACATGCTTCAGATACCAACCAGAATTGGGAACAATAATCATAATTTTAAAATTACACCTTTGAAGCAAATAACATGAGTTTAATTTACTTCCTGAAGAAATCTTAAACCCTTTTCCTAAAACCTGCAAATAATTTAAAAGGAAATCACGTTCAAATTTGATAAAGCTAAAGAAAATTAAGTGGGATACACATGTCACGCATACAACCAACAGCACTGTATAGCCAATCTACCAAGGATTTTTTGCAGGTATATTACAGTTTCATTGTTTCTCTAGTTTGTACGTTTTTTTTATATTTTGCTCGTGTTTCTAGAAATTACATGTTTTTTATACGATTTTCAAATTATGCAAAGTGTACACTTTACCACCAGGTGAATGCCAAATATAATGTTCTGTTCGAATTTCGCAATGACGCAAATGACCTCATCTATCGGTCACCTCCCCAAATTAGCAATCGAGCGATCAGAAGCATTCTATAGCTATCGACAGTTGACGATATGAAAACTATCGATGCGTCGATAACATGTATTTACTAAAACTGAAACTCTAGGGTGAACATACGATGATTTACAGCTCCATGTTATGCCTAAAACTGTAATGCAGCCTGCAGTATTGTGCAGTCGAGGGATTAAAAAAATAGAGGGAGTATTCTTGACACTCCCGTCGGATGCTTATTTCGCGAATGCGAAATTACATACGTTACTCTTGTTATTGAGAGATTCTTTTGTTTTGTTTGTCAGAAAAAAAGTTGAAATGAAAGAAAGAAAATTACGTTATGCATAACATTTTTTCATCAAAATCATTAGTACAAATGGAAAACCTATGGACAATTGGTCGATGGTAAATAATATTTTCTGTTTTCCAATGTTAGTTTTATATTTCCTGTGTTACTAACGTCTAACTCACGTTCGCAGCTCTCCGTACACACCTGGATCACTAAAATCGACCAACTCGTTCCGGAGATACAACTGAACTGAGCGCGCGCCGTGCCCACACAAGCCCAAATTTAGACCCCTACGCGCAGCGCTGTGACGTCACCTCGCAACCCCCACTCCGCTCGCGACAAAGAATTTACGGTGGTCGACAAAACAGGCTATCCAGTCATAGTTTTAGACATTATGTAATCCTTAGAGTTTTTGCACACGAGGCCCTCGAAAGTACACAAATATTGGTCGCATCAAAACCTTACATAACACTGAGAACGATCCATAAGATGTTCATTCGTATTCCTATAAAAAAAAGTAGTCCAGTGATGAGAATTTTTTTTTTATCGGCCCCCAGTCATTTCACTTCCATAAGGCCTCATTATATTTCACTATTTGTACATTCTTTGCAGGGTTCCTTTTTAATTTAACCCCGCTAAATTTGCTAGTAATCTTAATTCTGGCTCATTGTTATGTTTTTACTTTTTTTTACTTTTGTAGTGATAACAAATATTCAAATACATATTTATTAATTTTGCTGATTTTATTTAATTTATTTAAATACATCTATTGGTAATAGTAATTAGTAATAGTTGTAGTGAGTATGTTATCTTTAAGTTCTTCTTCAAGTCCGTTCTCCTTTCTTGCGTCACAATTCGAGTTTACTATATACAAAGACTTTCATTTTCTTTCTTCGTTTTACTCCAGTATCTTCTCCGACCGGCCGCTGGGCTCATGCTTCACCACAAGGCCCGTCCATATCTCCTATGCTCGAGTCGAATGATAGTGAGATTTTTCTTATTATTAATTTAAAGGGTGACTGAAATTTAAAAGAACCGTGCCGGTTCTGGTGGGATGACTTTAGCGTCTGACCGGTTATGGAGTACGTCGTGGCATAACGTTCGTCTCGCATCGCAGAGCACCTTCAAAAGCAAAAAAAAAATTGCTATTGCGCACGATAGTATCCGCAATAAAAAACTCTCCATTTCGTGTCCGTATATATTAAATAGATGTTCATATTTTATAAATTCAATTTTAAGCAAGAAAATTATTGTTTTCATCTCTCTGAATACCCTTTTTACTCGAGATATTTCATGACGCTCTTTGAAACTGAATCATTTCTCACAAAAAAAGGTGAAATGATTATTGCGCGAACGGATACGAGTGCATTTACGGAATATTGGTGAACAAGCAATCTCTTGAACATTATTTATAGTACGGCTACCATAAAAACAAGTCATCTGCTTTAACGGAGTGGAATCTTTGCGCAAAACCTTTCTTTATCTACTAAACTAAAAAAAATCTTTCTGCATGCCGTGAGAACGGAGATAAAATTTCGCCAGAAAACCACCTACAATATTTAAACAAATAAAGATATAGCTTTCAAATTTGACAAAAGCACTTATAGAACTTATAGTTTGAGCAATAAAGTGTTTAAGTTTGACAGCCATCGAATGAACGGTATAGGCGTAGTAATTCCCGAAAGTTGGACATTGCCTGTCGCGGGCCAAAAAATGGGCTCTTTTTTCCTTTTCTCTCAAGAAACAAACTTTTATTATAATTTTAAAAAATATTTCTTGTAATCACCTAACGTATATTGAAACAAGCTAAATATTGATGCCAATTTCATTAAAATCGGCTAAGCCGTTTTAGAGACATGAAGTCTCAAACTCAGGGTCGCATAATTTCTGCGCCGCCAGTAGTATAACAGACGATTCAGTTAAGAAGGACACGAACATAGTAACATATAAGGCTACGATATTGCTGCTGTGGAATCTGTAATGTTAGCACTTTTAGACACTTTTGTTAACACAATCATGGCGAGAAGTGGGTGGAGGAGGAATATGTGAACCCATAGTTTCAAGGATGAATAAACAGAATCATTCGTCGAGCTTTATTCCATGCAGACATTCGTGTACTAGCGTAGTCCTTTATGCAATTCTCTGATTGTCATTGCCAAAATTTTACTTAGCATATACTCATGCTATCTGTGCAAGTGCTGAGTGCAAGTACAGCCTTGTGTAAAACCTGCAAGTAAAAACCACCTCTGGCAGCCCTAATAAGCAATGCAAGTGCTATCGCTTCAACACTAATAGTGGTTGCGTCACCTGTAGCAATCTCTTCCATATCAAATCGTCTGTTCTACAAAGCATATGAAGTTGCGCATAAATAGCCTACTCTGTTGAAACAAACGATCAAACGATCGACCCTGGGTGCGCAACCATTCCATGGGGAAAGTGCGAAAAAAGCACTGGTTCGCAAGCACCGAGCATAGCAGTTTGCTTTCATTCATGCAAAATTTCATTTCATCCTGATTGTATGAGCTCATACCCCCCTTCGAGCTGCGCAGTGCAAAGCCTCGCGTAAAATGTGTGAAGACGTCGTCCATAGAAACAATACTTGCCCTCGCCCGTGGGCGTGCAACGCTGCAAGTGGAAATGAAATAAGACGTGAAATGCACATCGCGACGCGATGCAAAGGCATCTGGAGAGCGAGAGTGCATGAGTAGTAGCACGCGGTAAAATGTCTTTGACCTCCCTCGTGGACATTTATTCGTGCGTACAGCGCCTCGCGCGGCCGTCCATGTCCCCGTCAAGACGCCATTTTACGATCATGGCGGCGAGAGGCACCTCGCTTCGGACATATTTAGGAGCAATCGCGGATACGAGATGGCTTAGCTTATGCGTCGCGGCCCGCCTTTCATGCCAAAGAGGAAACGCTACCGCCGCACTCTCATTCCCCATTGTCTCTTACCGCGAATCGCTCGAGTGTTCAAATCATAAATGGGATAAATTGTTCAGAGGATGGGAAAGAAAGAGGAGGGAAGAAAGTTATAGAGGTTGGGTGGATGGAGGAATGGAATAAGTAATATTATTCGCGATGCGTTCCACGTTTTCAATTTACTAAAGCGCTTATGGGGGACTCTCCAACTCTCCTCAGCGCTAAGGGAAGCAGTAATCCCCCCCATCAGTAATCGACTCATCTTTTTCCGCGTAGACGCTGGAGGAAATATTTGAAAAGTCCAAGAATCAAGCTGTGAAAGTGAAACATACGACAGTTCAAATTAGTTCACGAACGAACTCGGTTTCATGCATTATGGTGTGAAGTAAATCTGCTTAAATTCCGAAAAACGCAAAAAGTTATTCTTTTTGGAGATCAACGTTGAAAAAAGAAGTTTCTTTTTGTTTAATAACCCTTTACCTTTTAACATGATTTTCAGTAGATACCTTTTTAGCAACGCTGTTCTTGATTCGCCTAGCGTTGAAAAACAGGCAGGCAAACTCCATAAGAGCCTGAAGTAAAATTAAAACGTGAAACGCACTTATGTTTACTAATCGTAGTCGTTGATTTCAATTACTACAAGCGCACTTCTATCTGTCTTTCATCATGCGCCACATGTATCAATAACCACTACTTTTACTTTCTTCCACACCGTTATTTTCGCCCAGGGCGCCCAGCATAATATTTTCGGACCACCAATGTGTATAAGTATCAAGACTATTTTCCTCGAGTGGTTATTAGCAAAACACCATAGGTTTACCAATGGTTTTAGTTGTTTTCTCATTTTTTACTGTCTTCGTCATTTTCCTTCTCCATATTCATTCCCCAACCCTTTTCCAAGGTGCGTACCTTTTTAGAAAAATGTAGAGTTCGCACTTACGTGCATGGCAAAGCATGGAAATGAAAAAATTCCTCTAACCTCAAGGTTAATACAGTTGATTCAAAATAGCTGAATATTACAGTGTATAGTGGTCAAAGTGCCATTGAATATGACACATGGAAAGCAGTCGATTTGCTATTTATTTGTAGCCACACTCAAGCAATACAGTTGAACTTCTGAAACTCGAGTTTATTTTTAGTCAAATATTCAATAATTTTAATTGAATTTCGCTTATACTTGGGTTCTTTATATTATGCGTACGGTGAAGAAAAAGGGAACTCCGATAACTCGTAATTTTAACATGTTGATGTATCGACTCGACTCGATGGATGATCGAGAATCAACTGTGCATGGCAAATAATGCGGCATTGGCGAATTGCGTACTTTCAGCATTTCTGGCGAATGGTAGAACTTCGTGGTACACGCGAAGACTAAAATTGGATTTGGGTACGACGGTTGTGGTTTATTTTGGCGATATTTTTAGAAAGGGCGCGATCGGATCAAGCAAACAACTGTACGACACGCAAACCGTATTTTTTGGGAAAAAAAACTAAAATATGACCGCGCAACGTGATTCAACGCGGCAGTCTCCCAGATTTTTGCCATTTTTGGCAATTTTCTAGAACTAGAAATTTCCTGAAAATAATGATTTGAGCCAACCGAAAATAATGCGGCAAATTTTTCCCGGTTTTATTTTGATTGTAAATGGTTGTAGTTAAAAGCATACGTGCATACCGTTCTGAACTGATAACTGATGACATGAGCCCAGGAAAAGATGTTAATTATATAAGCGAAAAGTTTTGTCATAAATCGTGCTGTTCAACCTAATTAAAACGTAGACTCTTAGGAAGGAGGATGGAGATAGAATCGAGGTCTTTGAGATGTTGCGAGTTTCGATCTACGAGTCGCCATCGACGATGTACATCGAAACGTCGGCAGAAATGCAGTGTGACCAGTTTAACCCGGTGGAGAACCCGAAAATAATTTTTGTTTGAGGATTCCGCAGCGCTGTTGTGCTGGTATCTTCATGTTTTTCCACCGTTTCCACCGTTTGGCATTCGGACCCGATCTGAAGATGTGGCCTGCATTGGCTACGAAACGTCATCGTAAAGATACACAGACGCAGATTTGCCCGAAAAAAATTAAGATACCAACCCGAAAAGACTTCGCTAATATACCTATATATATGTTAACACTTACAGCAAGAAAATGGAAAATGAGTTTATGGAGGAGATGCTATCATTATATATATATATATATATATATATATGATTTTATCATTATTTTTTACATTGTCGTTCATCGAAGAATGCAAACATATACATACATACGCATACAAACCCACATAAAAGCATACATATATTATCATTAAAAAATAGAATGGTATTGAATAAGTGGTATTACATTCCATTTAAATAAGGAATCTGGAATTTTTAATCGTCTAACATTACTGAAGATAGAAATTTGAAGATATTTCCATGAAGATACAAGAAGGCAAACGAAGTAAATGTATTAGTAGGTTGGTGTGGCCCTATCGGCTGCCAAGTGCTCTAATTTTCCTTTACATGTATTCATGTTATCACATACCATTCTTGATTGACCGTGAAGAGTGCATAAATGTCCGATATTTTGCCCTTAAAATTTGAAACCTCCCTATCTTACTCCCTGGTTCCACTGATAAGCCGTGACGGCCGCAGAAAGCAAATTGTCGAAACTAACCTCAAGCATGTATGTCGCATTGTCTTAGCATTTAGACTTAAGGATGGCTTTGAGATGGTGTGATATAATCATAAAGGCTGATTTACGATAGTCGTAAACATGAATTCCATATTCAACCACTAGTTCAAGGGACTGGTGATTATGGATGTTTATACGATTGCGTCTAAGTGCCAACTGTGAATGTCAACCGTCATTTTCAAAGTTCAATAAATTCCAACTTTCACGTTGAGGGTTGACGCCAGCCCATGCGCAGTAAGTACCTTGAATAAAGTAATTCATTTTCCATTTTTTATTTTATGTGAATCCGTGGCTAATGCGCCAGTAATAAGCACTGATATCGTTCAAAGCAGCGTATTTATTCCGTTAATTATGCCGCATGCCCGAACACCGTAACCCACAAAAATAAGTGTATTGTCTTCATTTTTGCATTCATAGCAGTGGATGCTTGCATGAGTATGGGCAGCCGAAGACCAACGAAGGTGGACTATGATTACCGAAGATACGGTAGACAGTTGGTCGTAAACCGAAACCATGAACGGGAATCCAAATCACATTTAGCGTTTCGAGTTAACGTCAATCGTAAAATAGGCTTAAGAATTGACGCTACTAAATAACTGGAACTTACTACTACTTGGAAACCCACCCACAAGACAAATCTAAAGGGATCTATTGTGTAAAGAGATATGATATGGATAGAACGTTTGAGAGACCTGCGTCCTCTAAAGCCCTCAGTTTTTGATCCGATTGTCCCCATTTTCCGAGAAATAGATGTGTCGATCCTAAAGAAAGATAATGGTGTAAGTACGGAGCAGGTGGATAGAGCCACGGATCAGAGGTGAAGGATGCTGAAGACAACTCTTGAGACCAAAGAACTCTAAAGAAGTGAGGAAGGGAGAGGAAAAGGTTAGGTGTGTTGTACAGGATGAAGAAAGATGAGAAGTATGCTGAGGAACAGGATGGAAAAGAGAAATTTAAACATGAAAAAGGAGAATGGACTTGGTCCATTAAAATGTATGACAACTGGTAGAATAATACAACAAAAAATTTTCTGTTGGCTTGACGCAACACCAAACGCTTGGGGATCAACAAGAGGTTCCCAGTAAAGTTCTCCTACCACACGAGCGTTCACTGGGAGAGTTGTCATCAAAGCCACATGGAATCTCCATGGCATTGGCACTTATGCATTTAACTCGATATTCTAGCGTTTAGAGTTTGACCGCCATGAAATACTTAACTCATGGCACGTATATACACCAATGAGGAAGGAATTCACCATGAAAAAATCATTTGACTTGACCAAGATATCGGTCATTTTTGATGATTTTTCTGGGCGAATTTCACCCTCTCTTGTGTATATCTATGCACCCGTGCGCGTGACTGAGCACCACATCATTTGTGCTATCTCAATGATTGGAAAATTGTCATGGCACGTAGTTTTATCGTCATGATGGCAGCACACTGTTGACCCCAGCGCGTTGATTCAGCATATTCAGGAGCACAGGGGCATGGTAAAAGAGAAGGAGGCTCTTCACCGCTGCAGAACTTTCACTACAAAAAAAATTTCCATCACCCCACAAATTTCTTTCCCCTTACAGCCTAAGGTTGATTATTTGACCTCTAGCATTTTAAGTAGGTATCAGTGGATAAATGGCACAATCGAATGATGCAAGAAGCGATAAGAAAATTTGATTTGATGCGTAAATATTTAAAGATTTCGAACGAACGATTGCTCGATAAAATTGATTGTACATACCTTGTTATCGCTACTATTGATGTTTTATGGTTATTTCAGACCCCTTTCCCCACTACCACAATCGCAAGTCCACATTTGGTCAGATATAGACTCCCGGGAATCCTGTTGAGTGAATGAATGAGAGATAAGAGCTGATCAGGTGAGCAATGAAGACTACAATCAAATTAGGAGGAATAACGTCCTTGGAGGAAACTCCTTGGAGGTAAAACGTCCAAAAACGCAGTAGGCGAAGATAATCCACAACTCTTGCTGTCATTTTCTCCGAACAATAGGAAATCCAACTTTCCCAAGTTTTCTCTCGGCTAATCAAGCTTGGCTCCACTTTTGAACAGTTAATTTTACTCGTTTTGAAGTTTTATCACAGCTTTTCGATATTTTATATCACTTTCAAGTCCCAGTTGACTAATAAAATTTCTAAACTAAAACTAAAAAAATATGTGTGTAGAAAAGTTAACTTGAAAAAGATTGATGTTTTCCCGTGCCTGGCATCGGCTTAGGCTTTCCATAGCCGACGTTTTGACGAGCAACTCGCTCATTTTCCTCAGGGTAAAACTGAGTTTACTACACTCTGCCTCGCCCTGAGAAAGATGAGCGAGTTGCGCGTCGAAACGTCGGCTATGGAAAGCCTAACCAGGTGCCTTACACGAGAAGACTTCATCCATATCATCATCCGGGTTTCGTCATTTATGTACTTGAAAATAATATGAAGCAACGAAACGTGCAATTTAATAAAACTTCAAAAGATGTAAAAAGATGTAAAAATGTAAAAAAAATCCTCATTAAGCACAGAGCAGTTCCACAACATCAAGCCGGAAGCAATATTGCACAGATGACTAAGCTTAACTAACACTAAGTAGGTCTTTGGTTGGAAAACTTAAATCTGGTTTATAAATATTTTTGTCCATTTTCCGTATCGTTGATTGAGGCGATAAAGAGATCCTTCGATTTTGATACACCATCGAGTTATCGTATACGCACCATTAACTACCTCTCCTCGAAGCCTCTTCTCAACTTGATGTTTGCTACATAGACTTGTTAAAGCTTTTGACTCCGTAAATCATACCCTCTTAATCATCAAACATCAAATTGGCTAAACGGTAGCAAACGTCAAATTGGCTAAACGGTACAGCATTCACGGTGCTTTCCTATCTATCATTTCCAAATTCCTCACCGACCGCACTCAGCGTGTTGTTCTTGACGGAGCCTCATCGGAAAATCTACCCATCCTTTCAGGTGTCCCCCAAGGAAGCGTTCTCGGACCTCTTCTCTTTTCCCTCTTCATTGATGACGTTACCAGCTGCGCGCTTTTTAACTCTTGCGGAATTCTGCTCTATGCAGACGACTGCAAAATATTTAAAACAGTTGAGAATACTGCCGATTTCCAGTCACTCCAATCTTCACTCAATTCCCTCGAGGCCTGGTGCCGGCAGTGGCAACTTAGGATTAATACTCTTAAATCTAAATACATACCCTTTTCTTTAAAACACACCGTAACTCCTAAAAACTACACTTTATTTAACGAAATTGTTCCTTTTGCCTCCTCACATAATGACCTGGGTATTACTTTCGATTCCAAACTGTCTTTCGTCCCGCACCTCAATAAAATACAATCTAAGGCCATGTCAGTCGTGGGTGTGCACTCTAGATTCACCAATGTCACAAACCCCATAGCCATGAAAACCATATTCACGGGCTGCGTTCTCCCAATTCTCGAATACTGATCCGTTATCTACTCCACCACATGTCCCTCCAACTTGAAAATTCTTGAACGCCGCGTTAATTTCTTCATTTCCGTAGTCCGTCACCGCGTACCGCACCACCGTAATTCTTCTCGTACTGAAATCATGTCTGCTCTATCAATGACCCCACTGGCCACCCGTAGGAATATCATTGACCTTTCATTTATTTACACTGCGTTAAATGGTCAGTACCGATCCACTGAAATACTCCCATACTTTTCACTTCACATCCCCGGCCGTGCCTTGCGCAACAATCACCTTATACACCAACCTAAATTCCGCCTTTCTCTCTCCCAGCGATCCCTTTTTTACAGGCTTCCTGCCTTGTACAACACCATTTCATCTGCCTACCCTTCCCTCGATCTCTCTGCTCCCTTCGGATCATTCAAGCGCCCGCTTAGAAAAGCGCTTTCCACCTGATTCCCAAACTTTCCATGTCGATGTAGCGTTTTGATTATGTTATTGTCTCTTTGTTTTTATTTGGATTCTATTTACCAACGCATGTTTTTTTTCATATTTTATTTTGTTAATGCTGCAGATTTTAAGTTGTAAATGTTCAATGTAAAGGCCGACATCGGCTGTTTTTGAATGTTTAAAATAATCAAATCAACTTAAGATTAGACTAAGATATTTTCGCAATGATCTCACCGGTGTTTTTTTCATTTTGACTACCTCTATTCATAACAGATCTCTTGATTGGCAAATAATAATAATAAGGATACGAAAGCCGGACCACCAACCTCCCCGTGGCGTACCTGGTAACGGTTTTTGCCGGCTAATGGTGGACGTCTGCGTGTGGAGCTAACCACCCCACATGCAGTAAAACTGGTTCCTAAAAAAGAATCCAGAAAAGCCATCAACAACCGGCCCCTCTCGGATGGGGCCCTAGTAGAGTTGGGAGTGGCAACAATAACTCACCATCTATGAAGGGAGCTCGTATGCAGTGCACGGAAGCCCTAAGGGGCGATCTCCTTGCATGCCATGCTGCCAGCGAGCCCGATCGCAGCGGGTATATGGCAAGGATGCACTCTTTGTGGTGTGAGATGCATCCGTAACACGACCGTCTATCGCAGCAGAATCTGCGCGATTATGCCAACAACCTGCGAAAAGAGGAAACTCCCCACCAACAGTCAGTTCAGAGGAATACACCACCGGCCAGACCACTCTCCCCGACACAGGTAGCCTCTTCACCGCCTGAGGCGAGAACGACTTTTGTGTCAGTATCTCGGCCAAATGGAGAGGAAGCTGGTCAGGCCGTCTCTGAACTACGAACGCGGTTATTAAGCACTATAGAATATGATGAAGGACACACTAGGCAGAGAGACATCCACCGAAAGATCTCTCTGCGGGGTAACCACCTGCCCCAGTTGAATGGACTAAGTGACGAAATCCTAACTGAAACGTCGGACCTTTGGACGGTCAATTGCGTGGTCTACGCTGTTGCCAAAAATATGGCTCACTCCCAAAAGAACGCCTCTTGGGAGGACAAAACAAAAAAGGCTGTAAAATTGGAGCCCAAGATCACGCAGGCGAGACGAAAGGCGTCGAGAATTCAGTGTGTGATGGAATATATCACATCTGAGCGAACGATTACTCCCAAAGTTCGGCGCACAGCGCGAAACCTCAGATGTATCCATCACACGCTGAATAAAAGCGTGCTGCTTACCACTAAGCAGCACGCCCGAAAAAAACTCCTCAAGAGTAGGGTCGTGAGGGAGAATTCCACTTTTCTCCTTCACCCTTCCTGTCTCTTTCAACCACCTCCGCCTGTCATTGAATCTCCGCCAACCGTTCGAGAGGTTGAACGTTTCTTGAAGGATATCTACGAAACGTCGAAGCTGTTCAACGGAGACACTCCGGCCATAGGCCTCTTTAAAGAGTTATGTGACCGGCACCTACAAGATGTGGATTAACACCTTTTAGTCTCAGAAAGCGACGTGGAAAAGGCCTTCTCTGGCAAGAAGAACTTCTCGGCTCCCGGAATGGATGCCGTGAATAACTTCTAGTGGAAGAAGTTTACTTCCACCCACCAACACCTCGCCAAAATCTTCACGTCCTTTCTAAATGGTAGAGAACCAATTCCACATGGGCTGACTGAGGGACGCACGGTTCTGATAACTAAGAAGGGAGATTTGTCCAATCCAAAGAACTACCGCCCTATAACCTGCCTCAACACTGTATACAAGGCGTTCACCTCGATCTTGAGCGACCTTATCCTCCACCACGTCCAGCCTGTGTGGGAAGAGTTGTTCGAGCAGAGGGGCTCAATGTAGGGAATCGCGGGATGCAAGGACAACCTGCTCATTGAAAGGTGCATATGCCAGGATGCCATCCGGCATAAGCGAAACCTATCAATGGCCTGGGTGGACTACAAGAAGGCTTTTGACACCACTTCGTATGAGCTTTTGATCGCTATGCAGAAGTTGATGAAAGTCCACCCAGAGGTAGTGTCCCGCATCCAACGCCTGTTACCACTCTGGAAAACGCGCTTCGTTCTGACTTCAGGCAAGCGGTCAGTTTCCACAGAGTTAGTAACATACCACCGTGGCGTTTTATAAGGCGAGAGCTTGAGCCCCTTACTGTTTTGTATTTCCCTCCTACCCCTGTCTATTAGGCTGCGACGAGGTAGAGGATACATGTGCGGTGTTCCAGATGACAGGAAGCATAAGGCCACCCATTTGTCTATATGGATGACCTGAAGCTTTTTGCTTCTAATGCAAAAGACCTTTGCGCTGCCCTGGACACCATACTGGAATAGAGTGAGGCTATATGTATGGAGTTCGGGTTGGACAAGTGTGCATCCATCCACCTGGCGAGAGGAAGATTTTTGGAGACCAAGGAAGACGTGCATCTTGTTGACGGGAGCGTCATTCGTCACCTCGAGGACGATGATAGCTATAAATATCTCGGCGTTTCCCAGCGCCGAATGCAGGAGGTTGCAGCAGTGAACGAAAGGATTGCCGCCAAATACAGACAGACACTCAGGAACATCTTGAGTTCTGAGCTGTCCTCCACCCTATCTCCCTCGCAATGTAAGTAGTAGACTATTGAGTCTAGAGTGTCTCGAAAACAGAGTTGTCTTGGGTACAGCGTGCCGAGTGATAAAAACTTGGGACCCCCTGCTCAATCTCATGAGAGAGGACGAGAGTGCGGGAGCAGGGGTGTTTCTCTTCCTGGCGGCAAAGAGGGCAGTAGACGAAACCGGGCTCGACCTCGACCCGTCATCCGACGGAAGCGACAATGACACGACCATCTTGTCATTGAAAGCAGACGCCCTCAAGCTCAAAATAATAAAAGCCGAGCCGAAGGCCTTGCTCAAGGTGCATACCGATAAGTCCATGCATGGCTGTTTCTATCGAAACATCAAGAAGCATGGGTTATCGAAGGAGCTGACGTTTGCCTTCCTACGCTCCGCCGGCCTGAAGTCTGAGACCGAGGGTTTTGTACTCGCGTGCCAGGATGGTGTCATAAACATACTCGTGTACCGCCGCATTATATTCAAGGCGGAGGTCGCGGACACGAGATGCAGGGCGTACCGAGCCCAGCCGGAGACTTTGAGTCACCTTCTCTCCGGCTGTAGTTATTACGCCAGGTCAGCGTATTTAGCTCGGCACAACGAGGCCCTGCGGGTGTTATACTTTCACCTTCGACACCATTATGGCATCGACGAAACGCCTGTGCTGCCCTATGCCCCTGGAGATATTGAGTCCGTCGTGGAGAACGATAAATGCACGATCTGGTAGAATTACTCCTTCTCCACCACCAGGCAGTTGAAGGCGACCAAGCCTGGATATCGTTCTCCTCGACCACCTCACACGCTCCATGTTTGTGATCTAGTTTCCGGCTCCGGCTGAAACAATGGTACTTCTAAATTAGGTAGGCCATTCCGGTGGACGAAAACGAGCGCGGTTTGCGCATGTACGTCATCTGGATTTCATGCAGTGGCACCACTTTGAAATCTCTCGTATAATTTCGCGAGTGCTGACGCATCAACTCATCAAAGCTACTATTGCTGTCCTATGACTACAACTCTTTACTTCTCTACGAATAGTTCCGATGCCAATGTCGGCTGCTTCTGTTGAGTTTGGCAGTATGAAATATTGCATATAGGGAGCTGTTTTACTTGGCTAGCGTTGAGAATATGAAGCTAAATATTTTAAACCAGTTAAATTACATTTATCGCCCAGAATCTTTAACTATAATTGAAAACTCGGTAAATAAGCTCAGGTCTCTTATTAATGCAAAGGCAATAGACGTGCTATACCAAATGAAATGGATAATTCATAGACAATACCTTAGATTTATAGTGACCGTACCATAATATAACACGAACGTCACAAAGTCGAGATTAAAATGTTTTGCGTATTTGTAACGGATACCCTGAGGAATATTCCCATAAAAACCTTTCTGTGATTGATGCAACGAATAAAAAACAATACACGGCAGTGTAAAAATATATTGAGTTAGAGTAGCAGAGTCTATAGTTTAACTGGAATTTTTATTATTGTAAAATACCGTAAATTTTGCAATAAAAATGCAAGTTTAAGTATAGTAGCTTCCAAGCCGAATATAACGTGAATAATGAACTGATACGCCTAAAAATTTGAAAAAAAAAATAATGGTATGAGTGGTCAGATGATTAATTTAGACTGGAAGCCCAACATTTTACCCCTAGTCCAACAGCTCTTATGAAAATACCACGGGAATGAGGCTATTTATTAAAAATAAGAGTGAATGCACGCAATGACTGCCATACGGTAATTGTAAATGTGGAAAAGTGCTTGCAATTTTTTCACCGTACATACAAACCAAATCCGTAAGCCAGCAGAAATAATTAAGACTCAAATTCCAGCTAAAATCATGCCTAATTCATTCAGAATGAATAAAGAATTGATGAACAATTCATGAACAATGAATTCATTGGGTGTTATATTGTGGTTTATTTATTGTTTTCATGTTAACCAGGATTTGAAATATGAATTTATTTTTGAACAAACGAATGCCCTGATGCGAGCTAAAAAATAAAAAGAAACGTTGGGAAGTTGAGTTCAATTTAAATTGAATTGACCCAAATCCTCAAGAATATTTTAAAAGATTATTTTATATTTGGTTAAAGAGGTTTTTGAAAAAGTGTAGACTGAGAGAACATAAATCTTATTCAAAGAGGATATGAGGAAGACGGTTATCGAGTTGCTAAAATTAGTATTCAGAATTTGGATAAACTATTCACCTATGACATATTTAGAATACTTACTTAAGAAATAAGTGTAAATAGAAGTGGTCAATGAGATGAAGAGAAAATCTTCTGGGGAAAAAGCCTATTGGTATATTGTTAAGCAAAACTGAAGGAAATTGATATATGTACCTACTATATGTAAATAACGATTTTTAATCATTCGCCAGTGTTTAAAATAAGTAAATATCTTTGTTACGACATAAAATAAGCCGTGGACTATGTATTATTGTAATGATGTACGCTAGTATTTGAATGGCAATTTTGTATCACTACTGTGTATTAGATTTGATAGCTTTAACTGCTTTAACCATATAAAAAAACAGGCATTCAAAATTTAGCTTGTTTAATTAATACATTTATATTATCTGAAAGTTTTAGGTTTTTATGAACTGGCATCTCTGTAAAGATAAAGTTTAGCTTAACGAAACTGAATAGTTGTCTCGTCTCCGGCAGACGTGAATCCACTAACTTCTCTCCAAATTATTCGGGAAACGAAAACAAACGTCACTTTTCCCTTGCATTTACGAAAGCTATTGCTACATCCAAATACCGCACAAAAAGACATTGTCCCTTGACTCTAGAAGTGTAAACCAGAGAAAACTGCTTCCTTTCTACGGATGCAAGCGTCGCCCGGCGAAAATGCAATCCAGTCGACGTCACGCATGACGTCACGTAGCCAGCGGCAAGCGCAATGGCCTACCTTAGTTAGTAGTACCATGGTTGCAAGGATCCAATATGATGTTAGTCATATCCATTTTTGTCTCCGAAAATAAATAATGTAGATGTTATCCCTACGCTTTCATCAACAGCGGTTTTTTACGTGCCACCATCTCTGAAGAGGCCGCCCTATTCGAGTTAGACGCCATTTATCACCCCTGACTCCTCGGCGCGGACTGCCTTTCGTCTGGCTCCTACCCTTGAACCCTTCTGACATGTTAGGTCTTATCTAGAGCAATCATCATTGCTCCCACAAGTCCAGCAAAGTGGGTCTTTAGATCTCACAGGTCATTCCATCGCATCAAAATTCGCACTCCATGGGAAATAAGTTTGGAATAACTATCGCTAGGAATAATTTATCTAATTGGAAGGGACTGGATCTAGCTCCTTTAACACCGACCATATTTCAGGTTTGTAAGACTGTTGACATAGAAGTCCAACAAAGTTGGTTGGTTCGTTATTTCAGGAGGCGACCGACCGACGATTTGCGCATTAGAAAACAGGTGGGTGGGGTGGTAAGGGAGGGGTTATTCGGGGAACAGGAGGAAGGATGGAGAGAAATGGTTCGGCGTTAACCTACTCCTAACGGAAGGGGCTAATGAGTCCACTGCTTAACGTCCCTTCCGATGTATGAAGAACAGTACTTGAAGCGCTCTCCAAAAAGCGCCCAAATGCGCATGAGTAGTGAAGATCTGAAAATAAATTATAGACATGAGTGGAGAGTGCACTGATTAACACAAAACGATAAATGTACCAATGGTAACATATTTCCATCCGTGCAACATTCAATACTCACTGTGGTCACTAAGTTCAGTGATGAAAGTTGTAAATCACTGACCCCTTCAACAAAAAATATAGCTGTCTATGTTACTGCCAGGTTTCGAGCCCGTGCCATTTGAGATGGGATGCCGGTACCTTAGCTACCATACCAAACCGATCCCTTTCAACAAAAGTTTTCTAGAGGACGGAAAATAGATATGGATAAAATTTCTTCTCACTAATATACTAAAACAGCTTTAACACAAAAGGTTTCGATTTAGTCAAACTAAATTTGATAAATCGCCTTGTCTTAGGGAAAAAATGTTACTTCGCCAAGAGGTAAGAGCCGATTATACTCACCATTGGCCTCAAGAGCTATTGCCAAAGAGAAAGCTAATAGTACTCACCATTGGCCTCAAGACCAATAGTGAGTTCCAACTGCTCACTTGGCAAATTATTTTGCAGGCATCATAGCATGGTACTATGTGAACACCATATAAAGAAATCGGCTGAGCTCGTAAGAATATTGCAGAACATCTACCCAGCTCCATCAGACATCTTGGTCAGCTTTGATTTCGTATGGTCAGGGAGACGCTTCGACTCCTGAAGGCCCGTTTCGACGTAACAGATATGCCTATTAGATGAAGACGATAAGATTAGATGACGCAACAGGTCTATTCCACCACGTGCTGACGGCCACATACTTCCTACATGATGGGAAGTACATATTATGAACAACGTGAGGGCTTCACCACCGGAACATCTCTCTCGCCAGCCATTGCCTACTTTTTCATGGAGGATTCTGAGGAGAGGGCTCTCTTGTCCTCCTCGCTGTTATGGAAATAGGTAGATACTTCTTTCACCTCGTGAACGATAGCTTCATCTCCTGGCCCCATGGAACTGAATCACTGCAGGAGCTCTTGAAGCACATGAATAGCCAGTTCCCCAGTATCAGACTTGCCATGGAGATGGAGTAAGATAACATCCTGCACTTCCTCGGCATTCTGATTCACCGCAGGGTAGACGGAATCCTGCGAAACCGTGTGTACCGGATACCTATACATACAGACCTATACCTAAATGGCCGCAAACAGTCACCACCACCCGTCCCAACGGAGAGCATTCATGCAAGCACTCGTATATCGGGCTAAAACCGTTGCAGACAAGGAGCTACCTACGGAACTCGAGCGTCTGTAGACGAGTGAGACTGATTGCGAGAGTAGGGTCTCACAATGAGACCTCAAGATAGGGTACAAGGCGTCCCCGGTAAAGTGATGGCGATGAGTGATGGCACAAACGCACACACTTTCCTTGTGTTTGCGTTTGTGCCATTAGCCTTTTTTCGCGAAGTAGTTTGGTTGCCCTGTCTCGCTCTCTCAATGCCCCCCTCTCAACTCTTTCGTCTTTTCCCTTCATCCCCGCCACTTCTACCTCCTCTCCTTGCGGCGCAGGTCTGCGCCAGAAACTTTTGCGGGAGCTATACCATAGATACGTGGAACGGCATGTACCAACATGGCCAAAGATCCTTTGGAATTGGACGGAATGCCTCGCGACACCGAGTGCACTTGCTTTGAGTCGTGGAAATCCATCGGATTGGTAACTGTTCCTCTCGTGAGGTTTCGCGCGAGCGCAGGGTGGGGGCGACAGCGGCTATGAACATCCACCACCACCGGGTGAGAAACGCCACGCGCCGCCGCGAGTGGAAAGGTGCACGCGGTGTCGAGGGTGGAAGGCGCCCAAACGGGTTCCCGCCGCCCTCCCCGGATGCCGCACGGCACTTACCTCTCTTGCCACAAGTACGGGATCGCCGCAGATGGCGCTCGACACCCTGTGGCGAGGGAGACGCCATGTTAAGACCGACGAGTGCGCCGGTAGACTCAGATTAGCTGCTGGGAGATGCATTAACCTCAACTTCCTTAAGTCCAGTCAGATTTTAACGAACGGAAAAATTTTGGTTACCTCTTATTCGATCTATATTTGTGATAATATTAACTAAGCAAAACTTTATCGTCTATTTTTTTGGTGATTTGCCAACTCGTAAAATTTCAAGAGTGCATAGATGTTAAAAATGTATTCATCTCGGAGGATAGGTAAAGCATACATTCACGGATGATGAATTAGATGAATGCAACGTAGATTACAATCAAATGTTTAGGATACATTTTTATCGGTAGAGTAGTTATGTGATTTGGAAAATAATAGGTAAGCGTTAACTACAATTAATGGACTTCGGCTTCAATTTCATTGGATATCTAAAGTTGCCTTGTGTTGTCTCAATTTCCGAACCGAATTTTTTTCGATTTGTCTCTTTTTCCAGCAATCACAGAAAAAATACCTTAATTTTAATTCTGAAGTACTGGCTTTATGTTCTCTTCCTAGATCGCTCTTCATTTGGTCCAAAAAATGGGTCCTATAGTCTTCTCTTGAATTTAGCCTTCCATCGCATTCCTTATGTATCCGTTGTATCTCAGGGCGTATCCCTGTATAACTGGTTCATCTTCTCAAGTTGGTATTTCATATGGTCGTATTCTTTTCCACTTTTTTCTTACATTGGATCAGATTTGTATTGTGGCTGTAGTTACTGGCTTTCCAACCCGAGGGCCTAGGTTTGAAGCTCCAATGTGTTGAAGATTTTGCAGAGGAATACCGATCCCTACTACGGTGTTCTGTGGAGAGATCTTCAAGTGTAGTACTTCGCCCGACAGATGGGACGTCAAACTATGGTCGCTTTGTGGTATTTTGTTAAGAGTAGGCTGATGCCAACGCCGAGTTTGTCTCCAGTATTCATCCATACCCCAAATAATCCTTCCCCTACCTAACCTAATTGGTATAAATTACCTCAGTCGCCGGTCACCTCACTCAAATATCAAACAAACTTTCCGACATACTTCCTCAAGTTCCTACTTTAACCCCGCACTTCATCTTCAACAGTCACCTCCAGCACCAAGTTTCAAGAGCTTCTTTATTCTCTATTCTCTCTATTCCAAGATCAAATTCTGGTATACGCATGGAGGCAGCAATTTTTGCCTATTACTTTAGGATACGCAGTCATATTAGATTTGGATTCAAAACTTCCTACACTGTGGGAATGTGAGCCCTGGCTTAGGGTATGGGAAGCAAGCACTCAAGCAATCACATTAACCCATACATTATGAGTCGAACGGAGAAGATTCATCGAAGCTTATTATAAAATCTCTATCATATCTCGCCATGTTTCAAAAGGCTGAATACTTACAAAGTAAAGACACCTAGGATGTACCAAGTAGGTCGGACTAATTATGTTAAATCTAAAAAGAACAAGGGAAGCCTCGTACCTTTCCTGTAATGTTACATAAAAACACGTGTCTCTGAGAATATATACATGTCACCGTGCATAAACGTTTAATAAATCACCTCTTGAAAATTCATCCAGTTTGTGGAACAAATTACATGATAATACACTATATTAAAAATAGTCTTTCATTTTCAAAATACTATTGCTGGAATACAGCATTACAATTAAATATTTTAATTAATTGTTAAATTACACAGTAAAAGTTGTAAAACAAATATGATTACATGAATAAAAAATTATAAATAATGGTTGAATATATTTCATTGTTTCAGGCTTGACTTCGTGGAAGAGATAGATATCCATTTTGAATGAGAAACTTCGTACTTTTCCACACTTTATTTAAAAATTGCGACCGATTTCACCTTAATAATGTGAATACAGCCAGAAGATGCCGTGTTAATTTGAAGGCTGTAGCCAGAAGATGCCTGATTCAGGTGAAACTGGTCGCAGTGCTTAAATCAAGTGTGGAAATGTACGAAGTTTTTCATTCAAAATGAATGGTTGAATAATTGAAATAATTTTCACGCTAAATTATTATAGCTTCGAAAGTAAGTAATCGCTATATTACGTAAATACGAATTTTACCGATTTATACTGCTTGTAGTTTAATCGAATACGATGCAAATTGAACTCCTTTTTTAAAACATTCATCGTTATTTTATTTTCCAGGTTATATATATATATATATATATATATATATATATATATATATATATATATATATATATATGACCGCCGAAACGTACAAGTTTTCTTTTGTGAGTGTCCTTTTTGCGTGTTTCTGTGTTTGTTTAGTGTATCACTGTTTTATTTATGCATATATATATATATATTTTTTTTATACATATTCCACGCGCAAGTATTAAAATATATGGTAAACTAGTATATCTATAAGATTTAAGTCTTTCCCGGCGAATGCTTAGGATAAATAGTTCTCGGGTTTCCAGCCGGGTAATGGTGTTAAACTGCACCGACGTTTCACCGCTGCACCACTGCACCGGTTTTAACCCTGAAGACGATGGCAGACTACGCCATTGAAACGTCGGTGCAGTTTTACACCATTACCCGGCTGGAAACCCGAGAACTATTCATCCTAGTATCTATAATGTTATGTGTATTTTATTTGGTTCACTAATTTTTTGACAATTAAACGAATCACATCAAATGTAACTCCGGTATTTTCTCGTCCCGTAGGAGATAAGCCCCTAGGACATTGTAATTATATTCTCTAATTCTACATTCTGAAAAAAAAACCGTTGGAGCAATAATGATCAGAGACGGGCGGATGGTCCGTTGGCGAATACCCTCAGGGGCGCCCGCGGCCTCTGCGGCGCCGGCGTCCGAGACAACGGCGGCCGGTTGATATTTCCCAACCCCCACCGACGTTGGGAAACAAATTTGATTTCATTCTTCAAGAAAGTAAGCGCGGCCCCGGCAGACACACCACACTGCCTCCGACTCTTCCCCCTACTCTCCTCCGCCCGCCATAATATCGAGGTAACAGGGTCATGTGCTCGCCTCTCCGCTTGCGACAAGTGAAGCCGGGAGAGCGTCTCTGCCCTCTCCCATCGGCCCTCCTCTTCCGTCTCCCGCGCGACGCCGCCCCTGATGTGCCACTAACGGTCGTCTCCATCCCTCCACCCCCCCTCCTCGGCAAGTTGAGGACGTTTCCTGGGCCAAGTGATGCCATAAATGCATCGATATCGATGCGCCATATTTGCCTAAACAGTTTCGGACTCATTTACCGATTTTTTGCTTGGGAAATAAATATTGTTTGTGAAGGAAGTTTTTTTTGGTGTTCCAACGGGTTAGAGGGTCAATATCTGCCGAATTTTCGAAGAGCGACTCGCTCTTCATCATAAGGTCTTCTGAAGCATTCACTCAGATCCCCTGATGATGAAAAGCGAGTCGTTCTTCGAAACGTCGGTAGGCATGGAGAGACTAACCCGGTGGAACAGCCGAGAAGCCTTCATTCACAATATTCGCTGTGTAAACTTCAGTTCATTCAATGTTGACCAAGGTTTCCCGACCTCTTCCTCAATGGTGTTTTTCCAGGGACACCACCACTAAAGATACCGACTCACTGAGAATAACATATTTCTTTGATACCGTGCACGTATTTCGTGTGACGTTGTCCACAGAGGCCTCGCTCCACCCCCTGACACCTGTAGTTGGCCCAGTCCCATAGTTACCAGGAATTCCATTTCCATATTGAAGCGTCCATTTTTATAGGGATGTGGTAATTGAGGTGTTTTTTAAACAGTTTTTAGTTTGAAACTATCACTGGGGAGGCCGACTCACTGGGATCAAACGGCTTTCTGCAGTCCTTACAGAGGTACAGACACCACACGG
Organism: Pyrrhosoma nymphula; assembly: GCA_963573305.1. Lineage (NCBI taxonomy): Eukaryota > Metazoa > Arthropoda > Insecta > Odonata > Coenagrionidae > Pyrrhosoma > Pyrrhosoma nymphula. The sequence continues at coordinate 111,533,304 of OY754332.1, forward strand.
ACTACCGACCAATCTGGATGCCCCAATCACCAAGAACTATTATTGCGCACTGATAAATTGAAATAATTAATACAAATAGACGGTTAAGTGAGGCTGAGGAAGGATAAAATTATGAATAAGTGGACACTTACCTGTGCATGGTACATAATTGAGGACATCGGTACTACTGCACACCTACCACTGCTTGGAAGCTTTCGAGTTACAAATCATTCCTCAGCTGTGGTGCGAAATTTTACACGTAAAGTTGGGCCAACAGGATGTTGAGTCACTTTGCGATTTAAATGCAATTAGCTTTATCAGGTCTAGCCTTGTATCCACGACCGAATACTATTGAATCTTTTAACAGTAACCTAATGATTTTGCCTCGAGATTTATCTTACAGCTTTGCCCATTCAATGCTATTCACAGTCTCCTAGAGCTCTCGCAGGTTCAATGGTCGGAGAATTGTTTCAGTTGTCAGCCCCATGGTAATGATCGAATATAAATTTTGATGGTCTACAAAGGAGGAGGAATATCATACAGTGAACCGTATCATGAATAAAGTGAAAATAGGTATTCTCGAATGAAATCCACTCCCCATGATCCAGGAAAATATGTTGAACGTCCGGCAAGAAATTGTCCTCTTCTTCTTCAAACTTGCGAAAAAGATTTTATCTATATTTTTCTCTGCGTTCAGTCAAAGATTCCCACCCTAATTCCTTTAAGAGTTCGGTAACATTGCTAAGTTTATCATAACAACGTTTTACAAATCTCTTTGCTCTCCGCTGTATTCGATCTATATCTGAGACTATTCCTACTTTATAAGGGTTCCATACGCTAGCGGCATACGACAAATGAGGTCCCACGAGAGAAAAATAACATACCTCATTAACCTTCTCGTCACATTTTCCTATTATTATTTTAATAAATCCAATTTACAATTAGCCTGTCCGCAGATTTCCCGCACGTTTTCCTCAAAGACAGGTCCTGAGTAAGGGTCACACATAAGTATTTAGCTCGCTCTACATTTGATTATTCTGTTTGATTGATTGTGTACATTTTGTTGACAGAGATATTCTTTCCCCAAAAATTCATATCAACGCACTTTTTAAAATTTAATTCTGACTGCCAAGTATTACACTATTCATTTACAGCATGAAGGTATTTTTTTAACGAAACCCTCTCAGACTCATTGCTAATGTACAATACTGTGTTGTCTGCGAAGAGGCGAATTTCGCTCGTAACAACGGTAGTAATGTCGTCGATACCTACACAAAAGGAATAATGAGGAACCTATGACATTTCCCTGGGGTACACCTGATATTACACTCATTGTATTTGAACTAACATCATTTAGAACTACCCTATGTTCGCGGTTGTCTAAGAACTCTCATGTGCAATACATTAAACCGTCGTTTAAAATTTAGACTTAATCTATTATGTAAATTAAAAAACAAATTTGTTTACTGATGACGATCACCGTATTTTACGAAATCCGACATACTACGGTAGGCAAGATCATAAGGATAAAATTAGGGTACTAGACTGCAGAACGGACAGATTTAAAATGTAATTTTTCCCGCGAACGATAAGAGACCATCACAGCTGCCAACGAGACTTTAAACTAGGTTTGCCAACAGGTAGTGTAGCTGGTTCCTTCATTTACTCCATAATACTTGTATGCTTATCTACTACCTAGTAGGTATTCACAGCACGCCGCGCGTGCTTTCAGCATAATTCTGGTATCTCTGTCCATTTATGTAGTCACAAAATACTAACGGTCCCTCTAACCTTGGTAGCATAGTATATATATAATGTCTAGGTAGAAAATCGCTCTCGGCGACGATGCACATGCATAAATAAAACAGTGATACACTAAACAAACACAGAAACACGCATAAAGGACACTCATAAAAGAAAACTTGTACGTTTCGGCGTCAAGTTTTCTTTTGTGAGTGTCCTTTTTGCGTGTTTCTGTGTTTGTTTAGTGTATCAATGTTTTATTTATGCATATATATTTATATAATATTTTGAACAGAAGGTGAAAGAAAGAGATAGGAAACATGTAACTAAAATTGGACGAAGACACTGGTGATGTGGAAGATGGTAAAGCCGAGAAATCAGAGGGTAAAAATGTGCCGTGGCCGGGACTCGAACCCGGAACCTCCCGATTTCGCGCCGAGTGCTCTCCTGGCAAGCATTAGCGATTTATGCTAATGCATCATTATTCGATGTTACACTAACTTTAATAGGGCACAGTATAACACAAGTTGGTGACCACTAACCGCTGCCACACACCCTTGTGGTGGTTTCCATGATATTTTGTAGATTTAGATTACCCAAATACCCCATAATTGAACAGGCCAATGTCCATAAAATCTTGCGCGAGAAAGATGTAAGAGAAATCAATCTATTGTTACTTATTTTCAAGTACGGAGCTATTTCTGACGCTAATTCTTTATAAATTCGGGCGGGAATTTGATTGGTACCGGGTGAATTCTTGGAGTTAATGGATTACAGATAAATTTTTATTCCACGATTAGAAGTATAAATAGACTGCATTGGATATTTATATAACCTAGGTAGTGTAGTGGTGATATTCTGAGAGCATTGTGTATAGACGCTATAAAAAATGGAGTTGAGGATATCTGTTTTTAAAAATATATTGCTCTTTCTCCTAGATTGTTTTAAGCGACGTTACAGTTGAGTTATTTCCTTGAACCTCCCTCACGTTAGACCAAAATGCCTTCGGGATATCCTCCAAACATTCTCTCAATATTCTACTTTTGAATTCCGTGAATGTTTTTCTAAAGGCCACCCTTGCTGTTGATTTAACGTTCCTGTATTTTTCGCATAACCTTTATGTTCCTATTCGGGGAGATCCTGAGGTGAGTCCTTCATTTTTGTGTGCATGTCCAATTAGTTGTAATGATCTGCAAATTTTGTTCATGTATCCGATCTGTTTTTTGTGTATGTACCTGATGATGATGCAGTGCATCGAAACCATGGTCGTATTAATTTTTTTCTAGTGGAAAATTGCCATTTCTGTGTTTCATGACACCCTTTCTCTTTTTATACCTTTAAACGCCTTCATAGTCTTTTTTCTCTCTTCAATTCAGCATACTTTCTGCCTCTTAGTAGCTTCTCATATGTTTATTCTTTTATACCTTATATTTACCTACAACTATGGTCCTCAACACCCCCTAGACTAAGAACTATTCCCTCTCACCTGCCCTGCCTCCCCCTAATCTCCTCCAATAGTATCCATTCCTCCTCAACCTTTTCAAGTACTTCTTCGTTTGGCTTCCTCTCCGTCTTCTTTAGCCCTCTCCACACCCACATCCATAACGTCCACACTCAATTCTCATCCTTTCTCCGCTGACTCATTCATTTCCTTTCCACAGAACGCCACGCCCAGTAATTACCTTTTCACTAACATTCCAAGAATATTTTTTCTGGGTATCATAAGGGATGGCATTTTTTCTGGGTAAATCATAATGTCTCTCCTGTTTGTTAAAGTTGATTTTGCTCAAGCAACTCTCTTCCCAGTACCTACTTTCTCAGTATTACCTCCATTTCCATCCAAAATGCTAACCACTAATGATGGTTAGCCTTGATTAATAGTTCCTTTACTTATAGAAAACCTTAGCATTCGAGGATATTTTAGCATAGTTAATCCCGGTCTCTCCACACTAAACTGCTTACGAGCTGAAGTAATTTCTACGTCTTTCTTAAATATGAACAGCTATCGACACAACCTCGTAAATTCATTTATTACTCCTTTTTAACTGCGATTGTCAGTGGCGGCCAGTCAATTCGCCCATCTGTACAGGTCCATTCTCGTCCAAGTGCTCCCCATTTATATTAATTAAGGAGGGGACCTTCAAATTATCGAATCCCGTGATCCATGAAAAAGATTCGAGAACTGTATCTTCGCACTTTTATTTCCGTTTTTCTCGTATTTTGAACCCTAACCTTTGAAAACGCTAAGCATTTTCGCTCAGGAATATGATTGTGATTCAAAAATATGATTGTGCTTTCCTCAATACATTTTCTATGAATGTTTTTGATAAATTTAGGAGCAATATTTTGACATACTTTATTCTCAAATTTGCTTTTCAGTCGATGCAGATTTATGGTTGTGGTAATTTCAAAAACTTTTCTAATTTGCTCATTCAAAATTAAATCGTGTTCTTTTGTCGGCCTCGCGTCGTTCCTCGGCGAAAAATTTAATGAATCGGGAGGACTCCAAAAGCCTTTGGGATTCGAGAAGACCGAGGGCTCGTCCCTATAAAATTAATTATCTTGACGCGTGGGAATCGACCGTTCAGTCCGAATGTTGCGCAGGCTTGATTGGTCCCTCGTCCCGATTGGTGGCGTGACATCTCGCGCCGCGTGCTACGCGCGAGCTCCACTCCGCTCCACTTTGGCGTCGCGGAAACTTGTCGCGAGCAAGCGTTGCGTCGCTATTCGACGCTTGAGATGCAGTTCGCGTCAGTCGGCCGAGACATCTAACGCCGCCAGGAGAAATTATGGTCAAAATGCCTTGTTTTTCCTTCAGCATTTACTAATAACAATTTTTGGCTTAAATCACGTTTCACGGAAGCCACATGCTTTCTTCCTGCCGGCACTTCACTCAGGGGTCCGCTGATGGCGCGCGAGACCCTGGCGAGATAAAGCCTATGTCACATTTCAATTGGTTAACACATTTTCCTCATTTCACGACATAAGCAAGCGATAGTGCAAACAAGCTCCATCAGAGCACCATGTGCCCTCGTAATTTAAGTGTTTCTGATTCCTCTCTCTGTGCCTAGAATCCTTGGATCTTTTACAGCAATGCTTGAGGGCTTAAAATTACGAAAACGATGAAATTAATGCTCGATGAACAAGGGAAATAAAGATTACCTACCTCTCAAGGCTTTACTCAGGTTCCCTTCAAGTTCTTCCCTCCGATTCGGTGAAGCCAAATCTATCTCCTTGGGACATCGTTCTTCCACTGAGGTATAGAATAAAGCCTTTCGTGCTGTTACTAGAACAGCCAAAGGCGATGCAACAGGGCATCTTCACTGCGTTATTTCCAACACGCAACAACCTGAACTTCCACACGCTAGTTTTCGTTTACAATTTAACCAATTGATAAGCAAAACCTGAAATGGCGATGGAACCACGCGACCGGCGTTCAGCCAATTGCGTAGCTTCATTGTAGGCATTGCCACCGGAAAACACTGTCGCTACTTTTAATATCCAGGGCTTTATGGCGAGAAACACGACATGTTCAGTCCAAAATGGCTGACGGATAAAAAAACTCCTTTTTTGAATAATTGAAAGATCTTTTTTAGCATGCTGTATCTTTTGAAAACTGTTTTTTTAGCCCGATGAACGTTTTTTTACATTATTTCCTCTGGGCACAACTTCCTAGCCCCACTAACATTTACTAACAATACTTGTAAGATTGAAAACGTAAAACTTAGGGCGCATGAATAAGATAATTGATGCATGAATAGTTCACCTAAGTCACAAACAATTTTATCTCACCGCAAATTATATGAACTGTTATGTTTTCTCAACGACAGCTACTCCCTACAGTATTTACCATTATCTACAGCATGCGCCCCACGTTTTTCTTTTTCAATTTGACAAGTATTTTCATTAGGTATTAAAGTTCACAATCACAAATTTTCAGGAGAATCTGTATGAAGTTTTGAATCTGTATGGTGATATAAATGTGTGTGGGGCTAGGAGAAATTATTTTATACTTTTTGGTTCGTTTTAAAAACTTGGTTTTTTCTTGTCTTTTATTTAAATAATTACTTTCTCCTTTTTAGTCTTGTGTTATTATATTTGAAATATAAAATTATTATACCTATCTACCAATAATATATCAATCTGTTAACTTTTATTTTCCTGAAAATTAAATTAATGAAGCAAGCAAAATTAATGTTATATATAACATACATGATTATTAATCAATATTACAACTTATTGATTTTATTAAATCATTAATATGTAAAAACTATAGTATATTGTTATATGTTACCACCCGACTAAATGTTCGACTTGTAACAATTTATGCAATAATAATAATATTATTATTGCATATTCATATTACTCATATATTATAATACATATTATTGCATTTTCATCCAGTTCTGAGCTATGTTAAAAATTTCAAGTCTCTAGCTCATTGGGAAGTTTGTTTAAAATCTATTGTAAAATTTGTACCGAACAGACAAACAGACAAGAACTCATCCTAATAAATAAAACTGCTCGTATGTACCTAATGCCTGTTTTAGCTCTTGATTTACTAATGCTTATGAAATTATAGGAGGCTAATTTCTGACAAAATACGCAATACATTTCTAGTTTTGCCGCTTTCTTGCCGGAATATCTCTTTAGCCAAATTAACCCTTTAAACTTGCTCGAAAAGAGCGTCATTTCCTTTCACATTTCTGCTCTTTTGTAACGGCATCTCTTGCGACGTTCAATCATAGATGAGACAAGGAAATTGCGAAGCCACGAGCGAGTTATTCTGAAATTACTCTCATATTTTCATCGCTAGGAAAAACGAAGCTACTCATTTTTTCGGGAAGACACGTTTTCTCTCAACATTCAATCGAAAAACTCATTGAGTGCGAGAATTTATGGGGTTGCAAGTCAACAGTTCTTAGGAGAGGATGGTTTGAAACAGTTAAGCGGCGAGAGCGAATGTGATTTTTTTTCTCGCAGAAAACGTTTTTTTTTGTATTGAACAAAATTTGTTGTCCTGGAGCAGCTCCGTTAGAACAAAATATGATAGATGAGTAAATGAACTCTCATGAGGACTACAATGTTGAAATTGCATACAAATATGAATAATAATACAAACAAATATATGGAAGAAGCAAACAAAAATAGGCAAATGAATTTCCAATCAAACAAAAGAATCATGATTATGACACTCATAACAAGAAATAACTATTTACTCTCAAAATTATGAACAAAGGAAATAGAAGCATTCACATGTTATTTCATGGCATTTTGTTCCTCCGTCAATAAATTATAAAATTGAATTTGAACAGATGAGGGGTGGAGGATTTTTTTAGTTTTACAGGTATGGAATTCCACAAGGAATTAGCCGACACCAAAAATGAAAACTTAGGAAGTGGAAGAATTGGATGTGTCGGATAGCGGCACTAGAAGGATAAATCGTTAGGTAATATCAATGTCACGTTTTGGTAAATGGACCGGTGGGATGGACGGGCATCGTGGGGAAGAAAAATACGATCGGGGGGGGGGGTAGGGGGGGGGAGGGCTGCTCAGTGAACCCGGGGAAACCGTTGTCGGCGCCACGGAGACATTTCATGCGTAGAGCGACGGCGTAATGAGGGGATGAAATTGTCTTTGAGGCGCAGCGACCACATTAGCTGCCGTCTGGGAATCGGTTGCATTCCGAATAACTGGTCTGGTAAATGTGCTATTTGAATGCGTGACCGCTCACCAGCTAGGGTATCTCCTCACATCCGCATCTCATAGTACGCTGTGTGGTGGAAATTTTTTGCGGCTAGGGATGATTTCTTGCCAGGCATGCACTGCCTACATCATGACCACCAAAATATGAGGAAGTCGCCGTCAGAAGTTCGTTGCATCTGCATCAAATGGTGATATATACTTTGTTTGGACAACTGTTGATGCAGTGCAGCTTAAATATCGCTTAGGTTTAAAAGAGAGGGCTTTAGTTCCAACTTGTGGCATGAGTTGTTAATACGGCTCATGGCGTGCTTCATAAGCACAACTATAGTGTGATAATACACTATCCAGATAAATGGATTGCCAGTTCTTCAGTCTTTCTAATCATTAGTTTAGAAGTGTATCTATGTTTGATCAATGGAGACTCCTTATTTTGTCTTGTATCAATAGACAGGTATTCTGAAATTAGTCGCATCTACTTCAAACGGTTATATGTACTTTGCAAATGACAACTGTCCACGAAGTACAGCTAAAGCATCGCTTACGTTCACAAGAATTGTCTTTATTTACAACTGGAATTATGAGTGGTGGTTACAATTCAGGACGTGCTTTATAAGAACATATGTGGTACCATAATGCACCTCCAGGTAAAATTAATTATTACTCCTTCAGTCTATCGAATCATTAGTTTAGAAGCGCATCTATGATTGATCAGTGAAGTCGTAACTGCTTATTTTGCTTTTGTTCTATAGGGTGGTAGGATTTCTATAGTCAAATAATTGACTGTAGATTTTCCCTCCATCCATTTTCTGAATCGTGGACCTTGTAAATTCGCATTTTCAGCGATCCATGACAAGCGATGCCGTGAGTTTTCTGAAAAGTGAAAATGGGTGGAATACCGTTTCCCGTTTGCCAATTATCGTTTATTAGCACGGTGAACGAAACGGAAGGCGAGACTTTCACATCACTCAGTCGCTTCCCCGTATCCAGCAAAGTCTTATTTTCTTGTGTCCCAAGCCTTCTCATCAGCTTGGCCATATTTAGAGCATGCGCAAGTGTTTGGCTGTCATCGGAGAAAGCTCGTCTGGAGACATAGCCCTCCCCTTATCTGAGTCAGATAATTATACAAATCAGTTTGTTCCAGCAACGCATTCTGCGTCGAGCCTGGGTTTTTCCTGTCTCCTTCAATTGATGAAGCCAGAAGAAGCACAAGTGCAATATAAATGTCCGTTTACGTGGTTCATGCACTTGAGCAAGGAGATAGGCGAAAACTTGCGAGGACGAATGCTCAGAATTAAAACTGGAGCTATTTTATGGACAAATTTACGTGTATTCGTGCTAGTGGTCGTGTTCACACGATGTCACTTCGAAGCGACATATGTTTACGCATCTGCTCGCTTAAGTGCATACATTCGTCCAGTAAACTGGCCTTCGACTATGTGTAGTTCTTAACTGTTTCTATATTGGCTGAACACTAAGTGAAGCATTCTCATTTATCTTTGTGATGACAATATCAAATTTCATATAGTGAACACCTGCTTTTGGGGTAGAAATAATTTATTAATTATTCTTTTTTTAATTGATTCGGTTTCAATTAATTTTACTGGTTAAAACAAACGCTAAAACGCTTTCCTCGTTTACTTTGAATGCCAGCTCCTGAAGGAAGGTGAGCAGTGAGCAGTAACTTTCTTTAAAATGCACGAGACACGTTCAAATCAGACATTTTGAAAGGGAAATATACCCTTACCCAGTTACTAACACTAATGACCGCTGTAATCGCAGCCCAAGTGAATGATTTCCTTCACAGTGAATATCACACATTCGACAAGGAGTGCGTTCACTGGCTGAGTAAACAAGTCAATTTACGTCAGTCATTTAAAAATAACTACGTGAAACGCAACCCATCAAGTGCCTCGTTGCATTGTATCATCTCTCGAGGCTTATTGATGGAGTAGCGATCACAAGACATGAGTTGTCACCCCGAGGAGTAAGAAAAAGCTTGAGAATTTTCCCATTAATAAAAACAGGCTTCATTCGGTGTGAGGAAATTGCCTGTCCATTCCTGGGCACTTAATCCTGTGAAGGAAGATGTAACGGTTTCCTTCGAACTTTGTTTAAGACAAATCCCTTGTATCAAATTAAAGAAGACCCCATCGTGGAATGGAGTTACGAAAATTTTTCATATCCAAGATACTTGCAGAAGAAAGGCTTTCTTCCTGTTTACGTCGAAGCTTACCTTTCCAGCGCCCTGCTTATTTCCGCGAATTGCACCGGGATAATTTGTTGGGCTCAAAGTCGAGAATGGATAAAAAAAAAAGGGAAAAACCCTTTAAGCCCGGCCTAGAGGGACAGTTAGATTTCCAAGTTTAAAAAAATACAGACTCAAGTTTATTTTGATCACACCTTGCAGTAAGGGCTAGTCGTATCAAACATTGTTTCAGACAAAAGTTTTAGTTAATATTCAGAAGATGCACAATAACATTGAATGAATCTGATGTTGCGTCTACTGATGAAGTTATGATTTTTTTGTCCGAAAACCCGTATTTTTTCCACCCCATGAGCTATTTTGTAAAGACTAGTGTTATCAAAACATTTTTCAAACCAAATTTTTAGGTAGTAGACTTAGGAAGCATGATGAATTTAAACGAATGCAATATATATTTCCTATTAAGGGAATTATAGTGATTTTGCAATTTTTCAAAAAACCTTCCCCATTTCCACCCCCTCGGTCCGATGTTGCTCATTGACGAACTTGACCGAGCTTTCCCGTCTTTATATTTTATATATCAGTCTGGAAGTAATCTGTGCAAAAATACGGCAGTTATCGTGACTATAAAAAATATGGAAACACACGAAATACACAAGTAAAGACTTCTTATATTTCGATGGGTCGACGTTCCATCGAAATATAAGAAGTCTTTATAAAATTGAGTTGGTGATGGCATTGGTACTGAGGCCTTTCATCGAGTATTCTACCAGCTGATTGGTAGGTTTTGGGACAGTCCTTGTCCTAATATTTCTGGGACATCTTAGCATCCAAAATTCCCATCAACTTCCTTCCACTACTGCACTTTCTCAACATCCCCCCTTTATCACCCTCATCTCCATCATCGCCCTTCAATAGGTCTTCCACCAACTTGTACTGCCTCATCTGTCCTTATCTAATCAGGTTTATCCTCCTACACCATATTCTACACTTCCTCATATGCTTCAATCTCCACCCAGATTACCGTTTCCACCCTTCAGCTCATCGAATGTACATACGTGCAACGAGAAGCTAACAACTCGATTGTATTATGTCATGATTTCTTTGCATTGACTGAGTTGCATTTTGGATTTGACGAGATTTAACAGCATGAAGATTTGTACTCCACACCCACTTTGGTACAATGATGACGATATAGATATGCGATGTAAACGGAGTCGATACTCATGATTCTACTCAACATACCTGTACATAAGTGCCCTTCATTAGTATAACTATTTTAAAGCTTATTTCTGAAAATAAATATCGCTCATTTTATGAGTAGGTAGGTAGGTAATTCACTGGGTAAATGTCAGCCCAATGACCTACTGACCATGAAATGAAAACCTATATAGAAATTTTCCGGATGTCGCACCAGGGTAACGACTACAATCGGTAGTCTTTCTTCGAAATCTATCAAATAGGTCGAAAGCGAAAATGGATATAATGATTTGTTGCGCAATTCGCCAAGTTCTTCGCAAGTCCCATCCCGCTCTGTCACTAATAAAGTAGTGGGGAACGTAGAAAGAAAATGTTTTTTTTTAAGGCTTACTCGGAATTTATATCGTACGTGAGCATCATGTCTAAATTGACGTTTTTCAGCCGAAACCAAAAATGTATTGACTCCAACCTAAGTTCAGCGTAGGATGAAGCAATACGCTTTGGGTTTTAATGGGTGCTTGAGTGTGAAACTGATGAAATAGCTTTGCAATATCTCCTCCGCATTTCTCTCACGTGAGAAACGCATAAACAATAGAATAATTCGTCACTCTAAAAATATATTGGTTTTTCACATTTCCTAGCATTTTCCTTTCCACACAAAGAATCGTCCATCCGGCCACAAAGTTCCGATTCCAAGTAATATAAATGGCATATTCCGAATTTCTTCGGAATTACCTTCTAAAGCTAAGCAACACAATGGAACATGCCTCATTAAAATTATTTATTCCAACCCGTAGGTTCACGACAATCTATTCAACAATGAAAACCAAGAAATACCCAAAATATATCGTCCACTCACAGTAAACAGAACTCATCATACCGAAAGTGCAAGGGAATTTCAGTTTCTCATGCTTTTTGCTGATTGCACTAATTAACTAGAGATTCACTAGAGAGCACTAATTAACATTTATTTTAAATACCGTATGATTGAATTTTAAAGACTTCCTCATACCTCTTTCAACACAATGGTCATTCTTTCTATGAGGTCTCTGTACAAAGCACCCTCCTTTAAGGAAAAGGGACCAAGTAGCGTATGCATAAGACTGATATGGGGGACAAATACGTTTCAGTTCTAGAAAGGTTGGCTTAGACAACTATTTAACAGCAACGCATAATTAGAGTGGGTGGAATAGTGCAATCACACTTGAGCAGCTTAGAAAGCCTTCCATGGAAAAGTTATTATATAAGATACACGTTTCAAAGAAACGTCACTTTTCTAATGGAAAACATTTTACAGATTAAAAAAACACGGTACTGGTAGGTCATATTTATTATTCAACTACAACAGGACACATATCAGATTAATGACGGTCTACTGATTAGAGTAGTTTTCATTGCCAAAATTCACTCACTTTATCTACTTTCTATGTATTTCATGATTGACACAGTATGGATAAGGGGAAAATATAAGCACTTGCAAGTTCATTAAGGTTAACGAACACATGCGTCTTTCTTCGAGGATGCTTGGAGAAACGTATGGGATAATATCTGCTCGGTGTAATATGCCATGACCATTTCCCCGGGCAATAACAAAAAATAAATTTGGTGGTTGTTCGGGTTTCCGACCGGGTCAAACTCCATTTCTGCCGACGTTTCAATGAACGAGTCGTCCATCAATCCTCAAGATACGATGAACGACTCGTTCATCGAAACGTCGGCAGAAATGGAGAGTTTGACCAGGGGGGTTAGTTTGTAATCTCACTTTTTTAATGACTCTTAGCGGGAAGGCGGGAGATCCGCTTCGCTCTCTTAATGATCGGCTCACGACCGGCCGAGGTCCGATGGTGGCTCGAACAACCACCAAAATTGCTACACATCGGGAAAGCCTTAGATCATTCAAAAAATAAATTTCTTCCACCACCAAACTGAGGGCAATATAATTGCACAAATTTGATGGAGTACTTAATTAATTCTCACTTCAGTATGATCAATGATTGGACCTTGAGCAAACCATCATACACTTTGACACATCTAGTCACATTTCACTTGATGTCCTCTTTAAATTATATGTCCTTGGAGGTAAACTAATTGGGTATGGCAGAATGCAATGCACAAATACTTTCTCTCTTCTCTGACCTGAAAGGAAATGCAAAAGATAAATTGACATTGAAGACAACAATTAATTACAAGCACATATTTTGCAGCTTATTCTAACATTATTATTCGGAATTCATTTTCAGGGTTTGTTTTGATGGAATGTGATCAAAACTACGAACTTGGTCTACATTGCAAGGGAGCGGATGCACCAAGTGTTGAAATGCCATCACTCTCCTCTGACTTTAAAAGTATCTAAAGGATATGTAGCTGTTAAATTCAATAATCCCACAACTCATCACTAATCCCATTCAAGTACTGATTTCCACTTAAGTTAACTTAGGCAGGACTATTAACGCTACTGACAAAAACCAGCAATGCCCTTTTCAGTTTCATAAACTTATTCCACCCAATTGAATAAAACCCGAGTGCACATTTAAATCAATTTTCATGTAAGTCGAAAAAAAATCTTGGACCATATTCAATTGAAGTGCATCTTTTTATACGATGGAACTCACCATACAGGCCGCAAGGGAAATGATACAAGAATTATATTTTTTATTCTTTTCCTTAATTAAAGCATGTTATGAGTATTGTTTTCGGCGCGGTATTCGAAAATTAGACGAAATTATAGTGAAATATGTTGGTTTCGAACATTGGACTCAGCGAGACACATTGATATTTGTTATCAACAATTAAAAAAATAAGATATGTATTATTTCCTGTTTAGAATAAAATCTGTGCATAGGTATTACGAAGTATATGCCATGTGCCATAAGGTTACGTTTTAAAATAGTATTTAATTGACAATAAAACAAATCCGTATGATGCAATTGTTTTCATTGTTATCTATAGATATCACTAATGAGAACACGTAAGAGAGCAGTTTCAGGCAAATGTTTACACGGACAAAAATTGCTCCAACCACCTTAAAAATATATCACTGCCGCGATTCGAACCCGGACCCCCGGAATGGGCAGCCAGTACCACACCAGCCCGATCCCCTTGAAGTTACATCCTCCTCACATAGTTCATGGAAACAAGTTCTTAGCTGCAAGTTTTCGAAAGTGAACAAAACTCAGTGATCTGCAAATACAGGAAAAATTATCTCGAATAAATGAAAGAGGCTCGAAAAACACATATAATTTAACTTGTCGTGGTTCGGAATCTCAGACTCACCACTCACGTTCACGTAGGACGTGGCAAAATTTTGTCGATTCATTCATCGCATTGGAGGAGTCGCATGCGTTTGATACAAGACCGACCGCAAAGTGTGCCAAACATGTGTCTCGTGACCCTTCACTTACCACCGCCGTCAATGTAGGTCTTGAGCATTAACTTTTCTGAACTTGAGGAAGGTATTGAGGTTGAAGGGCTGGCTACCGTTATCAGTTATGAAGTTAAATGGGGGAAGTTAGCTCTCTCCCGCTAACAAAGTGGCATATTAGCTAATTTTCGCCGAGGAGTAAGTATAGCATCAAAGGCATTTTTTTGTGTTGATTTTCGTTCGGATGAGATGCGGGCAAAGCTCGGGAGGCGATTTCCAATGGAAAGTGTTGACAGACTTTCTGAAACCTCTGCAGAAGGTGTCGTAAACACGTGAGGTTGATTTAGCGAGCTTAATTCATTCCTTCGTTATTAATAACGTCCTGTCAGCGAGGAACGCTTCAAAATTGTCTCCGAGTTAACCCGTTGTGGAAGTTTTAGCGCAACTGAGTTCTTTACGACTGAAAATAGATGAACATTCTAAGACGCCTACCGTCATGCGTGACCCTATATACTAATTTTAATTTCAAAACGGGTGCATGCAAAAGGCTTTAGCTACAAAGTGCAAGAGGGAAATCGTTCCCACTTTCTCCGTTTCGTCGCGAGCACGATGCATTCGTTGACGAGCCTGGAAAATGTGCAGTTTTATCGTTTCCAGCATAGCAATTCGAATCAAAATCAGTATTTGACAATAATGTTTTCTATCACTCAACGCATAAAATAACATGCTTTGAATATATGCGCAAGGGACTAAAATAAAAAAAAACTTTTCCTGTTTTTGAAATATTACTATTGAAACTCAGCTTACACAATTTTGAAACGGACACGAGGGGTAGGGTGAAAAAAGGACAGTAGAAGTCCCCATCTCGGCCCAATTTGTTTATTCGGTGATCTACCATTCGAGGTAGGTTTAAATGGAAGTGATTTTAAAACCCCTAGATTTTTACAAGTGCAGGGCCCTATCTACCAATAATAAATATTTCTGCCTTCTACGCAGCATACTTCTTACTCTTCTTTATTCCGTCCATAAAACCTAATCTCTAAAACCTAAGCCGGAATATTCTGAACCAATTCCCTTTCCTTCCCTTCCCCGCTTACACAACATCCTCCCTTGCAACCATTTGCCCCTAATTACCTCCTTCTATCATCTACCCTGCCTTCCCCAAATCTCATCCACAAGTTTCCTCTCCTAGTCCACCATGCCAAGCACTTCATCGTTTGTCTTCCTTTCCGTCCACCGCACCTTCTCCATCCCCCTCCACACCCACATCTCGAAACGCCTGCAGCCTATTCTCGTCTTCCATTCTCAGAGTCCCATATATATATATATATATATATATATATATATATATATAAAGCTTCTAGGAGAATCACTCGGGTGATAAATATACAATATGCCAAGAGGGTAGCCGATAAAAATATACAAACGGAAAAAAGAACACTCACAAATTAAAACTTCCGATATTTCGAAGTACAAATCGAAAAACAAAATATCGGAAGTTTAATTTGTGAGTGTTCTTTTTTCCGTTTGTATATTTTTATCGGCCACCCTCTTGGCATATTGTGTGTGTATATATATATATATATATATATATATATATATATATATATATATATATATATATATATATATATAAGGAAAGGAAATAAATATAAAAGTATATGCTAGCAACAAGGCGTTGAGGTTGGGGAAGAATAGGAAAGTAAATCAGTGGACACTCACAGGCAGATGATCAATGACGACACCGGTGTCCACTGCTTAGGGGTAGCTTTCGGGCTAAGGACCCTTCTTCAGCTGGAGGAGATTCACTACCAGTAGTGAATCTCCTCCAGCTGAAGAAGGGTCCTTAGCCCGAAAGCTACCCCTAAGCAGTGGACACCGGTGTCGTCATTGATCATCTGCCTGTGAGAGTCCACTGATTTACTTTCCTATCCTTCCCCAACCTCAACGCCTTGTTGCTAGCATATATATATATATATATATATATATATATATATATATATATATATATATATATATATATACTAGTAAATGGGTGCTTGCAGTTTGCAAGCAAAAAGGGTAAAAGTGTATGATAGTACATAGTAAATCATTTAAAACGAAATCAATAAGGTCTTACTGCTCATTATAACAAAGCGGTTAAACTAAAATTGCGAAATAATGAACCAATTTTTTAAAAATCGGTGGCAGAATTTTAACCCTTGGTCTATTGGGCATATTGTTCTCTAAGTTTCATGTTGTAGGGACTTTTCATGTACGAATTCTAGAAAGAAATTTGTTATACATGGAAAATTTTAATTTTACTCTTTTATAAACGTAAAAAAAATCTAAATCCTTTCTGGTCAGGAACTCGGAGCAATCCCGTGGTTGTTTTTACATAATAATGCATTGAAAAATCATAAGAGCGTAATAAATATGCTTAAAAAGTCCACGATAATTTTCAAAGTAGCGATTAAAAAGCAATCTAAAAGAATTGGCGAAACCTAGGCTTGATTGAGTGGACACTTGAAGATGAAAATGGCATTGTAATTGAAAATTGCATGTAAGTTTTAGATATAATGTTTCTCTGTAAAATCAATTCAATCAATAAATTTCATGTGCCATTTTGTTACTTCAACCCATATCTATAAAAAATAGTTTTAATGTTTAATAGTTTAGTAAAAATGCAAGTTTTAGATAGGATAAGGAGCAGGGATTGTTTCAGAAGTAAAATTTCAGAGGCCAGGAAGAAGTGGAAGAAATTAGACCCAGTGCTTAATAGCGATTCACTAATAGCACATGTCCTATTAATAATGCAGGTCGAAGGCATAATATCATTAAAAGCTATTGAAATAGGCACCAAGAAGGTTAAATTCCCTTAAATGCAGCCTTCATAGCCAGTGTATAAGGCACTGGAAGTCTCGGGCACAATGGGAAAATTGCTTAGCAACGAAAATGAATAAAGATCGAAATTTGCATGAATTTTGCGTTTAAACTTCAAATATTTCAGTTTATCGATCGATAGAGAAAAATCGGTTGCAAGAATTAAATTCTTTGATGTATTGGCCTCATTTCAGTCAAAGAATAAAACTTGTATTTCAATTATTTCATATTTTAATGAATGAATGAAAATTACTCTACACGTAAATTATTCGTTTTTCCCATTTAAACCCATTAAAAAACAAAATCCTATCTGAACTCAAAAGCAATGAAAGATATTGGGATTTTCGATTTTTTCCTGACTCGACACCAAATTTGAACCCTTCCCTGAAAATTTCAACCTTGTAGCTCGATTATAAATGCCCAGGAATTCGTGTCAATGAGTGAGTCAGTGAGTCAGTCAGTTTTGTAGCTTTATATATATAAACTAGTAAATGGGTGCTTGCAGTTTGCAAGCGGAAGGCGTAGAGCGTATGATAGTTAAGTCATTAAAAATGAAAGCAGTTTAGTCTTACTATTAATGGAAATTAAATTACTGAGGTGCATTGGTGACCTATGAATATAATTATGAGAATATAGCAGTAAATGAATAGGTACATAATATGCTTTTTTCTTCTTGGTAATTTCTAGATTTCTTCTATAATTTACATGCCGTCGACCAATGTTGAAGAAATATATTAGTAATTGAAAATGGTTACATTTATTTGGCAGTTCTTAATTTGGTGAATTTCAGCCTAAGTAAATACAATGGATTTTCACATTTCATTTTTATTTTTGATGATCTCAATTATTGTAAACAAATGGAACCTTTTAAGCAAATGGTATAATATTTGAATTCGTAATTTCTAAACCCAAGCGATAATGCAACATGGTTCATTATCGTTTTACATGGTTTGGACTTGTAGAACAGCGTTTCCAGGTATATTTCAGAAAGGAGGTGCAAGGATTTAAGTTAACCGGAAACACAGAGAGAGGGAATCCCAGACAAATGGAATATATTAGCATGTGTTAATCAATTCATGGCCTCCAACTAAAACATTTTCTAAACATCCTTTTAATGAGAGATCTTGTTTCTTTTTCCTTGATTTTAATATAATATCAGAGCATTACTACGGGTTATAGATGTGAGAGTGTAATACTATGTCATTTATTAATATATTTTTGATTAATAATTCTATTCCTTTCGTTCATATTTTGCAAGAATACAATGTTAAAATTACTGTTTATATATATATGTATCATCATAAATCATTGTAAATCGTGTAGGTCAAAGGCATATTATCGTTAAAAGCTATTGAAATACGCACTAATGCATGATTTATAGCCAGTATAAGGTACTGCAAGCCTCGGAAACAATGGAGAAATTGCCTAGCAACGAAAAGGAAAAAAGATCGAAATATGCATGAATTTTGCGTTTTAACTTCAAATATTTCAATTTATCGATCGATAGAGAAAAATCGGTTGGAAGAATTAAATGCTTTGATCTTTTGGCCTCATTTCAGTCGAAAAATGAATCTTTTATCTCAAATATTTCATATTTTAATGAATGAAAGAAAATTACTCTACACGGAATTTATTCATTTTTCCCATTTAAACCCATTAAAAAACAAAATCCTATCTGGACTCGAAACCAATTAAAAATATTGAGATTTTCGATTTTTTTCCTGACTCGACACCAAATTCAAACCCTTCCCTGAAAATTTCAACCTCCTAGCTCTATTAGAAATACCCGGGAATTCGTATCAATGAGTGAGTGAGTGAGTGAGTCAGTTTTGTAGCTTTATATATTACTAATATATATATATATATATATATATGTATCTACATCTTCATAAAACCCTTCATCCCACCTCAGAGGTGTTCGGCAGGGGGTGATCATGCACTGCACTATATGCTAAAAACGTTATAAAAAGTACGAGTAGATATAAATACATCTTTCAAATACATCAAAATTAAAGTCAGGGTTGAATATTCTCCAACATGTGCCTGATTTACCTCACTATATGCTACAAATATTACAGAATCTATGAGTGTTATTGCATTAGGCAAAAACGTACATGCTCAGAGATATAAGAGTTGTACAGGAAGCATCAAGCCGTGCTGTGTTCTACTCTGTGCAGAAGCGTTAGGTAGAAAGTCAACTAATTAGCTGCACTGCCTGCCTGCAATTATCAAGTTTCAATGGCAGCTCTTATTGTTCGCGGGATAAAAATCTGTCGCAGAACTTGTCGAAACTCACCTGCGCAGGGCATCGGTAAGAGGATAGCATGCGAGGTTGGTGTAAAAAAGATATCGCCGGTCCTACCAGAGTTCCCCGCGGGAGACCCTCACGTCCTCTGTCCGATCACCCACGCTTGCTCAACCTCCCTATCCTCTATTCTTTCGGCTGGTTTGAGCCACTTTGTTCAGCGGTACCTATTAATAACCTGCTAATATAGTTCTTTGGACCGCCGCAAAGTGGGCTGAAAAAAAGCTGGCCAAAATTCAAACTGTTTTTTTTATTAACCGGAGAATAAAACTTCGCATGCTTGTTTCCGATTAATTGGTGCATGAGGTGACACATGCCATTTGTTTCAGTTTTCATGCATTAACAATACACGAGGGCAAAAAAAACACCCACCTTTGATTTTCTCTGAACATTTCCATGCTCAAGTTTCCACAGAACCTTTTAAAGTAAACTTAAGGAATGAAAATAGGCATTAAATTATTTTCCCGCTTCTTGTCTTGAAATCAACTGCTGAACGTTTCGAGAGGTATTTGCATTCGCTGTATAACTATGGTGGACATTATTTACTCAAGTATTTTACTTCTATCAGTGAAATAATTTACTTACATATACGCCGATATGCGCCGAGTAATTCATACAAGATTTTCTAAAAGGCTTTCAAATTGTGAATCCAAAGAAAACCTTTGCCCCCGTTTGCGTCGCCGAAAATAAAATCGAAAGTAACGTTCTGTCGTGCGGGGGAGTCTTGTCTCCGGCCGCCGGCAGCTGGGCCTATAGTGCCGCGGCCACTGTGCCGGTATACCACTGACTCACAATGTCTTCTTCTTCCACAGCTCTACAGCCCGGTGTGGTCCTTGGCTTCCTCAGTTATATGCCTCCATTGGGCTCTCCTTTTAGCTTTCTCTCTCCATCTTCCGATCCCCAATGTCTTCAGGTCCTCTTCAACATCTTGCAGCCATCTTTTGCGTGGTCTTCCTCTCCTCCAACTCCCTTCCATCTTGCTATTAATTAGCAACTTGGACATTCTGTACTCTTCCAACCTTTCAACATGGCCCAACCATGACAGTCGCAATGACTTGGAGAACCGAACTATATCCTTCTCTTCCAATATTTCATTTATTTCACAGTTCAGTCTGATTCTCCACCTTTCTCCTTCTTTAACTAGACCACAGATTCTCCTTATTATTTTCCCATCAATTCTTCTTAGTGTTTCTTCATCATGTTTGGATAGAACCCATGCCACAGCCCCATATGTAACTACTGGTCTTGTCAATGTTTTATAACTTTTAACTGGCTCACTCACTGACTCACAATGACAATTTGAAAATATGTCCGGCAAAAAAGACCTCCAAAGGTGTTTTAAGGAGGCTAAAGCTATTTTTATAAAGGTACAGGTTTACGTTAAAATTTTCATACTTCTTATTGGTATTCCTTCATTCTATGGATAAAAGCAAAAAAAAATAGCATCATGCCGATTTGATTTTTTGGCAATGTAACGCTATTTTAACACTTAGCATTATCGCACATGACATATATTTCGTAATAATTCGATTACATTTGTGCAAATGTTCTTCTGAACGAGAAATAATAAAAATTCACCTCAAGGATGCGTGGCAAGCGGAGAGTTTTCACCAAACATGTTTAAGACTGTATGCCACAAATTTTTTAGGAACTATGAGTTTTAATGCATAATAAAACAAGATACATGCGCCGAGATACAATAGTTATACAGGAAGCATTTAAGAGATGTTGTTAGTAATAGTTAGCATATCAATAAATATCGTCATATCGCTATATAGATCACTTTCTCATTAGCTAAACTACCTATCGAATAACCTACATCTACGTAGAGATAAGGCCTAACAGGAGTGAAGTAGCATCTCTCTGTTGCAATTCCGTCCTAAGACCTTTGTCCTATTCACTTGGCATGCTTTATACAGTGGCAAAGCCATGTGAGAGACTAAACACGGTCTCAACGCATACAAGCGTTGTCTAAAATAAATATTACCTTATTCCGATACCAGTAGCAGATAACTCAGACGCGCGTCTCGGTGGACTAGTTTGACAGAGGTTTCTATATACATGAGGTATAGGGCCAACTGGACGGTAGAAAGCACCGAAATGAGAAATAGTAGGTCTTCATTCTGGAGTGCAGTTAGATCATACCACCATTACCAGTAAATATTTTTATCACTAATCTAATATCCCTCCGAGTTTATTGGCGAGCGTTTCTTTGTGAATCCTGATGAAATATGCAACGTTAATATCTATGCGCACCCGAACATAATATGGGATATGATGGTGGTAGCGTAGGAGCGTCAACTTCTCAGAGTATCCCTAGACCCTGGGTCATGGGTAGGCTCTTATAGCGAGGGAGCTAGAATGGTGCATCATCGATACAGTCCGGAAGATTTAATTAATTACCACGTTATCACTTCAGCAGGACATAATTCATCCTGCATTTATTTATTGTAAGAGAATAACACAATTTTAGTATTTTTACATCCGTACCGATTTATATAAGATATTCGCCGTGGAGAAAACAAAATTGCAAACGAACTTCCTCATGAATTATACAATTCTGAGATTTTTCTACTAAATTTTCATTATCACACTAAAATAGCTATTATAATCATAAATAATGCTAATAGCATCAAATTATCACGGTGCAGAAGTTACAACTGTGAAGAGGACTGACCACACTGGAAGAAAAGCTGATATAACATACTACCCTGCCGACATAAAATACTACAATGATAACATGGACGGCTTCGATAAGGCTGATCAGTTAAGAACATGGCATGGGGTCGATAGCAAGGCATACAAATGGTTGCACAAACTTTTCTGGGTACTGATTGATATGGCATTGGTTAATCCGTAAGTAATACCCCGTAAGTAACTTAATACGTAAGTAATAATAAATGATGGTGAAAAATCCTCCCTAAATAGTAGCCGTCATCTACACGTCTATCTAGGCATCTATCCGAAACGTCGTACACGGAGCCAATAACCCGGATGCCTTCTTGCATTCTATTCACCGAGAAAGCCTAAAATCTTTTATGGTCATGCATAATTTTAGTTTGAAGTTTGAACAAGCATTATTTGAGATAGACTTTGCTGGTTGGTACAAGTCATTACCTTCTTAAATGTGCAAATTTTCTCAAACCCCGATTTCAATTTCAACGACTGCATGCCATGGAAGACATAAAAAACACTTGTCTGCTAAATATTTCTAGCGTAGGGAGAAAAGACTGAGAGATATTTTAAGTCAAAGTTCGCCAAAATATTTCAATTCCTCCAAGAAATGAAAACGTTCGCTGATTGGTCCACTTGATTGTGACGACATATTTTTTTGGAATCTGTCAGTTGTGATTCTTGGTAGAAGCCTGATGAAAATGTCCCGCGAGTTAGGTTTTCAAAAAACATTTCACGTTCTGCTATTTGAATCGTTATCTAGTGATACCTACCAGGTTTTTTTATCTTTCAAGATTCTTCTTTTTTGTCAGCAAATTTGATTTTCGTAATGGTTCAACTCTGTACGGTGACATTAAAATACCAAATCGCGAATAAATGTGCCCGAAATGGTCTTTCAAATAAAAATTACAAGTATAAATTACAGCTTTAATTATCGTAGGATGAAGGAATTTCTGCGGAATAATTGATATAATTGCACATATATTTAAGTAGCGTTACCTTTTTCCATTCGAAAACGTCTTTTCCTTTTCCACTGAAATTCATAGCATATTATCGACAGTCACTTAAAATGAATTCATAATTCACAAAGTCAGCTTTATAATTTTCACCAGCAATGGACGAAGGATGGTTGGTGCAAATAGCATTGGGATCACATGTTGGAATAACAAATATGGAGTATTTATTGGGCATGCCAGGCTAGGCGGTGAAAGGACTATCAGGAAGAGGGAAACGGAAATGTCTTAACTATCAATCGGAGATAGTAAACTGCATTGATTAATTAAAGCGAAAGGGATTCAGGGAAGGTAGAAAAGACTTGGAATCGATAAATAAATGTCTCCAACGCTGGGGAATGGAGTATGACGCAGTTGAAGATAGCTTCGCTCCAGTTGGTAAGGCTTTCTCACATATTAGGACGGCGAAACACTTGGAATTACTGAACCTAACACGTTGAATGCTAGTATGAAGAAAATCATTTTTATAGCAATATAAAGAGGCTTTTGGGATGTAATCAAGCAGCTTTTACGAGTTTATTCGCAGCATGAGTTGTCTTACAAGTGTGTACATATAATGGCCGTTTAATATCCTGTACAAATTCGCTTTCTATGTCCATTAAGTACTCAGTATTATACTCAGTACATAAGCTTGGCTTTCTATAATCATCGAGTATCAAAATATATCTCCATCAAGTCTTTCGCCAGAATGGTATTTTTATTAAATAGAAATTCCTACACTTCTCCTAGTTTCTCCCATTCTCGCATTTTACACCATATAATCTCCAGCTGACTCTGCAAGAAATAGCGTTGAAAAGTAGGAATTTGTTGCTCATTTCAAGCGGAAGACGCGTTTTTCTATCAGTAGCCAGAATATGAATAAAATGACATATAAATCAATTTACGGTGGAACCAAGGAAGCTCATGTAAGCTTTTGCATACACGTCTATGAATAACCTTGCCAGCCACCTCCAGGGTGTATGGCATGGGCTGATTCCACGAAATGCATGCAATACTCGTCCCAGTTCATGGCTTGTGTATAAAAGCATATAGATGCGTGAATATTTCGCATAAAATATTAGCGGAGGGCACTCGTAGAAATTAAACGGGGAAAAGAAAACAATCAACATTATGTATAGGATAAAAATTAAACCATTCCAAATTCCTGTTCAAAGCATAGGTATATGCAGATATCAAGCATTTCAGAAGACTCGGAACAATTATTCTATTAGATGATGGAAGAAGGATGGAAAAATTCTTCAGTTCTCTATTCTAGTGGAATACAAATTATTCTATTCTAAAGCCATACTTGTGATGTCTTCCAGTGGATCATCTATACATCACAATATACTATACATCACAATTGGATTGATTACGGATTTCTATCGGATTCTCTTTGGGTAGTGAGGTAGCCAGTATTTCGTTTCAGAGGGAGGAGGGTTCCATGTTGAGAATCAAAGAAGGAGGTTGGAAGTTTTGAAAACCTGAAAAGAATGTGTTTGGACAACTAAGGATGTAATTACGACCGCAGAGTAACAGCCTATTATTAACGGTTTTTGCTACATGAATTTCTGAAACGAGACTATAAACGGATGCTTATGTTTTAATAATAAAAACTTACCAATTGAAAACGATGTTCAGAATGAAGAAAAAATTGAATCAACGTGCTTTGTTAAAAAATATACACATAAATGTTCCTTGAGTTATTGAGTTATTTGATTTCATTCAAATTTTCTATGGGGGTTCGGAACTCATGGACTACGTCACTGTGTTTGGGGATACGTTTACCTTGGGGTAGCCCTGATTTTATTGGGGAATCGGCCGTGGAAGCGGTCCGGCCCTTGAATAATAGTGTTTAGAGACGTCCGCATCGTAGGGCCAGCTCCGAGATCGCGCGTGGACCGGCGTCGGAATGAGTCGGTGCGGCCAAAGGGATCGCGATCTCTCAAAAATAAACCCAACAGCCGCGACGGGTGCACACGACCGTGGTGCATGCGCGTGTGTGTGCGTGAGGAAATTGGTGGTGGTGTACACCTCCGCGCATGTCGCGGCCTCGTCTCGTTGCAACGAGTACACGCGTAAGCAATCACGGGCGGAAATAGAACTCACGTTTGCTCTCTAGGCGTCGCCGAGCGTCATCATCCGCAGTCGTCGATTCGAAGATTTCTGTTTGTTGCAGCTCTCCACTCCATCCTACCTTAAGACAACCGCTTTATTCGAACGTAGGTCACTATTTTAAATATCAATTCAGACTTTTCTTGACCAATACATAAATATAAATAAAAGTGAAATTTGTTGAGTTTTGGTAATATCCTTTTATTATTCATTGACAACTTTTCGCCAAATATTTAGGCATTTGAGTATGTACTCAACTCTACTGCCATAGAGTGGATATCTTTTTCTCAGTTGATGCTGAAATTTTTTTTTAATCCAAAGCCCTGATGATGCCAAATAATTTGGCGAAACGTTTTCAATGAATTATTAAAGAATATGACCAAAACTCAAAAATTTCACTGAATTCACTATTTTTACCTTCCTCCTTAGAGGGGAAAAATCGGGGAAACAGACAATATAGCGGACAGGTTTACAATTATATTTTTTATCACGAACGACAAGAAATAGCCAAGAGATAGACGAACGACAAGAGCTACTACACTGATGAACGACACTGATGTTTTATAATTAGGTTGTTCTACTGGTAGCTTAGCTGATTAGATTCTCCGTCACAATCAACCGTGACTTTCGTGTCATTCCGTTCACTCCAACCAATTAAAATATTTAGATAAAAGTTTGATTTTCGCATGTGGGGGAAGTTTTTCATGGATCATTGCTATACTCCTATTACCCTTTCTACGGTCGATCAATGTCCTCACGCGATATCTCCCCTCCTTCAGAGCATTCCAAATGCTCTATCCTTCTTCTCCTACCTTCACTCTTTCCCTAAAATCAATGTCAAGATGGCCTAAAGTGTGCGCGCACAAAGATTTCACGCATAATATCACTTCTAAATTTTCATTCCAAAAGTGTGCTGATCATTTAAGAAATACGCATTTCTTACGAAAGTGGCAATTTTATTTTCAAGAATATATCACCCAACAAAATATGAAATTACGATAAATGCAGCGAAAAATTTGAGCCAGGAAGCTCCCATAACTATACTCGTATTTCTATCTTCACCATCTCTGGACAAGAGGCGAAAGCGACCACGAATTCTCGCGGTGATTCGAATTCAGTGACAGAGAGGTAATACATACACGGCGTCCCATGTGGTCTAGTGGCTAGGATATCTGGCTTTCACCCAGAAGGCCCGGGTTCGATTCCCGGCATGGGAAAAATTTTTATCAGACCTAAACAACGTTAGGTAATAGTGCATTGGTAAATTCACTGCAGTACACTTTTTGCGGGAGTCAACACATAAACGCCATGTCTACACTGTGAAGGGAGTACGAAGTAAATCGGTCAGACGAAGTAAAATATTTGGGAATTACCTTAACTACAAACCTATCGTGGAGAAGACACATATTAAACATATTTGGCACAAGCTTAACGAAACTAGGATTTATCAAGCGTGAAAACATGAAAAAGTGAAAGAGAAGTACGACTTTACTCTGGTCAGGCCACACTTCATCTATATCTACATACTACCCCGCAAGCCGCCTCAATAGGTGTGTGGCGGGGGGTGTTAGGACACCAGCCGTTAACATATAAAAGAGGAAACGCTTTAATGAAATTACGCCTAGCATTTATTGAAGTCCCTTATTGTTCGGGGGAAAAACGAATTCCCATACCTATCCGTTCGGCAAAAAAAACCCTCTTAATTTATCGTTTCTGTCGGACCTGGAAATATTGTGGGGTTCTAATATGATGTTCTCCATGTCACTCTTAAATATATCTATTCTCAATTGCTCAAGCAATCTAAGCCTAGCGCGCAGCCTCCGAGTCTCTAGCGGCTCCCAGCCTGATTCTTTTAACATCTGTGTAACGCTGTCTGTACGCCCGTAGCATTCTTTGACGAATCGCGCAGCTTTCCTTTGTATTTTATTAAGTTCCCGGATTAAGTCTTTCTGCACCGGATCCCATATGCTCGCTGCATATTCAAGGTGTGGCCGGACGAGTGCGAAATAGCACCTCTCTTTTACTTTTTCATCCGAAAATCTTCCCACAATACGCTTGACGAATCCTAGCTTATTCAGAGCTCTGCCACAAATATTTCTTATGTGTTCCCCACGATAGGTTCGAAGTTATCGTAACTCCTAGATATTTCACTTCACCTGTCGCCTTTATGTTAACACCATCCACAGCATATACATGGGGATAGTTGGACGACCTCCGCAAGAAATGTACTGCCGTGCATTTGCTCAGATTAAGTTCGAGTCCGCCGTGAATACGCCGCGAGTATTTGGGACCCTGGACAAAAAGATTTGATTCGAAAAATAAATAAAATACAAAGGAAAGCTGTGTGCTTTGTTAAAAACTGCTACTAGCGAACAAAGAGTGTTTCATTGCTTTTAGGGGGAATGGGTTGGGAACTACTAGAGTGACTCGGAGGCTACACGTTAGGCTTAGATTGATTGAGAAATTCCGAACGTGTGTGTTTCAGTGTGACTCGGAGAATATCATCTTGACGCCGCACTAGATCTCTAGGTCCGACAGGAAAGATAAAATATGAGAGCCGAACAGATGGGTACAAATATTCGTACTTTCCACGCACAATAAGTGACCATAATAAAAATTGAGATCCACTGAAAACACTTCCGAAATACACTTCACCTTTTCACCCACCTATAACATTCTCCTTTACATCTTTACGCGGCTGGTGTCTTAAGACCCCCTGCCACACGCCCATGAGGTGGCTCGCAGTTTAGTATGTAGATCTAGAAGTAGATACTGTTTCGGAATGAATGTTTGCACGCACACTTACAAACTCGTGTGATTTGAGCCTCAGAGTATACAGATCAACAGAGATGGCGTGACGAATTTCAAGGGGAAGCCATTTCTGCTATATGTACTGAGAGTCCCAGGAATACTATGATTGCCGTACGACATTGTGAGGCGGGACAGATATTCTAACGACAAGTTCTTGTGTCTCTTGCTTTAAAGCCAGTTATTTGAGGTCCGTCAGAACTTAGTTTTTTCTGCTTAATTGTATAATATATTGCAAGCGTGCAAAAATTTGATAAAAATGTTTTTCACATAGATGATCGACTGCGCTATTTATAAAAATTATACTGACTTAGTATAATACTAGTTTTATTTCCTGATCACTTCCGGTATTTCGTTCTTTTTAATTTGGAAGACACTATATACAGTATAGGCACTGAAAGAGCAAGCAATGTGCTCTTCATTTGTCCTACTTACCTATTTCTCTTTTATTCAACATTCTACGTACGCAAACGTGTGGATAGAATTGTTTAGAACTACTATGCAATGGTGAATCAAGGATACTCGATATGGCGGTAGTGGCTTCACCTTTGCATAGGGCCGAGTATACGCAGCGCCACCTCTGTACCTACTACAAGTAACTCTATGGTTTGAGGCGACTGGGTTCGTTCACCATTCCTTATTTTGTGGAGCTCGAAAAACAAAATATCCCTCATTTTCCCGATCGTCGACTCCTGTTGCATTCCGATGAAGTGTGGAGCCTCGTCCACTTAACGGATCGGGGGCGGGACGATAGATAATGCGTCTCAAGTCGCCACATCCAATCGCATCGGAGGCCACGCAGAAGAGGACAATGCGTGGCGCACTCGAGTCAAGACCTTTGACTGGTGACATGTGAGTCGCTCATTAGGAAGAGGGGACAACTTTTTCGCATTTAATTTCCGCCGAA
The DNA here is from genome assembly GCA_963573305.1 of Pyrrhosoma nymphula. Classification (NCBI taxonomy): domain Eukaryota; kingdom Metazoa; phylum Arthropoda; class Insecta; order Odonata; family Coenagrionidae; genus Pyrrhosoma; species Pyrrhosoma nymphula. The sequence continues at coordinate 111,562,158 of OY754332.1, forward strand.
AGAATAAAAGGGAAAGGAACTGGCCCCCCTACCCTGAATGTGTGAAATTCACACGCCTCTGGCTTAGTCCGGGGTGAGCTCTACCCTCAACTATCCAAACCAACCTTCGGGTTGAATCACTGAGTGAGCGAAAGAATAAACGGACTGTCACAAAAACAAATATATAATTTTGATTGAAAATCATCTACATCCACTAAGCACTCTGCAGTTCACCTCAAGGATGTGTGACCGGGGTGAGTTTTCACTAACTTGCATAGTATCCTACAATGACATTGAAAACTACGACTTTTGATACGTTAGCAAAAAACTGCAAATACCAGTCGAGAGGTGGATTCGCACCGACATGCACTACACTTTGTGTTATCAGTGTTACAGAAATTATGAGTGGTAATGCATTTTGCAATTACACATGTGCGCAAAGATACAAGAGTTCTACAGGAAGCATGCGAGACATGCTGTCCGTATTAATTAGCATATTTAGATTTAGAATGATATGGCCGGTTTCGTAGGTAAGGTGGTTCCACCAGAAAATGGCTTAAATGTCATTTCATTCATATTCTGGCCATTAAGAGAAAAACCTGTCCACTATCTGATATGCACAGAAAAATGATACCTTTCCATACTACTTTTCTCGTAAATCGAACTTGAAATTACGTGGTGATAAATGGGAGATTGGGAGAAACACGGAGAAACATAGTATTTTTCCATGTACAGCAAATGCCATTTTCGCGAAAAACTGAGTTCTACATGGAAAAACTTCCAACAAAACGAGTAAAAATAAAATATAGGAACCTTATCACCTTATTCTATTAGATTTTAGCGAATTACTGCCCTAATTGAAGTCAAACTACGGTATGTCCATACAAATGGCGCTGCAGTCGGCTCCTATGGCTGGAAAAAAGTGTCCATTTAAAATATATTCGATGAATAATCAGCATATTTTGCACATTAACATATGTTTTAAACAGGCAACGCACGTCATCACCGAAAGCAGAAATATTTTAACCAAATAAACAAAAATGTGGAATTTAGTATTTCTTTTGACTCACGCTGTCGCGGCGGAACCTCCTTAACGCGTATTGATGGACAGCATGTCTTTGCAAGTGCAGGGGTTGGGAGCAGCAAGAAACTCAGAGGCAGCACGCCAGGCCAAGATTACAAGGAAAAAATCAGATCACCGGACTTCCAAGGCGTCACGGAGGATATTATTTCAAACCCGCACTACATCTCCAGAGCTGAAAGAAGCGGCAAAATAAGAGAGATGCTCTGTCAAACTGATGGGAATAAAATATCCTTCTCTCCACACAAAGGTGCATAGAATATATCTCTTCTATGCACCTTTCTCCACACACATATCATTGGTGACGACCACAAAAACAGACATAATGACACTCCGCGAAAGCATGTTTCACTTTCGTTTTTTCTCTCCTCCCTTAATAATATTTATTGTATATTTTCCTTATTTCCTCCCGTTTTCACAACTGCCGACAACGTATCCCCTGCCACACGTTCCCGCGACGGCCACCAAGGAATTACGATGAGCTATTAAAATTTCAATGAGTAAAGTAGACATGCAAGACCTAATTTTTTTAAGATGGCCATTACCGCGGTGCGTCAAAATAAACCTTGCGAAACGATAGAACTAACCAGATTACCCGTCTTTGACAGCCAATTCCCTCAGTCTTTTTAACGGCAGCCATTACGATCCCTTATTGTTCACGAAGATAATGACATTTTAAAACTGTCCGTCTTATCCCATTACCTCGTGTTTATGATCACGTGAGCATGTAGGGCTTGCTACCGAGCCCGCGAGCGGAATGGAAAAATTTTCCCCTAGGCAAATATAATGACGGCACAGCGGATGGGTTGAGCGGTGGCTCAAGGGAGTGTGTAATTTGCCGTCAACGGCCGAGGGTGTGTTTATTTCCTTTCGATTCCTTTCACTCGAGGCAGGCCGGGGAGGGGTCAACGCTCGACCCTGACGTCTCCGAAACCCTCCTTCGCTCTTCCCCTTGAACTTCCGAGACGCGGAAACGGCTCCCCCCCCCCCGCACCCCTCACCACCTCATCCATCCCTCCCCCTCCAAAGCCCTCCCTTTCCCTCTCTTTCCCGCTTCGATCAGCCTGTGTCAACAGAAATTTTGACCTCACCGTTTGGCCACGAAAGGCCCCGACTCCAGATCGCAGATCGCCGGAAAGCACGACTACGTCGGCATAGTCACCTTGCAAGCCACCTCAAGTGTGTGCGGCAGAAGTTGAGCTTTCACTACCGTAAACTACCCTATATCCTACAAAATGTAATAAAACTAGGGCTATTAATACATTAGTAATTTAATGTTCTAGGAGTAGTACTCCTTTGGAACAATAATCAAACCACAGTGCACTTCAAATAAATGCAAACTAAATGTATAGGAAAAACTTCGTGCCAACGACATAACAATGAAAAAAGTATTTATAAAACAACAACAAACAAGAAAATGTGTTCTTACATTCATAAATCAGACACAACATACAAACTGTAAACGCTCCCACTGTGGCTTGAGGGTCTTGACTACCAACATGTGAATGTTCACAACTATGCAACATCCCACCTATGTCATATGCATTTTGGAGTAACAAATTGGAATCGCTAACTAAGTGGTTGCAAAGCCTCTTTCAGTATATTACATGCGACGAACTGTCTTAAACACGCTTTGGAAAACCATTCCACAACTAGGAAGCTGCAGCAGCGAATGATATTTGAATGTGGCTGTTTGTGCATTACGAAAACTCTTGTAACGTCGAGCTGGAAAAGTGTTCATTCACACCTGCTGAAAAAAGGCTTTACTTCCATTTCTTTTTACACCCCATACATTATGCAAGTAATTTAGCCTAGGAATGCAAGTAATTTAGCACATCACCCGAACGTTCGGTAACTGATGCCTAAAATATCCCAACTCATGTATATAATCAACTCCGCTCATTGTACATTGTCATTCTTTCTCAGCTATTCTTTACGGATATCGTTTTCTCACAATGTGATCGATCTAGAAGTTGAATCCATAGGTCCAATAGACTAGGCTCGGAGCAGCCTGAAATTCAGACATTTAGTCGGGGGTAGCCAGTTACTTTCCTGAGACCTCTTTCTCTTCCCTCCTAAGTTCTGGTGACTATAAAGAAGGCATCAAAATAAAGCCACCAATGGGTGACATCGAGTGACCTTCAAATTCATTCCATCAATGTACTTATCGACCTCAAACCATCATCGTTATGTCAAAAACCACGATGAACTTTTGAGTTTAGTATCATCATTAGTCATTCAGTCCGAAGATCGGTTGACTGCAGCCCTCTACTGTAACCTTTCCCCTGGTAATTCCTCTCTGCCCTTGCAGTTCTTCTGTTTCAAATCTTGCTATACCTTGCCTATGTAATTTGCTCCCTTGGTCTTTCTCGTGAGACTTACCCTTCTGTTATATTCCCAATAAATCCGTCATGTCTCAAAGTCTGGCCAATCCATCTGTGCCCTTTCTTCCTGATAGTTCCTGTGCACCTGGAAGGATGGTTCCAGCTTCCTTTTGCTCCATACTGCTAATTTGGGTAAGGTTATATTGAAGAATGTAATTCAAGAACAGAGATATTGACAAGTAAATTTCAATTAATGATTGATCCAAATCGTCAGCACTAGCAGAGGGATTGCATGACGCCTATGCATGCGTATCATTTCGGTCATCCAGGTGACCATCGACCGGGGGTGTGTAAATCTCGCAAGCACGAGTGTCTTAACGTTTTTTAAACACTCCCTGTTGATAGTCACCTGGATGACCGAAATTCATGCATATGAGTCTGAATTCCTCGATTTTTGTTAATTATTTGCATCAATTTTACTAAGTAAGTGCTATGCATATGGAGAGTACCTTATGGCAGTTCACCACCTGTCGGATGCGGCATGAAACATTATGCCCCTTCCGTTAAGAAGAGACTAATGCCACCTCACCTCCCTTCCTTCACTCCCCAAGTAATTAACCCTTCCCTTACCAACTCATCCACCCGTTATTGAATGCCTTAATGGCCTCAGATGTCGATCGCCTCCCCGAAACAACCTGCCAACCAATGAAAGCGAGGTGCGCTACATAGTAGGGATGTTTTCTGGCATGAATATCTACGAAATATCCACTGTAGTAAATAACTTTGCCAGCAAATGTCGTGTCATAGTGGAGGTATAAGCATCAAAATAAAAAATACTAAAATTACATTTATCTTATTTATTTGTTTATTCATCTATTTGCTAATTTTGTTTATTTATTTCAGCGGCCTGGCGGAGATTTTGCGGACTACCTCCCTCACTATAGTGAATTCCGGTCAGGTACTGCTCCCAGGTTAAACACAAACTTGTAGGCGAGACCTTCAGAGAAGACCCTGAAGAGAAAGGGCGCCATAAGGGCAAGTGTTTGTCCATATATATTGTTACTGCCATTGTTATGTTTCATGCATATTAATTATGCCTACCAAGACGGCAAATAATCGCCTGTTGACTAGACTAGACAGTGGAAAAGTGCGAAGCTGTGTTGCTGCAATAGATATATGACGCTTACGCAAAGTCACACGCCATAAAGAACAAATTTAGTTTGATGCGTCGCATCGGTGAATGTGGCACAGTGTTCTCAAGCTGCGTTCGGTTGGTCAGGGTGAAGGGGTCGAGGCTCCTCCATCCCTCGCGAGGTCGTGGTCGGCCGTGCGCCATCGAGCGTGCTTTGCCAGCGGCACGCGTCACGGCCGGGACATCGATCCGTGAAGTTACGCCTCACGCCGCGCCCCAAGACGCATGAAGGCTCGGCTAGCACCACGCCGAACACGTTTGATGAAATTGATGTGATGAAATAATTTTATGATACCCAAGAATGTATTCCTGTATGAACGAATTCTTGTATCGTGCGTTCCACCTTTAGTCGACAGAATGGCCCTTATTGGCCAATCCCAATCCTGTATCCCAATTTTACCATCCGTCAGCTCAACTCAAGGCCACTCAGGCAATCATTTTCAACGTCGAACTGCATTAAGGTTAGTTACTTAGGGGAATAGTATTTACGTAATGAAAGACTCCTAGATGTATGCATACTGCATAGAATTATGTTAATTCTTCTGCTGCATTGACCACCATTGTTGTTCGGCCCTCACTGACTTAGGCTCGAGGAGTTGGTTAAGCTTTACTGCAAAAATGTGGCAACAATGGGCTGTACCGACTGATGGATAGAATGTTTGGCATGTATATAATGATATGAAATTTTAGCGTAGATTCCTATTTTTTATATTCGCAACTTCACCTTCTTGGGACGATTTCCTTACATTACCCTTCAAGTTGGCCAGTATCTGTTTCCCTACCTCTTCACCACGTACCAACCACTCTTCCCATTAAAACAATGCTCAGCCTCAATTTTCTTCTATTTTTCTCTCCCCCTTGGATTTTCTTTGACGATTTTCTTCCTTCGCCTACCGCATCTGACAGTTTTCACTACTTCACTGTCCGATTTTCAACGAGAGTAGTGCGTCTACCTCGGAACTTAACGATCTTCGGCCATCAAGCGTTATGAGGCCAATTTTTCCCATATTCCGCCCCTAACCGCCTTTGGCTCGAGGAGTCGGTCACGGTTTACTGTAAAAAAATGGGCAACAATGGAAGCCAAATCACTCGATACTCGATGGAAGAAAGTCTTAATAGTTGCACGGGGTTATCAAGCAGCATAGAAAGTTTCATGGGGTTAGTTTTCATTTTTCACACCTATAGCGTTCCACATTTAGTTGACAGTGTGGGCCTAATGAAAAACGCTGTTGCCAAACGTATGCTTCATGTGCTTGCCTTTATACTACGTAGTCAACCATTTCGAACACCCTAAATTGAGTAAAACTATGTGAAGGTAATTTAGGTAACAATTGCTTCATATTTGAGGACTCCTAGAATTGCAGTCAGTGGACAGCACAGTACGATGTTAGCTCCCCAGCTGATATTGGCAACATCGCATCTTCGGCCTTATGGAGATTTACACCGTAACCGAATCTCCATAAAAGTCCATACCATCAGCCAAATGTTGAACGCCCTATAGATTTGGGTTTCAGGATGCTCAACTGCCGTGGATTAGGAGAACAGCACAGACGGATTTCATACGCGAAAAATTCGGAGAACACGCGTTTTGGTGAAAACTTCTGCGAGGAAAAAGAGTTTGACAATGGTATCAGACGCACTGGATTGGGACCAGATAGAGACTCAATGGACACAAGCTAGCCTAAGGTCACTGGAAAAAATACAGATCTAACGAGTTTCGAGTTAATTTCATGGAATCATTTTACCTCCACACATGTTTAGGACGGATCACGCAAGCTTTTTAAAAGTGAACTTCTGTCGATGGGCACTATAATACGAATATATAAAACGATGGTACAGCCAGTATTGTAATATGGCTCGGAGGTTTGGACCCTTACAAAGAAGTCACAAAAGAAACTCATTACTTTTTACAATAAAGTATTAAGAAGAATATTTGGCCCTACACTAGAAGTAGACAAATGGCGAATACAAAAGAAACAGAGAAATAAGAGAGCTGTATAAAAGGTCAGACATTGTCGCAGTAGTCAGAAGCAAGAGATTAAGATGGCTGAGCCATGTGCTGCGGAGGGATGAAAATTCTATGATAAACAGAACATGGGAAGGAAGACTTAAAGGAAGGAGACCACCAGGGAGACCAAGATTGAGGTGGAAATGACAAGTAGAGAATGATTTGAGAAAGATGGGAGCAGAATTGGAGATGGCCGAGGATAGAAGTGCTTGGAGACGGCTTGTTGACGAGGCCAAAGGTCTACTTGGTTTTCAATGACCCCAGGAGTAAGATTAAGTAAGAATTCAAGAGAAATTCAATGTCAAACGGATCGGTTCAAGAATTATTTCTTCCCGCGACTCATTCATTGTTTCAACAAGAGCACATCGGAACACATTTTAAAAATCACCCTTTCCCCAACCAAATTCATGTTTCCTAGCCCCATCATTTGTATGGCTGATGGCCTAACACTCACTGCCACATGACAAGTTCTACTCTTCGATTCTGAGGTAAACACGACGCCCATGCCTAAGAGCGAAATTCAAACGAGTGATCTTAAACCTTTCATTTCACCAATTTGGCTTCCGGGTTGCCTACTCCTGAATATTTGATCCGGGAGACGATCGTACCAATAGCTAGAAATCCGGGGAGATTCCGGGCTATTAACTTGAAAGCATAAATAATGCTACCGTTGAAATTGTGTTCTCAATGAATGAGCTGCATGGATTCTACAATTTGATCCCAGTTCCACAATTCCTGCTCCAACAAGATCAAGTTCAATTGTAATCAAATTGTAATTGTCATCATTTCCCATCGTATACAAATCAATTACAGTATAAAATAGGTACTTAGATACACTTACATATTCTGTGATACAAGTAGAAAATAACACGTTAACAAAAATTATAAATACAGAATATTTTATAGGACTTTACCTAGGCTTTAAATGCGAGGAAAACGCCACAATCAGAGGGGAGAGAGATTTTACAACTACCGTCCGCATCCGGGAGTCTCCAGAAGGATTCGTAAGGGTTGGCAGCCCTGTATGTATACCGTGGCCTGCACGTACAATATTATCGCCATTAGAGGAATACATACATGTATGCATTGCAATCGGGGCAGCTATGCCGTTAGAGCTGATATTGTCTAACCCGCTGTTGGTTGGTAATTTTGGGAAGCATTTGAAAGCTGAGGTTATGTGCGTCGACAAGGTTAGGCGGAAAATTAACGTTGCTAAGCGTTACATAGTAGAACTACAGCATAAGTGAAGAAATTAAATAAAAGGAATATATGCGGTAGACTTTTTTGAGCTCCTCTAACTCAATACATTAAAACTGCACTTCACATGATGTAATACTTGGAGAAATTTGTTGTGCAGCTTAGATCAATTGTGGTTTTCTGTAACACAACTAAATCTCCTGTGTATTTACTTCAATATGGCCAAGTAAATAGATTAGTAGGGGAAGGTTTTATTGATTTTTTTGTTAAGGTGGAGAAAAACCCGGCGTCGTCATTGGCATACTTTTGTCTTCCTTCTTCCTTATTACTCATTTTGTTTATTAGACATTAGTTCTCTCGATAATTGAAGGGGGTTGGTATTAGGTTTAACATGCTTCGACAACTCAGCCAGCCACTGGCACTTACTTGACTTCAGTGCCGCGCCCAACGATGCTTAACTTCGGTGACGGAGCGAGAACCGATGTTTCCATCGCGGCAGGCCGTTGCCCTCTCTTGAATTGGAAAGTACGTGGCCCATCTTCTCCTAGTCACCCATTGACAAGAAAGAATATTTTTGTCAGCAAGCGTGACGCAGTAAAGTATACCAGACAAGAGAAACAAGAAAACAATATCAGCTCCTTCAGTACAGCAGTCTTGATTGCAATTTATACGTATGTGAGAACAGTACCGGCCGAAGCTATTTAACAGGTGCGGGAAAAATACTGTTCGACCGCCACTAATAAATAGTTTGTTTGCCAATCGTGAGTTTTTAAACCACACGTTACTTTGAGGGATACTCTGATGTTTTAGAACTATCCTCTTACTTCCTCTTAAGTGAGTTTAAGGAGCAAGAGTGATTACAGGGATTTCTTACACTATGCATACTTCCTGTGTGTGTGTGGATGTAATTGGAACCGTAAATTATAGTGAAACTTTAGCCTCAGTTCCTTTCAATGAGCTAGTGACAAGAATGCTGATGAAGGAAATTTTAAGTCCGTAGGTTTCATTGTGCTTTTTGTCGAAGTTAGTTTTGAATGTCAGTTACTTTTACGATTTAACAAAAGAAGCAGGACGTTAGTAACATTTTCCGATTTCCATACTTTCTGTTTCACTTTCTTCACATTCGCAAACGAGCCGCAGACTGGCCTCCCCTGAGACGGGCACCCGTGGCTTTTGCCCACGTTTCCCAGTCCTTGGAGTGAGAACCTACAATAAAAAATAAGTGCAGGGTTTTCTGAGAACTTCCACCACGTTGAATCAGTATTTCCCTAATGACGTTTCGAATGCACTTCAGCATTCATCATCTGGGAATTTCGAAGTGCCGACTTCGTAATTCTCTTTGGAATCCACTTCGGAATAGACCTCAAGTTGAATGCTGCAATTCGTTAGAAACGTCGCGTCATTCAGGAAATCCTGATTTAAAGCAGCGGAAAATTCTGTAAAATCCTTCACTCCCATGTACATGTAGATTGTCCCCTGTTAAGCCATCTCAACGGTGTGTGGCATGGGGTGAGTCTTCTCCAATGTTATATAGACTAAGTATTTTATTCGTTTCTCAACTACATGCACAGCGGTACAAGAACTAAACAGGAAGAATGCAAGACGTGCTATTAGTACTACTTATCAAAAAAAGCCACAACAATTGGAGAATAAATGAAATAATTAAGCGACCCATTTGAACATGTCATATGAGAAACGCTGCGAAAGCCTGCTCCTGAAAAAAATAAATAGAAATAAAGTATTGATGCTTTGCAATTTTGAAGCTATTTTATTTGTTTTATTAATTAATAACACCACCATCTTGCTCATTCTTCGATTCTTTCTTCTTTTCTCGGAATCTATACCGGAATTAGCTCTTCCGGGAACTCCGGTGACCTCAGTCGTTCCAGCAGGCGGAATTAATTATAGAGGTGTGTCAAACTCGGCGGATCACTAGTCACCCGATGTCAAAGGCCTCGCGGTGGGTCACGCCCAGTCTGTTAACCAAGACCGTGGGTGTTTTATGGTGTCAAGTTGAATAGTTCATCAGGTGTCAAACCCAAATACGTGCGAAATCAACGCATTGGCAGACTCGTGTACAGCACACAGAGGGCTAAAATCTAAAACATTTGCCAAAAGTTAACTTATTGGCTTTCATTTTGTACGATGCAACGACAAATTATGAGTATGCAACACATATACGGCAAATAAAAATATTTTAACTTCAGGATTTTTCTTAGATCTGAACACGTCATTGAAGTTAAGAACAAATACCAAAAACTTCAAAAGACCCTTTTCCGCAAAAACTGAAATATTGTTTTAGCCCTTAAAGCACCAAACGGTCTCAAATGACATTTTCAAAGATAGATATTGTAAATCAGCAAACACAATGAAGATGATTTTAATGTTAAATTGGTCAATATATATATATATTATTTATGCAACTATTTCCTAAACCATTAAAATGCACTATTTTAATTCCAATTTTCCAATAAAATGCTAGTAAAAAAAACTTCACTGTCACAAAAGTGTGACGAAGATATTTGCACCAGATTTATGAGTAAAATCTATACTAAAATCTGAAAATTAAAACTTTTTCCCCCAGCAGCCCACCCTCCACTACGGAATAAGTATCATGGGTTCAATTACATTGTAAATATTTCTACATCTACATCTACGAAGTACCGTGTAAGCCACCACTAGGGTGTGTGGCACGGGGTGATTCCACACCAGGCATGCAGCACTTGTCCCAGTACAAATCAGAACCTCGCACGTTCCCCCGGCCGCTAGGCGCAGAACAAAAAGCAGTCAGAAGAACAGTGCGCAGTCCAACCAGAAACAGAGAGAGTGATACGTCAATGAACATGCAAACATACAGAATAATGCTAAAGACACATCTAGTGGTTAATATCACTAACACTATTAATGTATGAATGCTGCGAGATACTACCTCATGCAGAGAACAAAATAATGACGGACATATCAAGCGGTGTTAGTAATGATGCTATGTTATTAAACACAAGTGAAAATTCCACTCCACCTAGTGAGGGTGGGAGTTTCATATTATCGATCAATCGCAACTATTATGATCCCTTATTGTACGTGGAAAAATGACATTTTAAATATATTGGTTCTGCAGTCAATTTCCTTTATCCTATTCCTGTGATCGCTTCTACCGTAGTACGTTGGCTCTAGAAAAATATGCTGAACGTCCTGCAAAAAATTGTCTGCTTCTAACTTGCGCAAAATATTTAACCTGTATTTCTCCCTTCGATCAGTTATAGATTCCCGCCCTAATTCCTTCAACAATTTAGTAACACTGCTAAGTTTATCGCAGCAACTTTTTACAAATCTTGCTGCTCTCCGCTGCATTAGATATATTTCTGAGATTAGTTCTATTTAGGTTTGGGATGATGAAGGTGTTATATTTGTACACTTACAACATATCATCTCCCTGTGTTGGGTAATGGGAAATTGGTGGGTAAGTGACTCACGGTGCATTGGTTTGTTATCCACTTGTAGCATTTGAAGTTAGCATTTGGGTAACTCATAGATGTAGATGACACAAAACCGATAAAATGTGGGCCATCTAGTTACAGTATTGGGCCCACAATATGTACGCCACCCAGAGCTGAGTTGAGCTGCGGAATTTTCGGATTTTTTTGCAACAAAAGTGAGCTCCATGTAATCTCGACAACAATTTGACAAGCTTTATGTTTACTGGCATAAAATTGTGGAACTGTTTCATATTATTTACAATGTATAACTAAGTGGACCCATATGAAATGTTTTATCCACGACATAGGTTTCGTAACGGAAATCGTTTCGAAATCACGAAATAGATCGTCATCATGTCCACCCAGATTAAATATTGTATGCGGATAGACTCTGACAAAGGATACACAAATATTTACTCACACATTGTTAACAAAAGCATTTTACACCAGCATTCTCTATAAATTTAACGAAATAATTGTGCATTAAAATGTTTTCCATGAACACCATTTAGCTGTTTCCCTTATTGTGGGACCACCAGATGGGATCCCGTCAGTCTCGTGAAGCGAGGGTTTACGACTGTTTAATGAGAAATTATTCTCATTTTTCTTCCGGAAACCCACATTTTCAACCATTCACAAACACCTCAGAATATGTATTTGGGCTCCCCTGTCGGGAAAATGAAATCTTAATAGGCCATGAGCTATTTGCATACAAATGGCTGCTGTGAAATCAATCATTTTAAGACTTATTAGTAGACAAAACAGTTCGAGTTTTGTCTACTAATAAGAAGTTCGAGAAAATGTCTATTTTTTGGGAAAAAATATATATAAACATTTCCATGTCCCCTTTCACAATACATGACCATTTAAAGTTGTGTGCTGTATTATATTTACGAGTTCATTTGCAGCTCAGAATTACCTAAGTGAAATCAGGGAAGTAAACACGAAAACCGATAGAAAAAAACATTTCCGTGTCCCCTTTCACAATACATGGCCATTTAAATTTGTGTGCTGTGTTATATTTACGAGTTAATTTGTAGCTCAGAATAAAGGGATCATTATTATTAAAAGCCAGGGCTAAGAACCCAAACAGTTAAAATTCATGTAATCATGCTTATATTGAAATCTATTACAATTCAGAAATTTGTAACAATGGCCGATTCCCTAAAACAACCTGCCATACGCCTCTGAGGTGATTACGTAGCTGTACATTTACATTAGAATTGGCATATCAGCCATCCAAGGCACGCGATGTGAGCGCAGTGTCTTCTCGGCTGAAAGACTACAAAAGGCTTCCTCTTAAACTGTGCAGGAAATGTTTCATTTGGGTCTCCTTTTGTGTAGGAAACGGTCAATTTAGTCGTGGGATATGAATCGAGTGAAGTCATTAGGGAAGTTAACGAGCTAGTTAGTTTTCCCTCGAACTGAGTTACGCACTGAGAGCATGGAAAACCAGTGGAAAGTTCGCCATCCCTTTCCTTAAGTTCATCAGTTTCATTTCCACCTACGCTCAAAATAAATTTACGTGTGGAACAAAATGTGCTTCAATTTGCACCGCGTCTCAGACAAGAGCCGGAGACAGTTTCAATTCAATTGGTAAGCCAGTGGATAAAGGAACGCCTGCATACTAGGCAGCTCAAAAAGGCTACACGCTGTAGATCGTAAATTAAAATTGAATGTTTACGGTTCAAAAGTTTTTATTACAAACAATCTAATGCAAAATCATCTAAAAATACATTTCAGTAGAGAGAGGAAATAATTACGCCAGTTTTTCTAGTCCACAACCTAATGAAAATATTTGAATTAGTAATCTTTGGGTCAGCCGAGAGCGTTAAGTTGCCCTATTGCCCAGGTGATGATTTTACCGCTGGAATGTCGCGGCAGGGAAAAACATACGGAGTAAACTAAGATCTGGAAGTAAAGTTATCTATAATTTTCCCTAGAATGTCCCGTTTATCCATTAAATTTAGTTGCATTCCAGGGAATGTAAAGTTACATCCACCAATATGAATTGATCATTTTTTTTGCTTTCAATAATTTAGAATTCAATTGACATTGATATTATTTATATGTTTCAAACTGAAATATTTGCCTTATGAACTTTGCGAATTTAATTCTTAGCGTATGGTTTCATTTAATCCACAAATTAAAGAATAAAATTGATGGTATCTTGACGCATGAAAGTCAAGTCTGCTTTCTTGCATAAAATAATCCACCTAGCATGGCCATCGCGCGCAACTGGCTCATGAATGTGATGACCAATGCATTGCTTTTTTGTAAATTATTTCTATTTTGCATTTTTCTAAATAAATAGTTACGGTACCATGACTGTCCCGCTACTAATGATTATGTTTATGGCATATTAACTGCACAGCTGATCCATTCAACATAGTCAATTGCGTATTTTCAATGGTTGCAATAATCCCCTGTGGCATTGAACTGTTTGGTTCCATCTATTCCCTTCTTTCATCTATGGTTTAAGCAGTAGACGTGGACTTTTTAGCGCTCCGGTTGCCATTTCGCTCCTTGATGAAGTTGAAAGTCTATCGCTATGTGTAACCTAAGACTTTAATCATAAGACAAACTCAATTTTTGTGCTCAAGGATAGATTCAAACCAGCGACCTATGGGTTTCCAGGCCGGTGTGTGGCCGACAATAATGCCACGTTCGACTTCTCTAAGGTAAGCTCTGCCAGTGTATTGAATGCGAGAATCTCGCTAACGTGAAAATACGTCATTCGATTGTAGCCAGGCGATTTTGTAAGCAATTTGGTAAGTATTTGCAATTTGGTAAGCAATTTGGTATTTAGTAATTCGACCTTTTCGTTTCGCAGTGGAATAACTGTTGATCTATTGCCTTGAACTTCCCTTACGTATGACCAAAATGCTTTTGGGTTATCCTGTAACTGTTCTACTAATGTTTTTTTTAATCCATGAATGCTTTCCGAAATGCTTCCTTTCTTTCCGAAATGCTTTCAATTATGAAATTTTGATCACCAGTGGACAAATCTCTACGGAGGTTTTTCATCTTGGCGTGGCATACTCTCTGACGTCTTAACGATTTTCTCACTTCTGCATTGTACCATATTGGTTCGCTGCTCTCTTTTTTTACTTTACTTGGAATATATTTTCTGATCCCCGAATGTACGATCGAAAGAAAAGCTTTCCAACTACCCTCCGTGTCTAACTTTACGCTTGATTCTTGGAAGTCGGGAAGACAATTTTTTAGATGACTCTTGAACGCATTGAAATCGGCTTTCTTTAAATGTAGAACCTTCTTATTTGTTCAAAAGTTTTAATGATATTCAAAGAGAACTTTGCGGTAACTACTCTATGGTCACTAATGCCCTCAACAGTATTTACCTTAATTACTTGTTGCGGTTTATTTGTTTCCAATAAATCAAGAATGTTGTCCCCTATGTTAGGCGTCGTAGCTATCTGATGTAGGGCATTTGATGAGAACGTGCACAGCAGGGACTCGCATATATATCTTTGTCTCTTCCCCCTGATTAGTAACTGTCTCGATTTTCTCAAGAGCGTTCATTTTGAAGTCTTTGAGGAGGACGTGTAAAATTTCGGTAGCAAAATCGCTAAGATGTTTGTTCTCGAAGACTCATAACCTGGAAACGACCGGAACAATGGCTCCATAATAACGCTCCAGATATGAAAAAGAATTCCTTCTGGTCAAATCCGCCGCGTTGGTGCGGCGTAAATGTGCATCCGACAGCGACAAATTTCTCCTGCATTGTTAGCAAACTCATAGTAGCGTAGTGCATGTTGGTGGTATATCGCCTCCTGACAAGAATTAGCAGGTTTTTGGTGGTGTATTGAAAGTCGTAGCTTCATTAACCATGTTGGGGTATGATGTAGTCATGGGCGCCCATACAATATTTTCCAGGGGGGGGGGTGCAAGACATTGGTTTAAGAAGGGGGGGGGTCCGAGGAGCCTTCTCCTGGAAAGTTTAGTAAATTTGAGGTCTCAGGAGTACATTTTTGGAACATCTTAGATGTGAGACAATTTTCTGAATTTGTTACTAAAATATTAATTTAATCCTGCAAAAACAAAAAAAAATTAAATTTTCCCTTCCCTGTTTTATTAATCCCGGGAGGCTAGAGGGGGGCCGCGCCCCCCCTCCCCTTCCCCCGCGTATAGGCGCCCATGGGTGTAGTATATGTTGGTGATAACTCACCCCCTACCACACACCCTTGAGGTGGCTTGCAGGGTCTTATGTGGATGTAAACAATAACGGACAACGGCTCATCCTTTCGCACGTGTACGAAGGGAATTGAGTACGGGACAAATGCGACGCGAGGGATGGACACGGAGGGCGACGCCAGCGCTCCTGTGGGTCATAACTGAACACAGCACACGCACACACACACACCACTCCGACTCTCTGGATTAAAATGCATGAGTCACGGAGCGGCCGTTGACCGCCCGACGCCGCCTATAACCCCCCCTTCCCCCGGCACCACCCGGTTACCCCACTCGACCCCCCCCCACCCTCCCGTAGCCTTGTGGAAGTCCACGCGGCTCCCCTCGAGTGCACCGGCAGACACTGGAAGCAGAACCAACAGCAGGCGAGAGAAGCAGGGCGGAAGCCAAGTCCATCATGGGACACAGCTCCCGGGGCGGCCGTCGAATAAAAAAGCCAAGCGGACCCAAAATGCATCATTCTTTCCTCTTCTTCCCTACTTCTCCACTCGGACACCCCGAAGAACCATGACGGTTGAATGACATTACATCTTTTTCTGTACGAAGAAAAACACGCACGACATATTTTTCTAGGGCTGCTCCTAAAGTCCTGTACACACTTGGTGTAATTTGTGGTTTCAGGCGTAACTTTGTGGAATTTGTGAACACAATAGTGATAACTGGTAACTTTTTTATTCAAAATAAAGATACATGTGTGGAATCACAAGGCTACCAGTTGTCATTATCATGTAACTTTCTCCGCGTTAACAGCCAAATGGTATGCCATCTCCCGGTGTGCAATTCATCATGCAGATTTATGCGTTAGGATCGCTTGCGATTGCCTTGCTCAATTAAGGAGTGAAACACGTAAATATTTTCTAGCAATTACGCGGAAACGTTGTGCGCTTTACCGCCTTTATTTGTTTGCATATAGAGCAATGAAATTGTTGGTATGAAGACGTATATTTTGCAATGGAAGTGTTGCATATGGATCGAAATAATCAGTGAGTATAAAATCATTTTTTTTTCCTGTGAATTATAACTTATTTTTTCTGAATAATTATGCACGGATAAATATTCAACTACCTGATAATTATAAACGATCAAATTGTTTCCTGTTAAAAAGTATGATAATAGCAATGATAATGATGTATTCACTCTTGTCAAATAAATAATGCATAGTTTTACTATTATCACCAATTATAGGTAATACACTCTAAACGTCATCCATTACATACGAAAAGCAGTCACCCGCGCCAAAGTGTTTCGAAGCCTGCGTCTTCGTGTGTACATAGCGGCGAAATATTTCTCCACACAGGTGCCACCAGGTGTATGGAACATACGAATTGGCTGGGCGCAGGATTGCAGGGCCATTCTGGAACAAAAAATGTTCCTCATTATAAAATCCACAGTTTCAGACTGTACTTTGTAGAATCATGTTATATCCATTTCAAAAACTTTTGTATTTTACTACACTTTATTTTTAAAATTCACAACGCGTTTCACCAATTTTTGGTATCGTCAGGTGCAGTAGAGTTTGCCAAAAATTAGTAAAACGCGTTGTGAATTCACCGTTGGAACTCACCACACAGGCAATAGTGGAAATGATACAAGCATTATATGTTACATTTTTTCCTCAGTTAAAGCATGTTATGACCATAGTTTTCGTGGCTGTATTCGATGTTTAGACGAAATTATAATTACATATGTTATTTTTTAAATATTGGACTCGACGTGACATCTTGATATTCACTATCAACAATTATAATAATAAAAATATATTATTTCGTGTTTATAAGAAAATTTGTCAATACTTCATCGAATTACTATGAAATATAACTAGTGATCCCAAAAGTATACTAGGGAGTAAATGTTCATTGTGTTCTTGTGTTATTGGCTGATTTCCTTATCGCTACCTACTGTCAGTTAGTTGAGACAACGTTGGAATTAACAAACGCTTGGTATGATATGTGCTGCTTTCTTAACATGTGGTGATACTACGTTGATATATTCGAAATACGGGTAACGTTAAATGCATAAAGTGTTTTATGTGCCCAAAGAAGCCAGGTTAGATTAATATCTACCTCACAGTTCAGTGCACGCGTTGCAAAGCTTATTTCACGCATCATGTGCTGAGAGAATTTCTATCGATTATGATGGCCGTATTGCTTCATGCTGCTGTTTAAATTCTAAAGAATTTGATGTTGATGATACTGACAGTAGCAGTGCTTCCTTTTTTCGGGGACTATATGATGAAGTCGATAAACTAGATCAAAATTCAAGGACACTGTGGAAGCTTTCTTGAGTCAAGTCTTGAAAGAGTTGATGTTATTTTTGCTTATAAGTTTCTAACAAATAGAATTCATTATGCAATAAGCACAGCTAGTGGTTGGATTTATATAACTCTAGTTTGTTTTTGTTCTAAGCCAATCAAAAAGTATTTTTGTTTATAAATGAATAGCTTCATGAATAAATATTTTTATATATCTTTACTGTTTAGTTTTGTATGTGATTTGTGGCATGAGTGCCATGGAATACTTTGTAGATGTATGTATAAACGGTACCCTTGGAAATTAAATGAATAAATAAATATATGCATTGATACATAAGGCTAAGATTTAAAATAACATCTAATTGCCAAAATCCAAGTAGGTATGATGCAATTTTATTCACTTTCATCCATGGATACCACTAATGAGAACAAGTATGCAAAGTTTCATGCAAATCTGTGCATAAACAAAAATGCTCCAACCACCATAATGATATATTGATGGTAGATCAATGGTAGAAAGTTCTTCGGGCGACATAGTTTAAGAAAGATGATACTTCTGCGTATACATGCAACCCTGCAAGCCGCTGCGGGTGTAGGTGAACGTATTAGGAGGTGCCTGAACATCTGACGCGGAAATGGGAGGAAATAGGAAAAAAAGACTTGGAAAAGAGAAAGGACCAAAGCTTATTACTTGGGATGTACTATAATGGCCGGTTGCACGAATCTTTAGCTATGGGATTGAGTGCTATGAGTTCCATTCAGTTATGGACCACATTACTAAACTCGGGTTGCAGGAACTATCGCTTTCCAATCTTATCCCCCAAGAGTAGGGTGGAACGAAAAAATCCAGCTTTCTTCAATCAAATCCGGGTACGTCTCAAAAGTTCTCTTACTTGTGTGGGAAGAATGACGTTAAATATTTACCCTACGAAACAATATCTTTAGTCTACGCATTTTGCCTAAATTTTGACTTTTTACGAAAAAATCTTTTCATTATATTTTTCAAATACATTTCTTAAAGTTTTAGAAAGACCGGGAACCAACATAAAACTGTTGATATATGGTAAACTAAAGCAAAAAAAATAAAATCCATATAATATGCATCTTTAGTCTGCACATAAGGCCTAAAAATATGAATTTTCGAAAACAAAAAAACAGAATTGGAAAAAAAAGGAATGGGTATGGGTAAGATCGTCCACCCCTGTCTTATCTTGAAGAACAGTGAAAGGTGTGGAAGGGCATTGATTTAGTGCAGGGCCTGAATTAATCATTTGAAATATACCAAATGAAAGACAGTTTTTAAAAACGGCTCTCAGACTTCCCTAAAAAATCTAATAAATGGTTTGACGTTCGTGCTTGCAAGTGTAGTGATTTTTTATCCTGCACTAGTGAGTTGAGAAAGAAATTGCCACAGTTTGAACGTCACTTTCTTAAAGATCAAAGTGCAACTCGAAAACTGGCCATAGAAAATGTAGAAGTTATAATTACTTCAAGACATCGAAGAAAAGAAGGTAGAACACTAAGAACTGAAAAACAAAGCTTAAGCAGCCAAAAAATTCAAAATCGAAAACGATATCTAAACTGAGATTGATTATTATACAGACAGCGATTCCAGTGCAAGTAATGATGCAGCCGAAGCCATCTGTGATCAAATCATTCTATCTCGATTGATGGACAGAATGATCCAACCAAAATATGGAACGAAAAAGCAGTTTAAGGCATAACTGAATCGTGCTCGAATGATTCGGTGGTTGGAGGGCAAGGGTTGGACCTCCTCTTGGTGAGTCCTGGGTAGTTCTAATCAACTAGCGAAGAGTTGCATACTACTGATGAAATCATAGCAAAGTAGTAGATATTAGGTTGCAGAAGATAACAGAAAAGAGATTATATTAAGCCAAAAATAATGGTTGAAATGTTTTAACAGCATGCGTCACTTTCGAAAGAAACGGGAATTTGTCGAGCTTATTTTCGTAAAACATTTAAACTGATTGGACGAATGCGAAGACTGAAGATGTATTTTTATTGGCATTTTTTAGGTTTTTCTTCCCCTGCAACGTATTAAGATTGTTTTTTCGGTGCCCCGTCTTTATACAACTCATAAAAGTCATATATTTAGGTCTTATGCGAAGACTAAACATGTATATTATATGGATTTTTTATTTTACTTTCATCTACAACGTTTTTATTGTTTTGTTTCGTAAAAATTCAAATATTTTTGTCAAATGCGCAGGCTAAAGATATTGTTTTATAGGGTAAATATTTCACGCCATTCTTACCACTCCAGTATGACAACTTTTGAGATATACCCGGTTTTGATTGGATATTGTTGGAAGTTGGGTTATTTCGTCCCCCCCCAAAGAGCCATTGCCTCGGGTCTTGCCAACTCTTATACTACTGAATAAAATATATACATGTTTATTTTATGCATATAAATTACTTATGCACAACATAAATAGCTAGTCTAAGTAAATAAACCCGTCATTCGTCACATAGTTACTCGTTTACCAGGTAATTGAATTTCCAAGTGACTCATTCCGTACCTGCCATCTTGGTTACTTATGGAACTCATGTAAGTATTAAACTCCATTCCATCATGCCAAATAGGTTACGAAACCATTCATGAAAACAATATATTTATCGAATGTTGCTGCAACGCATTTTTAACGGATGCTTTGACTTATAGATCTCATAACTTTGTTGGATGCATTTGTATTGTTTCGCAACCGGCCACTAGTGTCTCGTTCTGCACTTCCTGCAGTAACTAACTGCAGTTGGAAGAGGGAATTTTTGTATTATAGAGTTCGGCATTATAACTCTCTTATTTTGCCGGCTTTATAAACTCTTGAGATGTAGTGTGACTTTAAAATAACAACTCATGTGTCACTCTGAAACATGCGTGATCTGAAACACAACACCCGATGCGGCAGTCGAAAAAAAAGCCAAGTGCATCCAAATTGCATCAACCAACATGTCTTCTCTTTTCCCCGCTTCGCCTGGACACGCCGAATCATGATGGCTGAATGACACTCCATTTTTTTGCGCGAGAACAAAAACACGTTGGTATCATTTTTTGAGCAGCTCCGAAGAGAATGGGATCACTTATTAATGATAGGAAGGTTTCTTCCGCACGAAATGGTGTAAGAGAGATGTCACTCGCTCTACTTTGGCCTCCTCATATCGAGTACACGTCAAGCGATTGGGACCGTGAAGATCAAGTACGTGAAATAAACCGAATACGAACTAAATCCGAGCGTTTTCTTTCAAATCTGCAGCGAGCGATCAAAACATTTGATGCGATCATTAGGAGTGAGTTGAGACCCGTTAGAGTCGCGGACGCTTCACAGGTGGCCAAGATTACTGCAAATATTCAGGCCCGCGTGTTTCAGAGTTACAAGAAGGATATTATTGTTTTCTCACATATCTGCAGAGCAAACAAAAGCATCGACAAAAGAGAGATACGATGTCAAGCAGAGCCGTATCCGCGTCTAAAACAGAAACACCTGAGATTTCGACACAATTCCTTTTTCTAATTTTTTACCCGACCGCCCTAACGGTGGCTTACATTTGGCAAAAGAATCTCTCGTGCCAATAATCTGAGAACAGTTTTCATACTTTTGTTAGTATTTTATATGAAAAAATACGCAAGTAGGTACTTTTATTTTTATTGTTGTTACTTTTGGCATTTAAAGGCTGCGATGCTTACTTGGCTACAGATATCGTTGAATCCATAATCCGGCTAGTCATTGAATCTTTCATGTACTCATTCAATCAATGACAATATACGCTCAATCACACATATTCAGCGACAGTAGAATAGAGATCGTCTGGTGGACCGTTAAAGAACAGAACAAAATAAGCGTACGCGTTTGTTCATTTAACAGACCACCCGATTCCAGCAAATTAGTCCAACATACATGCCAACTAGAAGCTCAAATATCGACATTCACTGCGATAAGCGGCAAAATCATAATAATTATTGTTGAAGACTTCAACCCTGCCGTCTATAAACTGGGAAACCTATAGTGTAAAAACTAGATCAAGGAACAGAGGCACTAGCGATGCATTACTCAATGAGTTTTCAAACCTCTCTCTTACCGTCATTTGTAAACGGACCCACAAGAGAAAACAAAGTACTAGACCCCTTAGCTATCAGTATCCCTGCGACCAATAAATCAGTCGATATCCTCGAAGGCGTAAGTGATCAGAAGGGGACTTTTGCGACTTGGAAAACCACATTAGAATCCATAGTTCACCAAAACATAAAGTCTACATATTTTTTATACTTTTTACCTGACTTGAAAATGTACCTCACGATTTCGGCTTTGCGATGAAACCTGTCGTCTGCAAATAAGCCATTGTGAAAATTACAAAGTTGACCCATAGTGCAGAGTTAATAATATGCACTTAATATTCGAACACTATGCAGATTCTGGCATACAATGTGTATATTAGGTATTCGAATATTATGTGCATATTATTAAATCTGTGCTGTGTGGGAAATTGTTAATTCAGTCATGATTACTGAGAAGTTCAGTGATACAAAAAGGTTTTTGCGTCATTAAAATTACTGTATATACTTAATGCATCTCATTAGTACTTATACTTAGAAGTTACTTCTTCACAAGCACCGTGCAAGGGTGGTTACATTCTTCCTTAGAATGCATCTATTTCTTACCATGCGACATAGTACGGTAGATAAGATCATGATAATTAGGGAAAATTAGGGAAATAGGCTGCAGAACAGACAGGTTTATGATGTCATTTTCCCTCGAACGAAAAGAGACTAATAGCTGCAAAAGAGACTTTTAACTTGGACTGCCGAAATGCACTGTAGCCAATCAGTTGATTGGCTACAGTGGTACTGATCGAAGGGTCCCGGGTTCAAATCCGGGTGAAGCCTTTGGACGCCCCTGGAGAAAAAAATCCTCGGAGTGCGAGGTGGCCCAGGGAAAGGAACTCGCCCCCCTACCCTGAATGTGTGAATTTCACACGCCTGTGGCTTAGTCCGGGGTGAGCTCTACTCTCACCTATCAAAAACCAACCGGGTTGAATCACTGACTGAAATAGTTTCTGTAACAATGGTAGCATACCTACAGTGCAGTGCATGTCGATGAAATATCACCAACTGTCAAGAGGTTGCAGGTTTTTGCTATGCATAAATAGTCGTAGTTTCATTAACCTTCTAAGGGCATAGTGTAGAACATGTTGGTGATAACTGACCCCCTATCACGCACCCTTGAGGTGGCTTGCAGGGTATTAGGTAGACTTCACCCTCGACTGCGTTTGATGATCTCTCTTTCAACTGCGCAGAGAAATGCCTCGTGTGCAGCTGGCTTCATCCCCTCCGTCTCGCCAATAGATTAGACCAGCGGAGGCAAAAGAAAAATCCACTCCCACCCTAATGGCTTTAAATACGCGATCTTGTCACGCACCATTAGTGATCACAACAAAACAAAGGTTAATCACCCGAGCGATTTCGACCGGCGTTATTTTATTTCGCCTTGCCCATTAACGAGCCCCTCGCACTTCCTTTTAATTACACAATTGAAGGTCGGCGGTCCCCCATTCTGGCGGCCCCCTGGGAGCAGTGCATACACACATAAGCCTTCTGGCGTTTCTTTCCTTTCCAACCTTCGAATAGCCTCGGGAGGAGGAGGGGCAGTGACATTCGCGAGCCATGACAGAGCGAGCGGGCGAGGTTGAGCGATTCCCCCAGAGACAGGGAGGCATTTGCGCATGCGTGCAATGGACGGGTAAAAAGACGTCATAGGTCACATGACAGCTGATGTCATGGGACGAATACTGCATGCCTGCAGGTCAATTCTGTAACTGTCATAGGAGTCATGGCTATGACGGGGGTCTTATGAAGCCTTTGACGTTCGAGCGATTCTCTAAGACCCCGTCATAAGGCATACGACGATATGGAACGAAGGGGAACAAAAATTAGCTACTAGTAGGTTGGTTGCCCATCGTGAATGAGAATAACCAATGGAAATCACCGACACATCTTTACGCCCCATATAAAAAGTTGACTACCGGGAACCGCGAAATTATAGAAACTATCAACTAACAACAAACACTGTAAGCGAGTGTTTCCTGTTTCAAGCATGTAAACAAATATAAGCTTTCTGTTAGATAGTTTTTTTATATTAATTAAGTTTAGGAAACCTATGTAAATTAATATACTAAATTAACAGTAGTTACTATGATGAGCCCATATTTTGAACAATATCACAAAATGTTGGTAGATTTGGGATTGGCGTATGCGCTGAAGAATCCCGGATCCTAATAAATGGTAGGTCAATATTTGGAGTAATATTTTGGTAATATTTTGATGAGAAGTACCTGAAGACTTTGATGTGTATTTTTGCATTAAGTTGTTCCTAATTTGAAAGTTTTAGTTGTAAAATTGTGTGCAAATGAATATAGTTCACGGATGTAGTGATAACCCATTTCCATCCTTTTGCAGTTATCATTTAAGTACAAGTTTTTCATAATCGTCCATATGCAATATGTGAAACAGCCATGAAATAAAGTGAATTTTATACTATTAAGCGAAGTGAGAAACCCATCGTGCTATTAAGAAAACAAATATCCTTGTAGCATGTTAGGTATTCACTTCATCGTGTAAGTCAGAATTTAGTGTTGAATAACTACTCATACACAACATAACAGTGTGATTACCCTGAGCAAGTTCCACCTGTAATCCAACAGTTAAACGATTCAAACACGTACAGTGATGGATGTCGACAGCCGATGACTTGGTTATTGCCATTATATGACATTATTAAGTTTTAATGTGTCATTGCACAACCTTCTAAAATGTTATATATTTAAAACGTTATGTACCTATGCATAATTTAACGAGTGCACTTTAAAGTAGCATCACAGGATCACAACAGTTCTAGAATCGATGGTATTTAATTATTTATAGATGAAAAATGGACGTTAATTGTTTTAGTATCCTTCGTAATCAGCGAAAATACTCCTGTTCCGCGACCTTATGATGGCTATGACGGGGTTTCTCGAACGTCATACGCGATGACGGCTGTACATTTACATAATCGCTCCTTTTCGCCACCCTCATAGGTATGACGCCCCGTCATAAGAATCATGGTTATGACGCCTATGATATTTACAGAATCAACCCGCTGGTGGTGAATCGCCCTGGGCCCCACACCCTGGTGGTGACTTGCACGGTATTCAGTAGATGTAGGAGCTTAGAAAATAAAATTAGGGGAAATAGGCTACAGAACAGTCGGGTTTATAATGTCATTTTTCACGCGAACGATAAGAGACTACTAGCTGCCAATGAAACTTTTAAATTGGTTTCTCGATAGGTAGTATACCTAATCGTTGGTTTATTAATAATTTCTGTTTCTAATTCCACATAATCCTTATACATATACGCTGCACGGCTCGTATACATCCGAATGAATATTTTCATCCGCTGACTGCAGAGTTCGACTTTACCCCACAAGCTCAAAAATATGTTCTACTGCGGGGATCACCATACGTATTGTATCTATATTGGGACATTTAATACCATACAACAGCGGCTTAAAAATGCTTTTGCCACATCTACGTAAAACAACGTAAACTCTCATTATTTAACACCAAAAATTATGAACATCATTTTATGGATACTTAACATGCAATATGAATGAAACCGGTAATCATTTAGCGCAGTGCAAGCAGAGATGGGCAGTATCGAAAATACGTGTTTTTGAAATACGTATTTTGGATACTTATGTATTTTGTATTTTTATTGAAAATACTTTTTGTAATAGTATTTTGTATTTTGCATCTAAAATAATATTAAGAAGTAGTTTGTATTTTGAAAATACATTAAAATACAAAATGCATACGATGTTTCATATACCTATGTCACAAAAATCTTGGCTAACTTTTCACGTGCAAAATAAGCGTAGCCAATGAGAGGGAAGGGATCGGTATGACGAATAAATTGCCCTTTATTTCTTTTCTGCAAACCCCGTTCATTCTGCAACCAACTCTTTGAAAATGTGGTCGCTCTCACTCTCTCTTGGTACTCTTTAAGTGGTAGGTTGTGGTGCTTGTGATTTGTTGCAATTGACGAAATCGGTTTAAAGGAACGATGTCTAGCGACGAGGAAGTAACATCAAAATTATTAGGTGGAAAATATTTCACCGTTATTAATGAGTTTAAAGGTAAAGTGAAAGCTCAGTGCGAATTGTGCAAACCTGGTGCAGTAACTACTATTAGTGGATCTTACGCAGTCACCACAAATTTTAAGACACATTTGAAGGTAAGCTCAAAATATTATAAAGTGTACATTACTTATATTCATATCCTTTAGCCACCCGTCTGCAAACATTAATTGTCTCCATTCCGGTGTTTATTATAGTTGGCGAGCCTGTAAGCCTCATTATTCTCGGCAGTAAACCTTTTTGGCGTTTTCGGCTATAAACATGCGACATTGGACACTTGTTTTATGTCCAAATGCTTAACAAGATCCTGAAATGGTTAACCAACGATAAAAATGTGGGAAGAAATACGTTCTAGGTGCGCAGAGACTTTTGGCTCTAGCAGCGTTAGTTTTCTCTCGACGTTTGCGATTTCTGAAATGGGCTTTCTCTCACGGTAGGAGCACATTTAATCGTTGAGAAAATATAAACGATGCTCATTTTCACTTAGCAAAGGAGTTGTTTAAGTGTGAGGCGTGGTCAGCGGTGGCCGCCATATTATCAAAAATGAGGTTTATAGACTCGATGGTCCATCTTTTGTAAATATGTTTGAAGGTAATGTTTTGGCTTGTTTTTAGAAATTTTTTAGGATTAGGAAATATTAGGTCCTAGATGTTATTAACTCGCACCGCATATCAATAAGAACTGCGACATCTTACAGCACATATGCATGACTTCCAGAACTGTGATTATGTGGGATTAAATGATTATTTATGTGATGTTAACTGGTCTGAGATTTTATGCAATTTAGATTGTAATGAGGCTGTGGATAGTTTTTACACTATACTTCAACAGGCTGTTAGTATTTTTACTCCAGTGTGTCATATTAGAAATAGCAAATATCCAAAATGGTTCTTCAATTCTTAAATATCTTATCATTGAGAGGAAAATTTATCATAAAATGTACAAGAGAATAGGTAGGGATAGGAAAATTTCGCGATCGCGAATTTCGTGAATTTAGGGAAAAATGTCCTAGGAGTGGTAGTTAGTTACAACATACTCCATACCTACTGGGGAAATGACTTTTGAACTCGCGAAATGTCGCGAATTGTGCCCCAAAACGCGAATTTTCATTATTTGTGAGAAAATGGTTGAAGTACATTTCAAACGCAAGAAAAACATTAAAATTGCAAGCAAATGTTCTCAATTCGATTTAAACGAACTCGCGTGCTAATATTCCTGAGGTATGCGGAAGTTTGCAGTTCATCGTAGCATAACCAGTGTTACGATAACAATCGCGGGAGGATGACATCGGGTGCTTTCGATTTACGGCGCTAACCGGCAATACACAGCTCGTCACGCCGCGGTGCTTTCTATTTACAATTAGTGGAATAACCATCTATCAGCATCTATGATCGGTGGCTCTCCGCTCCGAGGTGAGTCGAACAAAGGAAAAGCAATATGCGCATTTATTCTAAGTAATCTGCTACAGCAGGGTTTCTCAAACTTTTCCTGCGATGGAACACTTTGTAAATCCTGAAATTTTAACGGAACACCTTGTGGACTTCCCATATATTAAAACGTTCGCGGCGAACGTGAAATTGCCGTTTTTCCCCTTGGGCGAACGTGAAATTTGCCGTTTTTTTGCCGCGGGCGTCAATTTTCATAAAAATGAAATCGATCCATTAGTGTTTTTCATTAATGTACATTGCTTTGGTAAGATTTAAAATGATGAATTTCAACAAATTTTGGAAAACCGATGCGCCAATATCAAGTAATTAATTAATCCCCTTTGGTGTATGCAACCACTGCTTACGCGTAGAATTTTCTTCGAAAAAATGAAATCGTTCAATTAATGTTTTTCATCAATGTACATTACTTGTATGCGATTTAAAATGATGAATTTCAACAAATTTTAATAACTGATGCACCAATATCGAGTAATTAATTAATTCCCTTGGGTGTATGCAACCACTGCTTACGCCTTGAATTTTCTTCGATATATGTTTACGTTCACCTTAAACACCTTAAAAATATACAAATGAGCAGTGTTTTTAGACATGGAAATTGATGCAGCACGAAAGCATTCAGTGTTACATCGTTTTTAGTAACTGCTTCGAATTTTTCTTCCAGAGCCTTCACTAAACCCTTCCTCTTTCGCTACGATGCCTTCTTTGGTTTTATGGCTTTGAGAACACGACGGCTCAGTCCAGGGATTATGCCAGGGTTGCCTTTTCATGGGATTTCCCAGAGGCTGGCGACCGGCCTCTCCGCACGTGTCCCACCCTTAGCGTAGACCTAGTTTTTGGCCATTTCCGTCAAATGACTGACTGTTTATTTTCCAGTGACAACTGTTAAGTATCCTAGTTTTATTCCTGGTTTCTGTGTTTTCAAGTGATTTGACGAGTTATTGAGATTCCGAATGCAAAATTAAACGCAAGAGACCGGGCTTTCTAGTATCAAAAAGATGGATTTTATTGTATCGATAAAAGTACGGTCATGTTCATATTCTACAATTGTCAGGTTGCT
The DNA here is from genome assembly GCA_963573305.1 of Pyrrhosoma nymphula. Classification (NCBI taxonomy): domain Eukaryota; kingdom Metazoa; phylum Arthropoda; class Insecta; order Odonata; family Coenagrionidae; genus Pyrrhosoma; species Pyrrhosoma nymphula. Next base: position 111,590,575 of record OY754332.1, read on the forward strand.
TGGGAAAGACTCAATTGGAAAAATTTAAAATCTTCGAAGAACGTAACTGCAGCAAACTTTCACAAGGATGGAAATTCTCTAAATTTACATGTCAATACACGAAATATTTAATTTTTAATTTAGTGCCACTTTTCCAAGTTCCGCCACCGAGGTGATTGTCTTCAGTCATAACATGGCTAGAAGGGAAAGTGTCGCATAATAGCCCAGATCATATTGGGTATAGTATAAGTGACCCTTTTCTAGACTTAGTAATAATCTGTATTTTATGTGTGTGTATATATATATATATATATATATATATATATATATATATATATATATATTGTAATGGTTCACTGTCGGTCACCCGGATGAAACCGCAGAAACCACACATAAACGATAAACTACCCTCTTGACCAGCTGCCACCGAGGACGATTTACCAAAGATTTTTCTTGATAATATAAAATGTGGGGGATTCCCGTTTGCAGTTTATCTCGTGGTGAAGAGACTATGAGTTAGAATAAGGCGAGTGACGACTCGACGACAGGTGAGGGTGGGGAAACAGGTTTTGTAGGGACACCAAAGAATACCAAGGACATCATTCATTCAACAATCAGTTAAACTATATTCAAAACTCACGAACAATTTACATATCATTTACCCTGATGAGCGAGATGATAGGGTTAGTGATGAGCAAATAAAGGATGAATTGATCATGAAATTTACAATTTAACTGACAAAATATTAAAAACAAAATATCAGAACAGAAAACAATATTCGTGCCGTCAAGCGGACTTATCTCAATTATGCAATTAGGCACACTTTTGAACTTTGGGAGGTAATAAAGTCCGTCCCTATAACACAGGTGATTGATTGCTTCTTGTTAACGCTGATTACATAAATAATGATATTGGAGGCAAATCACTGAGGCGTCACTGCGGTACTCAAGCCGCCTAACAGTTGCGTATTGCTGCGGACTGGGACAAAGTACTCGGACAGGGGTGGTATCACACTAGGGTCAGGGCGATATAACGTTACGTGACCTGGATGACCACTGGATGACTCCGCTCCTTGGCGCCGAGGTTCGGGCGGGACACAGGCTCGTCTTATTTGGGTGCGGTTCCTTATTCACGGAAACGGCAATCTCTGCGGCCTGGCTGCCTCTATAACCTCCCTGGCGACCACTTCAGGATGCAGGAGATGATTGTCCGGCTTGTCTCGTAGTCCTCTCTGCGCCAACTGTTAGCGTTGTCCTCTCGAGTCTTATTTCGCACGACTGTCTTTCTTTGCACTCGTAATCGCAGCATAACAGCCGCACGAGCCGAAACATAGGAAGAAGAAGAAAAAGAACCTCCCTGGGTTTCACCCGGCTTTATATGCCCCAGGTGGAAGAGGGGGTTATCGATGCACTCGTGAACTGGGGTTGGGGGAAAACACTTATTCAGCGAGCGTCAAATACACTCGCCTGGCTGACCAGCGAAACACACACACATTTACGCACGCTCACTCACCCTTGCATTCTTCCCACATCGCGTTGGTTAAAGGGGGGGAAGGGAAAGGAGAGGAGTGAAGGAAGGGGGGGAGGGGAAAGAAGAGGGGGTGACGATTAAGATCAGGACGGGCCGAGACCGTCACATAGCCCCCCACCTAAACTATGGAGCCACTTTCGATTTGCTAGCAAAGGAAAGTCTCCAGAGTTTATTTTCTTTTTTTAAACAGCATAAATAACTGTGCGTTAATAAAATTGACGAAATTAAAACACGACTGGAAAAAAAAGATCAAAAGCTCGACAAATCGTTCGGTTCAATCCCTAGTGGCAACCGGGTCAAAATAAGGTTTTAGATTATTAAAATTGTACACCCCGATTTCTTTTCCTTCCGAATCCTCCAAATGACATGAATTCGGTCCCGAATATTTGGAAATCTTGAATGGACCCGTGTATAAATGAAAAAACTTATGAAATAAATTTAATTTTGAATCAGATGGTCGTGGTGTTTTCAGGAGTACTTTATCTCCTATTCTGAAATCATACCCCTTTGCCCTCTGCTTACTTTTTCTCTGACGGCCCGCTAATATAAGCCTCCTCAACGCCGAACGTTGTATTTCTTTACTATCCTTTTGTACCATATCAGGTAATTTCACCATACAATCTTCTCTTGGGGGTTTATTACCGAAATGAACTTCCACGGGCGTTAACCCCGTGCTTTCATGCGTTAATTCATTAAACCACTTATTTATAAATGGAAGTACCTCAGGTGTTAATATGTGTCCCAAAAACGGCACTTCCATGCAACAAAATCTTGATTTTTCCCAATTTAGCGTCATACCTGCGCTAATTACTTTCCTAAATACGACCTGCAAATGCTCTAGGTGTTCCTCGAAGCTCGGGGAAGCAATTATCAAATCATCCACATATGCGGTCGCGAACGAACTTACGTCATCCCCCAGTACTTTATCGAGGCATCTTATCATTGCTGCCCCGCTGTTACGCAATCCATAAGGCACGCGCTTAAATACGTATGTCCTCGACTTATACAAGAACGCCGTATATTTACGATCTTCGGGGTGCAATATCATCTGCCAATAGGCGGAAGTAAAATCAGTGATCGAAAAATATTTCATACCGGCGAATTTTGAGAGGAGCTCCTCTATCCTAGGAGGCTCGTCCCGTTCCGGGATGGTTACGCTATTTAATTTACGTGCATCCACGCACAAACGCACGCGCCCGTCCCTTTTTCTTACCACTACTAACGGGTTTAGAAATGGACTGGGTGATTTTTCTATTATACCCCCTTCGACCATGGCCTTTATTTCCTCATCTACTTTCGCAACACATGCTTGGGGTATGGGATAGGATTTTTGGGCAAATGGAGTCTCATCCGTGAGCTTAATACGGTGGGTGAATCCCCTTGCCAAACCAGGCGTCTTAGAAAAAACCTTCCCGCATCCGAGCAACACCGTTTTGAGTCTATTCTTTTGACTTGATGCTAGCCGTGCCAAACCATTTACCAATACTTCCACCTTTTCCTTCGTCACCTCGGTCTCTTTGCTTTCCTGCTGCAGTCTCGATTGTGAGAGCATATAAAATTCATTCTCTACTATCTCGGAATCAGCACTTTTTAACTTAATTTTGTTCTGCGCAAAGTCTATTATTGCCCCATTTTCCGATAGCCAATCAGCTCCTAGAATTAATTTCCTAACTAGGTTCTTTACTACTACACACACAACTTCGTTTTGCCGGCCGTTTGCAGTAATCGGAATTAGGGCTTGCCTAGTTATCGGACACGACTTCTTATTATTGGCACATAACAAAAAGGATTTGTTTAAAGGTAAGATCGGAATTTTTGGTTCACGACTGCATAACGTTTTAAAAAACATTTCCTCAATGGCAGATATTTCGCTTCCTGAGTCTACTAATGCCTGCACATCGATCCCTAGACAATTCACCTGTATTTGAGGGCTCACCCTCCCTCTCGCGACCTTCGCCTCCTCCATAAGTAAGTCGTCCAGAGGATTCCCTTCTAAAGTAAAAGTGGCTAGTATCGGAATCGTCCCCTCCTCCTGGCATTCCGCGTCGATGAGACTTCCCGCCACTTGACTCTCACTCTTGCTTTTAAATGAACTCAACCCCAACGTCAAATCTCCTCCCCTGTCCGCCTCGCGGGGACCACTCGATGCGGACTCTACCAGTTTAAAGAATTGTCAGTTATGGTGGAGGAAGACGCATTGTTCGCAGCGGGGACGTCGTTTTGCGCGATCTCAATATGACTCCTACCTTGTGGGCCTTCGCACGACGCATTAAAATTGTCAGAAGGTTCCTCACGAAGTAGAGGCAAAACGGGGGGCTCCCCTCTTCCTAATCTACCTCTCATGTTCGCTCGTGGCGACCCACCTCTTGCCATTCCCCTCCCTCTACACACATTCATGGTATTTACCTGCGGCGGCTGATCTCGGAAGCTAGGGTTCGGTCTCCGATTACCTTCATTGGTATCATCGTAATAACCTAACAGCCTAACTAGTTTATCTAATGTTTCCGGCTCCGCGCTTTTGAGTAAATTTTGAACCCAGGGAGGAAATTGGCGAAGTAAGCAATAGCTAAGCTCCTCGTCACTTATCGGCGGATCGCATGATTTGGCCGCTGCTATTTTTCTTAGGGCATATTCTTTTAATGTTCCGTCAGCTGCTCGTGAGTAAAATCCATGTGTCACACGCGCGCGGTATTCGTACCGAGCATGAACACTCCAATACTCCTTTAAAAATTTCTCTCGCACCTCCTCGTATTGGATGGGGACGGGTCTAATGGTGTTCCTCCATAACCTGGCCGTTCCTTCCATTAAACTCAAAAATGTCAGTGGCCACATAGACGGCGCAATTCCTAACAATTTAAAATAGTCCTCGGCTTCGTTTACAAACTCAACCGGGTTTTGATATGCGCTACCTTTAAAAATGGGCTTGCTGACGCATGTACTGGGAAGGACTATCGGGTGGAATCCCGTTCCCATTTGTTCCCCATACATTACGCGTTTCGAAACTTGCTCAATTTTATTTGAAAGGCTCTCCTCACGACGGCGAGCTTCTTCGACACTCTTGTCAATTTTTTCAGACAAACTCTCCTCGCGACGGCAAGCTTCCTCCCTCTCCGCTTCAATTAAATGTTCGACCTTCCTATCCAAAATATCTACGTTGGCCTGTATCTCTCCCGTTTCTTTCTTAAACTCATTCTTCACGACATCCACACGTCCCATTACCAATCGCATAATTTCGCTAAATCGCTCGTCCCTTCTTTCCTCCCGTTCTAATTCCTTTCTTTCCCGTTCCTCCTTCTCCTTTTTATCTCTTTCCTCCCGTTCTAATTCCTTTCTTTCCCGTTCTATTTCCTTTCTTTCCCGTTCTTCCTTCTCCCGTTTATCTTTTTCCTCCCGTTCTAATTCCTTTCTTTCCCGTTCTTCCTTCTCCCTTTTATCTCTTTCCTCCCGTTCTTCCTTCTCCTTTTTCAGCCAATCAATGACCCACGTGTCTCCCATGTTTAACACTTCTTGCGCGGGGGGCGTCTCAAAAGGCTCCGTTTGAACGTCAGCGGGAATAGGTTGGGATACTACTTCTATGATTTGTACCTCATCTCCTTCGTCCGAGTCATTCAACCCACTCATGTCACGCCCAAGCATAAATATATCGCTCCGACTGACCATTTTTATTTCTTATTACCGCGAACGAAACAACTAATCACACTACAGGTATAAAAAAAAATCACTCCTACGATTTAGTTTCACCGTTATTACGTAAATAATAACACCTGTAATCTTAGAATCCCACAAAACTCTCGGCAAATAATGCTCTTTTCTCAAACCCCACGACAAATTAAACAACACCTTATCCAACGAAAGAAAAAAAATGAAACTAAGACACAAGGTCTCATTCGAGAGATTCAAACTTTGCAAACAAGTGTCCCTGTTCGGGCGCCATTATGTAATGGTTCACTGTCGGTCACCCGGATGAAACCGCAGAAACCACACATAAACGATAAACTACCCTCTTGACCAGCTGCCACCGAGGACGATTTACCAAAGATTTTTCTTGATAATATAAAATGTGGGGGATTCCCGTTTGCAGTTTATCTCGTGGTGAAGAGACTATGAGTTAGAATAAGGCGAGTGACGACTCGACGACAGGTGAGGGTGGGGAAACAGGTTTTGTAGGGACACCAAAGAATACCAAGGACATCATTCATTCAACAATCAATTAAACTATATTCAAAACTCACGAACAATTTACATATCATTTACCCTGATGAGCGAGATGATAGGGTTAGTGATGAGCAAATAAAGGATGAATTGATCATGAAATTTACAATTTAACTGACAAAATATTAGAAACAAACTATCAGAACAGAAAACAATATTCGTGCCGTCAAGCGGACTTATCTCAATTATGCAATTAGGCACACTTTTGAACTTTGGGAGGTAATAAAGTCCGTCCCTATAACACAGGTGATTGATTGCTTCTTGTTAACGCTGATTACATAAATAATGATATTGGAGGCAAATCACTGAGGCGTCACTGCGGTACTCAAGCCGCCTAACAGTTGCGTATTGCTGCGGACTGGGACAAAGTACTCGGACAGGGGTGGTATCACACTAGGGTCAGGGCGATATAACGTTACGTGACCTGGATGACCACTGGATGACTCCGCTCCTTGGCGCCGAGGTTCGGGCGGGACACAGGCTCGTCTTATTTGGGTGCGGTTCCTTATTCACGGAAACGGCAATCTCTGCGGCCTGGCTGCCTCTATAACCTCCCTGGCGACCACTTCAGGATGCAGGAGATGATTGTCCGGCTTGTCTCGTAGTCCTCTCTGCGCCAACTGTTAGCGTTGTCCTCTCGAGTCTTATTTCGCACGACTGTCTTTCTTTGCACTCGTAATCGCAGCATAACAGCCGCACGAGCCGAAACATAGGAAGAAGAAGAAGAAGAACCTCCCTGGGTTTCACCCGGCTTTATATGCCCCAGGTGGAAGAGGGGGTTATCGATGCACTCGTGAACTGGGGTTGGGGGAAAACACTTATTCAGCGAGCGTCAAATACACTCGCCTGGCTGACCAGCGAAACACACACACATTTACGCACGCTCACTCACCCTTGCATTCTTCCCACATCGCGTTGGTTAAAGGGGGGGAAGGGAAAGGAGAGGAGTGAAGGAAGGGGGGGAGGGGAAAGGAGAGGGGGTGACGATTAAGATCAGGACGGGCCGAGACCGTCACAATATATATATATATATATATATATATATATATATATATATATATATATATACGAGTTCGTGGAAAATCACACACGCGATAATGTAAATAGACTATGCCACAGGTGGGGCGGAATTAAATATAAACACATAAAAAAAGAACACTCACAATATTAGTTGATATTTCGGTTGCTAGAACCTTTCTCAAAGGAAGACGGATACAGAATGATGGACAGGCAGGGAACAGAAGGTAGGGTGAGATGGGAGGAGAGAGGGGTAGGAAGGGAGAAGAGGGGAGGGGCGGGAGGGGGTCAGAGGAAGAGGGAGGGGCAAGGAGGGGAAGAGGCGGGAGGGGTTCAGAGGAGGAGAAAGGGATGTGGAAAGGAGAAAAGGGGAGGGGCGGGAGGGGATTAAAGGAGGGGAAAGGGGAGAAGGGGCGGGAGAGGTCAGTGAGAGCGATTTAATCCGGGCGGATTGTGTGCGGAATAAAGCCAGATGCAGGCACCTTCTAGCGTACGCAATTGAAGGGGAGAGGCAGAGGGAGGGAGGGAAGCCAATACGCCTACACGGAAGCATTTATCAAAAATGAGATTGTGGGAGGAAGCATGGATCGGGACGGGGAAGGAGGCATTGGGCGAGGACGGCTTGCAGCTGGCTCGGTGGCCGGTTATTCTAACGCTGAGGGCGTTAGTGGTAAGACCAATGTAATATGAATCGCACAGGTTGCACAGGAGGATGTAAACCACATCGTGGGAAGTGCATGACCGAGAGGGGACGGAAGGAAGAGGGTGGGAGAGGAATTTAGCGGGGAGGGGGTCGGTGATAAGGATAGGGCACGTTTTGCATCTCGCGCGATGGCAGGGGTTGGGTGGGGTTTTAGAGCTAGTATAGGGTTTAGTCAACGGTTTGGTGGTTTTTAAGATGCTGGAGAGGTTAGGGGGACGCCTGAAGGTGAGAGATGGACAAATGGGGAAAGTGTTTTTGGTAGTGAGATTGTCGGAAAGGAGTGGGAAAAGGTTTTTAATGATTTCTTTGAGGGCATGGACGCCTGGGAAGTAGGTGGTACAGAGGGAGAGGTTGTAATTATTCTTATTTTGGGTTGGTTTAGGAGGAAAGGGTTTTTTGAGAATTCGTTTATTGAGAAGAGTCTCAGGATATCCTCGTCGGAGAAGGGATTGGTGTAAAGAGGAAAGGAATTTATCAAGGGAATCGGGGTTATTACATATGCGAAAGCCTCGTGTGGAAAGAGAGTAGGGGAGGGATCTTTTAGTATGGGAGGGATGGCAGCTGTTATAATGAAGATATTGCTGCTTATTGGTGGGTTTGATGTGGACTGAGGTGTTGAATTGGTGGTTGGAGAGAGTGATATCTACATCAAGGAAGGTGACATGGGAAGAAGAGAAATGAGAGGTGAAGGAGACAGAAGAGAAATCGTTGAGAGCGGAAATAAATGAGTTAAAAGAATCGACGTCATGGGGCCAGAGAAGGAAAATGTCGTCGATGTATCGGAGCCAGAGTAGGGGTTTCAGGAGTTGTGAGGATAGGAAGGACTCTTCGACACGGCCGAGGAAAAGGTTGGCATAGGAAGGGCTGAATCTACTGCCCATGGCGCAGCCTTTGGTTTGAAGGTAGAAACGGTCATTAAAGGAGAAGGAGTTATGAGTCAAGATGAAGTGGGACAGGTCAATAAGGAAATCGGAGCTAGGGTTATGAGGAGTAGGGCGAGTATCAAGAAAATGCTTAACGGCGGATAAGCCTTCGGCGTGGGGGATGGAGGTATATAGGGAGGTGACATCAATGGTGGCCATGATGATGTCAAATTCCTCTCCCACCCTCTTCCTTCCGTCCCCTCTCGGTCATGCACTTCCCACAATGTGGTTTACATCCTCCTGTGCAACCTGTGCGATTCATATTACATTGGTCTTACCACTAACGCCCTCAGCGTTAGAATAACCGGCCACCGAGCCAGCTGCAAGCCGTCCTCGCCCAATGCCTCCTTCCCCGTCCCGATCCATGCTTCCTCCCACAATCTCATTTTTGATAAATGCTTCCGTGTAGGCGTATTGGCTTCCCTCCCTCCCTCTGCCTCTCCCCTTCAATTGCGTACGCTAGAAGGTGCCTGCATCTGGCTTTATTCCGCACACAATCCGCCCGGATTAAATCGCTCTCACTGACCTCTCCCGCCCCTTCTCCCCTTTCCCCTCCTTTAATCCCCTCCCGCCCCTCCCCTTTTCTCCTTTCCACATCCCTTTCTCCTCCTCTGAACCCCTCCCGCCTCTTCCCCTCCTTGCCCCTCCCTCTTCCTCTGACCCCCTCCCGCCCCTCCCCTCTTCTCCCTTCCTACCCCTCTCTCCTCCCATCTCACCCTACCTTCTGTTCCCTGCCTGTCCATCATTCTGTATCCGTCTTCCTTTGAGAAAGGTTCTAGCAACCGAAATATCAACTAATATTGTGAGTGTTCTTTTTTTATGTGTTTATATTTAATTCCGCCCCACCTGTGGCATAGTCTATTTATATATATATATATATATATATATATATATATATATATATATATAAATTTGTCGTCACTGTGAAAACACCGAAATGTCTTGTTGAAAGTACCGAATTCCTAATTTCAATGTACCGCTTTTCTCCCTCTCAAACCACCGAAAAATTCCTATCCCTAAGAATAGGTGATCACTCTGATTACCTGAAGTTTGTTGATAACCGTAAAAAATGCAAATCTCTTGGTAAAAGTTCCTATAAAACTCAATATGGTCCAAAATAATACTTTAATTAATAAGAAAGTTTATAGTCTCATGTATTTAACCTAAGGATCAATAACAACATTCCATCTACAATGTACTTCGATTGTGAGAATTATGAAATTTTTTCTGATATTAATGACTGTTTATTCAACTATTTCTCTTTTGCCTACACAACAGACTATAAGGATAAACAACCTACTTACAATTTTGGTCAAATTATTGATATCTCTAAGATGAAAATTTCTGTTAAGGAAATTCAGGTTAAACTGGAAAATCTAGATATATTTAAGAGTCTTAGACCCGATAATTTATCACCTTTGCTTAGTCAAAAATTGTAATGTAGCCCTGTACCCTCTTCATATTATTTTTAACGAGTCACTAGAAACTGGTATATTTCCTGAATCCTTTAAAAACGTATAAAAGATATAAGATCCGGTTTGACTTGGTGGAATTTCATTTTGTAAAACGAAAAGTATATTGTCATATTTCTAAGGCCTTTGAGAAAGTTAGCCATTCGCTTTTATAAGCGAAACTCGAAACGTATGGAATATCTGGCCACTTTCTATCCTGGTTTATAAGCCATCTGCCAAATAGGAAACTTGTATTTAAAATCAAGAGTTCGGTATCGCCTCCTTTCAGTGCGGCATCTGGAGTTCTCTAAGGCTCCCACTTGGGACCTCTTCTCTTTTTTGTTTGTGTCAATGACATAGGAATTTCTCATAATCCCATAAAGTATCTAATATACGCAGATGATTTAAAAATGTTCCGTGCCATTGATTCAGACAAAGATGTAATTGACCTTCAGAACAGCTTTTTTTCTCTTGCTTATTGGTGTATCAATAATTCAATGCAGTTGAATATTAATAAATTTAATATACTTACTTTTTTAGAGGAAAATTCACTTTTTTAAATAGTTACAATTTATCTGGTAGAACACTAAACAGGGCGTACTGTAAACAGGACATAGGTGTATTGCTTGATTCGCAGCTAAATTTTGATATGCATAATGAATGGATGGTATCTAAGGAGTACAAGTTTCTTGGCTTTATTTGCCGCCACTGCAAAGATTTTTGCAATCTTTTTTTGCTACAGATTGCTCTATATTTCTTTAGTTAGGTCCATGATTTAATACTGCTCAACAGTATGGAATACATATTATTTTAAATATAATGCTGCTATTGAGAGGGTCCAAAATAAATTTTTAAGGCTGGTTGCTTGCAGATTTATTAATGAAAAAAGGAAGGGATCCCATGATGAATTGTTACATCTGCTTAATCTTATTTCTCTATTTGACCGGAGAAAACATTCAGGATTATTATTTTGATATTCTCTGTCCAATGTTCTGATATGTTATCTTTAATTAGTATTAAAATACCTTCCTTGAACTCTAGGTCACGAAGTTTATTTCATCTACCATACTCTAGTAGTAACTTTTTATATTCTTTAGCCATGTATAGGATGGCTAGAGACGATAATTATTTTTATGATACCTACTGCAGATATTTTTCATTTATCCAAATATTGTTTCAAGAATTATCTAAAGCAGCATTTGTAAGGATCGGAGTTATTCTTATTTTGATCTATGGTGTTCATATATTACCTTCAGTGCAATTGATAATTATTAATATTTTATTGGATTATCTGAACTTTTCATGTATTTCTTTAGATGTCTTTTTTGTGATTTTTAAAAATTAGATTACAATTTTATTTCTTTTATTTTATGATCCATGGTGGATACTGTGCATATGATTTTGAAATGTATTCTTGTAAGAGAAAATTGAGTCCGTGAATGAAATAATATTATTATCTTTTTCTTTTCACTATAATAATGCACTTAAATAACTATAAAAAGCAGGCTGTTTCAGCCTGATTTTCATAGTTATTTAAGTGCATTATTATTCAATTAATAGTAAAGCCTGCTGCTCTATCAGTGATATCAGTTCTTCCGATGACGATTTCGTTTCTTTTCCAGGTGATCAGTGTGACTCTTCATTCCTTGTGATGAACAGGAATTAAATAGAAATTTTGAGGTATTGTGGTGACAAATCAAAGTGCTTGTCAATTTTAACCAAATACCCAACAGTTTAAAAATTGTTCATCGAATATAACACAAGCCTAACATCTAGTGCTCCTGTGGAGAGGTTATTTTCGTATGCTGGTGTTATTCATAACTGCAAAAGACATAATTTGTCTGACACAACGTTTGAGACCTTGTTATTGTTACAAGGAAATGAAGCTTTGTTATGAAAGGCATTAAGGTAAAATAAAACATCTAAAGACATAACATCATAATAAACATCATATACAATTAATTTTGCTGTGTTATTCATGGGTTTCAAGTATTTTCCTGCCCGAAATCTTCCAGTAGTAAGCTATATTTTATGCAAATATGTGGTAAACATACTTGAGCTGCTCAATATCTATTAAAGAATTGAATTTGCAGCTATTTTCATTCAATAGTAATCAAAGGGTTTTTTTTCGTTATCTATTTTGTATTTTAGAAATGTATTTTGAAATTACTTTTGTATTTTGCATCCAAAATACATTTTTCCGAGTATTTTGAACTTTGTATTTCAAATACAACTTTTGAGAGTAGTTCGCATTTTGTACCTAAAAAACAATTTGAATGTATTTTGCCCATCCCTGAGTGCAAGGGGTAGTGGTCCCGACATGCTGATCACAAACCTGATCGTCGTCGTTCTTTAATTAATGTCAGAGCCAGATAATTACGAAGTTAATTTTTCAAAAGCTTTTACCATTAACGGCATGTAAAATTAAAGCGCAATATGATTTTTTTTAATGGTTATTATCAACTTCAACTACGATTATCTAAAAAAAAATGCAATTTGCAGCTGAGCGACGTTCCGGGGCGCGACCACGGTTCTTCATAACGCTTGCACTAGCGTTATCGCTATTTTTCAAATGCGCTCTTGAGAGCGAAAAAACTATTTTCATTTTTATATTTTATCAGACGCTTTAAATCACTAGTTTAAATTGATGGAGCGGATTCTTAAGACAGTCAGTCACTGTGAGCACTGCCCTCCTACAGTGGCTTACGTTTTGGATAATGATACCGACAACGCGAAAGAGGGAAGCGTTATCCTGCCCCTGATTCGTGTTCAGCGTAATCAACTTTATTAAATTTAGGTGCCTCTTTTTTAAATTAGCTCTTCACGCCAAAATAAGTGTTCATTGTAGTGTTGGTAAAAAAGTGCTTTCGATAGACACGTTACAATTAAGTAGCGGTTGTAGGTAAGTAGAGGAGATGACCGACAACTTTATCTCACAATCAGCTGTTCTTTGTCTTTCACATGAGCCACCCCTCATTGCTCAATGACAATTAGGAGCAGAGATAAATGGAAAAGTGCGATTCAAAACACGGGTTTTTGACGAAGAGGTGGACAAATTTTAATACGCATAAATCAAAAATATGGTTTTCGGAAAACTTTTTAGTTTATCTCGAATGAGGTGATTTTCAACCCATACACCAATAATGGGCCAAATCGGAGTCCCTAAGGGACCACCGTTCATTGAATCAAATTAATCGATTGTGGCGATACATGGTGGAAATTGAAGATAGAATTCACTATGACAAAAACACAGTACAAAATTCCATGTTTGTCTTGTAAATGACGCTTTAGACGTCGAAACCGGTCGACAGCATTCAAATAAATAGTGGTATCCATTATGACTACGGAACTATCTCGCTCAAACTACCCTAATTAAAGGATATATTACTTAGGGAATGGAGGAATAGTGGAGAGACATCCGGCGTCGGCAATATTCTACCCTCACAGAGGCCTAGGCTCAGAGAGGGTCAACAGTTTTACGTCCCGTCAGGGTGTACTAGGTAAACAATCCGATCATTTAAATCCATTCCTAATGGCAACTTCGGTGGTCGCGCGTAAATTGGCTTAAAAAACGAATGGATTGATTGGAAGTCGGTAGAGTGTAATCATAACGAAGTTAAACTAAAAGTAAGTTATTGATGAAGTTTAACTTCAACATTCTTGGAGACGGTTTGAATATAAATTTTCGAGAAGGGGCTGAGCTTCTGAAAAGGTTTTCATTCTGACCAATACAGTGAGTAATAAATGATTCATTCAAGTATTCTACCAGCTGATTGCTAGGTTCTTGGACAGTCCCCATTCTTATTTGAGAACTGTCCACTATTTTAAGGTTTTTGTTTTAATTGAGATAGTATTCCATGGCCTATCCCAATAGTGTTTTTTACGTGACACCATCACTTCAGAGGCCGCCCCACTGGGGTCAGACGCCTTTTGCAGCCGCCTCACAGAGGTACAGACGCTGTGCGGACTACCATTCGTCTGTCTCCTAACCTTCGACCAATCTGGCATGAGTGACCCTACCAGGAGCATTGCTCCCGCCAGTGCAGCTCTAGGGGTCATCGGAGCACGCAAGCCCTTCCACCACGGCAAGGTTGTAGTCCAAGAGAAGGGTAATGAATGATATCATTCTTAAAATCAAGCCTAAGCACTGATATTTCACCTTAATTAATTGAAAAAAATCATCACAGCTATGGCCATCATGGGGGTAAAAATTCAGTTCGTGAAACAGAGAAATTACCTTTCCGCGATTTTTCCTTTTGGTTTGAGCGGGAAAATTTTATCATATCTTAGTTTTAATCACGAGGCGTGGAGCGATAATTCGACACTTCAAGGGAAACTATTTTTGCCGTGGGCATGAAAAACCTCGATGTGTCATGTACGGAAATGCCATGGAAATTCGGAAATATGTTGAAGTTTTGTCGGAAAATACGAGCTCTTCCACGCCTCACTTCAATGAGTCGGCCGGTCGGAAATTAATTGGTTAAACTGGTGAACTTCGACGAGTGGAATTGGTTGAGAAATACTTGTGGTGAAAAACTGTTAAAAGAATAGGGCCTAGGCCTTTCTCATTTTTAGCACAAATATAACCTCAGGTAAGATGGTGTGCATCACACAATACAATAAAAACAAAATAAGAAAGTGTATATTCCTCGAAAACGGTGGTAAAAAGCAAACTGTTATCGTTTCTTCCTCTGGCACGGCTGAAATGATGGTTCAGAAAGAATAGAGAAAATACATTGCACTTATGCAACCATATGACGCAAATATTTCAGTTCTAGCCTCAGGCCCATATTTCACTCGACCTCATGACAAGAACTTAGCTGCCGGAGGGAACCTACAGCGCTCGAACGATTTTTTGCCACGCGAAATTCCACTAGACATTGTTCCCCTATGGTTTCTAGAAGCTTCGGGTGAAAGCCTCAATTTACAGGGCCCCGACATGAAAGCGAACTTAATTTTAAAAATGAAGGGGGAATCAGGAAGAAAAAGCTTTGAAATATTTGGCACAAATTGTCGAACGTTTGGTGAGTAATATCTCTCGATCGTTAAAATTATGTAATATATCGGAATGTCTTCTCATTCCGTTGGCTGCTTAATACTAGTTACTAGTGATAGGAATAATCAATTAACTCTGTGGTAGTACTAACAGCACGCCGTGTATGTATCCTGTATAACTATTGTACATTTTTCCATTTACGTAGTAGAAAAATTTATTAATACAAACAGTCACTATAACATTAGTAGCAAACCTATAGTGTTGTACGTTATTACAAAAAGGGAGGAATCAGTGATGATGATGCAGTGCATCGAAACCCGGGTCGATTAAAAATTGTATCTGTGGAAAATAGCAACGTCTTAGTTCTTATTATTGTGTACGTTATTGTGAAATGCCGCCTCCTGACAAGCATTACCGATTGGAAATGCTATTTCTAATTCATCAATAGACATAGTTACAATAACGTTAATAGGGTCTAGTGTAATGCATGTTGGTGACAACTCAGCCATACACCCTTGAGGTGGCTTGTACGGAATTATGTAGATGGGATGCTCTGAAAGTAAGCACCTCAAGGGTGAGTAGTATGGGGTAGGTTATCGCCAACATTCACTACACTGTATCCTAATAAAGTTAATGAAGCTACGACTATTAATGCATTAGCAATAACCTGAGAAAGACTGAGAAAGTGCTCTCCTCACGCTCAAATGGGTGGACTTATACATGGAAGAGCATCTTTCTTGATACTAATTTGTTCGCGAAACACTCAATTGGCTGCATATCAGGTCTGACAGCAAATTTTAGCATGGCGTATCTTATAAGGAAAAACTATAACCAGAAGCACTTGAGAACTCTTTCATCTACGTCTGCGTCTGTATAATATTCTGCTAGCCACCTCAAGGGTGTAAGGCAGGGGGTGAGTTATCATCAACTACACTAATACAAATAGTTCTTAAGATACACTAATACAAATAGTTTCTTTAACAGGCATTCTTATTGCGTAGTGCTTGTTGGTGAAATGCCACCTCCTGACAAGTAGTTTCCGTTCCGCAGCTACATAAATGCATAGAGATACAACAGTTATACCTGAAACATGTACACAACGTCCTGTTAGTACTAGGTAGCAGATAAGGATACAAGTACTAGGAAGCAATGCAACTAATTAGCTACAATAACTATCGACAAACCTAGTCTCGTTGGCAGCTATTATGGTCTCTTATCGTTCGCGGGAAATATATCACTTTAAACCTGTCCATTCTGCAATTTAGTTACCTATGCCTTTTCTGTGAAACACTTTATCGAATGCTGAGTATCTTAGGCCTGGTATAGAATTACCCCGTGCCACACGCCCTGGATGTGGATTGCACGGAATTTCGTAAATGTAGATGTAGTTCAACCAATAACGGCACGTTTGTTCTGCTCTTTCGTGGGAAATAATTCTCTATATGTACACTGTAGAAGTGAAGGAGACTATTGATGGCAGCACATGGCGCGAAATCTTAAATAAAAAATGAAACCTATTATATTGGCTTTGATTTAACTTAACTGTCATAATTTCACTGTTCTAATGAGCGCGCTCTTTGTTTATTCCATCACAAACGACTTTATGCTTGTTTATACTTACCCAGCACCCGTGATGTCACGAGACTTGTGACGTATTCGTTCTACTCGTCCATTAGGGTTCGAGATTCCATTGAAAACTCTCTCAGGATTCGAGCCTGAACCTTCGAGAACTGAAATTCATGGATATCTATCCTGGGTACCCTTAAACTGCAGTACCTATTCCAGCAACCACACCAACCCGATTACCTAAAGCCGGTGTCTCACCGTTAAATTTGGAAACAATTTTTGCATACAAGTTTGATACAACAGACGTAGAGAGTGTGACATTGTGGAATGATATTTAAACAACTTCTGGTTATGAGTTTTGTCACATTTTCTTTTAAAACCAAACCGGTAGAACGTGTTCTAAATGTCCATCCAAAAATATGAAACTAACGAACCAGAGGCCTCAAAATAATGGTATCGACATCCGCTCTATCGGAGTGTTACGATGACGGGTGTAAGTGCTAAGAAATTTATGAATCTCATGACTCTTAAAATGGGGAAAATGAGGAGCCTTGAAGGTATTTTGAGCGAAAAATCACTTCACCTAGAATTTCGTGTATTTGACCTCATTTTAAAGAAAAAACTATCATCTTTCCAATGACATCAAAAAAATTAACCCCTTGCCGAACTACTTTTTAAAGTATTTGCCTAAAAATATAAGCTGTTTTCCTTGGGGTAGATTAGAGCTGTGCGCTCCGAAGGGAGAATATTGAAAAAAAAAAAAAAAAGGAATTTATAGCACCTTGATTTCGTTAAAAAACTAACATTCTCTACACGTTTTGTATGTTATCTCAAGTATTTATAAAAATATATCTATTACTCAATGCAGTAATTTTTAAAGAATCGAAAAAAACCTGCTGTTTTGAAGGCTTTTTGGTTGTACAACGTGAAAAAATGAGTCAAGTTAGAGACTTCTGTGAAATATGTATTTAATTAGAGAGAATATTTGCCATTATAACTTTATTTTTGCGTCATTAATATTACAATATTTACTTCACACTTCTTACAGACGCTGTGATTAAAAAATAAAATTCAAATATGGTCTCCATTATGACTTGGAATATCTCGCTCAAACTACCTTAAACAGTCAACTCCACTCATTGAGTGCAAGAAAAAAATATGAAATTATACTTGAACTTGAAATACAAACAACGAATTGCAGCATAACAAGCCAAGGTAAGGCCTCTTTCTTTTCTACAAATGAATGCTTTCTTAAACTGCATTTCCCATTGCTAACGTTGCCATTAATACAGCTAATTTACAACCATAGCCTTCATTTTTATATACTTTTTTATCGTTTCTCATTTTTTTCACCTCTTTTGGAATTGATAAATTTACTGGACAAAGGGAAACGCCATTTCACTTCACACACATTTTGGAGGATTTGGATGAAGAGATTGTATGTGCAATATAATAATTGTTTTAGTTCGAAAAATAAAAAATTAAAGGTATAAATCTCCACAATTCAAAGACGCGATATGACACGGTTATGAAGTGCCAAGGTTCTTTAGCAAAAATGGGTCTAGAAAACAGTAAGTATTAGTACCAAAGATTTTCAGTGAGTTACAAATCGCACTTAGGAATGTACAAACCATTTCGGAGGTCAAGAGACTATGCAAAAAGTATCTGTTGGGTTCAGAGCAGTAAAATAAATTAACTGCAAAGTAAAGATATGTATTTTTGTTGAATGTTTTAGGAACCTACTGGCAAGCCCTTGACTTAGCGGGACCTAGGTATGCAATAACAGATTCATATAATTCATATTTATATGTTTCAAACTCATGTATAACAATATGAAATTAATAACATTGGTTGGATTAACATATTGGTTGTAATTGCAAAAAATTGTGAATTGGTATTGTAATTGTCAAAGTTGTTATTGAATTTTTTTTCAGAATGAATAAGCATTAACATAAAATAAAAAATAATTGCATTCTAATTTCCCCACGGGACACTAGCTTTAGGATTGCAATGTCTCCGAATGAAATGTAAAAGATTGGACTGAGTATGGAATGGCCCGACCGGGATAAGCTACGTTTATATGAAGCCAGTTTTACGCCGCCGGACTCTGCGCATCCAATCAGAAGCGAGATCTTCGACACAGGCTGCGTTCCTGTCGGAGTAGCCCTTCTTTTAACATTTGACGCAGCCTGCGTCGCTGGAGCTGCAGGGAGTGAGGACCGTTGAGAACCGACGCTTTCCGCCTGTCACTTGTTGATCACGTGATTCTTACCCGAGAATTTTTGTGGGTCACCTTCAGATTGTTGACAAAAGTTGAACTTGAATCGCCAATACTTCTCGTGAGCACCCGTTTTTATTCAGGAACTTCGTAACATAGATTAGATCTCCAGAATGATCATGAATAATTAGGAAGATTGAACGCGTCACCGTTTTCCGCCATCTTTCTGTTTCCCTCCGATGAAAACGGCGCATATGTGTGGCGCACAACAAAACGACGCAAAAACGGCTGTTTGGCAATTAAGCTTAAAGGCCGTTTTACTTGAGGTAGTTTGAACGAAATATCACTTCTCATAAAATTCGATGAACTTGGCCTAATTATAAAGAAAAATGTCTTATCTTTCCAATGATTAAAAATATTAAGCTCATACTACAACACTTTTCGAGTTAATTGCCAAAAAATAACACCCATTTCCCATGGGAAATGGTACGGTAATGCACTCCAGAGGGATTTTATTACTTTTTAATGAGGAATTTATAACGAATAGATCTCGTCAGAAATTTAATAGTGTGTAGTTTGTAGTTTGTATTCCTTTTTAGCTGTTTAGCTCCACAGATTTTTTTGCAAAATCACAAATTTAAATATTCGGTTGTGAAGGCGTTCTCAGCATACGGCGTGAAAAAAATGAGTCAAGTTAAAATCTAACACATGTATATTTCGATCATTACTGAGAAATTCATTAATTTAAAACCAAGTTTTTGCGTCATTAGTGGGACAATATTTACTTCATGCTTCTTCCAGTTGCTAAAATTTAAAAATAAAATTTGAATACAGTTTTGATTATGACTAGGGAAATATCTCGCTCGAATTTCGGTAAATTCGCAGTTTGATGCACAGAAATTGCAAGGTCGTGGACACGGGGTTAGAGAAGGGGCTATTTTCCTTTCTTTTTTTCATGCGTTCGCGCAGTTGTTCCCGAAGTTCCCGATTTGCACGACGCAATTTTTACCGCTCATCCACCCATACATCAGACTGTACAGTAAAGAGCAGCCAAGTGTAAAACGGCCTCAAGAATATTTGCTCCAGATAGCATTCCCATTGCGAGCTAGGGATTGGGTGGCGGATGAAACGAAACCGGGAGCCAATCAGTCGTTAGAGTTAATTATCCGGGTGAAGCTTAGCGAAGTTTTTTTTTAAACCTTTCCCAGCAATCCACACGAACACCAGAACCTCTATTTTTCACGTGGGTCGAAACAATCCGGCTTCCGTCCGAGAGGCGGCAAATACGGGAAATATCTACCAAGAACGTAGATTTTAAGTCAATATTTGTTAAAATTATGAAATTATGGTATAAATAACTGAATTCCATTCTCCATACACTGGCGGATAGGCACACGAAAATAAAGGTATCAGCAACATTGTTTGGGAAATATTGATACGAAATATATACACAGATAATTCAAGCTAATAATAACATAAGCATTTCAAACAAAGCATACCTTCAAGTGCCCAATATATTGGAATTGAAAATGCTGAAGTTCTTCACGTTTAGCAAATTACAACAATACGATTTAAAATTGTTTGTATATACGACCGTGGTCACGCCGCCTGGGTGAGGGAGTTGAACTACGAAAAAGTGAGATTTTATGACGTATTTTCACTAAAGTGAGATTACAAAATAACCCCCCTGAGTATTAAACGATAATAAACAACGCCGTGTTTGTTGTAGCAACAGAGGCATTATTACCATTGATATTCGCTGCACGTAAATATTCTTGCACATATAATTGTGTGTGTAATCAATTAATTTCCTTTATGTGTATTGTTTACTACGTAAGTGTTCTCTCATATACATGCAGTACCCTTATGAGAGCTACTTTGAGAAAGACGTTGAAAAGTATACTTGTTGTTAAGGCGGCGTTATTTGCGCGTCCACAAGACTCGGAGTAATTTCCGTGATTGCGATCGCACCCAGGGCCCGGGCCCTTGGCTGCCGACCCGGAAGGTTGCAAGTTCGTGGAGGGAACGGTTCCCGTGGGTTTCAGACGGCAAGAGTCGCCGACGGAAACTTACTGCAGATGACATTGCGCCGAGAATTGCCTCCAGGGGGAACGGTCTCCTGGACCAGGGATGGAGCCTTGAATTTCCGGGTGGGTGCCCCACGTGGAGCATTTTTACAGATTACACAAGAATATTCGGAGAAACAGGAGGAATAAGACTAGACATCGCGAGACAAAATATGGTCACAGCCCAAAGAAATTCTATTCCCGACTGTGATATTGACCCATTTTGGATGGAATCCTCAAGGTTGAAGGGGACTCGAAAGAAGCCACTTTCCACAATCTCGTACACAGCTATAAACGTAATGAGAAATATAATGGAAAATTGTCATTACTGACGCTAAGAAAGGAGAATATTTGGCCGAAAATCCCAAATTCTTCTGAAAAACCATGTATGAATTAAAAATGCCCGGTAGCATAGTGAACGCGCATTTTTCCGGCAATTCAAGCGCCCGTGGTTAAGTTACCGACCTAAGAAACCTTTTCTAATCAACATTGTTAACCTAATTAATTGCAGAAATCGTGGAGATATTTGGCATAATTATTCCCTACCTCCATGCATTGGAGAAACATTTCCGCGTATTGCACCGTCACGCAGTGCGCTGACAACACCTTCACCACCGAAGGTTTTTTTCGATTACAAAAATAAATATTGCAGCCAGCAATAAATTAATTTCTTTAAGTGATTGGGAAAAATGTGAACTTACACACTGATACATTTTAGCGCAGTGTGTGAGTCAGAAGTTTATCATATTGTTATTAGTGTCTCTTTGGAACTCACAGCCGTACCATATTCTAAGAAAAACGGCTAACATATTTTGGAAAATACCTGGTAAAGTAGTGAAATAAGTGGCTACTGCTTTGTCATCATTAGAAATACTTAGTCTTTTTTGTTTCTGGAGTTAAATTCATTGAAATTTAAGTGCGGTGGTATTTTGCTCATTCCATGCCAAAGGATTCGAAGAATTGGCCTATGCGGAAAGATGATGGGAATGGCCATTTGGCTATTTATATGTGGGTGTAGCAAGGACTTGAGAAGGAAAGCCGTGGAGCTCGGGAGACCGACGAGGAAGTGCTAGAAATGGCAGAGGAGGAAGGTAAATTGGTGGCGGAGAATCGGAAAAGGCAACGAGATAGGATAGAGGAAGTATTGAAAAGTAAGGAAAAGTTGGCGTGGGTGATAAAAGAGAAAATGTAGTGTAATCACGGAAGAAAGAGATGAATGAGAATTTTGGACGGCATAGAGAATTTTGGAAGGAAGAGACTCAACAACAGTCGGAAAGGTTGCTTTGATTAAGAATATTTAAAGATTATCCAGAAATACGTCGAAAACACAGACAAAAGGCAGTGTATTAATGGGAACTCTACACTATTTGTATGCACTATGCATATTATTAGCTTTCGTGGTTATTTCCAATCGTGATACACTTTTGAAAGGTAATAACTGCAGCTGACACATGCATACCTACTTGGGTTATATATTTGAGAACGTCAGAAAAATATTTCTGCCATGTTCGCCGCTTAAGCATAAGAAATAATTTTTATTCCCCAATTCCCATTGCGGAAACACTGAATTTTTTATAATGATCGAAAGTTGTCTTGTTCAGGGATTTGCCAATTTTATCCGCTTCCTCCAATATAAATGAAGAAGGTAGATTGCGGCTATAAGTACGAAAGCAAGTCCGATTTCTTTCACGAACAATTATTTTCATAACATGGCTATCGTGCGCAATGTGTCCATAAACTTATGCAAAGAGTCTATATATGTGTGCAGTATCCATGAATTTATGAATAATGCAGTTCCTGTTTGGAAATCATTTCCATTTTGAATTTTTATAGATAGACCGCTACGATACTCCGACATTTCCGCTTTTAATATAGGTACAGTTGTGCATGCTATACGCCGAAAATGTAGGCATGATTTCGGCGTCTGAAATGGTGATTCATTCAAAATGGCGGATTACATATTTAAACAGCTTCGGTATTCTCCTGTGCTATTGTATCGCAAATTTCTTCCCCATCAATAGTTTCAGGGGTATTTTTAATATATTTAGTCAAAAAATCATGGCTCAGCATTACGTCTCTAATTGCTAAACCTTTACTTCAAACCTTTTTCCTTTAGACTAAGGAACTCTCGTAATAAATTGAACCTAATTTGAACACGAAGAACGAGATTGACTCAACGGGACTTCGCCATAATGCCACCCTCATCGACGGCTGCCCCATCAGGTGGCAAATATTTCGGAGCTGGCCAACCGTTTGCCGCACCAGCTTAGACGACTGTAACGGATGACACGCGTGCTAGGCGAACAATAAGGCTCGCCCACGTACGAAGAAAATCCCCCAACGACCGAGCCCTTGAGTTCCCGGCCGTCGGCGAACGGTGCATGCGCGCACTTAGAAAAACACACTTTTTTAAGTATACGTTCACGTCCCGGAGAAGAGTCGGGACTCCTCTTTAAGTTCTCCCCCACGTGTTAGGGCTCCGCGCAGCGCTGGGGCGAGGAAATGCCTCGTGTTCCCCGCAAAGAGGCTTCCGGTGTCACGGCAGAATGCTTTCAAGGCAAGCGATACTCCCCTGGCGCCGGCCATTTTGAATACATTAGAGCCCTCTGCAGAAAAATGCCCCGATGGCGCGCGGCCAGTGATTTCCAATGCATAGAATGTGGCGCTGTCTCCGGGGAGTGTGAACCAAAGCGGTTGCTATAAATACAGACATTAGGTGACGCGGGAGCGGTCTTATCCCCGATTCAGAAGTGCCTGCTGTTGCAGAAAAAGATGTCATTAATGAGGGACGGATTTAAAAAATATTGTCCATAAATATCTTAAGCTGAGATTCTACGGTCCAAATTGGATACAAATGTTGCATACAAATTTTTGCAATGCACACCAACGTATTAAAAAAAATGTACAGCTAAGGCAGTGAAATTCATCATCATGAAAAAATTATTTGACTTCATCGGGATTCGAACCTGGATCTCCCAATTTCTGGGCAGGTGTGTTTTCCAGTATTACCACCTAAGGCGAATTTCAGCGGTGATTCAAGGAGAATAATATATATTCATCCAAATATTTGGGTACAGCGATATGGTGTTTCCCACGGTGTAGCACATTTGATCCACAACAAATGAAAGACGATACGACAGTAAATAAAAATTTAGTCCACAAAATGGGAAGTAGCTGCGTTTAATGTCAATTTTAGCAGTGGGAATAGGATATGTAGGTACCTAAGTTTATTAAACACGAAAGAGGCGAATAATCAAGCGAAGCAAATGGTTGACTCGGAGGCACCAAGAATAAATCGTCGCCGAATTTGGAACGGGCAATGGCAATGACGAAGGCATACATTGGGCACATAAATTTTAGCTATATCTTGAACTGCAGATGAGGGATCCTGAATCAGTGGCGTAGAGTTGCCGAGACAAGATTTTCCATTTTTAAAAGTCGGAAACTAGAGATAAAAATAAGTTACTGGTAAGAACCTCGAACACTAATTAAGGAAATATTTCATGTCCCAAGAATAAAAGTTCTGGCTACAAGAAAAGAATTAAAATGACAGGCGTAAGCTGGATCCTATGATGATGTCATAACCAGGCGAGTACGACGTCCACTTGGCTACCAGTACCTCCAATGGGGAGAAACAATGCTTTAAACTCTCATCTCATCTATATCTACATCTACAAAATACCCTGCAAGCCACCTCAGGGGTGTGTGGCAGGGGGTGAGTATTCACCAACATGCATTACACTATACCCTATAGTTAGTGAAACTACGAATGATTATGCATTAGCATAAATCGCTAATGCTTGTCACGAGGCGAAGCGTCACTAGCATGCACTACACTACAGATATCATCACAATGGAGAGGGACCGTTAAAATATATGTATTTTGCAACTACACAAATGGACAGAGACTCAAGACTTATGTAGAAACATGCACGGCGTGCTGCTAGTATCAGGTAACAGATAAGGATTGAAAAGGATTTAAGGATTCATCTTATGGCATAGCCTCTTGATGCTTGTCTCCAGTTCGAGTTATTTTTGGCTAACATAGTTCTTATTATTATTCTTCACACAGACTTAATATCACTTTCGACAAAGCTGTATCTTTACTACATCTAATCGCGAAAACCGTACTTTTTATCTACCTGCACTCCATCGTAGCAGTGTACAAGCAGAGTGAATGGAAACATTTTTTTAACGATGTAGCCTGTCCCCTTAGAGGCGAGGCCATATTGAAGTGGGTGATAGAGGGGAACTCTGGGGAAGCGTGGAAATTGATGAAAGGGGATAGAGATTCTGGACGAAGTATGAGGTGGTAGAGGGTATGCGGAATTTAAGAGAGGCCTGAAGGCTAGCCATCTATAGGGTGGAAATAGAGATGATGTATCAGAAATTGGAATGTTAGGATATGGACTATCAAAAGACCTTAGAAACAGCTAGTAGAATACCCGAATGGAAAAAACCTGTAACCCGCGGAATCGCTGAATTAATAACTCTTGATATAACATATTACACTCCTCCATTACCCTCTTTTCACTCACTACCTGCCCCTCTCACTCTGTGTAGTGGAGCAGAGGATTTCTTTGATGTTTACCTGATTATTGATATCAACAGAGGAATACCGCGAGGAAGTGACCATGTGCCTTTTCTCATGGAGAGTTCTTTGTCGCGCCAAGCCTTTGCCTGCTAATTTATTCAATGCATTTGCCATTGCCCCTCGCCGATTTTGTCGAAATTTGATGGACGCACTTTATTTTGCTTCGGTATTGGCTGTGCCGAGTCATTTTCCCTAAAAAATGCATCCGTTGCCTAGTTTCGGGAGAATGAATAATTAAGTTTCTCGTAAATTTGTGTTTAGTTTATCCGCAATATCTCCGGACTGACGATACCAAGATCAAAGAGCAGATGCTGGATTGAAATAGAAAATAATAGTACATAACACAGTAGCGTTAAAATGAAATATTTTGCTGTTCGTGGGACTCATTTTGATTTTTAAAACTTCACACACGATTTTCTCGAAATATGTACCCCATATCATCGTTCAATTTTTTAATTCTTTGTAGGTAGGTATACATGCCTACGAGCAACCAAAGGGAGGAAGAGGTGGAAGAGGTGTACGAGCAAGTAGAAGAAATAATTAGAGAAGTGCCGGGGAAGAAAAACCTAATAGTGATGGGTGACTGGAATGCAGTGGTGGGAGAAGGGAGGGACGGATTAGAAGTAGGAGGGTTTGGGCTAGGAAGAAGAAATGATCGCGGTGAAAAGGCAGTTGAATTTTGTAGAAGAAATAAATTAGTAGTGACAAACACTTGGTTTAAACATCACCCCAGGCGTAGGTACACATGGAAAATGCCGGGTGATACTGGGAGATACCAAATTGATTATATAATGGTGAGGCAGAGATTTAGGAACAGTGTAAAATACTCTCGTAGCTATCCAGGGGCGGATGCGGACTCAGATCACAACTTGGTGATGATGAAGTGTGAAGTCAGATTCAAAAGGTTTTGTAAAGGTAGGAAGATAAAGAGGTGGAATCTTGAAGCATTGAAAGGGTTGAAAAGGAGAGAATACCAAGAGCTGGTAGAAAAGAACATAGGTGAAGAGAAGCGGATGGGAACCATAGAGAAGAGATGGGAGGTTATAAAAACAGGTATCGTAGGAGCGGCAGAGAAAACAATAGGAACGGTGGAAAAGAAGAGGGTTAAGAAGCAGTGGGTTACAGAAGAAATGATAAAGAAAATGGAGGAGAGAAGGATATGGAAAAACGTGAACACCGACGTAGGGAAGAGGAAGTACAAGGAATTGAATAATAAACTTAGGCGAGTGACCAATCGGGCAGAAGAAAACTGGTGGAAGGGATAATGTGAGGACATGGAAAAGATGCAGGAGGAGGGGGAAGTGGACGCTTTGTACGCCAAGGTGAAAATGTTATCGGGTGGTAAGAGAGGTCAAACGATATAAAAGGTTAAGGACAAAACAGGGAAGATATTAATCGAACGGGAAGATATCCAAGAAAGATGGAGAGAATACGTAGAGGAGCTATATGACAGCGAGAATAGACCCCTTAGCCTAGATCTAGAGGATGAAGGAACAATATATAAGGATAGCCTCGGACCAGAGTTACTTGAGAGTGAAATAGAGAGGGCATTAAGAGAGATGAAGAGTAGAAAAGCCGTGGGAACCGATAACCTACCTTCGGAGCTACTGAAGAGTCTAGGTAGTAAGGGGAGAAAATCGTTTTTCGAACTTATTCGCAGGATCTACGAGGAAGGAGTATGGCCAGAGGATTTCGTGAAAACAGTATTAATACCTATCCCGAAGAAGAAGAAAGCGTCAGAATGCGAGGAGTATAGAACAATCAGTTTAATTTCGCACGCAGCAAAAGTGTTGCTTAGAATACTAAATAGAAGATTGGAGAGCAGAGCATAGTGCTATTTAGGCGATGACCAATTTGGGTTTAGGAAGGGGAGGGGAACCAGAGATGCGATTGCGGTAATGAGGACACTTATAGATAGAAACATAGAGCATAATCAGGATGTTTTCGCTTGTTTTGTAGATTTCGAAAAGGCGTTTGACAGAGTAAACTGGGAGAAACTAATGCAGATACTGGGGAAAATAGGAATAGATTGGCGTGATAGGAGACTCATCCGAAACTTATATATGGGGCAGAGGGCTCAGGTAAGGGTAGCGGACGGTGAATCAGGGTGGGCAGTTTTAGGTCGCGGGGTGCGGCAAGGGTGCCCGTTGTCGCCTTTACTTTTTAACATCTATGCTGAGGAAATGGTAAGAGAGGCATGGGATGAGCTAGATGTGGGAATGAAAGTAGGAGGCCAGTGGATAAAGTCGGTTAGATTCGCAGACGACCAGGCGTTGGTGAGTCGGTCATCGAAAGGACTTCAAACCTTAGTGGATGCACTGGAAAAGCAGTGTGAGAAATACGGAATGAAGATAAATAATAGGAAAACAAAAGTAATGAGATTCTGTAGGACAAAGAAAGCGAAGCTGGTGATAAGAGTAGGAGGTCACAAACTGGAGCAAGTAGAACAATTTAATTACTTGGGTAGTACGCTGGAAGAAACAGGACATAGTAGCAAAGGCATTAGGAGGAGAATAGCGCTAGAGAAGGAAGCGTTCAATAATAGAAGGGAGCTGATGACGGGGACCTAAGTAAGTATGTAAAAAAGAGGCTAGTGAAGAGCTTGATATGGAGTGTGGCGTTGTATGGGGCAGAAACGTGGACCTTGAGAAAGGAAGACGAAAATAGGCTGAAGGCTTTTGAGATGTGGGTGTGGAGGAGGATGGAGAAGGTGCGTTGGACGGAAAGGAAGACAAATGAGGAAGTGCTTGACATGGTGGGCGAGGAGAGGAAACTTATAGATGCGATTAGGGGAAGACAGGGTAGGTGGCTGGAAGGGGTAATGAGGGACGGTGGCTTGCTTAAGGCCGTGATAGAGGGTAGGATGTTGGGTAAACGGGGAAGGGGAAGGAAGAGAATCGGTTTTATGGACGGGATGAAGAAAGGTAGGACTTATGCTGAGATGAAGAAAGAAATGCTAGAGGTACAAAGGGTACGGCACGTGTAAGAGTTCGTTGGATATTCTCTGACTTTCATCACAACCTACCTCTAACCGGTAGATTACTGTAATGAATGAATGTAGGTAAATACCTTGCCTTTTATAAATAATTAGCAAGAAGCAGTTTCCTAGGCTTTTGTCGTACAGTTAGTGTTGAGGATTTTTGCGGAGTTTTATTTGCCGGAGCACTGAGCCAATAAGGTCTTCCCAAAGCTTGGTGAAAACAAGTGAGTGAATTGCTGTATTTTATCTGTATATTGTAACTGATTTTGTCCACATTAACTTTTCCTATCATAGCAGATTTTTTATCGCAATGTACATAATATGTTAGATCTAATAGCTATTCCATACAATTTTACCCAAGCATCACCCAAAACAAACGTACAATTTACAAAGGACTTGCCACATTTCAAAAAATATTTCTTTGTGAACACCTTGAATCAAATATTGTACAGCAAATGTCATTTCAAAGCGTCCATTGGTTCCATAGATATCGAGATCAGTCAGTGAGTGAATTTGTGGTACATATTTGCCTTTCATGTAAGTAAGTAACATAGATATATATTTCTTGGATAGGTCCAATGAAATCTCTCCATTTACACCTAATCCTACGCAATATCCTGCGGCCCAGAGATCGGTTTGGTGCTGAGGCTTGAGCACTGGAGTCAAATTCATCCCAAACCAGTGATCCAATGGCGTGCAGCAAAAATCAGCATGATATGAAAAAGGCCGTTATGAAAATGCCGTTTGTGATACAAGCCCTCTGCAGAACTGAGAAGGGAATCGCTATTAGACCGTCGGTTAAATTTAGACTAAATCTATTATGTGAGTTCCAGGACGATCTATTTTCTGCCGACGTCAGTAGCATTTTACGAAACCCGACACACAAAGGTAGATCGGATCGTGGGAATAAAATTAGGGAAATAGACTTCAGAACGAGCAGGTTTAAAATTTCATTTTTCACGCGAACGATAATAGTCCATAACGGCTGCCAATGAGACTTTTCACTAGGTTTGTCGATAGGTAGTGTATATAATTAGTAAATTTGCTCCCTAATACTAGTTTCGTAATCTGCTACGTAGTACTAACGGCACGTTGGTAAAATTTCACCTCCTATCAAGTTTTACAGGTTTTTGCTTATGCATTAACAGTCGAAGTTTCATTAATTTTAGTAGGGTAAAGTGTTGTGCATGCTGGTGATAAATCACCTCCTGCTACAAACCCTTGAGGTAGCTTGCAGGATATTATGTAGATGTAGAATATCGGCAAGGGCAAAGATTTTCTTTTCAGAGGAATTCCGATCAGTACCACTGCATACCACCTTCTTTTCGTTAAGGGCAAGCCGATGCCATCCAAGGGTTTCTCGGTACCCCTTCTCTTCCCAAAGTAATTATCCTTACCTTCACATATCTACGTGAGCACAAAAATCATTAAATGCTGGACCTCCTGAGCCAACCAACCCCATGTGTTACTAATTGGGCGTACTGCAGACGTTGTAAGGACAAAAACCATTGAGTTAAATGCTGACGTCATGGTGTCCAAAGTTATGCGACCATATCTAAAATCATATCGGCTATAGCATTGAGGAAAGTACATACTTGTTACACGTATATCTTCTTCTGAATGTCTTGGCGAATGCAGAGTGTCATGCCATACCGCCAATATTTTTTTTTTAATTTAGTACCTACTGCAACTTATTTGCGAATTTTTATTGACTACCCTCCAACATTCTCTGTGATAAACACCTATTCAATATTTAAAGTGGAGGCATAAATCCTCGTCAAATGTATGCACAGCCATTGTAGCCGAGGGGAGCGAAAAATATTGTTAATATTAAAAAAAAACAAGTTTTTCACGTTTACTGTTTGACTATACAGGGACTACCATTATGACAGATGGGCCACGCCCAAGTTACAGGATCATGTATTAGCCACGGCGCGCCTTCTACCTCAAGGGCATTGGTCTCGGTCTACCTCAATGAACACTATAGAGTTACTGAAGTACTTTAGACTCGAACATGTACACGAGCCATGGAAAACGGAGATTTAGGGAAAAGGTATTGGGAGAGGGGAGGGACCAAGATGAGAGGTTTTTTTGGCGGATCATCTATATCTACATCTACAAAATACCCTTTAAGCCACCTCAAGGGTATGTGGCAGGGGGTGAGTAGTCACTTACATGCATAAAAATTATTGTCTTGCTCTGCTTCTGCAGTAAGCGTGGCCAACGTTTTAGTTGGTGAATTAAATCATTCTCTGCCGCATCTCAAATCCTTGGGGTATTAAAGCATACTCGATAATCAGCCCGACTAGAATGAAGTTATATCTCTCTTTTAGGATTCATCACGAAAACCCTCCTAGTGTCAACTCCCATAATTACAACATATCCTTTCTGTCATCTATATTTCCTATTGTTTTGGTGGACGTACGCTAAAACGAGTGCTGGGAAGTTAACTCAAGGATACCAATACGAACAGTCGTTCACTCCACGTTAATTCGACCGACGAGTTGCCCTTGACCTGAACGATTTCGATCAAATTTACTGGACGTACACCGTTTTACCTTATTATGCGGAGTCATTTTTGCAAAAATAATGCATCCGGTGCCTAGTCACGGGAGAATTAATTATTAACCTTCTCGTAAATTTTCGTTCATATAATCTGCGAGATCTCCGGACATATGATGCCAGGATCAATGAGCAAATGCCGGTTTGAAACAAAATAATAGCGTATAACACGGTGACATTAAAAATGAAATATCATACAGTTTAGGGTATTTAGTTTGAATTTTTAAAATTCAAACACGTTTTTCTCAAAATATGTGCCCCTACTATTTGTATCAATGGCGTTGGATAAACTTTCATGATTTATGGAAACAATGTATGATACTCATTAATAACATCGCAACAGAAAGTAGTCTATTTTTCGCAACTCAACCAATGAAAGTGGGAAGAGAGAAAATCGAAATGTATTCGGAATGCAAATCTCGGCGGCCAAGAATGAATGGATATAAAAATTAAAATCTCTGTTTAAAATGAGATAAAAATTATTTTTGTATCAGGATTCGTCTTCCAAATCCAACAGAGCAGGAGGGGTTACAGCTCCCCTGCACCCTTGAAATGGCTTGTAGGTTACTATGATTTCGCTCAATCTTTTAATGTATTTTTAGCTAACTACCTAGTTTATTCATGGTGGACGTTAGGCGATCATAACTTCACTTTTCATGAAGGCATTCGGCCATTCCGGGGCTATCATTCTCAAGGAACCAAAGTGAGCGACTGGAGCGATGCAGCAGCCAGCACACGTACTTCCGGACCATCAACGTGCCAACGTTAACGGAAAACGCGTCACGCGAGTGTGCCATCAGCGACTGTGATCAACTCAATGACTCTTAAGGTGCCTCCGGCCTCAGGGTCATTTATTCCAGGAATCCTAAAAACATAAATACAGAATCTTTTTCACTGTCATTCAGCCTTGAAAGTGGAGATTTGAACATGGGCTCTTATGGAGATTGCTCAGATTGGAGCATAAAAACGTAAATTTGATTAAGACTGCATTTGGGAATGGGACTGAATGGGGAAATCAAGCAACTGACAAAAGTTCAGCGTTTAGCAGCAAGATTTGTAATGGAAAATTTTAAAAGGAAGGCAAGCGTTACGGAGATGTTAAATACGCTGGGCTGGAAATCATGCATGGAAGTCGAGGAGGAAGAAAGCACGCGTTAAGTGTATCTATAAGGCATTTATCGGTGATCCTGCGTGGAGGGACCTATCAAACCGGTTAAAAGGACCAAGTTATCTGGCGAGGAAGGATCATTATTGTAAGATTGAGCCTCCGAGGCAGCTCTCAAATACTTTAAAATGTTCCTTCCTACATCGGGGGATAGGGGATTGGAATGGTTTACCGGAGGAAATTTTGGAGCCCTTCCCAACTAATACTAGGATATTTATGACGAGGGTGAAAAAAATTGAATTTTGAGGGATTT
The DNA here is from genome assembly GCA_963573305.1 of Pyrrhosoma nymphula. Taxonomy (NCBI): domain Eukaryota; kingdom Metazoa; phylum Arthropoda; class Insecta; order Odonata; family Coenagrionidae; genus Pyrrhosoma; species Pyrrhosoma nymphula. Next base: position 111,622,790 of record OY754332.1, read on the forward strand.
TCCTATTTATTTGTATTTAGTATTTTATGTTTTGTATTTTGGTCTTCATATATTTTGTGTCTTATGTAACCACCCGACCAAATGGATAACTTGTATTTCGTATTTTATATTTTTTATTTTGTTCTTTGAGTATTTTCTTGTTATATGTTACCACCCGACTAAATGGTCGACTTGTAACAATTTTTGCAATAATAATATATAAGCTTTTAATAATAACTGATCATAAGAAGCGAAAAGTCCTGGGAAATTAAATAAAAATAAAATATAGGAATCTTGCCACATTTTTCTTGAAGTTATTAACGAATTACCGCCGTAATCGAAGTAAAAATGTTGTAATTCCATACAAATGGCGCTGCAGTCGGCTCCAATAGCTGGACAAATGTAGTCATTTAAATTATATTCGTGGAATAATTCGCGTATTTTATACCTTTGTGGTTTTCGATGGTATGTCGCGTATCGTGGTTTTCGATGGGTGACCCACTTCATCAGCGAAACAGGACTTCTTAAACCAAATAAATAAAAAATATATAGGTAATTTAGTATTTTTTTTGACTCACATAGTCAGTGTAGAGCCTCCTTAAATCTGTTTGTTTAATGTAGTTTGAGTGAGATAGTTCTCCAGTCATATAGAGACCATATTCGAATTTTATTTTTTTATTTAAGCGTCTGTGAGAAGCATGAAGTAAATATTGTTATATTAATGGTGCACAAATATGGTTATTTATGACAACGATCCTCAGCAATTAAATAAATATAACCACATAATTCACTAATTTGACTCATTTTTTCACGCCGTACGGTGAAATCGCCTTCGCAATAGAAGGTTTTTTTCGATTCTATAAAAAGTACTGCGGTGTGTAATTGATTAGTCTTTATAAATTGTTGAGAAAATATACAAACTATACAGCGTTAGTTATTTTTACGAAATCTAGGTGTTAGAAGTTCCTAATTTTGTCCCATGTAAAACAGCTTATATTTTTAGGCAAGTTGCTCGAAAAGTAGTTTGGCAAGGGGTTAATATTTTGATATAATTAAAAATATGGAAGTTATTTCTTTATAATGACGTCCAATTCATCAAATTCTAGGTGGATTGATTTATCGCTCAAACTACCTTCTTCTTCTCCAAAGGGTTGTGATCTTTGTCATCGTACTTTTATGCCGGATGGACTTGTTCGGATCGCAAAGCATTGTCGCGTAATGCGCTGCCTTTAGGTAGTTAGAGCGAGACATCACTTCAATTAAAATTCGGCGAATTTGCCCTGTGCCTCCATTCAGTCATCGTGATTCGGACAACCTCTCATTCTTCTCTTTGTCGTTAACTTGTTGCAATTGCTCATATACCTACATGTATTTTCTGATCCCCAAATGCGCGATTGATAGGAAAGATTTTCATGTACCCTCCGTGTCTAGGTTTACGCTTGATTCTTGGAAGTCGGGAAAATAATATTTAGGTAACTCTTGAACGCACTGAATTAAGCTTTTCTTTAGATGTCAAATGTTCTTCTTTGCTAAACTTTCATTGGTAATTGAGGAAAACTTAGCGGAAAATACTCTATGGTGACCTTTTGCAGCAACTGGTATGGGAAACGCTTTCAGACCGTCGATTAAATGTAGACTCAATCTATTACTATTATAACAATAAATTTACTTAAGTTCCAAACCGATCTATTCTCTGTTGACGTTTATAATGTTTCACGAAATCCGACATACTACGGCAGATCAGATCATGAGAATAAAATTATGGAACTAGACTGCAGTACGGACAGATTTAAAATGTCATTTTTCCCGCGAACGATAAGGGACCATAACAGCTGCCAATGAGACTTTTAGCTAGGTTGGTCGATAGGTAGTGTAGCTCTTAGTAGTAGTACTCCCTAATGCTAGAATCCTTATCTATTACCTAGTAGGTACTTACAGCACGCCGTGCACGTTTTCAGCACAATTCTTGTGTCACTGTCCGTTTGTGTAGTTGCCAAATACATACATACTAACGGTCTCTCACCATTGGGAGCATATCTGTAGTGTAGTGCATGCTTATGAGGCTTCGTCTTTTGACAAGCATTAGCGATATGCTGACGCATAATTAGTCGTAGTTACCCTAACTTTAGGGTATATACATCTACGAAGCACCGTGCAAGCCGCCACCAGGGTGTGTGGCACAGGGTGATCCCACACCAGGCATGCAGCACTCGTCCCAGCACAAATCAGAACCTCGCACGCTCCCCCTGGCACTAGGCGCAGGCCAAAAAGCAGTCAGGAGAACAGTGAGCAGTCCAACCGGAAACTGGGAGAGGGATACGTCAATGAACATGCAAACATACAGAACAATGCTAAAGACACATGTAGTATGGTACAGCGTAATGCATCCTGGTGCCACTCTCAGTAAACTCAGCCCATGCCACACACCCCTGAGGTGGCTTGCAGGGTATTTTGTAGATGTAGATGGTCACTTATGCCCTCAACAGTGTCAACCTTAATCACACACTGTGGTGTATATGTTGTCAATATATCAAGAATATTGTCCCCGCTGTTGATTGTCACAACAACTGATGTAAATGATGTATCTGGGTAAAAACTTGAGGTGGCTTGCAGAATATTACGTAGTCGCAGACGTAGATGAAAGAGTTTTCAAGTGCCTCTGGTTATATTTTTTCCTTAAATAACATGCTTCATGCTGAAATTTGCTGTCAAACCTGATATGCAGCCAATTGAGTGTTTCGCGAACAAATTAGTATCAAGAAAGATGCCTTTCCATGTGACGAAACCCCACCCATTTGAGCGTGAGGAGAGCACATTCTCAGTCTTGAAGCTGAATCAAATAAACGAGGTCTCTCACCATGAAACATATAGTGGACCATAAGGAAATGAGTTCGGTCTTTTTCCCACGATCTCACCGGAGTATCAGGGAAGCCAAAACCAAAACAAGGTTAAGACCACAATAGATTTTATTGAATGAGCTTATTTTGTGCAGTTCTTTCTTTGTAAAGACCTTTAATTTACTCGCCACTCCACACAGAAATGCCACCATTTCTCCTGGCGATAGGCCACAAGGTGTTATGCAGATGATGGTAAGTCATATATTTTTATCCACGCGGAAATTAATTGGTGATCATTTATTTTGTATTAAATTATGTGACAAGCATACTAGCAGTGTTTAGCAAAGTCGGTTTAAGTAGTTCATTGAAAGGGCCGTTTAAATATCAATCGCAAAAAAGCATTTGTGGATAAAAGCTTCGGAGAGAGTCCAAGGTAAGAACCGTTTATTTACAGGTACAATTAAAAGAACAGTAGTGAATCGGTTGAGAGTTTGCTCGTGAAAATTTATCACAACATTAGTAAGTATTCTAAGAAATTAAATAAAATTAACGTCATTTTCGCATTGGTAGTTAGCTGCCATTGTTTAAAAAATAAAGTGGCTGAATTTTACAATTGCTTTGAAAGCGGATTCAGGTATAGTTACTTATAGGCACTTAAAGTTGGTTATCTAACGATACCGCTGGCAGCGAAATTTTCCCAGAACCATTGACCATTTATAGGAAAGATAAGAGTCGATAGAACCAGAGGAGGAGCTTTGATTACAGTTAAAGATTCTAATGTCACTAGAAGTAGTTTTTTAAAGGAGTCTACTTGAAACAGTAAAGTGAACCATTTTAAATCCGAGGGCATGTGTGCATATTCTATAGACCGCCAGATGTCGATATTAACACTATAATAGGACTAAAATGGAAGGTAAACACATTAACGTCCCTTGCGAAAGGAGCAAGTAGGACTTAACCCTTACGAAGTAGGACAAATCTCAGAAATAGATCGGATACAACAGAGAGCAGTAAGATTACTAAAAAGTTGTTTCGATAAACTTAGCAGTGTTGCCGAATTGTTGAAGGAATTAGTGTGGGAATTTCTAACTTATCGAAGGGAGAAATACAGGTTAAATCTTTTGTTCAAGTTCGGAGGAGACAGTTTTTTGCCGGACGTTCAACATATATTGTTAGAGCAAACGTACTACGGTAGAAGCGATCACAGGAATAGGATAAAGGAAATTGACTGCAGAACCAATATATTTAAAATGTCATTTTTTCCACGTACAATAAGCGATCATAATAGTTGCAATTGATAAATAATATGAAACTCCCACCCTCACTAGGTGGAGTAGAATTTTCACTTGTGTTTAATAATATAGCATAATTACTAACACCGCTTGATATGTCCGGCATTATTTTGTTCTCTGCATAAATTAGTATCTCGTAACATTCATAAATTAATAGTACTAGTAATATTAACCAATAGATGTCTCTTTAGCGGTGTACTGCATGTTTGCAAGCTTATTTACGTGGCACTCTCCCAGTTTCTAGTTTGACTGCGCCCTGTTCTCCTGACTGCTTGTGGTCTGCGCCTAGCGGCCGGGGAACCTGCGAGGTCCCGATTTGTACTGGGACGAGTGCTGCATGCCTGGTGTGGAATCACCCCGTGCCACATACCCTAGTGGTTGCTTGCACGGTACTTCGTAGATTTATATGTAGCGTCACAAAAAATGACCGTAATATAATCATCGATGGGCATATCAATCTTCGGTCCGCCGAGTGGAACACATGTAGCTGTATCACTGGGGGGAAAGACAAAGAGCTATGTCAGTCACCTTTGTATACGTTTGAATTTCACTCCCTGCGTCAATAATTTTCAGCTCCGACTAGAGGAAACAATATCCTTTTTTTACTAGCGATAAATTTACCTTAACAGGTAGTAAATACAATGCACACCCTAGCAGTGGCTTGCATGGTACTTTGTAGATGTAGATGTAAATTTAGTCACTGATGACGGAATTAATGACTATAAAGTAGTGGTTGGCAACTTTTCGCTAAGCTAACGCCAAAACCATTAGCCACAAAGAAACTTTTAATTTTTTGTTAGGGCTGATTCCGACGGGACGAAATTGGAGTTGCGGCATTCGTTTAGTAAATTTCAAGAAGATAGCTCATGCCAAGATGCAGCTGGTCCCTGAAAATCTTATTTTGAAATTGCGTGCTAAGTATCCAACAAGTTAATAGGAATTACATTAAAATGGATAAACTCAGACCCTCGTGGTATCATGCGGAAGTACGGAATTCATTAAAATGAAAGCGGATCTTTACGCTAGACAAAAAATGCACGACAAAACCAATCAATTAACGTACTGGATGAGATCCTTCTAAATTGCAAATCATCTAAAACCTTAGCGAAGAAATTCTGTCGAATAGTGCTTGTAAATTTCCAAAGCAAAATAATGGGCAAACACTTAATAGGCAGCAATAATCCATAGGCATTTTGGTAATATTTATGGGAAGTTCAAGGAAGTAAATGAACGGTACACGCTCTAAAGAACGATAAAGGCGAAAGGTTTTACAGTATTTTAGTTAAATCCAATGCATTAAACTCCTAATTTCAAAGCGTTTTACAGCTAGCTCGAAAGATTTATCTGAGCCTTTACCTGGTCTTATCCAACAACGCATTCCTGAAATTATAATTTTTGTCGAGGCAATGAGAATCAACTTAAAAGCTTAACCCTAACAAATCCCCTGACCCAGATCAAATTCCTGCCCGCGTACACGAAATACTTGCATCAGAAATTGGACCATACCTTGTGATCGTATATACTTAACCGTTCACAGATCACATACCTAGTTCCGATGGACTGGATAGGAGCTAACGTCACACTCATTTGTAAATACGGAAATAAAAAAGAGGCCAGTAACTATGGAACTATCTCTCACATCGATATCGTGTAAGATATCGTGGGTATACAGTGTATCGTGAGTATACAGAGTATCGTGAGTATACAGTAATTAAGTGAGTTCAGAGGAAGTATTGTCGATAAACAACCAGCTCGGATTGCGAAAGAGTAGATTTAGCGAGACTCGACGGGCTATCTTCGTTAAAAATTTGCGAACTTTTCTAATATTCAAAGTTGAGCATCTTTGAGAATCCGGAGAGGTGATACTCCTATTCGTCCCGGTAGTGTTTCCCGGGTCTGAAAATGGCAGACCCGGGAGAGTGCGAAAGGACCTTAGCTGTCGAAGCACGTTGAGGTGGTTGCTCCAACCCTTAGTAGTAATCGTAGGTCATTAAATGCACATTTTAATCATTTTTAAGCAAGCCGAAAAAATGTTGGACAACGTTTCATTTCCGTACATCTACGTATGCGTTGGAACGCACCATACAGGCAGTAGTGGAAATGTAACAAGAATTACATTTTACATGTTTTGCTAAATTAAAGCATGTGTGATCTGAGTATTCTAAATTTAGACTAAATGTTATTGAAATGTTTTTTTATGTTGAACCCGGCGTGTAGATATTTCTAACAACCATTAATAAATGTGTTATATCGTATTTAGAAGAAAATCTGTACACATTTCCTCGAATTTTTACGAAATATACGTCATGTGCTACAAGACTACGTTCTAAAATAGCATTCAATTGCCGGAAAACTAAATCGGTATTATACTATTTTTTCCCTTAGGTATATATATATATCTCTAATGAGAACACGCATGCACATTTTCACGCAGTGATGTAATATCACTCGCGTCCACTTTTCTGCCTCGTTTGGAGAGCGCCTTGAATTGTGGAGCTCAATCACTCGCAACGGAGACTTTAATCTAGGTTTGTGGATAGGTAGTGTAGCTCTTAGTAGTAGTAGTACTCTCTAATACTTGAATCCTTATCTGTTACCTAGTATTAGCAGCACGCCGTGCATGTTTTCTACATAAGTCTTGAGTCTCTTTCCATCTGTGTAGTTGCAAAATACATATATATTAACGGTCCCTCTCCATTGTGATGATATCTGTAGTGTAGTGCATGCTTGAGAGGCTTCGCCTCGTGACAAGATATTAGAGATTTTTGCTAATGCATAATTATTCGTAGTTACACTAACTTTAGGGAATAGTGTAGTGCATGTTGGTGAATACTCACCCCCTGCCACACACCCCTGAGGTGGCTTGCAGGGTATTTTGTAGATGTTGATGACCGGAGTAGACGTGACACACACAGGCACGCACCTTTCCCTGAGTCAACCAAGTAAAAACGTGACTCACCCCGTGGGCACACCGTAATCTCCGGCGATGAGCTTGGATAACTGCAGCGGGGCAAGATGGAACTTCCGCAAACGCAAACAAAAGAAACCAAAACCTTTCGCTGGGTAACTAACTCGGTTGGAATGCGACGCAATCACCGAGCGCCACAGGCCGCGTCCCAGCCAAGTGTGGCGACAATTTGTCGCGTGCGGATACGGGCGATTCGTCAGTCATGTTCCCACCCCGAAGTCTGTCTCAATCGATTGAAAAAAGCACATCTACGTCTAAATAATATCCTGCAAAAAACCTCAACTAAGTGTGTGAAAGGGGGTGAGGTATCACAAACATGCACTGCATCGTACTTAAAATACATAAACACTTACGGTTCCCCTAGCATTCGTAACATGTCTAAAGTGTAGTGCATGCTTGTGAGGCTTCGCCTCGTGACAAGCATGGGCGACATATTCTAATGCATCAATAGTCGTAGTTACACTAATTTTTGGATGTAGATGTAGGATACATTTACATCTACGAAGTACCGTACTCCTGACTGCTTTTTGGCCTGCGCCTAGCGGCCGGGGGAGCGTGCGAGGTCCCGATTTGTACTGGGACGGGGGTTGCATGCCTGGTGTGGAATCACCCCGTGCCACACACCCAAGAGGTCTCTTGTACGGTACTTCGTAGATGTAGGTGAAGAAATATTTGCAATTCAAATTAGCTATATCAAATATAGAAAAACCTTATAAAGTTTCAGTGGCGCAATTAAGGACTATCATCGTTCGCGAGATATTTAATGGTGGATTAAATCACGAGATTAAAATTAGTAAAAGACATCAGAAAGGGCAGAAATAAAGGAAAGGGACAAAAGTGGAAATCAAGACTTCATAATCAGATTGCTTTACCAGAATTGTAGCTAATTAGTTGATTTTCTTTCTAATTTTTCCGTATTAACATGCTAAGTAGTACTAACTGCACGCATGCTTCCTGTAAAACTCTTGTTTCTCTGAGTTACATTGAGTTACATCTAGTTACAAAATGAATTAAATGTCTATAGTTTATACGATATTTGTAGCATATTGTGTAGTGCGTGTTGGTGAACACTTAACCCCTGCCATATATTTGTAAGTATTTGCTTTGCATTAATAGCACTTGCAGTTTTGAAACATTTTGAGAATTTAGTGCAGTCCACGTCGTTGGAAATTTACCCCAAGTCACACGAAGTTTTGGGTGTCTTGCAGGATACATGCTAAAACATCTACATTGTATCCCGCAAGCCACTTAAGGGCATTTTATTGGAAACGCACTCCCTCTCACACACCCTTGAGGTGGTTTATAGTGTGTTAAGCAGATGTAAAAGAAGAAGGACGTACGGAAGGGGATGAGTTTTCACCAACAAGCACTGTACTATATTCTACTCAAAGTTTATGAAACTATGACTCCTAATGCATCAGAAAAAACCTGTAAATGCCTGCCAGGAGGTGAAATTCCACCATTATGTACTATATTATATGCGACCAATATTAATAAACTATGAGTATTAATGAATTTTGTGGCTAAATAAATGCGTAGAAATACAAGAGTTTTTTTACGAAGCATGACAGGCGGGATATTAGTTGATACCAAGTAGAATTATAATCTTTTGACAACAGCATTTGAAAGCAATTCAAATAATTAACTACATTAACTATAGAAAAACCTAATTATTAAGTCTAAATTGCAGGTATAGATCTATATCTAAATTACGTCCGTGGGTGTTGAAATCTCCTGAAATTTTAGAGACATTCGGAGGATGGTTACCCCTTTTCCTACAAATGATGGAAATGCATGATGCGAAAGGTGGCGATATCTAATTAAAGACCGATATCCCTCACATTTATAGCGAGAAAATTCTTTGAACATGTAATTGTCACTTCAGTTTGTCAAATTTCTGCATGGTATTTTCAGGGCCCAGAGCATTTCAACTTCAATAACATTAAGCAAATAACAGAAAGCAAGACAGAATACGATATAAGAAACTACATATTTTTAATGACAATCAAGAGTAGTCTACATTTAGGGCTCAGAAACCATTTAAATGAGGTCAAACCATGTTTGCATTAAATTGGATTTTAATCAGTAGCTGTATTCACTTCACTATGTTTTAATTTATTTTCAAAAGTATCCTCACCAGTACTAACTAAAAAGTAAACCACAGCTAAGCAAGAATGCTTGCTGGATGCTGATTGGGTACAGTCTCATTGATGGGACCAACGAAATCTTCTCAGGTCCATGAAATTCGAGGCTTTGGAGTGTCGCTTCGGAACTTCAAGGTATGTAATGCTCGTACGCACCGATGAGATTATTAATTGTGTGGAAATGAGAATATGTCTTTTTTGCAATATTCAAAGGATATGGTGTACTATTTTAAAGGTCAAATAGATATTTACGTTAAGAGATCGCTCATAGGCCAAAATAGTATTGGCACTGCGCAAAAATATGGTAACCCAGTTAGACTCAGCGCTGCAAATATTTCATTTGCCATCACTTACATCTATGTTGCACCTTTCGAGCCCTGGGAGGCTGTGATGCAGAGAAGATGTGAAAACTAGCCATATGATGCATCTGCGATTATCATTTGGCTTCCTAAGGATGAGTCAAATTATTACTCTTTGAGTTGAAGCGTATGTCCAAGGTTTGATCGTGAGTTGAATAGGGTGTGGTATTGAATTTTCTCAGCGCAAGAGTATATCCCTCTTCTTTCATTTGGGTGATCAAATCAGTTGGAAGAGTCTGAGGCCCTCAAACAAGAACATAACTTAATGAAAATTTTATCATTAAGCCATTATTTAATTGAGTGATACCATTAGCTCCTCTGATTGCCAAAAGTAAGGTCATCTTTATTATCCAGCATTTAGAAGAGATAATTTTGAGTTGTTCTACCCTTGTAGCTCACGAGTGATCTCTCCATATTCGAGGTGGGATGCTATAAGAACATCATATTTCGAGGTTGCGTAACCATCTTCAAATGCTGTCACTGCCAGGCGAAAACTTGTGGTCTCATTACGTCGCCCCATTGCAAGCAGGGCAGGGGCAATTACCAGGAGAAATCCCTCGCCCTACTTCCACGTATGTATATCTACAGCGGAGGGACAATCAAGTGGCATCTTGGGCGATTGCGGCCGCGGAACAACGAAAGGATTATTAGGCATAGCGGAGCGAATGCATTAGCCTCGCTCGAGGGACTAAACTCTTCGCCATTTGGGGCATTGTCATCTCCGCGCCCCTCCGTCCAAAGAAAAAACCTCATTGAACGCATTTCAAGGAATTTTAAAAGCGGGAGTACACTCGAAGAGTCCTCACAGATGGACATCCACGCTCCCCCGTAATCTAGCGCTGAGTCAGAGGCGCTGTCGCCCGCGGTGACTCGTTCCGTCCGGAGTTGGTTGCTTGGGTGGGTGGGGGGCTGAGGGGGGGAGGAGGGAGGGGCTGCGATTAAGAGCCCAGTGGCATTTGACGCCGCAGTGAACAACCCCATTCCGCTGTTGTTTACGAGAGCAGGGAAAAAACCTTGCGTCACATTTTTTTTTCTTCCCTTGCCGTTTTGATTTCAAGTCGCACTTTCCTCACCGTGCCAGGGCCGCCCCCGACCCAAACGCTGTAAGGTGCATGTCAGCGACAGTGGGAATTGATGAAGACAGTGAGAATCAGGGGGGGTTGGTGGCTAGTTGGTAGCTAGGTAGCTCTATCACTCGCAGAAATGTCACTTATTGTTAGTCTCAGACAAAACAAAGAAGACAGTGCTCTTTGGACAGCATCTAGCGGCCGGGGGAACGTGCGAGGGACTGATTTCTACATCCTCATCTACGAAGTACCGTGCAAGCCACCAGGGCTTTAAGCTATCCCTCTAAGGTGAAATTCATGTTGGTGACTACTCACCCCCTACCACACACCCTTGAGGTGGCTTGCAGGGTATTTTGTAGATGTAGATGAAGGGTGTGTGGTTCGGTGTAATTCTTTACCAGGCATGCAGCGCTCGTCCCAGGTCAAATCAGGACCTCGCACGTTCCGCAGGCCGATAGGCACAGACCAAAAAGCAGTAAGGAGAACAGTGCGCAGTCAAACCAGATTTGAACCGGGACGAGTGCTGTATGCCTGGTTTAGAATCACCCCGTGCCACACACCCTGCTGGTGGTTTACACGGTAGGAATGCCATCGTCACTTGGATCCTGTTTCATGCTACATCTACATCAACATTGAAGAACAGTGCGCAGTCCGACCAGAAACTGGGAGAGTGATATGTAAATGAACTTGCAAACATGCAGAACAATGCTATACACACATATAGAGATTAATATTACTAATACTGTTAATTCATGAGTGCTACGAGATGCTACTTCACGCAGAGAACGAAATAAAATAATGCCGGACAAATCAACCGGTGTGAAATGTTAGTAATGATGTTGTGTTATTAAGCATAAGTGAAAATTCTACTCTACTTCTTGAGGGTGGGAGTTTCAAATGATTGATTTATCGCAACTATTATGATCCCTTATTGTACGTAGGAAAAATGACATTTTAAATCAATCGGTTCTGCAATCAACTTCCTTTATCTTATTCCTGTGATCGCTTCTACTGTAGTACGTTGGCTCTAGCAGTATATTTCGAACGACCGGAAAAATTGATGCATTCAATCGAAACCTGTTGATGCATTCAATCGAAACAGATGCCAACACTAGATGCCCTAGACAAGGCTGCCCCACAGGCCTAGAACCCTAATTCGAGCAGTAATATTGTAAACAACCACGTTGACGTCTACGCTTTGCACTGTAAGCCACAGCAATAGTGTCTATGGCAGGGCGTGGTATTTCGGATTTGACAAGTGCGTCATTATGCTTTTTTACTACTTATAACGCAGCAAAAGTTTGAAAAGGGGAAATCTGGATGAGAATAGGGGATGGTAGGATAGGGGTGGACATTATCATTGATTTTTAATTCAAAATGCCATTCTTTGAGCAGTTTCATTCGCTTTTAATGCAATTATTCATAATATACTAATTTAATTGTTAATGCAATAGATTGTTTAAGGCTGGACCCTTTTAAATAATGAATCTCTACGCATGTGATCGACAAACAACCCATGCCGATAATCGCCACTTGCGGACTTTGTTATCGCTTGGTTGTTTCCTTTCATTAGCACACAAAAAGACCTCAATCTCGGCTTAAGTGGCTGATTATACCTTTTGACTCCTGAGCTTATATCGATGAGGTTAATTGCCTACTCCAGCAAATGAATGTCAAAGGCATGGGAGAAAGCCACCGATCAATGTTCAGCATTTGGACATCTATAAATTGGGATTCTTACACTGTAAAGCCAAATTCAAGGAATAGGGAAATCAGCGAGATCTTACTCAACACACTTACTAAGCACTCACTCGCCCAAGTAGTTGACAAGCCTACGAGAGGAAATAAAATATTAGACCTTTCTGCAGTAAGCCATCCTAGGTTGATAAAACAACTCGATATTATTGATGGCATAAGTGATCACAGAGTAATTTTTGCAGCCTTAAAACTTGAAGTAGAGTCAGCTGTAAAACCGAAACGCAATATTTATTTATTTGATAAATGCAACTTCATAAAATTTGGCGAGATGCTTAATGATTCGTACACTGACTTCGTAGCTAAAACAGAGGACAAAAGCACTGATGCATCATGGAAATATTTCTTAGAAATTCTACGCCAGGGAATCAACGAATATATTCCGCGAAAATTGAAATGTGATAGTAAAGAACCTCGCTGGTATAACAATGATGTTAGGAGGGACCTTAAGAGACAGAGAAAACTGTACAACTTATTCAAAAAGTCCATTACGTTAGGTGACAAATCGAAGGAACTTGAAGCAAAAGAAAGTTACGCTGCACAACGTTCAAAAACCAAGAAATCAATGCGTACTGCATTGCGAAATTTCAAGAAAAAAGTACTTGGTGAATTACTCGAAGAAAATCCGAAATCTTTTTGGTCATATGCGAGAGAGCTTCAGGGAAAATCTTCAACCGTAGATTCGTTATTTGATAAAGATGGCAAACTTGTCACCGATAATATTGACAAAGCTAACACGTTAAATTCCCACTTCGAAAGTGTATACACTACAGACGACACTGCATGTAATTTTGACATTTCATTCACAGAGGAACCGATGAAAGAAATCACTATTCAATGCGATGGAATAACTAAACAGCTACAGTCGATCAAAAATAGTAAATCTCCGGGTCCGGAGGGAATACCCGCGCGTGTCCTCAAGGAATTAGCGCCACAGATCGCACCGTTCTTAGGCATAATATTCAAGAAGTCATTGTCTGAAGGAAAGATACCAATAGACTGGAAAATTGCAAACGTTACACCGATATTCAAAAAGGGAAACAGACATGACCCAGGGAACTATCGACCAATTTCATTAACGTCTATTATAGGCAAGATACTCGAACATATCGTCGTTAGCAATATCATGACGTTCCTGGACAGTCGTAACTTCCTTCATGGCTGTCAGCACGGCTTTCGGAAAGGTAGATCATGTGAAACACAGCTCGCGCTCTTTCTTCATGACGTTCTCAAATCTGGTGAATCGAAAACACAAGTGGACGCATTATTTCTAGATTTTAAGAAAGCTTTCGACACGGTACCTCACAACAAACTTTTATACAAATTACAGTCATGCGGCCTAAACGAAACAGTAGTAAACTGGATACGCGACTTTCTGAGTGATCGTAAGCAAAAAGTAGTTCTTGACGGAATTAGCTCTGATGCAGTTAAAGTGACATCAGGTGTCCCACAAGGAAGCGTAATCGGCCCCCTTTTGTTCATTATATACATAAATGATCTATGCTCTCGAATTAGCAGTAAAATACGTTTATTTGCTGACGACGCTGTCATCTATCGCGAAATTAATGATCACTCTGACTTTGAAATTCTATCATCGGATTTAAACAACGTTCATGTGTGGAGCCAAGAGTGGGGACTCGAACTTAATCTGAGCAAATGTGCGGCGGTACATTTCTTGCGGAGGTCGTCCAACTATCCCCGTGTATATGCTGTGGATGGCGTTAAGATAAAGGCGACAGATGAAGTTAAGTATCTGGGAGTTACGATAACCTCAAACCTATCGTGGGGAACACATATAAGAAATATTTGTGGCAGAGCTCTGAAGAAGCTAGGATTCGTCAAGCGTATTGTGGGAAGATTCTCAGATGAAAAAGTAAAAGAGAGGTGCTATTTCGCACTCGTCCGGCCACACCTTGAATATGCAGCAAGCATATGGGATCCGGTGCAGAAAGAATTAATTCGGGAACTTAATAAAATACAAAGGAAAGCTGCGCGATTCGTCAAAAACTGCTACGGGCGTACAGACAGCGTTACGCAGATGTTAAACGAATTAGGCTGGGAGCCGCTAGAGACTCGGAGGCTGCGCGCTAGGCTTGAGATTACTTGAGCAATTGAGAATAGATATCTTTCAGAGCGACACGGAGAACATCATATTAGAACCCCACTATATTTCCAGGTCCGACAGAAACGATAAATTAAGAGAGATATTTTGCCGAACGGATAGGTATGGGAATTCGTTTTTCCCCCGAACAATAAGGGACTTTAATAAATGCAAGGCGTAATTTCATAGAGCGTTTCCTTTTTATATGTAAACGGCTGGTGTCCTAACACCCCCCGCCACACGCCTATTGAGGCGGCTTGCGGGGTAGTATGTAGATGTAGATGTAGATGAATGTGTTCATGTAACATATAATCAGTGACGCAGGCAGAGGAGGGTTCATAGGGTCTCAATCATTCGAAAACATGACGCTCAAAGGCGCGAATAAATTCATACATTCATAGGAAATGGAAATGGATAGGTACACATAAAAGGTACACATAAAAGGTACACAAACATCACAAACCCTGTGTTCGTCCTTTTATATGTACCTATCCATTTCCATTTCCTATGAATGTATGAATTTATTCGCGCCTTTGAGCGTCATGTTTTCGAATGATTGAGTATATTTGGCCTTGTTGGCTCTTTTCTTCTTCTTCGGCTATGCGTGCCTTGAAACGTACCCTTCTCCTCTTTATATGTTGTATGCCTGTATTCCTCTTTACCTTTCAACCTTCCAATTGTATTTGTCCCCTATATGGTGGGTGAAAACCGTCCCTGCGCGGCATCTCTGGGCCGATTTAGTTGGGCATGGGTTGTAACATAAAACCCCGTCAAATTCAGCAGTTAATTGAGTAGCCTTGGTGGTGTAACTGGGAGCACACCTGACCGGCAATTGGGAGATCCGGGTTCGAATCCCGGCTAAGGTGAAATTTTTTCTCATTTTCATCTTCCCCACCAAACCCTGTGTTCGTCCTTTAATGTGTACCTATCCTTTTCCATTTCCTATGAATGTATGAATATATATATATATATATATATATTGTATGAATTTCCTATGAATGTATGAATTATATATATATATATATATATAATATAACTATCTTATATATATATTTCCTATGAATATATATATATATAATTCATACATTCATAGGAAATATATATATAAGATAGTTGCCAGTTGATATATATATATATCAACTGTCCAGTTGATATATATATATATATCAACTGGCTATATCAATTTGATTTCCCCAACTTTATCGTCGAACTTGCAAAGTTCTCTTTTAACAAATACCAATTTACGACTAGCTTGACCGGTTATTTCCCGAATATGTTTACTCCACGAGAGATTATTAGTCAGTTTAACTCCGAGGTAATTAAAAGATTTCACTGTGTCTAATTGGCTATTCTGTATGTAAAAGCTCTGATAAGGAGAGTTGTTCCTTTTCCAGAAATTAAGTACAACACGTTTAAAAAAAAGTTTATTCAAGCTACCACGCATCGCAATACTTTTGAATTGCCTCGAGATACTTCGTTAGCGCTTGTTTATCAGTACGGCTACAAACTTCCCTGATACATTACTGAGTAATGAGATGCCATAAATTGACAACAGGAATAGTCTTTGGTCGAATGAAGCCACGGGTGCCAGAATTAAAATGTTTGTGCCATTTTGTGTGTTCAAGAAAGCAGTACCATCAACAAACACTTGTATGATTATCTGCTACCTAGTACTCACACGCCGCCTATGTTTTCGCTATAACTCTTGAATCTCTGTCCGTTTATGTAGTTGCAATATACATAAATACTAGCGTTCCTTCTAACATTGGTAGAATATGAATTGCATGTATGAGGAGGCTATAGTCCTATCTACATTTTAATTCTGGCACCCGTGGCTTCATTCGACCAAAGACTATTCCTGTTGTCAATTTATGGCATCTCATTACTCAGTAATGTATCTTCTCCTTTGTTAGACCCCACTTGGTATACGCTGCCAGTATTTGGGGTCCTTATGAGGTAGGCTTAAAAATAGAGTTAGAACGCGAGCAGCGAAAATCGGAGAGATACGTCAAAGGCAGTTATGATAATCTCATTAGCGTCATTGACATTCTGCAACAACTGATATGGGAATCGCATTCAGACCGTCGATGATAATTTACATTTAATTCTTTTATGTAAGTTCCAACCGATCTATTTTCTGATGACGTCCATAACATCTTACGAAATCCGATACACTACGTTAGATCAGAAGATGAAAATAAAATTAGGGAAATAGACTGCAGAAAGGACAGGTATAAAATGTAAATTTTTCGCGCGAACGATAATAGACCATAACAGCAGCTAATGATACTTTTGTCAAAAAGGTTTTTCGATAGGTAGTGTAGCAAATTAGTTATTTTGTTCCCAAATGCCTAATGCTACGTAGTATTAACAGAACTTATTGCGTATTTCACCTACATCTACAAAATACCCTGAAAGCTACCTCAAATGGGGCAAGGGGAGTAGTCACCAGCATGCGTTACGCTATACCATATTAAAGTTAGTGTAACTTAGAATATTGATGCATTTGCATAAATCGCTAATGCTTTTCATGAAGCGAAGCCTCACATGCATGCACTACACTATATATATGCTACCAGCGTTAGAGGGACTTTTTTATGTATTTTGCAACTACATAAATGGACAGAGATTGAAGAATTATGTTGAAAACATGCACGGCGTGCTGTAAGTACTAGGTAGCAGATAAGGATACAAGTATTAGGGTCTACTACTACTACTACTAACAATTAGAGTTACACTACCTTTCGACAAACCCAGTTAAAACTCTCATTGGCAGCTGTTATTGTCTCTTATCGTTCGCGGGAAAAATGGCATTTTAAATCTGTCCGTTTTGCAGTGTAGTTCCATAATTTTATTCTCATTATCTGATCTACCGTAGTATGTCGGATTTCGTAAAATATTGTTAACGTCGTCAGAGAATAAATCAGTTTGGAACTTACATAATAGATTTAGTCTAAATTTTAATCGGCGGTCTGAAAGCAACTTCAATCTCAGTTGCTGGAAAAGGTCAGTAATACTAACGAGGTTATCTAAACGGTCTTTAATATATCTTGCCCATCTTCTTTGCATGCGCTCTAACCCGATTTTTAAGACTACCTTATAAGGATCCCAAATACTGGAAGTGAATTCCAAGAGGGGTCTAATAAGGGAGAAGTAGCTGATTTCCCTAACTTAATCGTCGCACCTGCCAAATACTCTTATAACAAATCCCAATTTACGATTAGCTTGGCCGGTAATTAAAATTACTATTTCCTATATTCTTGTATTTCTGTGCACTTATGTAGTAGCTAAATACATTAACAGAAATAGCTTTTCTAACGCTGGTAGCATACCTAGTGTAGTGTATGCTGGTGAAATTTCATCTATTTACAACCATTAGCAGGTTTTTGATAATTCACCTATAATTGTAGCTTCATAAACATTAATCGGGTCAGTGAAGATTATGTTGGTGATGTCACACCCCCTGCCGCACACCCTTGAGGTGGCTTGCAGGGTATTATTTAGTTGTAGATAGATTACCCTCTTTTTATACACTACTTCCCCCTCACACTCTGTGGAGGGGACCATAGTATTTATTAAATATTTATATGGTTCTTAGTGCCAACTGAGGTATTCCAGGAAGTTGTGACTATGAGTAGTTTCTCTAAATAGAGTTGCAAGCCTTCTTGCCGACTACGGAACAGATATATGTAGTAAAATATGGGGAACCGGTTACGGCAAGCTCCCAGCATTAACAAAAGATCATGTGTTGAAAAACTATCCAGAAATAATTGGGCGATAGAAAACAGTGCGCTCAGATCATATAGCCGAAAATCTGGGTGAGAAATTAGCTGCATAAGTAACTCCGTTTTCACTTTTTTCGAATTAAAATGTTTCTACAGTACTTTTCCCTCTGAAAACAAACATTTTTAGTGTAATTAAACTCTTAAACTCCCTAAGGAATTAAATAAATGTGACATATTTGATCTGGTATTTTTTCTCTGCAATATTCCCCTCAATATATGTTCAATTTAAAAAGTAAATATCTTTTAAGAGTTACTATTTTTTTTAATATTTCTACTTGAACAGCCTATTTCAACTAAGACGGAGATGCTTGGCTAATTTCGTTGCAATAAGTGCTGTGGTTTCAGAAATATCGCGACCGGTCAGTGGTATTTGCCTTTTATAAACAAGATGTTCTAGGAAGCATTAGCGAACTTCCGGAGGTTACAGGGGATAAGATTTCAATCATGTTTTGTCTGATGGACATGAATTCGCAACTCCTAACTTATGGAGCTATATTAGCGCAAAAATGTGATACACGCATTTTGCAGATCCCATGAGAAATAAGTATAAACACCCAATTTCGGCGGATATCGGTGTTTAGGGGCCCCGAGAGGTAGAACAAAAAATAGCCTTATATGGAAGTAATTTGATAAATTTACGAATACCCTTTAGAAGATCCTTAGCAATGCACATACCTCAAGACTATATTTTTATATTTTATTTTTTTATTAACCACGGCATCTGATGAATAAAAATTGTAATAATAAAAATAGTCTTACGTTTCGATTTGCTGTTTGACCATGTACAAAAAAATTACATGCATAAAATAGAAATCACATGCAAAATATTTCCTTCAATCATTTCGGTTTTGAGTGCAAAATGTGCGTGAGAGACTCGTTAAAAATTAACATTTGTTCAATTAAAAAATATTATGCAAAATATATTTTAAAACTTCGGTTCGGGATTTTGTGGGTGCCTTCGGCTTCATGGGTGGCAGCCCAGTCCGCGTACCGTTAAATCCACCACAGTGGACACCAGTCATCCGTATCGTTTCTCAATTCTAAATATGGCAATCACAAATCAGGTTTCGATTCCTGCCTCAATCATGGATGCTGCTCTCGTTTAAGAATTAAAGGGCGTGGGATAGACGGTACAATTTAGACTTATCACTTGAAAACCCGAAAACTCACTCATTAACGATTTCTTTTTTTTTTACGGCGAGTTGTACGTCATTGGGAAAAATCTATAGCAATGCAGCTCACAAAGTTTTAAATCATGACGTATGACATTTTCGAATAGTTAAATTCGTTAAAAATTAAATAAATAGTTCGGATTCGAATCCTGGCAAATTTAAATAAATATTTCATGGCGATTTTCACCCTCTTTGGTGTATACATTTGCAGACGTGCGCGTGACTGCTTACCACATTATTTGTGCAATCGCAATGATTGGAAAATTAGAAAAAAAAACTGTCGAATTGTCTTATTTTCGCAGCTTATATGTTTACGGGTGAAAAACTCATCCGTAAACAGGATTTCAAAATAAATGAAAATTTTACTTGTGTGCCTACATCGAGAAATATGTACATATAACATGTCCGACTAGACCTTGGCGTATATTGTTAATTTTTGAACCCCGAAACATGGGATAACCCGTTTGAATAATTATTTTTTAATGATCGCGATACCACTGCTTTTATATTTACTCGCTTCAGTGATACAGATTCGTATCACCAATAAGGGGATTGGGTCACGTCCTCGAATGCACCCTAGTAAATCCATGTTTTCTGTATGCATATTAATTCTCCTTAATAAATTTCAGTATTCATGGGCTCATTATATGCATGTACATATTTAATAACTGCTCTCTACTTTTTTCTTCAGAGTGTGTGATTGAAGATAAACCTGTCGTATGAAAATATGATCAATATCATCGATGTACCTATTTTCATATAGAAACTTAAAAGTTTTTCCTTTCTTCAAATGTACCAGCGATATTTTGTGGTGTGATACTACCCTTTCAGCTGTAGTAAAACACTTAGGAAAATTCGTTCGTATGTCCATGAAATGTAAAAATATTTACGGCGCTTTAGTTGAATAGAATTTCTTGATCTCCTTGATGACAGTCATCAATCTAGATGGCTGACGAAATGGATTTGCATTAGTAGCGTATGTTTAGTATAAATAGCTATTTGGATGTTTTGCGCACATTGAAAGTTTACGCAAGCAGTCTGGGGGTTGAAATAGGAGAGCAAAGAGAAATATTCCTTTGTTATTAGTTCTTGGATTTACACCTTTCGCTTTCTATTTCATCATCGTTGAATATTATGATTTGACGGAATTGGATACTACCCACCCCCCTAGTTCGTTATTTCTGCCTCGTCTATGAGGATCCCCTATGGGAAATTTCGTTGTGCGTCATTTCATGGGGTAGAAGTATTAGGGTGATTAGGGCGCTTCGAAGACTAAGGCCATTCGCACCAGTCATTTCATGGGTGAGGCAACCCTCATTTACATTTAATCTTTGAAAAACGTTTTCTATATCCGATCTTTTATTTTTGAAACGATTGATGCTAAGTGTTTTTGCATTTCCGAGGCGTAATATTGTATTAACTTTACTTTTAATGTATAAACGTCCATGCCCGATTATCAACTGATTGCGGATGTAATTACTGACTACTTTTTTCTCGGACTTAATAACGTTTGATACTACAGCACATGACCTATGCTACAAACTTCGGAACCATGAGCTGTCCAAAATCCATTGGACCTTTTGGATTCTCAGTCATGTTATCATAAGTATACGTGACATATTGATCAATACCCATCTATACGCAGGGTTGTTAAGAATACAATTCCGTTGCTCTATGCTGAGATATAATAGGTACGTCATTTTTTTGACAAATCGTTTATGTTAAAATCATGTAATCTGAGGAATAAACTACCAGATAACATAAAAATGTAGTATTCATCAATGCATTAAAAAATTAAATAATGGTTATATTACACAATAAAAACCGTAACAAACTAATTGTAAAAGTTAAAATTGGTTTATAATAGTTAAATAAATGAAAAATTGCTACTAAAAATTGATATCATTTAATACGTAATGTTATAGCGTGTAAATATGTTTGTTAATGATTTAAATTGTTTGTATATCTAGAAAATAAGGTATAAATTTGTAATATTTATTTTTTGAATATATTCTTCTTCGATTTTTATAATGTGCCTTATAATACACTCATTTCATAAGTAAAATATAAATATTCTTGTAAAGCACTGAGAATAATATTTATATGTATTATATTTGGTTCTCTATTGTTTTTTGTGAATTTAAAGATACAAAAATGTGTAGTCTTACCCCAAAGGAGCATATTCTCTCAGGACAAAAAATTGTTTCTAATTCTAACAAAATTGTGTCAAAACTCATAAGTTTAAACATTCAGAGTACCTAAAATCTCCCTTAAGTTGATGCCAATGATAATAATATACTTTAAATGTAGATTTAATCAACTGTTCTTGCTATATTTTTGAAAATTAAACCAAAATAGAGACGTTTTTCTCATTATCATTTTATTCAAACCTCATATCCTGCCGTATTGCAAGATTATAGTTTAAGAGGTGTTTTTGAAATGTGAACCGTTGAGAAAGAAGAATTTCACGTCATTCTCATGATGTAACTTCTCTCAATTTACCCTCCAGGTGCCACTCCATTAGGGACCGCCATTCCATGAAAATATTTTCGACACTGCCGGAAGCCGAACCCGTGCCCCAGGAATGGGAAGCAAGAGCCCGAGGGAAGTTTGAGAGGCCAGCCCCCTCCATTTATTCTACTCCTCCAACCTTTGTATGGTGATAGTTGTAACTATTCCTTTTTCCTCTTATAATAAAGCCTATGGCGAAATACGTATCCACACTGTGATCATTCCACTTGCTGAACTCCTCCATGATTTCAGCAAGTTATCAACTTTTGCAAGGAAACTTGAAATGGTCGGTGTTTTATCATCATGACTTGTTCCACAATGTCATGATTTTTTATTGCAATCCTTTTTTTTGCTCTCTCGGACGATTCTGGTGGTCCATATGCCCCCGCGATCCCGGTAAGGCATTTGCCTGTGTTTCAGGTTTCTCAGGGGCCGAACTACCAGAACTTGACAGAAACACCCATGCCCTGCGCATGTGAAAAACCAACCCAGGCGAGACTCGAACCCGCGACCCTCGGATAAGCAGGCGAGGACTTTACCCCGCCGACACCGGGAGCGGCAAATTCCTTTTTTATTGCAATTTACCAGTAACTGTGATGGAAAAAAGTGTAATTGCTATCGCCTCTTCCATTTACGAGTACTGAAAATTAATTCAAGACCCAAAAGCTGGTCCCTAAACCCACTTTCCCTTACATCTTTGGGCAGGTTAGTGAGGTGATACGTCGGTGAGTGTTCATAATGGACGGCACCTTCAGAGATCATCGAATTCTATTTTACTGGGCAATCTAATGAGCAATAGCGCCCATAAGTTCGGACCACCCTTAGTGTGCCCCGGGTCATGGCCCAAGGGCTACTCGGGGCCTCGCCCCGGGCTACGTGGTATACGCCCTGGAATGTAATATAACCTTCTTGTACGAAAAATTAAGCTTTAAATAAATGTTGTTAGTATTGCCTTTTTGAATTAAAATTTTTCCTAAGATATTTAATTTATGCATTCATTTTTTATTTACTGGGGCCCCACTCCTCATTTGCACCAGAGGAACTCAAAATGGTCTGGGCGGCCCCGCTAGCTAGTAACGAGTCCAAGAGTTAGATAGTTCACAGTAGCATGAATCAGTTAGCAGTTAGTTAGAGTACACAATAGCATGAATCGCAAAATTAAGGAGATCCTCAAGTCACTACTTTATTTCCATAACTACTCTCTACATCTTTACTCGTGCAAAAGCAGTAGGTACCACATCTTCAAAATGCTCTCATCTTTAGCAAAGCCATTGTTTAACTCTTTCAACCTTCATACATAAAATGAAAACTGGTTTTATGTCAGAATATTTTAATGAAACCCTCACATCCAATAATGGTTAAAATACATAGTAACAATGCTAGAGCGAATAGCGATATCCATATGCCCATGGGAAATAAAGCATCAACTCAGTGTTCACTGTTTTATAGTGGATTTTTATTACGTAACTACATCTACATCTATGAAGTACCGTGCAAGCCACCACTAGTGTGTGTGGCACGGGGTGATTCCACACCAGGCATGCAACACTCGTCCCAGCACAAATCAGAACCTCACACGCTCCCCCTGCCGCTAGGTAAGCATAATACATAAAACATATCCTCTGAATTACAAACATGAAAAATCTGGTTCTTTTTACAATTAGATTAAAGAAATGGTTTCTATCTGAAAAGTACTGAGACCATGTTAAATTTTTATGGAGTAAAATATGTGTGGGGACGTATGTCGATGTGTGGGTACTGAGAGCATAAGGAGTTTGTGGCAATGCAATGTGTACTTGAAGTGTCACAATGAATGTCTCTAGGTATAGCAGTATTCCTTTGCAATTTAGCATCACAATTTTTCTTTTAATTTCTTTTTAATTTCACTTGTAATTGCATATTTTAATATTTTCTGCTCAATAAACGCTATTATTACTTAAATGACCAGTTCGGGTTTACAGAGGGACGGGAGCGCGAGAAGCGATAGCGGTGATGAGGACGCCAGGAAAAAGAAACCTAGAATATGGGCAGGGTGTTTTTGCTTGCTTCGTAGATTTCGAGAAGGCGTTTCATAGAGCGGACTGGAAGAAATTAATGGGAGTGTTGAAGAAATTAGGGGTCCGTTGGAGGTACAGGCGTCTCATTTGTAATCTGTATATGAGTCAGACAGCGCAGGCTAGGGTATCCGATTGAGAATTGGGATGGGCCATGATAGGACGGAGAGTGCGGCAGGCTGGTGAAAAGTCTAATATGGAGCGTGGCGCTGTATGGGTCGGAAACGTGGTCATTACGAAGGGAGGATGTGCGTAGACTTGGGGCGTTTGAGATGTGGGTATGGAGAAGGATGGAGAGGGTGAGCTGGGTGGCGAGGAAGACGAAGGAGGAGGTAATGGATATGGTAGGAGAGGAGAGGAAGCCAGTGGCAGAGGTTCGGAGAAGGCATAAGAGATGGATGGAGGAGGTTTTGAGAGGGGACGGAATGTTGAAGAGGGTTATAGAGGGGAGAACACTGGGGAAGCGTGGAAGAGGAAGGAAGAGGATAGGAATTCTGGACGAAATAAGAGGAGGTAGAAGATAAGAGGGATTCAAGAAGGATTTAATGGCGGGACATCCTTAGGAGGGAAAGCGAAACAATGTTTCAGAAATTGAAATGTAGGATGGGGATGTCCAAGAATCTACCAATCAGCTGGTAGAAAACTTGAATGGATGAATTATTATTTACTGAATAGGAGAGTGCGCTGTCTGAAGTTCATGTATGTCCTCCTCTATGAGTTTTTTTCTCTATTCGAATCACCAGTACAAGTCTATCACTAGGTACTTACCTTTTGAGGTGCATAAATCTTGGACGATAATGTCTCAGCCTCTTTTACTCACCTTATCTACGTCTTCCAGAGCACTGCGCAGATGTAGGCTGGATACTTCCCGGGACATGATCACCGATATTTATTTCAATTACAGTGATGTTTCAGTTTCCGAAACCCGCAGGTTAGGTTGTCATGTTTTCAACAAGGTGAATATAATACGGTTTTAACTCTGAAAATTAAATATGCCTTAAAAAGTTTATTGATGAAAGTATGGATTTTTTTCGTGTCTTGGAAATTCATTTTTAAAAGTATTTCGTTTGAGATAAAGTTGAGGTATTGGGAGAAACAAGGCGATTTTACGTAGGTATGTTTCCTGCTTTCATAGCCAATATTTAATATCTCCGATAATAAATAAGTTTTACTAGTGTGAGTTATTTTCACTCCTTGTACTACAGCCTAGCCGGAGAGAATATGGCATATTCAGGTTTACTTACCGATGAGTGATTGGCTATATTGATTGAAAGGGGGGAATTATATGTTCTTGAATCAATGATTATTTTGTTCATTGAGGTCTTCCCCACACGCAAAGACCCAAATACTTCACGTACTTACCTTATCCATAACTGTGTCATCCTTTGTTTTTTTTCCTGTTCTTGGAGAACTTTCTCCGAAAGTTTTACTCCAGAATTATATTTACTCTGTACGTCATTTATTTTTTTCATATCGTGAAAAATACCATCAGTGTTGATTGGTTCTAGGTTACAATTTTTCAATCCGCCTCTGGTGGATGCATTAAATTACGACAGGTCTGTCGCAGCCGTGTTGAATCATTTTTGGATAGTGTTAGTGGACGCGGATATTCTTACCGTACCAAAGGGGGATGAGTAAGAATCCGCTTCAGATAACTTCTGTAAGTTGACCAATGAGTCACGTGGTACACTCATGAAATGTTTGAGATTCTGTGGTACTTGATGCGTAGCTCACGATTAATCGTCAACATTGAGCGTCAAACAAATGCTTCTACAAGCTGATTTTCAATTTGGTCCACGATTGAAGTTGATAAAACCTGCTCTTTGGGTGGTTACCATTCATTTAATCACACAGTCAATACATTCACCTTTGAAATGTCTTCCGCCAAATACTTCGATCTTTATCACCATAACATGCGGCGCACTTACTTGCGCCGCATGTTATTGTGATTGTTGGCCCAGTTCAAGCTGCCGAAACACCATCTCTATCTTTGTTAAGCTAATTCAACAAGCGATACTACCAATGTCACCTAGGCCACTTGCTATATTCGTCCGTGGCGCTCCGAATACTGGGAAACTATCTTCAAACAACAATTTTTGGAGTTTTAAGTTGAGCATTGGAGAACTTCGGTTTGGAACCTGAGGATCACTGTCAAAGCATTGCTTTGACGCTACGGTAATCGCGGACGTTTGTCTTAGAATGAATGTATCAAACTGAAGTTGAAGCTAAGGATTTAAGTTTAAAGCAATCATGGACCAGACATGAAGTGCTTGTGACTACGTGGCGCACTATTCCCGATCGAATGTTTCTCGCCTGCAATATGGGGTCGAACCCCAGGCGCAAATCCCATCGGAGGGAACAGACATACTCTATGATTTGTAGAAATGATTACCCCACGCTTTTGAATTTCATGTCCTCCGATGATTCCAAACACCAGTACGGAAGCGTCTGAGCAATGATTTCCATTTCGTCAAGACGATTCTGGAAAGTAAGGCGCTTCCTCACGGTTTAACATATTCCCTCGTTCAACACTGACAAAGTGCTGCGGGGTGAATGCGGCTAACACCTCCGAATGATCTCCATTGCCCTCAAAGATATTCTCGATAAAAAAACACAACGCTGAGTGAGACACCATAAAAAGAAGAGCATTCATTTAAAAGTCTGGACTCATTTTTCCACTTTTTTGAACCACGGAGTTTTGGAAGTTTTTGAAGTTTGACCCACGAGATCCCGAGGGGCAAACACATGGATTAAAGAGGAGGATAGATGGAGCCTTAAGGTATGATAGAACAGAGGAATACTGAAGCCACTAAAAATGAGCAATCAGCCACATTGAATCGATCAGTCGTGCAGATAACACGCCGCAAACGAAGGAATTAGTAGTGGAATTGTCGCAGTACCGTATTGATTTATCTAGAATACATTGCACGCGATGATCATGTTGAGTGGATATTTTTTGCATAAAATACGGGACCACTAAAAAGACTCAACTCTTAATTCCGATTCCCACGTCCTTTTGGGATCCAAAATGGCGGACTAGCCATTTTGGATCTCAAATCTTTGTGCACCATTTTGGATCTCAAACAGGACAGAATTGGGATATGGCCATAGTTTTGGCGGCGTAGCAGAGTGGATAACGGACTGACTCGCAGAGGAGGGAAGATAAACGAGCATAGAAGTGTTTACACGTCGTGGAAACGGAATCAAGGCGGCTGGAGCAAATCCGAAGGGGGCAAAAAACTTAGCGACTTGAAATGGCATTGGGATTTTGAAGGACGTGTTAGAAGAACGGTGTGATTGTGTGGCGGGCGGGGAAAAGAGAGGAAAAGGATTGGAAATCGAGAACGAATGAAGGTCGCAAGTTGCGCTTTCCCAGTGGAAGAATTAAATAAGACGGCAATTTGTACCACCGCGCATTACGCGATTTTTTAGGGCAACCATTTCACTGAACTTCGGTGAACGTAATTCTATTAGCCCCGTCGATAGGGATACGAAGGAGAGGGAACTGTGAATGGTTTGGGGATATCCACGCATTAATTATAGATTGTCTCAAATCCTGAGGAAGTCGCAGCGTAAAATAAGTTGTCATTTTTAGTGTCAATTATAAAAAATAATGGCGATCCATCTGGTTGCGTCAAGGGAACCTTTCCACTTTATTTATCCCACAAATAAAACTCGGAACTAAATGGGCTTGAAGTAAAAAATAGGTGAATATCGCAAAAACATTTTATCCATCATATGTTTATCGCTTTTGCGAAAAACATATTAAAATGGGGATTTACTCTGGAAATTAATTATGTTTGAGTATAATAGGGTAAACCGTATAGTTATTGGCCACCCTACTGTTATTGGCCAAATTGTATTTTGAAGAGCATAGTAAGAGTACAGTTAGAAAAAATTTACAATAATGATAGCAAAATTTACAATAGTGATAATTGTAAATTTTGTCCAACAGTTATATTACTATGCTCTTCAAAATACAATTTGGCCAATAACTGCAGGGTGGCCATTAACTGTACGGTTTACCCTAATGGAAACAATCTATCTCAGTTTTCGATTTATCAGCTAGTCATAAAATACTGCGGTTACATGAAGCAAAACGCATTAATTCAGAGTAAATGGCACTTGAGTCCTCCTCAGACCTCTGTTAGATAAAGTGATCACTGATAAATGCATTCGTCAAATTATCGACATTTTTGTAATCACATCTACTTTTTAATAACTTTGCTTGGCATTTTGCCTGTTGAAGGAGTATTTTCCAAACGATATAAAGGAAAAGGTGAAATCTCTCATTTATTTCGACTCACCTCGGGGCGAGGGAATTTTCTTAAATAATATGAAACCACAGCGCACGTAACGGTACCGCATGGTTTAAGTTCTCAACGGTTGAAATTTCACCAAACGTAATAAGAAGGTCGTATGAAACCTATTTAATTATGAATCTCCGTCCCTTGTGAAGAGTTTATTTATCTGACATACTGCTTTAAAGCCTATCTACCTACTGCTTTAAAGAGAATGCGCGTTGAACATTAAAATTCCTCGCGCAAATAGCGAAGTCACAACAACTTTTAAATGAGGGAAAATAAAGTTCAAAACATTCTCTCTACGCCCTATTTAATAGCAGGAATATGGAATTTGTTTTCGCTAATTTAAAACGGGTGGGAAGACACGAGATTTTCACATTTTTCTGGGTTAGTTATATGGAAAACTCTGTGATGTCATAACGTTCGGTTGAGCCACGATTACTGACCGTTGAAGCAAAACCACGTATCAAACGCGTAGTCCATCCAACGACTACGTTTTAATCGGTAGGAGACTGGCGACGATTTTAACAATAGTAATAACAATAACAACAACAAACCAAGTGACGCTGAGGGACAAGCTGAAGGGGAAATCTCTTGTACAACTTTCCAGTGCCCTCTGTCGGCCCAATGGCCTCGCTTCGCTTCCACCCCCTACTCTTGCCGCTCGTGGGAAATAAAGTAGGTTGCACGGATCCCCAAAACTGAAATTACGGTCAGCGACTGCCGGGGAGTCACAGGAAATGAGCCGGAAAAGACCCAGAGTGGAGTGGGTGCGGGAGGGGAGGGAGCGTGAGAAGGGAGTGGAGGGGAGGTGTATGGCGGCGGGCGAGTCCACCTTTCGCGTCACGCGGGGAGGGGGGGAGAATGGGGTGGGGGGAGGAGAAGGGGGAGGGGGGTTGGCCCTCCTCCGTTGCCGTGGCGACGGGTGTGATTGTCCGCCGAGTGCGTCCCGAGGCGGAGTCGCGGCAAGACTCTCGGTCGCGTGGCTCGTGCGACGAGAGGTCCTTCACCGACAGTCGGCGGGGGTACTCCGATGACTGAATACAAAAACCTTGTAAACATTATCACGTTGGAATTAACTATTCATGTTTATTTTTTCACATTGGACACATTTTGCGACCCAGCGGCCTACTGAAAACAATGGGTACTTTCTATCCAAGGAGTTGAAGTAAACGCATTACAGCGCCCACGAATGACGTTGAACGGATCGCTGTGCGCTGGCGAAACTTTTGGTAGGTACATACATCAAAGTCACGGCCGTATGCCTTGCGTATAGTTAGGTATATAAATTCGTTCAAAATAAGTATTTTTTTAAAGCAACCTTTTTGCCATAGATTAGCAAAAATCTTACAATGTCCACGTTTGACAACTTTACGGAAATCAACACTAAAGTAACTATCGCGGATGTGATTATCGACGTCCTTTTGTCGTTCAGCTTTCGTCGAATCATCTGCCGATCTGTCATGATGTGCGCTACCTACAGTCGCCAGGATGAAAGTAGTCCGATGACAGCTTGAATGGCCGAGTGAGGATGGGGGGGAATAGTTGCAAAGTCATAATGGGAGTGAGCCATCACTACGGCTACTGTCCATGCAAAGATTCGGGATACCGGAATTTGAGATGTTTTATCTTGATAACCAATGAATCCATAACAATTAAATAGATTCAATATTAACGATAATTTATTTTCACGTTCCGTGATTGGTAAGCGGAATTTTAAAATCATAGTTTAATATTTTTTACGGGGCTTCGATTATAAATGTCACCGTTTTTGGTCCCTGAAAATTAGCATAATTGAGAATTATAATAACTTGAAAACCGCGCAAAAATGCGCTTGAGGTTTTCTTTAAATTAAGAAGACTATTATGAAAACAAATTTGGGAACAAAATATTGCAAACAGGAAAAAATACCCGATTCTGTTAATATTTTGAAACTAGTTTTTTGCAGTGCGCAGGGTTTGTAACGAATGAAAGGCATGTGCGCTGTTGCGTCGAGAAGTCAGCAGTGCACTGGAGCGAAAGGAAAGCTCCAAATTTTAGAAGGAGAAATTAATGGGAAGAATTACGGAGGAAGTCCAAGACTAGAATAAATCAGGCAAATTATGAAGGACGAAAAAGAGACTGATTATGTAGGAATGAAGCCGTTCTCGGAGTGGAGAATAGAGTGGAGAGCAGTAACAATCCACTTTCGAATTGATGACTAATGATATTTTTACGCATTTTTTCCATGCACTACCGCGCATCGGCGAAATCATCAGGTACAGAAATTAGTAAGCCTTTCATATACACTCGTGTACTCTTTAGTAGTAGTTTTTGGTCATTTGGTTCGTCGACAGCTTAGTTCATTTGCATCTACGTACTATTACAACAAACTTTTTATGCACTAATGTATATGGAACAAGATGATGTCGCAGATACGACGAAATCGGTCGTACATTAAATAATTCCAGAAACAAATGAAATATGTGAAAATATGCATTGTTATTTTTAATCTGTGAATTTTGCCTATTTTAGCCGGAGGCAACAGAACTTCAGATGGACTATGGCGTCATTGCGGGAGATGTGTCGCTTTTATATCACTCAGGTCCACGCTCAGAGTTGGCGGAAAGTATTTTAGCCCCGTCGGAGAGAGTATGACAATACTCAAAGGAGATCCATGAGATTCGTTCAAAAAATTGTTACGAGGAAAATTGAAGTGCATCTATGATATAGTTTGAAGCCAGTGTTAGAATCCCTGTAAATACACAGGAAGCAACTGAGAAAAGGGAATCACAGGAAATCCGAGTTGACTGCAGATAACGACGAGATATCAAGAGCATTGATTTCTCCGTTCTTGAAGGCTCCGTTACTACGCAGGTAGATTCGAGTACTCTCCAATATCAAATAAGAAAAACACTATAGAGTTCGAATGCTGGATAATATTTTTTCAAGACACAATCCGTGACCATATTATAACCATGCCAAAGCAACCATTAAATACAACACGAATACTGATTCACTAAAAAAATTTGTATCCATAAAGACTCAAAAATGCAGGTATTCTGACAACACCTTGCGACATGGGCACCTTGTGGCGACTGGCTACACACTTCGTAGACGTAGATGAGATGCTAGATTCCCGCTACATTAGAGACAGTAACGAAAGAAGAGTAACGCCTGGTTCACGATGGATGTAAGAATGTAAGTCAAGAAACGTCAGTTACAAATAGTGGTGTCTTCCACGAGTTCTGCGTACGTAAGCAGTTCGATTGCAACTACATCAAATGATTCACCGAGAATTGGGAGTGATGTTTATCATACGCCGTTATGCTAACCAAGTAAGAGATCAAGTTCCATTCGGGGTCGTCCTATCACGCGAGACCACGTTATTGTAGTTATTTAAGTCCACATCGAATATTAAATGTCATATCACGAACAATGGTCATAATATTATTTGTTATATCTACATCGACGTCGTACTCCCGGTGCAAGAGTCAGCATCAAGTGGGGTCTAGAAACATCAGTATTTGTATACAGCTTTGTGAATTGAAATGTGTCCAATGTAAATAATTATATTGCATTTACGGGCGGGTATGCATTAATCCCTCGAGATATCTCACTAAGCAAGGTGAGGATGAGAATCACAAACTATCATTTCTGATATCACTTTTACTAATGTCATGGGACAATTTCTCACATGGCTTCAAGACTTAAAGAGTGACTCCAAGTAAAGTAATGTTCTCGAAAACAATGTAAGTCGAGCAGGTGGATTCATTAGCTGGAAATAAAACAAAATAAAAATTATTATTCCCACGAATTTCCGCCGTTCCATTGGAATGCCCCCGCACATATCCTGTCTTTCTCTTGATATTTAATTTCGTCTAATAATTTCTTAGCATATAAGCATGTTGCCATAGAATCAATCTTATGTGAATTGCTCTAAGGCTTCACACCGGGTGCCGGCTTCTCCGGTTGACACAGCTGATAGCTCCATTGGTGTAAATGTTTGGTGCTAAATTTGGGTTTGGATATAAAATGTCCACTGCTGAGAAACGGCATCATTCATCAGCCCTGAAGCCGGTGGGAAACTCTCCCACCGAAGTGTCGGCCGCCATGGAAGACCTCAAATCCTTCATCTAAGAATCAATCTCCTTTTTTCAAAAAGCTTGTGTGTTTGCTTTTAAAGTATTTGGAAATATCTTGAGCAACAAGTAGTTTTGGGGCTGGAGATGGAAGACCAGACTCATTTACGCGCGCGGCCACGCTAACCGCGGTCAAATGGCGCAGTCGCAAATCACAAACCACCACTCTCCTCCGGCCGGGATGAGTGTAGCATTAGTTGCAGGAAAATGCATAAAATTAGTAAAATAATAATATGAAAAAAATGCTTTTATAAAAACCATGCTTATATTCAAGTGTACTAAAAAGTAAAAGATAGTTTCTAACCACTCTCCTAATAAAATGTGGGCACTTGTGGAATAGTTATTGATATAAATGACCGAGGTTGGATGTTGACTAAGAAAAAGCGCCCACGCTTTGATTTTCCAAGTCATGAATTTTGTTTACATTTTAATACACTTGAATTTAAGCGTGTTTTTCAAAAAGTATTTTTTTACATATTATTATTTTCTACTTTCAAGTCTTTATATTAATTGTGTAACGGTTCTTTGAAATTTAAATTATTAGTATTTCTTCTCACTATAGATGCTAACTTCTACTAGCACCATCCATTGACAAAACTTTTTTCCATACAAAATGTAAACTATTTAATTTTAGTAGATTACCTAGTTAATTAGTAAATTTAACGACTCGATCATGTATTGTCATCAATGGTAAGTAAGTGTGCCAAATGTCAGCTCGATTGAACATTGGGAAGTGGGTTGGATTTCGATTACAAGATTCCATCCAGACAAACCAAAAAACAAAAAACAAACGTGGATTAAAATAAGCGTGGTAAAAAGAGCACGTAAATGACCACTACCCAGCCTTCTTTTTCTCTCGCCAACTAAGGCGGGAGCGCTAGGCAGTACTCATTTTTTTACCATTCGTAACGTTGGATATTACGGTTCCGTAATTCAGCATCACGCTTGTTAGTATTTCACTCTGTCACACCGGTATCTAGAAAATACCTTCAAATATATCTGAATATTCGGCCTAACCTGTGAGTCGCCACAAAATCGTGAGGTAGGGTGTGTTGGACACAATCCATTTAAAAAGGAGAGAAGAGGAAAAGGATGAGGAAGAGGGATAGGAAGAATAGTATAAGGTGCGTTTTGCAGGGATAGCTCTGTTTTTCCTGCAGACTTGAGTGCCACAAGGGAATGATTTCTTAAACCTTATTCCTTTATTAAACGTTTATTTGCCGACGACGCTGTCATCTATCGTGAAATTAGTGATCACTCTGACTTTGAAACTCTATCATTGGATTCATACAACGTTCATGTGTGGAGCCAAGAGTGGGTACTCGAACTTAATCTGAACAAATGCACGGCGGTACATTTCTTACGGAGGTCGTCCAACTATTCCCATGTATATGCTGTGGATGGTGTTAACATAAAGGCGACAGATGAAGTGAAGTATCTAGGAGTTACGATAACTTCGGACCTATCGTAGGGAGCACATATAAGAAATATTTGTGGCAGAGCTCTGATGAAGCTAGGATTCGTCAAGCGTATTGTGGGAAGATTTTCGGATGAAAAAGTAAAAGAGAGGTGCTATTTCGCACTCGTCCGGCCACACCTTGAATATGCAGCGAGCATATGGGATCCGGTGCAGAAAGACTTAATCCGAGAACTTAATAAAATACAAAGGAAAGCTGCGCGATTCCTCAAAAACTGCTACGGGCGTACAGACAGCGTTACACAGATGTTAAACGAATTAGGCTGGGAGCCGCTAGAGACTCGGAGGCTGCGCGCTAGGCTTAGATTGCTTGAACAATTGAGAATAGATATCTTTCAGAGGGACACGGAGAACATCATATTATAACCCCACTATATTTCCAGGTCCGACAGAAACGATATATTAAGAGAGATTTTTTGCCGAACGGATAGGTATGGGAATTCGTTTTTCCCCCGAACAATAAGGGACTTCAATAAATGCTAGGCGTAATTTCATTAAAGCGTTTCCTTTTTTATATGTAAACGGCTGGTGTCCTAACATCCCCCGCCACACGCCTATTGAGGCGGCTTGCGGTGTAGTATGTAGATGTAGATTCCTGTTCAACCAAGTGTCTCATTTTGTCATTTTTAGTACTCCGCAGTAGTTTTCCACCAATATTCAACACCTCCCTTCTCTCCAATTTCGGCCTACTCTAATTATATACATTAATGATTTCATTGTTATTTTACACCACTACCCCATTAATACATACGTAATGGGAAAATATCTAGGTAAACGAGCACATGATGCCTCATCTAACGCCGACAGGGATCAAAATAGATCAAGAAAGCCCTCTCCTTCAGTTAAGTCATCATCTCCAATTTTCATAGCGAAGCAGATTTTGTATTAGCAAAACGTGGGGTCCATAAGGCTAAGCGCAAACTTCAACAGCGGTCACATATTCTTCATAAATTGGCAGTTGAACTTCAATCATAAGATGCAAAAAGCATTCGGTGAACTCAAGAGAATTGCACCGCATTGGATCGTGCATATTAGATCGGAGAGACTATTCTCATAAAAGGTCTGGCCGGTCTGTTTCCACGGGGCTAGAGATCGCATTGGAGATAATTTATCGGTATTGATAGCGCAGTTTGCCATCATCTTGCAAACATTTCTCCGGCATACACATAGAACGTATGTGACAAAGGGCGCTGGGAACGGGGAAGTAGTCTACACTTTTCTTATGCCATAGTGAAGTAAGTTTCGTGATGAAAGAATTGTGGAGTCCCTTTGCTCAAAAATCTTTCGATCTAATCTTAATCTCGCTGTCATTTCTTATATCATGTGGGAAAAAGAGTATACGAATCCAGCATTATATACTCTAGGTAGGTATATAATCTACTGACATAGTGTGCGGTCTCAATAACAATCTTGGTGTCAGTATTTCACTGAATCAATGCGGTATTTAATAACGTTCTACGTGTATTTTCTATGCCATAAAGAAATCCAGGTGCGTGTACCACTCACTCTAGCTAAGCTAAAGGGTAGGTAATAGGAAAAATGGAACTTCCATAATTTCCTGGTTGAAACCAGGTGAATCAATTGATTCGAAACAATTAATTATGCATTCAAGCTTACTAATTAAGTGATTAAATACCCTCTTAAAATAAGAGAGGCCACATTGAAGGGCGGCCGAATTAATTATGAATCAATTGGGACGGAGAGTTATCTACTGTTGCCGTCGGAGACGTGAGCGACAAGTTAAACCCTTTCCGGCGCCATATTGGGTATCGTAATGCGAATTTGCAAATTATTAGATACTACTTTTCACCCGGGTTTCTTTTCAAGGGCAAAGTTGCAGTGCATGACGTGAAATGCTAAAAAAAAGAGCCACAATTCGATGCAAGGTTATGACTACTCTTGGGCGGCGAATGAGATCGTAAAATTCGGATCCTGTTATTCGCTTTCATTAAATGTAACGGTCGTCAATATATGGGATTCGCCACAATAGTGTTTTCAATCATCAAGTATTTTGATGTGCACCATATACCCTGCGGAGCATGCACCATCTGCCATCTGCTCATGGGCATACTGATGTTCATAGACACAGATATATATCAAACACGGATTTAAGAGGATCGCTTTGGTCTAAATACTAGTGTACTGGCTTCCATACACTATGACGATCTTCATTCAAATTTAAATCGTAAGCGGCATTTTTTATTGAGGAATTCGCGACATTCTGAAGTGTAATTGGCCGAAACATCCAAACCTGAGTCGGGACTCTCAAAAAAATTTGGGCTTTCCTAATCTTTTGGGGCACTTTGGATAAAACCCAATCCAACCCACGTGCACATACAGGCAATGAAATGCATTTTGGAATTGAGGAATCCAATTTAATTCCATTTTAAATACATTATAGATAGTAATTCAAGATTGTTTCTCAACAATGTTAAATGAATTTGTAATTCAGTTTTAGCAAATGAATTCCGCCAATTTAATTATTGATGCATTTTAAACCCATTGGAAATAATGCATTCATGATACGTTTTATAAATGCATTTCTTTTTATAGACTAATCGCAGCCTTAGATCTTTCCAGTCGGAATGCACGGCGTCATTGATATGTAGGCGCAACCACTTCGGTCTTCATGCCGATAAAAATGTTCAATGTTCAATAGTGAAACCGGAACTCGAAAGGGTTAATTTAAAATTTGTTGAACAAATATTCATGTGAAGAAACTGAAACGTTTCGTATCGCTTCCCTGCTTTAAGTAAAAGTCTCACGTCAAAGTAGGCTGTGCGTGTTGCAGTACCAGGGGCGGATTAAGGGGGGGAGCGGCCGTGCTCCCCGTAATTACCGGGAAAATAGAAAAGATGGTAATCATTAAGGTGGTTCTCCAATGCAAGTTTTTATTTCACCAGCTCAATACAAAATGTTTAAAGATAAATGGAAAATATCCAAAAGCCACTCGTCTAAACAGACACAGTAACCTCGATGTTCGCAATTGTACTTTTGTAGGCCTTTTGATGAACAGTGTTGTGAAAGCTTTGGTGCCGTAACGGAATAGTTATAAGATATTATACTATGTATGAAGACCTATATGCACCTATTTACTATGTATGCAGAGAATAGTGCCGCGAGTTTGGGCAGTTGAGCCGTAGTGCGTCTGCGAGAGGGGAATACAGTCTCCACGCCCTCCTACAGCATTGCCTATTATTTTGCGACACCCTCTGCTCTCGTGCTCGTCGCGACATGTCAGTTGCCCGGCTCTAGCGAGTGTATTGTTTCAGTTGTAGTGAGTGACAAGTTCAAGAGTTCTTCACATGTTTAGGACCCTGCGTTCTTTTTCCTTTCTTCTGTGATATACCTGACGTGCAGATCAACCTTTCAGCCAGAAATGGTAAGTTCAGTCGGTTAATTACAACGACATAACTTATTTGCGCTTTTTCGCGCTCGCCATTAGGGTCGGACGGCCGGCTTCAAGCTCGGGCCCACATTAGCCTCCATTGCTATTTATCTGCTTTTTGATCAAGGAATTGAACTCCCACCTGTTTACTGGACTTTCATTTGCATTGTGTTATCATAGAAATGCTGTAAGAGGTCAATCCACCGTAGTTTTGTCCCCTCTCCTTTTGATAGCAGTAAAATTGAGGACTCTCTAAGTAAAGGAAAATAATTTTCATTACGCTATAGGGTGAGAAAAAGATATACTTATAATGTTTTTTGCAACTCGTCGTAGAAGGAATAGCTAAGGTTTACTTTTGTTTACAGGCGTCTTCTTCTAGTAGGCCTGGTACAAAGCGGAAAACTAATAGTGCCTCTGCGGACCATCGAAGCTTTTTCTCTCGCGTCCAAAAACAAAAGACGCCAGAAGCAGCAGGAGGAAATACACAATTAGTTAACACCATCGGGGTTATCACGGAACTCTCGGCGTTAAATAAGGACTGCGTTAAATACCGACTGTCCTGGCCGGAATATATCTACCCTAGTGATTACGGAACTCAAGGTAGAAGTGTTGAACAGGGTCGTTATCACCATAAAGACAGTGTTATGACAAATTCTTCGTTCAAGTCTGTGCAACTCTCTCGGAATATGTATCGACCAATGAAATGCTTGACATTCCTGTGTGGAACAGCGGATCAAATGCATGGGAAGTCATGTCCAACGAAAAGCAAACATGAAAAAAATGAGTATCGTTTAGCGACTTGATCGTTCGCCAGGAATGTAAATAAACATTCTTGATTTTAATGATGCAGGTTGAGTATGTTTTTCAGTCATTATTTCCAGAAAGAAGTTTTGCATTATCTTTATTGTTAAGTAATTGCTACTTTACTGAGTTACACTGGTGGAAATAAAGAGTGAGAAACCCGTTCCGGGTGTATGCTTCGTGCAGTCGAAAAATAAAGAGAGTTCTTTCGACTAATGTGCAGAAAAAATGAGTTTGCAGAGGGTTTGTTTTTAAAACGGTGCAAAGTGTGAATGAGACTGATAAATTAATGTGTATTTCTGTGATAATCGTGCGTGAAAAGATCGAATAGTATCTAAACGTTTATTGGACGTGCTACCTGTAAAATTGTCTTTTGATTGTCACTGTACAGAAAATAGTGGAAAGAGTATATCAAGCGTTCATGAAGTAAGCACCGACAGTTTTTATATTTCTTGAACGTGTAATTATTTCCCCAGAGAGTTTACATTTGAGGAATGTGGGTCTGAAAAAGTGACTGTGACGCGTATTTGAAATGAGAAACTGTAAACGCACATCTTTCCGGGGTGACATGAGCGACAGGGATAATTACACTATAGAATACGATGACATTCTGTATTTGCCTCTTCGTATAACCTTCTATTGCATGAAATACGAGTAGTATCATTCTAATCTACACTAACTTGTATGCCAAAGCTCAGCCGTATGCTGCACCGTCAGAAATGCTCCCGAACTCAGCAATTCAATAGCTTTGAAACTCGGAAACATTTTTAAAACAGTTCGCAACTCACTTAATTGTAAACTCGTACTTCTTTTCATATATTCTTCGCATAGCTTTTGATTATTAATTTAATATACTTCGCGAGTCCTCGGAAGTGAACCGTCATCAGAAATACTCCCGAGTCTCGACAATGCATTTGACTTGAAACTCGGAAATGTTTTAAAAACATTTCGCAACTCTCCTAAGTGTGAAAACTTGTTACTTTTAATGTTGTTCTTCACATAGGCTTTGATAATTATTATATATCTCGCGAGTTCACAGAATTAACCCCTGCGCAAATACGCCATCTTGGTCTTTATCTTCATATGGACCCCTCTCGAGCTGGATTTTTTTGGGTCGTTATGATAAAGACTTTTCACTCCATAAAGACGGTCTTATGTGTTCCGTAATCGCTCAAGTCGGTATGCTCACTGGGGGTATTTATGATAAAGACTTTCACCCCATAACGACGTCCTTATGAGTTACGTAATAACCCCCCATGCCTTCATGCTGCACAACTGACAATCAGACTCAAGCTGAGTCCATGGTCCTTTTACAATCCCCTCCACGTAGCCACGAAACATCGACTGAAGCTTCAATTTCTTCACTTCCTTTAGCTGAAAATTTCAACTGTGACGTAGGTATCTTCATTGTACCAGGAATGAAAAGACCTGATGATAGGAAAATAGCAGAACTTTTGGAAAGCCATTGGACATCCACAAGCGACATCCACAAGTATCCCTTTTCAACTCATTGGAAGGGAACCGCGGAAGAGCGTCGTTACGTGAGGATAGAACATCTTGAAAAGTACCCTTGGCTTGTGGTTTCTCCCTCAATGAATGGACGTTTTTGTAGGTATTGCCCTTTTTTCCCAATCAACGGCAGCTTACGGTACAAATTTGCAGTTTAAATCCCTCGTTACAGAGCCGTTAAAGTGTTCAAAACTGCTAGGGAAACTAGATGGTCTGGAAAACCACCAACACACAGTCTAGGACAAAGGTGCAGTGCCCTGTTGGCCCTGAATCTTCTGGAAAAATACAAAAAACCTGAAAATCAAAACACAAGCCAACTGGACGGCTACAGAAGGGAGAAAATCATGGAAAATAGAGCAAATCCGAAGCTGATACTTAAAAATATGATTTTTCTTGGCCGTCAGAACATACCATTCAGAGGTCATCGGGACGACGCGACGGCACATTATCATTGGAAGAGCCCTTGACGAATGACGGTAACTTCCGAGCATTACTGCGTTTTCGTTGCTTGGTATTATAAAAAATTATAAAAATATCAAAGGAAAATAGTATTTACTGAATATGTACTTATATTTTTATTTCATTCCAACCAATTTTAATTTTGTACGGCATTAAAGAAGATTTATTTCAAGGAGTTCGAAATCCTTGTTTACTCTGCCACGGGTTGATGGATGTGAAGATGCAGGTCTTCCGCGTTTTGCACCGCGTTGGTCTGTTTCCTTGGACGACAGTTTCGTAGGCGTTGTAGTCGGCTTCTTCTGGTCGGTGAAGTGATGGTGCAGCCATTCGTTCGCTTATATATCTCAACCGTTAGACCTGACTCCAACGGGTGAGATATATAATACGACAAATGGCTGCACCTTCACTTCACCGACCTGAAGAAGCCGACTGAAACGCCGCCGAAACTGTCGTCCGAGGAAACATGGACCAACGCGGTGTAAAACCCGGAAGACACTTCACTTCTTTACAATAATGGCATTCTTTACATCGTTCTTTAACGTTTTTCAAATGCGATTAGATAGATTTACTCAATGATTTATCACATCTCTTATATCTAATATATCCATACCAAAACTATGTTCCAAGCGCTTCATTTCTTTTAATTTTCCGAGGGAAGTCCACCCGGACCTCCATTTAGTTGAGATGTATTGCATACCCCGAAGTCGCCGCGGGAAGTAGTGAACCGCCCCCCCCAAAAACAACGACCTTAATCCGCCCCTGTGCAGTACAACCAGTGTTCTCGACTCACCCCAAAAACCTAACACTTC
Source organism: Pyrrhosoma nymphula (assembly GCA_963573305.1). Classification (NCBI taxonomy): domain Eukaryota; kingdom Metazoa; phylum Arthropoda; class Insecta; order Odonata; family Coenagrionidae; genus Pyrrhosoma; species Pyrrhosoma nymphula. The sequence continues at coordinate 111,663,682 of OY754332.1, forward strand.
ACTAATGTTAGAGTATTTTAAAGAATCAGTGGGTGCACCGAATCTAGTCGTGAGCTTCTCATTGATACAGTTTCAGAATTGAGTAGGTATTTTGCATCAATGCTTAAGATTGCGATGAATTATATTGCTTAGTGATATTATAAATGTCATATAAAAACGTTAATAGTCACTATTTAACTTGAAAATTTAACATGACTTATAAGTTATCAATATACTTCATCATTTACATATCTGTTATCATGCATTTAAAAAAATAAAAGGTGTAACCAAATTTTAGAATCATTCTTCACAATAACCCTCGATCCAGGGACTTAATGAAAATGATGTTTATCAGTTGGTAGAATTATGTTCAGATTTGTTTTGGAAAAACAGTACAATCTGAATAAATGATCCTTTTGGTCCTGTGTGACCTTTCGAAGCGGGCTTTCTGGGATATTTTTTACTACGGACTGGGGAAGAGGAAGATAGACGAACGATTTTTAGCCGGTTCGTTATACAGATCTGATTCATTTGAACCGAATCATGTTAGTGACCCGTTTTGCCCATGTCCATTTCCCTACTATCACTTGGGAATGTTTCAAAATGCCTGTATTTCACCGCGTTATCCTAGCGTCTCTACCTCATTCGATAACGTTGTTTACCCGCCGGCCTAGAGCATTCGTCCACCGCCTCATCCTCGTCCACGCTTTCTCCTCCCCTGCATTTCCAACCTCCCCCTCCATCCCCTGCCCCCCATCCCCTCCCGCCGCCACTCACAACAACCGATAGACATGCACACGCGCCACAGGTGACGCTCAACCGTTGACAGGAAAAATGCGAGAAAAAATGTAAAAAGAACTGCAATGTCAGGCGAATAAAATATTATTTTTATAAAAAAAAATATATATATATATATATATATATGTTTATTTTTATACAAAAATCTTCCTCCCTTCCTTTGTTGCCCTCCTTCCTTTCCTTCCTCCCTTCTAAAAAAAATATTTATATATTTCACATCCTCGGAAAAAAATGTTTATATATTTCACATTCTAGAGCAAAAACTCTGATCTGGCTTTATTTGACTTGATTTTATTCCATTATAATGTACTTTATTTCCATATTTAAATCCATAAAGTGTATTTTCTATAGCAGAGTCAATTTAATGAGACTAGATCTAAGTTGTTTGTGCCAATTTTTTGTCATTAAATATTATTTTAATCTAATGTACGCCATGCTACAGAGAACCTGAGTTGCTAAAGACTTTAATATTTCATTTATGTATTCCATGTTCTAAGGGCATTTAAGTTCAAGAATATTAGTAAATTTCTATTCTATTCCTTTCTTTTCCCCAAATCCGTCCCTTCATCCATTAGTCTATCTGGTTCAGAAGATGGCGGTTGTGCCGCCGAAAATAAAAAACGGTCGCGTGAGTTTCTTTTTCTATGTGGTAATGTTTTAGTTTCTCACGCCTGTGACGCCTTATTGAATATATAAATATCCAATAAGGCGTCATAAATAAACTATGTATATAACCAAATTTATATAAATATAAATAATATATATATATATATATATGTATGTATATATATACATTTATTTCGTTATATTTAATTTTTTATAATTATATTTCTGAGAGTAGTTCGTTATTTGTGTGATTCAGAATTCCCTCTTGTCTCTTCCCTCCCTCGACTACATTCATTCTCGAGTATTTAGTGTTCCGTGTGCGGACGAAAACCATGCGATCCTTTCTCTCGTCTCTACTTATCCTCGCGTCACTCTCGAGTTGCAAAACAAAATGATACGTCCATTTTCTCGCCGTTTCCTGGATGAACCGAATGCCCATACGATCCGACGAGAAATAAAGAATTTCGACCCCGCGATGGAATTTCGCAAACAGGATCTCCTGATATAAGACACTGTCTCCGGCGTCTGATGATGGCATGACATGCTGAAACCCGGGTCGTTTTGTTTCCAATAAAGTGTGGAATAACAACCAAGTGTTTATTATTATTAAAAAAGCATCTCCTGGTTATCTTGCAACATGTTGGGCACGGAATCTGATAGTTTTACCGTCAAAAACTGGGCATGCTTTTTTCTCCAATACCGAGACCCCGGGTATGAATCCCGGCATCGGGAATTATTTTTAAGGTGACTGGAGCGGTAATCATGGGTCATATAGTTCACATTATATAATTTTTTTACGTGTCGAAAACCATTTCTGGACCACATTTCATTTTAGTGCATTTGCTTATTCATTTAAACCCACCATAGAGGCAATAATGGAAATGATACAAGATTAGTATTTTACATTTTTTTCACTCTAGGCATGTTATGACTAGAGTTTTCAGCGCGGTATACGAAATTTAAACGAAACCGTATTGAAATATTTTTTTTCCGAATATTAAACTTGGCGTGACACATTGTTGTTTGAAAGCAACCATTATATCAATAAGAGAAGTATTATTTCGCGAAGAGAAGAAAATATGTACATATCCCATCGAATTATTACGAAATGTATGTCATGTGCCATAAGGCTACATGTTAGAAGAGCGTTGAATTGGCTAAAAACCAAATCTGTATGGAGAACTTTTTTTCACTTTTATCTGTAGATATCACTAATGATAACACGTAGGCTAAGTTTCACGCAAATCTGCAGAAAAACAAAAATCGCTCCAACCACCTTTAAGTAATGGAATCCCGATTCCTACATCGGTGCTCCATGGAGTGAGTTACAAGCGCAGTACTACTGGCTTCCTATCCCTAGGGAGCGGGTTTGAACCCCTGAAAAGATGGCGGCAAAATCCCAAATCTTTCTCCGGTATTACGCGGAGAGAAAGTCAAGCGTAGTACTCCGCTCATCGAAAGTGCGATTTGACTAAAAATCGACTAAACGGGGTTGAGCAAAAAAGAGTGATTTGAAGGAAATTATATTCGATTGAAATTTAAAACGAATGAAAAATAAACGAAATGAAAAATATATGAGCAGACATAAGTTCACCAATCTGGACAGAGAAGTTTTTAATGATGTTCTACCAAAGAAACAATCACAGATAAATTATTTTAAAACCCACTGTGATTTTGAGTCGTTTGGAGCTCATTTGGTCTGAGCTTTGACAATTTGCATTTAAGGTTCAAAGATCACCACTCAAAACGTACGGCTAAAGAGTACAACAGAGACGATATTATAGTGCAAACTGAACATATGTGCCGTCACATGATTTTATATCGAGCTAAGTCGCCGAAATATCAAAACAGGTATGCCAGGAGAGATAAATGAAGGCTTGGGGAAGTGGAAACCTGCTACGGTTTCTTCCATGAACCAATGATTACACATTAAGTTTGCCATTATTCCCTGAAACAAATGCGCATTATAGTGAGAGATTGAGGCAGATTCCACCACTGCGCATAATTTTCAGAAATATATTGACGGGAGTGTTCCGCATGTGACACGAGTTCAAAATATTTGGGAAAAATCGACAACCTGGCAAATGTATTTCAGATGAAATTTGACCGTGGAGCAATGGCTTTAGAAATCTCTCACCACTCAACCCACCAAGCATTAATATCTCCACCCTCAATAACCAAATACTTAATCTGCAACTCTACGAATCCATTCTCTCCGATAGGCTCCCAACTTTTCGGCGACCATCTTCGCTCCCTTTCGGGTCACTCGCGTTAATCTGCAATTCTACGAATCCATTCTCTCCGATAGGCTCCCAACTTTTCGGCGACCATCTTCGCTCCCTTTCGGGTCACTCGCGTTCACTCACATAAGATTGATTGCATTCGGCAAGCACCGTGTCACAGATTGTCCATGGCAAACGCAGAGTACGAAATTCTGTGAAACCTGGAGTGCGCATATCTATGTACACAGTCTCGCCTCCGCAAGGTGGATCAATATCGTTCCGCTTGGGCAAATAATAATCGATATCACAGAGACTACTGCACGTGGAGTTCACTCCACTAAGAAAGCAAATTTCTCGCAAGCCATTTCACTTGGTTCGTCCGTGTAATTCTTAAGAGACTACAGCTTGGGCATATGTCCATTTCTGCGATAACTTTTCCATTATGTCAAGCGGAAACGACAATATATTACAAACAGAAATGACGGCACATATTAGGATCGTGATACATACGTGAAGTTATGAGTTACCACGTTGGTGGACCGCGATGTAAATATTTTCACACGAAATTGATTCTTAGGCTATACCCTTTTTCCCCAGCTCATGGCAAGTGGACGTCATAAAGCGAGTAACCAATGAAAGGCGTTTCCCCTTCCAGTTTCTGACTCCCGGAGGCCGAAGAGCGCTGTCAGTTCTCGCGAATACATGCACGTTGGGTGGCGAGGAGTTGCGTTAACCAATGATTTTGAGCTATTATCAACGAAGTCTAACTCGCACGCAGTAAATTTGGCGACGATACGAGACCGAAGTGAACCGGAAGGCTGTCGGAGAGAGACTGACAATGAGTCCCCCCCATGCATTCCATGCCACTTCTCTGTGATTGGCTGGAAAAGTGAAAGTGACACCAGCGCATTCAAGTTCAGCCGCCATGAGTTGGGAAAAAGGGAATAGTAACTATCACAGGCGTTGACAGAAATGCCCGCCCTGAAACACAATCTTTCGTTAATTCAGTGTGAAGATGTAAATCAGTTACACACATAAGGGAATATACTGATACCTGTGTTATTGCGTGTGTAAGAAAATGAAATTTCTAGGCTGATTGTGAGTGATGCACATATTCAGTTCCGTCAATTGAGTTACATATTTATTTATACTCTCCGGAAACTTTCTCTGCACTTATGAATCACTAGGTATCGCCACAGACCTGTGCACACGAAATTATCGTTCTTCCCACCGCGATTGTAAAAACGCAACGCAGTAGAATTCACTGAAAACTGCGAGGAATAAAATGAGCGTCGAAATATGCGGAGAATTAACTGAAACCGCGATTCTCACCCGATTGAATCGTTAGAAGTTAAAATTATCTGAAAAGTTCGGAGCAGGTGGCTTCACGCCTGAAGCGCCCACGCCCGTCTCACTGGTCTGCTAGTCGCGTAAGATGAGACGGTGAATAGTTTCGCGAGCCAAATGGACCCGCTAGAAGAGCGTCAACGTGGTTGAGAATTATGGTATTTGAGGGTTTTGGATCATGTACCAAATTAATTTTAAAATTTGAGCAATTGGAAGAATCATGAAGTACATATCGTGATATTTATTGCATAAAAACTAGTTTTTTTTAACTAAACTTCGTACATATATGAGGCTTTCACTTGACTTACGTTTCACGCATAACATTGCAAACGCCTTCAAAACAAGAGGAATTTTTCGCGATTTTATAAAATTAATTAGAGTGAGCAATAAATTTATATTTGTTAAAATAAAAAAACTAACGAACCACACACCGCTACATTTATGACTCAATCAGTGCATCAGAACTTCCTCAGTTTTTTTTAATTATGCCTCTGTGACGCGCACAGCCGTACCACTGTCCATAGAAAACGGCTTCTACTTTTTTGAAAAGCAACTGAAAAAGTAGTGAGGTAACTAGTGGCTGGCGTCTTGGTATCATTAGAAATGATGATAACTATTTCTTAAAACACGACTCCAAATCCGTTGAATTTTATGCGTAGTGATAAGTCGCTGAGACTACCAGAAGCGTCCCGGAGGAGGCATCATTTCCCCCCGCAGCAGTCGACGTCCGCCGTCACATACATGATGGGCGCCGCCGCCGCGACGCGAGCGCTGCGGTGCGGGCAAGAGGCTAAAGAGGGGAGACTGTCGCTAAGGCCTCCGCACGACGCCCAGTGCAGGCTGGGATCGATGACGCTCTCGGCACTCGCAAAACCCATCGGCCGAGAAGAACAACCCTCCACCGACGAGGAGGGTGCTGTGTGCGTGTCAAGACTGGTCGCTGGACTCGCCGACCGACGTGGATTTCCACCTAACATGCACAACATGACGAGCTATGAAAGCTTCATGAGATATGGGAGAGCTTATGGGTTTAGGGCGTTAAGTGCAAGCTTAGAAACATTACAAATTCCCACAGAAAGGTGGAGCTGAGTTATAAATCATAATGCCTATTTTGACAATCTGTTAACCACGTCTACTTTTTACACTGCGTGAAAGTCTTTTTATCAGACCGTAAATTAAAATTAGGACGGAATTTTTTAAGTGAGTTCGAAGTCAACCATTTTTCTGACGACGTCGAGAGGTTTTGAGAACCCCGAAAAACTCTTATCGATTTGGTCGTAAATATGAGACTGGAGAATCAGACATACAAACGGACAGGTTGAAAAGGGTCGTTTTTCCGCGAGCGATAGCTTTCACTGGTACATAGATCCTTCAACAGCAAGCCAAGTTTGTTACATCTTTGTGAAAAGCGATTGTTTTCAAAACCAAACATATCTAGCAGCGATTATCCTGTATATAAACTCAAGTTAAGCGCTAAATAGTTTATAAAACCTTCTAAGTTTGGATCACAGTGCATGTTCCGTGAAAATTCAACCCCCGCCACACATTCTTGAGTCGGCTTGCAGAGTAAAAGAAGAGGGTGATTTACCCTAACTGAACTCGGGAGTATACGTTGCCGTGTGCATAACAGTGTGTAACCGTTGTTTCCGGGGACGATTACGTAAGCATGTACTAACATCTTCCCTCCAAGAGTTGCAACTTCCTCGTTTCGTGAATATACCCGCATGGCGCTAATAACATCTAAGGAAACCCGACATACTACGGTAGATTAGATCATGATAATAAAACTAGGGAAATAGATCTCAGAACGGGCAGGTTTAGTATTTCATTCTTCTCGCGAACGATAAAAAGCCATTATAGCTGCCAATGAGACTTTTAACTAGGTTTGTCGATACGTAGTGTAGCTAATTAGTCGATATGCTCCCCAATACTTGTTTCGTAATCTGCTACGTAGTACCAACAGCACGTCTGGCATTCTTCCTGTATAACTCTTGTATCACTGTGCATGTACGTAGTTGCTAAATACATTAATATAAATAGTATCCCTAACATTGGTAGCATATCTACAGTGTAGTACATGTTCGTGAAATTTCACCTCCTGACAAGTATTAGCAGGTTTTTCCTAATACATCAACAGTCGTTGTTACAATAACTTTCATAGGGTACAGTGTGATGCATGTTGGTCATAACTCCCCCCCCCCTGCCGCACACCCTTGTGGTGGTTTGCAGGGTAGTGTGTAGATGTAGATGTCCAAATCACCAGCCGGCCCCTCTTACACCTTCGCATGGCAACGTGAAGACTCTCCGCCCTACTCCTCCAGGGCCTCGGACCTTCAACGGTGAGGGTTGGTGTATGCCCTCTTGCGAGAAGAATTTTGAGAATGCGTCGACCGTTCCAAGTGCGTCTCTTCTGTCAAACTCGGGCAAGGCTTGGGTTGCGTAGACTTCATTCCAATTCATGTCTTTGTCGAAACAAGCATCCGCCCAGGTACGAGTCGCTTGTCTATCACGGAAGAGCTTTCCTCCAAGCATTGCAGTCACTAAAAGCACGATTTAGACGATGCATGTAACCGCGCGCGTACGTGCTTGACTCGTGCGAGAGCACCTGCTCGGAATTAGAACGGGCTATAATCGGACAAGTGTTCGTGAATTCGCGCAAGCTGGCATTTTTACATGGTGCAATTTCGTAAGAATATTTGTTTACGCGTGTACTTGAACAAGTGCAAGCACCGCGTAAACAAGCCTTAAGAGATGGCATGGATTTAAATAGATTATTTAAATCATATATGAATGCCTGATTTTATTTCATCTGCATAATACTCAGCAAGCCACCTCAAGGTGTGCGGCAAGGTGTGAGTCATCATGCATTTACGTATTATTTTTTTGATCTTAGATAATTATTCCTCCTATTGTGGAAGTGAGCTATGATTAAGCGTTAGCGGTTAATGCTAACGCATGACAGTCGTAGTTATACTAACATTAACAGGGTATAGTGTAATGCCAGTTCGTGAGTACTCGCCCCCTGCCACACACCCTTGAGGTTAATTGCAGGGTATTTTGCAGATGTAGTTGAAAAAGTAAGGGATAAATCTCGTTAAAATATTTTTTACCTGATCTATTAAAAAAATTGGCACCATAGTGTCGCCCTCTTCCACTATCTCATCATATTCCACTAGAAAGCCTGCAGGGTCAGTAACTGATAGTGAAAGTGCATTTAAGGGATGATTACAACACGGAAACATGGAATTTCGGTAGTCTTACATTAAGAGATTTTAGGTTCTCAACGGCTTCGATTACACACACAAGCCAACCCTGCACCTAAGACGTACTAAAAAACAAATCCCGAGGTGGGATTCGACCAATCGACCTTTGAGAGGGCATTCCGACGCATTGCCATCCTGGCTACCCGCGAGCAGTTAGTGTAACGAAACTTGCCACTGAAACTTGTCGCTGAAACTTACGCCGACAGCTGTCAGAGACGCACCAAAATTGGCAGCCCGGCCCAACGCTTCGGCGAGGAGCAAGCATTATGGTTTTATCGTATTAGCATTGACAGTTGGCTGTCCAAATCTTATATCATTATATTTTATAAGTGTGCTATTGAGTAATATACGTATTATGTTGCTTGGTGTGTAGTTCAATGAATTGCAGCCCTGTTAACCCATTGAAGTTGTGAAGTGACGGACGAGGAAAATTGTAGTTTCTGACTCGGTTTCGTTACATTACTATATTTCATTTTTGATATGTATGGCATGAATGCGTGACTAGTAGTCGATGCGATGGTTGGCATAATTAAACGCATCACAGAGAGATTCTGCAAACTAGGCTAAGTTTCTAACGACCTGTTCATCCAATCTTAACCACGACCGCTCTCCCCTCACAACTAGTCGAGATTGACTTCATAATTGATTCAATTCTGTGCCGCTTTCCCTCGTGCACGATCGAATGTTCGCAAAGGCCGTACTCCACTATGCAATCGCAATCACCACGATTGCAACCCCTACCTCCGATGGAGCTTACTGTGGAATTAACTGAAGTGTAAAATTCGATTAAGAAGCGTCCATACTGCCCCGAACGAAGAGTTTTTTTTTTTTTTAAAGAAAACGATTTCTGAGTGGATTGGCCGTTTCGGCCAATCACACCAAAGAACAATTTCCGGGCCACGATGTGCCTTCATTTCCCGGCCTGCCCCACGTCAACTTCAGTTTCCAGCTCAAATTACGGGGACTGCAATCCTGCTGTGGAATACGCCTATACTTGCAAATGCAATCCGAAGGCTTAGACGTCTACATGATACCCCACAAGCTTCCGCGGGGCCATGTTAGGTGTTTAGTAACACCGGTCATGAAGAAGGGAAGGGATCGGAGATGAAGGATGGGAAGAGAGAAAGGAGGGGAAGTGAAATGTATGTCAACGGAATGTCATGGTTGAATCTTCTGATTTCCGGGCTATCACCACGTGGTTTCATTTCTTAGATGACATTTCGTATGCTTTCCTGCAGTCTTCTTTATTCCAACTCTCGCTTAAATTTCAGACTTCATCTTTTTTCAAAGTTCCAAGCTGATATATTTTCTGACGAAATCTGTGATATTTTACGAAACCCGACATACTACGGTAGATCGGATCATGAGAAATAAATTAGGGAAATAGACGTCAGAACGAGGTTTAAAATTAAATTTTTCCCCTGAAAGATAAGAGACCATCATAGCAGCATAGTGAGATTTAGAACTAAGCTGGCCGATAGGTAGCGTCGCTAATTAGTTTATTTGCTCCCTAATGATTGTTTCTTTATCCGCTGCGTAGTGCTAACAGCACATCTAGCATGTTTACTGTATAACTCTTGTATATCTGAGTATTTACGTAGTTTCAAAATACATTAATACAAATAGTTTCTCTAACATTGGTAGCATAACTGCAGTGAAGTGGATGTTGGCAAAATTTCACCTTCTGACAAGTATATTTAAGTTTATGCTAATGCATGAACAGTGGTAGTTTTATTAAATTTATTAGGGTATGGTGTAGTGCATGATGGTGATAACTCACCCCCTGCCACACACCCTTGAGGTGGCTTGCACGGTATTATGTAGATGAACTCTTGTACCACTGTGCATATATGTAGCAGCAAAATATATTAACACTCATAGTTTCTACAACACTCATAGCTCATAGTGTAGCGCATGTTGGTTAAAGTTCACCTAAAGACAGGTACTTTCAGGTTTTTGCGAAGGCAATAATAGTCACAGTTTCATTTACCCAAGTAGAATATAGTGTAGTGCATGTTGGTAAAAACTTACCTTCAGCTACAAACGCTTGAGGTGGCTTGCAGGGTACAATTTAGATTCCGGTTGACAGCCCGGAAATCAGATTTGAGGCTTCTCCGGCGACTGCTTCGAATCTAGAGTTCTCGGGTTTCCAACCGGGTTATAGTGTTGAGTTGCTCCAACGTTTCGGCGGTGTAGTCTGCCATCGTCTGCATTCACACTGAGCACGACGACAGACTACAACTTCGAAACGTCGACGCAACAACAGAACCTCGTTGGAAACCCAAGATCTCTACATTCTGAAATCAAATGATTCATCCTAGGTCCCTCGAGAACCTACGTATAAATGTCTTGTAATAGCGTCTCACTCTAGTTTTGTGGTAGTCACCAATGACAGGTGGGAAGAAGGAATTTCTGTACCCATCTGTACGTGTTTATCCTCCTTACTGTGTCACTTCTGTCAGCTCTAGAGATGTAGATAATGCGGGGTAAAAATATCCTCCGTCTCACCCTCAAACTTGCGTGATATGAATTTTTTAAATTAAATTACAAAACGTTACAAGTAGGCAATCACCTGGTGGTAACATTAACATAAACATAAGAAAATACACATTAAATTCTCAAAACACCTCCAAATAAACCATTACAGAATATAGGAACACCTATTTTTAAAAAATGTTTACGTTAGTGGGAAAGATCTAAAAATTACTTCAGGTAACTCATTCCCCTCCTTTATACCTCTATTTAAGAAAGATTGCTTCAAGATATCCGTTTTCTGCTTTCTAAATTTAATTTTGTACTTGTGGTCATTTCTTCCTATGTAGCAGGGTGAGTCTAGCCTTTGATTTATTTCCTCCCAAGCCCGTTTGTTTGTAATTTCTTCCGGAACCGGAAATGTAACCGGAATCTAAATTGTACCCTGGAAGCAAGTTCGTTTGTAATGCTGCCAGTATTTGGGATACTTATGAGATATGGTTGGGAACTGAGTTAGAACGCGTGCAGCCAAGATCGGCAAGATACGTTAAAGGCCGTTACGATAATCTCGTTAGTGTTACTGACCTTTTGCAGCAACTGGGATGGGAAACGCTTTCAGGCCGTCGATTAAAATTTAGACTCAATCTATTATGAAAGTTCCAAACCGGTCTATTTTCTGACGACGTTGATAATATTTTACGAAATCCGACATACTACTGTAGATCCCTTCAGAAAAATTTCACCCAAAAACTGATCAATAACTGATGAATTAACTGGTAAATAACTTATGAATAGTTGATCAGTTATTTGAAACACTTACCAGTTACTGGTGAAAAAATTCACCAGTTACTGGTGAGAAAATTCACTAGTTACTGGTGAGAAAATTCACCAGTTACTGGTGAGAAAATTCACCAGTTACTGGTAAAAAAAATCACGTTACTGGTGAGAAAATTCACCAGTTACTGGTTTAAATATCACCAGACACTGGTAAAAGTTAACCAGTAACTGCTGAAAGAATGTTTGCTGATTTTACCAGTCACTAAAGAGTGTTCACCAGTTACTGGTCACATTTCACCAGTAACTGATGGGTTTCACCAGTTATTAGGGAATGTGATTGAGTAATTTGCAAAAACTGACCAATAACTGATGGACTTTACCAGTTACTGGTGAAAATTGACCGAAAACTGATCGATCTCACCAGTTACTGGTCAAATTTCACCAGTAACGGATGGATTTCACCAGTATTTTTTCTTAAGGGATCAGATCATGAGAATAAAATTACGCAACTAGACTGCAGAACGGACAGATTTAAAATTTCATTTTTCCCGCGAACGATAAGAGACAATAACAGCTGCCAATGAGTTTTAACTAGGTTTGTCGATAGGTAGTGTAGCTCTAATTGTTAGTAGTAGTAGTACTCCCTAATACTTGTATCCTTATCTGCTACCTAGTACTTACAGCACGTCGTGCATGTTTTCTACATAAGTCTTGAGTCTCTGTCCATTTGTGTAGTTGCAAAATACATATATATTAACGGTCCCTCTCCATTTTGATAATATCTGTTGTGTAGTGCATGCTTGTGAGGCTTCGTCTCGTGGCAAGCATTAGCGATTTATGCTAATGCATAATTAGTCTTAGTTACACTAAATTTAGGGCATAGTGTAATGCATGTTGGTGAATACTCACCCCCTGCCACACACTCCTGAGGTGGCTTGCAGTGAATTTTGTAGATGTAGATGAATTGCTTTGTATATCCCGCATAACCTGTTTATGGTTCTCCTTAATTTCAAAGGCTTCCAACCCAGATACCCCAGCATGGCTGTGACACTCACACCTTTTGTGCCTGCCTAAAACATACCTGCCTGCTTTCCTTTGTATTTTCTCCAGCTTGAAAATATCTGTTTTGGTATGAGGATCCCACACTGCAGTTGCATATTCTAATACCGGACGAACCATAGTCCTGTAGGACATTTCTTTGGTTTCTTTATTACTCTCCTTAATATTTCTCATCACCCACTGCAGATTTATAAAAGTTTTTCTTACAACCATATCGATGAGTATTTCCCAGTCGAATTTTGACGTAAAATTAACACCCAGGTATTTACAACCGTTACAATGAGCAATATTTTCTCAGAGCAGAATATATGACCTATTTTCTTTATTTTTCCTTCTCGTGAATGTTATTTGTTTGCATTTATTCATGTTTACTTCCATTTTATTTGCTGTTATCCATAAGGATAATTTGTCTAGATCATTTTTAAGGGTACACTGGTCCTCTTTTTTATTTATATTTCTATATATAATACAGTCATCTGCAAAAAGACGAATTTTGGAGTCAAATTCTACATGTATGTCATTTATGTAAATTAAAAACAATAACGGACCCAAAACGCTTCCTTGGGGAACTCCAGTTGTTACTTCAGTATCACCGGAGAATATTTTTGTTGAAATCACGAAAGTGATGAAAAACGAACTATGTGAAATTCCACCGAGAAAATATAATTCATTTCGAGCAAGGTTTCGCCATCTCATGCCATCATCAGATGGGGAAAATTGACAATTCAGGGGGGGCATGTAAAAACACCGACTGGATTGGGGTCCAGGCGGGGAAGAAAATGGAGGTTGAAATAAACTATAATTTACTAAGTGGAATTTTACACAGTTCTCTGATTCCGTGATGGAGAAATACCACATAGTAAAGCCTGAGACCGTTCATTTCGTTCTGTAGTTCCCTTAGCCGAGCGCGTGCAGCCACTGGGTCTCTAGCAACTCCCAACCTAGTCCACCCAACACCTGAGTCACATTCTCCGCAGCACTTTTTAACGAAGCGTGCGGCTTCCCTTCTGTATTTCGCTCATTTCACGGATTGAATCTTTCCGCCCTGGGTAAGCGAGCGGCGAGATGCGATTGAGTGGTGGAGCATGGCGAAGGGAAGACTTTCGAGGGACTAAGGCTTTGGCATCGAGGCAGACCTCAAAGCGACACTGGAGGACGAGCGGGACGTTATTCCTGACCTCACTCCGGATCTTTGGAGCGACGGCCCGAGAGGCGCTTTGGCTCCAGGCCGCCGAGAGGCGTGCGCGAGTTGCGTCCGCGGCGCCCACGGCCGGCCGTGCGGCCGCGGCATCCGGGCCTGGCAGCGGGCCGGGATTCCCTGGTGCGGCCTTCCTGCTGGAGCCGCCCCACTCCAGCCCCGCTCTCGGACGTCATACCGGAGGGAGCGGAAGAGGATAAGTTGTTGGAGGCTGACGGTGGCGGAGAGGAGTTGCCAACTTCTTCGAGAGTTAATTATTTTTCCCTTTGAAAGACCTCACTTTGAATAAGCCGCTAGCGTTTGGGGCCCTTGCGAAGCAGGCTTAATCTCATAAATAGATGGAGTGGAGCGGAGTGCCGCTAATTTTGTGTAATGTCTGCATCTACACCAACGAAATATAGTTCAATCCACCTCCAGGGTGTGCGGCACGGGTTGATTCCACACAAGGCATGTAATACACGCATGATTTGCATTATGTAACATTGAAAACATACTTCGCAATTCCACAGTTTTATTATAAGAAACGTTTTCTTAAGCATGCACCTGATGATGACTTCATCAGTCGAAACCTAGGTCGTTAAAGAAGTTTATGTGGAAATACTAAGTTACAGCTTTCATTTCACTATGTTAAGGAAGTTCCACAAAGTTTCGCCTGACACGACCAGTATAAGAAAAGGAACGGTTTCGCCCACTGGTAACATCTTCAGGGGCCTTACAGAGGGTTGACAAAGTGCATGACAGGGGGCTGGGAGGGAGGGAAGGTTTTAGGCGAGGGGTGGTAGCGGGAGGGTTAGTCCTTAAGTAGGAGAGTCCGTGGAACAAGAGTGAACCGGGGGAAATACGCTGCAAGTGAGTGGTGGGATTTTGGGTACTCCTTCGTTAATGGCACACCCGTGGGAATACCTAAGATGACGATGGGGATAAGTTTTGCCTGTTAGCACGGGTAGGCTACACCAAATGACTGTATAAGAAATGTGTGCATACCTAAGCAGTGGAATGATTTTCAGAGGCCGTATCACATGTGAAATTTCCTTCCAAGCACGGTACTCAAACAGAATATTATGTAAAAAAACGAATGACAGTGAGATGGTGGGTTTGACGGTTAGTGCATGCCTATTGTCGAGTCACCCTCTACCACATGCTCTTCAAATGGCTTACAAGGCACGACGTACACGAAGATGCTGATTTTTAAAAAGTTGTTATCATAAATTTAGTAGTGTAATCGAATAGCCAAATGAATTACGCTATTCTAATAAATCGAAAGGGAATATAAATACAATAAATCCGACGTGAGTCCGTACTTGGCATATTTTTAGAAAGGGGTTAATACTATATCCTACCAAAGACAACGTATCACGGTAGAAATGATCGCAAGTACGATTTACATAACAGATTTCAGAACGGATAAATTTTAAATATAATCTTCCCGCAGATGTAAGGAACCATAATAGCTGCAATGGATATTTACTATGAAATAACTGCTCTCGCTAGGTATCCTACGTACACTAATGTGCTAAAAAACTTTAAGTTGTTGGAGCGTACAGATTTGCGTGAAACTTTGCAGGCGTGTTTCCCTTAGCGATAACAGTGAAAAAATTGGATCACACCGATTTGGTTTTCTGGCAATTCAATGCATTTTAACACGTAGTCCTACGACACATGAAATATATTTCATAACAATTCCATTAAGTATGTACGGATTTACCTCGAAACGTAAATAATATATTTCTTATTATTATAATTGCTGCTAGCAAATAGCAAGGTGTCACGCAGTCCAATATTCGGAAACATCACATTCCAATATCATTTCGTCTAAATTTCGAATACCGCGCCGAAAACTCTTAGTCATAACATGCTTTAACTAAGGAAAACATTTTTAAAATATAATTCTTGTAGCATTTCCATTATTGCCTGCACTTTCCATAACAGATGCAATGCAATGAAATGTGGTCCAAGAATATTTTTAGACTAGCTTAAAACATTATTCAAATGTGAACTCACTGACAAACGATTACCGCTCCAGCCACCTCAAGATTATTAGCGACACTATCGCTCACACGAAATTTCCCGAATTATTTTGTTTTATTCGCGAATTAGTATCATGTCACATGGTGACTCCACTCCAAGAGTTTCCTGGTTCAAGGTCGAACCCTGCAACGCTTACTCGGCACTAAGCGCTAACCAAAAAGGAGTCAGGAGTTCCACTCCAAAGATCCTTACAAGAACTACTTCATTAGCAATTAGCGATCCAGTAAGCAATCAGAAAGATGATCGCCTTGTTAAATAAAAGGGGAAGGAAAACGACTCAGTCCGGAAGGCGAGTGACTTTAAAATTTAAAGCAGTTTGAGCGAGATATAACTTCACATAAAATTCGATGAATGTGACCTCATTGTAGAGAAAAATATCTCTTCTTTATAGTGATAAAAATATCAGATACAAACCATTATGCTTTTCGAGATATTGGACAAAAAATACTACCCATTTTCCATGGGCACGGGTATTCACTCCAGAGAGACTTCATTTAAAGAAATGAGGAATTTCCAACACATAATCTCGTTAGAAATTCAAGTGTGTAGTTTCTACTGTCAACTATTTAAAAAAAAATAATTACTCACCGCAGTAATTTAAAAAAATGCAAATTAATCTTCGGTTTGAAGTCGCTTTTGGCTTTAGTCGCGAAAAAAAAATGAGTTAAGTTAAAACATGTTGTGTATATTTGGTTAAATACTACGGATTCAGGTAATTTAAAACAAAATTTTTGGGTCACTAATCTTAAAGCATTTACTTCATGCTTCTTAGAGTGGCTTAAATGGAAAAAAAATTTAACGTAGTCTCTACTTTGACTAGGAAAAAATCTCGCTCGAACTACCGTAATGTCCCACTCCTGGTGAATTCGAGAGAGCTGGCAACCCCGCTTGCGAATCGGTCATATGAGAATCACCCGAAGGGAGCATTTTGCCAAGGGACTGTCGGGAAATAAATGATTAATATGGATCCTTGCGATCCTTGGATTCTCGCGATCCTTGGATCTCAAAGATGATTTGATATCCTTGTCCTTGCGATCAAGAAAGAGCGCGAACGATATTAATTTGATGAAGGAAAGGAATTTTAACTGAAGGGTTCGGGGAAGGATGATGCCAAGCTATATTTGGCTATTTCGAGGAACTTAGGTAAAGAAGTTTGCATAAACCCATGAATCATATTTATAAAAAATCGTTTTCAACCATATTGTCGAAACGAAAGAACTTTTCGCAATTTTTCCTGAAAAATTCATCAGTGGAAAATTACATGGCGTTTTTCTTTCTTTACGTTTAAGTTCCACCACATCTGCCCTAACACACACCCCGAGGTGGCTTGCAAGGTATTTTGTAGATGTAGATCTGTCCGGAGACAGCATCATTAATTCATAATATCTTCATTTGAGCTCAAGCATATGTTCATTGTAAACTGGAATTAAATTATGAACAGATTACATTTTTTCCATGACTTTGCGAAGAGCATGGGAGCAAAAGAAATGAGTGGTGGCACACCCCAGCCCCTGCCCCTTCGATTTAATAATATTCGGCCTTTCATAGTTTTGATCTGATATGTGTGCTTCTGGGATCAATCCATTTGATAAACAGAATTTTTAAAAATGAGAGATCTGAGATTTGAGACACTGAAGAATTTGCGCCTTTCCTGGAAGAAAATGGCAGAGGTTCGATTTTTGATGGAGCAACTACACGTCTTTTGAATGGTATTTATGGCAGGTTTCCATGTGCTACTTTTGTTGTAGGCTTTAAATCGGTTGATGCTATCTTTCTCTATGCCGAATAATAGTTATATTAACTTTAGTTTTAACTAAATTAACAGTTTAAACAGAATACTAATCTATCAACAGTTGACCCTCTTCAACCGTCAGTTTCCACCAGACTTAACCCTGATGACGATGGCTTTTAATGCTGAACATCTAGTTCCCTTGAACCCTTACAAAACTAAATTGGGAATCAGAAATCCTGTGTAGCGTGGTGGCCCGCGCATCGGTTCGGAAAGCCAAAGGTCCGCGGTTCGATTCCCAATCTCGGTGGATATTTTTCCCAAGACAATTTCTGCGTGCTATCTTACTCGCTTCCGATTTTCAACGTTGCAACCTAACCCGGAGTGGAACCTGTGAAATATGCATTCAATTTATACACCTGGAAAGTCTTAAACTCCTTCAGAGTCCATCATGGACCTAAATAG
The DNA here is from genome assembly GCA_963573305.1 of Pyrrhosoma nymphula. Taxonomy (NCBI): domain Eukaryota; kingdom Metazoa; phylum Arthropoda; class Insecta; order Odonata; family Coenagrionidae; genus Pyrrhosoma; species Pyrrhosoma nymphula. Next base: position 111,681,625 of record OY754332.1, read on the forward strand.
GGTAGAGTGTACTGTATGTTGGTGACTACTCACCCCCTGCCACACACCCTTAAGGTGGCTTTCAGGGTAATGTGTAGATGCAGATGGATTTTTCTCTCTCTCTCCTGCCGAAGTCCGAACACCTGCCACAAGCCATGTTGGAATCGTCGCCGGTGTCCCGGCGCCCGGAACGAGCGGGGCCCGAGGGAAAGAAGAGAGGCCAACGTCTCGGCCGTCACGAGACGCGCCACTTGGGTCGCGTCCGGGTGGAAGTGCGTCACCTCCCGCACACGCCATTGGCGGCGGGTGAGTAAGTCACCACCGATCGGACAAAGGGAAAGAGGGGAGGTCGTGAGCGAAAGCGGTGGGAAAGTAATAGAGGGATCTTCGAGCGATATCGCCCCTCAGAACGGGAGCCAAGGGTTGAGAACTCATGCGGGTGCGCCACGATGAAGCATCACTCTGTCTGGGTCAAGGTTTAAAGTAGATAATAGATGGCGCACTGAAGTTAAGCATGTATTTTGTGAAAAACTGTCAGACCAACAATGCAATAGCGCGAAATTAACTCGGTAATTTCAATTAAAATGTTAAGCTTTTTAGAAGTATTTCCGGCAAACAATCATCGCGGTACAGAAATGATTTTCCCACGAATGCTTTGGTTTTCGGTGCATTGATTACGTAACTGATCAATGTAACCGATATTTAAAGTTGAACGACCAGGTGTCTGCATAATTTATAGTATCCCACGTGTCAACAACCTTACCCTTAAGTAGCAGTTAACATCGTACATGTCTGAAGAGGAATCACACATATTGGCACGGATCTTCATGGTATTATTACGTACGTAGCACCCTGAGAATCCCTCGTTATGAGGCCCACCTTGGAGTTCAACATTTTTCCGCCACCCACCTAATATGTATGTATCACTACGATTCGATATCACTACCTAGTTATAAAGCCGACCTACTGTTCAAAATTCACTGTATTTTAACGTATTTGTAATGCATATATTTTTTCAAGATTTTTTATTTAAAGTATGCAGTAATATTCGTTAGCTAAATTTTTATTTTTGGGAGCGTGGTGACCTAGGCTAGAGCGCTTGGCTACTGATCAAAGGGTCCCGGGTTCAAATCCGGGTGAAGCCTTTGAACAACCAAAAATCCTCGGAGTGCGAGGTGACCCAGGGAAAGGAACTGGCCCCCCTACCCTGAATGTGTGAAATTCACACGCCTGTGGCTTAGTCCGGGTTGAGCTCTACCCTTAACTATCAAAACCAACCTTCGGGTTGAATCACTGAGTGAAAGTGATATTTTTATATAAAATGACAATAAATCTATTTTTGTGGACCAGACAGGAAGTTCCGCGACATATCCACAGCATCGCCCGCGACCCAACGATGGATCAGAACCCATAGTTTGGTAACAGCTGCCTTAAGGGTGGAGCTAACACAAGACGTTTCTGTGTTTTTTTATAAAATCAGTTTTTTATTTAAATTTAATTGAAACGAATGTAGGGTTGCTTAATCCATTGAGTACTTAGCCGTAGTTATTGTTTCCAATTGATACCACGCACGGATTGGTGGCACGTAGGTCATGTCTAGAGAATATAATAAGAAAATGAGGGGTGCTCCAATGAGGCCACAATTAAATAAGGCGGCCACATTTTGGCAACTCTCCGGTGAAAGTGTCACCCACCGTAATGCGTAACGTTCAGGCGAAGTTCCGCAAGTTACCTCGAACATCGTTGCGGAGTCTAATAGTACGTGTGACGGAGTGATTGGAGAAAATAACAGCGCGAAAGACTTTACGACCACGACAGACGAGATGGCAAGCAAATATAACTAATTTACAACGCTAGATGAAGCACAAACATTGAGTCAACTACTGAGACCCTACACTCAATCGGTATACAGAAACATGCATAAAAATTCTAGAATTATACCGCCGCATCCAATGATTTTAGTGTAATATTCCAAAATGAAGTACGCGATCTTTGCTAAGGCAAGACTAATTAAGCTCCAAGTATTCGCGATATCATAATTTACATTCGAATACAAAAGCATATTTATTTATTTAATTGCTCACATACAGCATTTCTGCCAATTTAAAGTGACACAGTAACAGACTTTAAATAAAAACAAAATATTCAAGCTATAATCTTGAACTAGCACTGCCTGTCACTCTATAGTGACATGGAGGAGTGCGCAATCTTCGATAATATTCAGCAGTTTTTTCCTCGCTCAGGGTATCAGGGAACAGGTTTTACCTTCAGCGTATCGTTTGGAGAACCATTCGGTAACTTTTTCAATTTCACGAATTTCCCGGGTTTAAAATTTGATGTACGCGTCCAATCGCACTACGCTTGACAAAACCAATCGATTAATGGGCAAGCATTGCGTTTTTCCATACGTGAAAAAGGAATAGAATGTGCAAAAATGAAGTACCTAAGAGATATTTTTGACATTTTTTCAAATATAGCTATTCAACCAATCGTTGCCCAAAAACATTTGTATCGCGTCACTCATGAGCAAATTACTCTTGAACTGTTGTTATTGATTAAAGTTGAATGTTTTAATTCGTTCCTCATGAAGATAATTATGAATAGCACAGCTCGCATGCAACCGAAGCATGAAAGAAAATGGCACAGTTTCAAACTTTTCAATACCAATCCAAGGTCATAATAAGTAAACTTAAGTCTTCATCAGCTTAAAACAAATTGCATGCGTTATAAAGAAACATCTCTGGCCACACATACTTAGTATGGTAAGATAGTTATCTCATTAGCGGCACAAGCCTATTACAAGAACTTAAGATAGGAATCACGCCCAGACCCTATATTAAAATAACAGGGTCTGAGATAATATCTAGTAAGCTCGAACACAAACTTGTTTCTGAATAGAGCAAGATATTTTAAGAGCCTCGACTTATAGCGGTCGAATAGATCATAAACATACGATAAAGGTATTACACAGCCGAAGGAGTGGATTAAAAATGTCATTTTCTCCGCCTGCACCTGAATTAGATATCGCATTTTCTATCATTAAGACTTGGACCAATGCTGTTCGACCGTAAGCTAAGTATCTCTTAAATAATTTTTTTCTTTACATGGATAACCCAAACGAAAAGCACGTTAAGCATGTTTGCCGAACTGTCCTAAAATGAATAAGGCATCTCTGATCAGTTTACTGAACCGCCTCAATGAAAATTGAATTCACTTAAAGTTCCTCAAATATTAAGTGCACGTGATTCAGAGCAAGTTAGGTGAAATTCCACCCCCTTTCCACTTGATGTGGCTTGTGAGGTAAACGTAGGAAATGCAGGGTTTAGAACCCAGGTTCTGGGTCACTCGTGGAAGCAAAAAAGTTGACATTTTGTACGAAGGCGAAGTTTAGATGAGTAGCTTGCGTATCTCGCTTTGGAGCGCGGTGGAGGAGCTTATGGTAGCTAGCAATCTTGTAACCAAGCATACCTTCTGGTAACCTAGTTATCATCTCCGTTTTTGTGAAATAAAATGATTGTACCACTACTTCTCTCATGGACTGCTGCACAAAAATGCAGACAATTCAGGCTCGACAATTGAGGGCCTGAGAGTCAAAGTAATACAAGTGACAAACATCGTCCATTGTCATCTGTATCACTTTACCCCAGTAAAAATGACAAAAAGCAAAGTAGCTTAATTTTTCGGTGGCTAGATTGCAGCACTATACTTTCGAATACTTGTATTCCTTTTCCTGTAGCTACCTGACGGTATCCGACGGTGCCAACTTAGACAATATGCACTTATATCGTTTTCCGTGTTGATGTCACTAGTATTACTTTGACTCTCAGGCCCTCAATTATGAGATCCATTAAGTCGTAGGCCTCATTGCTAAGTTCGCAGGAACTACATCTACATCTACGAAGTACCGTGAAAGCCACCACTGGAATGCGTGGCACGGGGTGATTCCACACCAGGCATGCAGCTCTCGTCGCAGTTCAAATCAGAACCTCGCACGTTCCCCCGGCCGCTAGGCGCAGACCACAAGCAGTCAGGAGAACAAGGCGCGGTCAAACCAGAAACTAAGACAGTTCTAAGTAACCAAACATGCAGTACACTAGTTAAGATACAACAATAAAACAAGAGCTTTCATAAGTTATCCCGTAATATTTATTGCTTCGAATCTTCGGTCTACTCTCCTACCGCTATATAAAACGTCTATATCTATCATGCATAAAATTAATTGCACACATTATTTATCGGCAAATGGCTAAATACAGTCGTCGTTCGTCACATAGTAATTCTTTTATGAAGTATTAAGCCCCACATCGGTTCATTGCGCGTCCGCCATCATGATAACTTATGAAACTCGTACGCATTTAGCTCCATTCCATCAGGACAAATAAGTTGTGTCGTTACTGCAACCGGTCATTAAACCTATCATATTTAACTTTCGTGTAACTGTGCCGAGTGTTGAATCTGTTCCTCTACGCACACAAGCGAGACGCGTGAAAATACTATAAAACAACGGCTTAGTACGACATTTTAATCGCCTAGCTTCCGTGAGTGCACCAGATTCCCCGAAAAACTCTCCCAGATTCCCCGAAATTGGGCAATATTATTTTGACTCATCTCCAGCCTTTCGTATTGAGGCTTTATCCACCCATTTCAAATTCAAACAAAAATAAATGAAATATCTGCCCAATTATTATCATTCGCTGCTAATTCAAATCTTTATTCACATAATAAATACCACGAATATCACAGAATATGTAAATATACAGCAAATTTTCGCGATTTAAATTATGTTCATGGGATGGTAAATGACACAATTTCACCACATTAGAACATTCTCTGGTTAGCGCTAGTTTAATTGCGATCAAACTGTAGAACATGCGCCGCTTATTTTTCGACGGTAGTTATTATTATGCTTTCAACTTAATTTCCCCCGAAATTTACTGCTCTTGGAAAGGACGTCTCTTGGAATCAACACTTCCGGAGTTGTCAACCCTAACCAGAACCCGCGTCGCGCACACTTTTGACCCTTCGCGAACATAAACCGGAGACATACTGCGTTGATGCAAGAGGGGTTGCCCCGAATGCAATAAAATGGTATAAGCGACGGGTTTTCGTTTTCCACGAGAGAGGAGCACGGTTCGGATGGAGTGAGGTCGCGCGCGACGGCGGCCATTCGGGGCGATAGAGGGGTTAAGGGGGGAGGCGGCAAGTAGCGGGACCTGCCCCCAACCCCCGTCCCCATCCGTCAGGCCTCGGGGGCGGCGGAGGAGGCGGGGGAGGCGACCCGCCCCACCGACCCCACTTCGTCGTCGGATGGCTCCCGCCGCCGGAACATGGCCGACGAGCGCCGCCGCCGAGGCTGCCCGCCGCCTCTGCTCGCTGCCCGTATCCCATTCCCAATATCGACCTTCGATGCGAGGGAGAAATTACGGAGTGATGACGGAATATCGGCTCCCCGATATAAATAGGCTCCGTCGAACTTTATGGACGACGTAAATAGAGCGACGGTCAAGATATAGTCGGAACGTCTTACGTAAATGTAAGCAGATCCCAAGGCATTGAAAATATTTGGCGGTCTTCCGCGAACTGCATTAGATACGATTTATGATTATGAGATTAAAGGGATAAAGATGAGCGATTACGACGTAATGACTCTAGAGAGTAAAATTTTCATATTCCTCCTCCGGTGTGCAATTGGAGACAAGGATGTGATGGCCATCCAAGCCGCCCCTTGAACCGAAAATTTGTCTTGCCGGAAAGTCTGATTTGTATCGTCTCACGATAAAGCTAACGTATACATTGTGCCTCCAAAAATGAAGCCCAAAGATTCCACTTGTTTTCAGGAGCAATATTAATTCTACATGTCATATGTTACTATTTCAGAGTAAATCACGATAAAGTATATAAATCGGATGCCGAAACTTTGCGTCATTCAGGTATGGAAATAAGTATATTTTGATCTTTCATTTCGACAGCGATTTTTAGAATTTATTTTCCTCTGATCGGCGAAGTGCGAGAATCTGATACTTTGCCTAACAATGAGATTATTTATCTGTCAAAATATGATAATTATAATGTTTCTTCAATCCTAAACATTCCTTCGTTAAAGCGACTTATGCATTGAGTATAATTTATGAATTTTTTACAATACCTACCGGAAAAATTCGACAGTATTCAAGCAATAAATATTCACATAAATTTTACCCAATTCACTATCAGTGGACCCACGAGAGAAACTATCCTGGTAATTATTCAGGGAAACAAAGAAATTAAGTCTACTTCTTCTTAATACAGCTATGAATATTCCAAAACCGGCATCGCTCCAAGTGATGCGAATATGGGTTCTAATCATAAGTAGTGTGCATACGTGGATATACAAATCGGAAATGTAATTTATGTTGGAGTTGCTAAGAAAGGGAGATTACGATGTTTAGGAACGTGAACCGCACGTGACTGACCTTTGACATGGATTTAATTTATAAGACACCACTTCAATCAAAGAAGAGATAAAAGCTTTGTGATGAGTGATTCAGACACTCACTTCCCCCGCACGATTCGCTACCATGACTACACCAAGGCTAAGCACCAACAACATCGATAAAGCACACTAACAATACCGATAGAGTCACCCATTCGAACTCTTCTATTCCCTTCAAGAACATCTCCCATTCTCACTCAACATGCTTACGTACTTCGGGCGTACATAATTTCCCCCGTGCTCACTCACCGCAAGGCCTCGCGTCGACTTCATGCTTATTCGGAGGCGTCTTCACGATCAGTCATCCCTTCATATCAAAGAAGGAGATTAAAAGACCATATTGCGCGGCGACATTGTCAGAGCGATCCACATTCAACTCAAACATCATCAGTGAACGAAAAAATTACTCGCGGTTATCTCGAGGAAAATTACAGCTTTAAAATATGTCTCTCGAAGACAGCAAGGCAATCAGTTTCAACATGGCAAAACCGATTCTAAAATATCCAGCTAGTGTACGATATCGTTTATTAAGAACCCAACTGCTATCTATGTCAGGTAGGGTGCTACCTTTAGCGGTGTTCGAATTTACTGGACATCGATGTAGCCTCCGATATTTTTAAATCGATGAAGCAACTGGTTAGTGGATGCTTTTGTAGCACTGTCGCAATTTTCGGAAATAATTGCCGCCAGATTTTGCCGTTATTCTTCCCAAAAAATGCAGATCCATACATATGCTCAAAATCTTGCAAAGTAGCATAAAACCTCTGCGAGAATACGAAGTATATAGTGTCCGACGAAAATTAAGGGACGATAAGGGATTAAGTTATTTGTTTAATTTCAAGTTAGCTTTGATCGCTAAAGTTGTCACCACGATTCCATTTTAAAGCATCGAATATTGGGGGCATTATACCTTTGATGACTTATGGAACATGGCTAATTCCTGATGTCCACACGAATGAAGTCGGAAGTAAGGAAGTCGGCGGTTCATGCCCGATTTAGTTCCATCGATTCCCAGCACGCCCTGTGCTCCGATAGACCCGGAAACTTCCAGCCCATTCGTCAAAGCGAGAGGTTTTTTATTTTTTTATTTTAGCCTCGCCATTGCAGTGGACCCCCGAGCGATATGCCCCGTGCCCTGATAACGTCAAGCCCCGTCGAAAAATCCCCACGCGGACACCGCGCGACTTGGACCGAGTATCGACGCCAATATATCGCATGGCCCCAATCGGCCGCCCGGGATGATGCATTGGGGCGGAGCGGGTGGGAGAGGGACGGGGCCGCAGACCGCGGGCCGCTAACGCCGCGGCGGCCCCTTCCACGGGGTGGAGCCTCCGGCGCCTCAGCCGTGGAAACCTCGAAACGGCTCCTCTCCGCCCTAATTGCCGTACTAAGTGGCGCAAATGACGATCGGGCATCCCCCTCCATACACCCACCCTCACTGTGATAACTCCCCCCATGACGAACCCTCTCCAGCCCGATGAAAGTGACAACTGACGCAATTAGTGGCCAGTGGCATTGTAATGCCGTCCGTACACAGTAGTCCGTCCCCAGACATTGCTCCGCGAACGCTTTCGATTGAAGTGGTTCGAACGAGAAAAAGCAGTAATAATAATGACGCAAAATCTCTGCTTTTATCATGAAAATTGTCAGTAATTAACTCAATATACACATTTCAATCAACAAGAACAGTAATTCAATCTGTAATAAATCCATAAGAACCCCTCAGCAATTGACTCAATATGCATATAAGAGGCTTTAACTTGATATAAATTTGATAGTTTAATTTTGACTTACTGGAAAGATAAAATATAACAGGATGTTCAGCGATGCCATTGTGGACTTAATTACGTGATTTAGAAATAACTTCGTCCGAAGTGCCATACTAGCCAAACAAATAAATTTTATAGTTTCAGCTTGACATATTTCTTTCACGCCTTACTCGGAAAACGCCTTCACAACCGAAAGTTTTCTTTTGCTATTTCATTTAATTATTACGGCGAGTAATAACTTCCTTTTTAAACAATTGAAAAGAGATACGAAGCGCTCACCGTGACACTTCTGTGGTGTCATGTGCGTCGGAACGTTCTCATTATCTTAATAATGTCTCTCAGCCGTACCATTTCCCATGGAACACGGCTTCTATCTTTTGGAAAATATCTCGAAAAGAAGTGCAATACGTGGCTGGTACTTGAGTATCATTATATATTATATCACTTTCTTTACAATGAGGCCAAATTAATTTTATTTTGTTATATTTTATTCGTGATGATGTATCGCTCAAACTGCCTTCACTAGATGAAATTTGGACGTTGGGTCACGAGAGCGATAATAACACGAGACATAGAATGGCTAAGAGTTTACTTACTGAGTTCCGCTGTCAATGCCAGTCTACTCGGTGGCCAATTGAAATTTGTCTGGAGTACATCACGTGTTCTCAATGCCATCTGTCATTGAGCGCTTTGGCCATGGATTAACGGAGAGAATAGATGGAAGCATGAGGCAGAATAGCAAAGAGGAATACAGAGGCCATTAAAAACGCCATCGGCCATGTTGAAAGGAGAAATTATACGGCTAACGCGTCAAAGACCGAGGTTTTACTAAGGGAATTGTCCGTGACGAAAAATGCTAGCACATGTGAAACAAAAATAATTTGCGAAAATCATAGCGTCATAACGTCGGCCATATTGAATGGATTCATTATACAGTTAATGTATCCCAAAACCGATGCTAAAGTGCACGAGTTGTCCGTGATGAATGTAAACACAGGTGAAACAAATGCAATTCACAAAAAAACTGGAATTTTTACAATGGAACAATGGATCCATATTGAATGGTTTAATTATTCATACATTTGCGGAATACCAAAATTTTAGCAAAGGAGCTAATGTGAAGAATGATTGAAACACATGAAGCAAGAGAAATTGAAAGAAATCAACCAATCATAACATTGCTGGATGAAGTTCGCGCAATAACCATGCCGAATGGGTCATTTTTCACAGGAAATAATTTCACATTCATGCGCCAAGACTCCAATCTATCCACTCTTCAATCTGTGCTCCACACTCTCCACGGCTATTGAAAACGCACCAGTATTTGACTCACACATATTGCGATTAACCTCTGCACTCAGTTTGAGTCAATACGCTCCAGATGGCCACCGAAGGATGCGTCGTGAGACTTGACAGATGGACTTGGGTGGCAATCGGCTTTGACCGAGGAAGCAAACGTTCCTTTTTAGAAATTCGATATCATCAAGCTAAAAAAAAATTACACGCCTCTTCAAAGAACTTAAGTGATCTAGAGTTACACAGAATCTAATATGTTTTTCCTAACAAAGATCGCACTTCCTCATAGGTCAAACTAGGAGTTAAAACAGTGAACACAATTACGTATAATACCACGACGCCTCGTTAGCTTTACAGATATCTTTTCAGAATTCTTTATTAAAGGCTCCTTCTCGAAAACAAGGCCAGTAGAAGTTAAGATGGCTAACAATGCGGATTCAATTCAGTAGTAGCAGTAGTATATTAGATTAACGCGTTTTGACGGCTAAGGTCATTCCGCACACACTGTCTGCCACGTGCAGACAGGGACAACAGCACTCGGACGAATTTGGAGGGTTGATCCTCCAAGTTCGTGCCGAGCACAACGGTGCCCCGGTGACTGATCTGGAACCGGCGTTTCCATCGTGTCAGGCCGTTGCCCTTCAATACACGAGAAAAACTATAGCACTATAATCGCATATATTAATACCCTTCATAAATTTCTGAATGCTAAATGAAGTTCATCCAGTCTTTTACAATATACTCTGTCAGGTACCGGAGTTACTCGTATTTCCATAAAACGCATCAATACGTGCTAAACTAAAACTAAAAGCACGTCTCGTTTGCTTCCTTTACATTTCTATTCTTAAATGACTCACGTATGACAGTATATGCTCAACCAAATGCACATTAACAGCTATATAGGTCCTAACACTCTCATGCCGTAAAGCATGATCGGTGAAAATTCACCCAATGCCACACGTATACGTGTGGAGGCAGCGGAAGTGGAGGAAATACTGGAAACATAGTTAAATATACATAGTCTTTGTTGTTATATCTAATATAATTTTCACTTCCTTTCAGGCTATCTAAGGAAGAGAGAATTTGTTCAATCGTATTTAGTCAGGCTCCATCGAGTTAATCCAGCTAGGGGTCACTGATAAGAAATTAGGGGCGACAACAGATGGCTAATGCGAGAGTGACTGGAATATAGAGGCAACTAGAATCTGAGCTCCACGACCTACGCTGAGACGAGTGTCACTACGTGCATTAAGATAGCAAGAGCATTAAGATCCATGAAAAATCACCCGGCACGCGAGTTAACTTCCGAAAGAGTGGTGGTCATTTCAGTTCCACACCACATTGGCGGATCCGACCACCCAGATAAGAGAAACAAGACTCAACCTCTCCCCAATTGGTGTAAATGACCTCCTTCGCCTCGCACTATTTGCCACCGCTACTGAACCAATTCGAAGCGCCCCAGAAATTTTTACTCAAAGACCTAATTGTATTCTGCTACTCCGTTCACGAGCACGTCAATTCACAATCGTACAATTAAAAGGCCTCTCTGTGCCTGCACATAAACTTAAAACCAACAGTTAAATCCTCGTGTAACTCAATGGCCGCGTCACATATTATAGTGCACAAGGCATATTATAGTGCAGTATACTGGATGGATAAACTTTAGGTCGAAGTTGGGTCGCTTAAGGCCGAGAATTACTTTTAATGACTGCAAGATTGAGTGGATGACAGCAAGAGAAATGGACCCTGCGCTAATTCGGTGTATCCATCCTCTCAATTCCGAGTTTATTTACATCGCGTACAATCAATTCCCTTTATAATGTCCGCAGCTCCCGAAAACATAGTAGTTACAGCAGCAGTATTCGCCGCTTTCTGATCAATCCGCATCTCTCCTTAGAGATGGAATCGCCTGTTTCACAAGTTAAGCCAAATTAAGCGATAATAACTTACTCAGTTAAAAAAAATATTGCTCCACATGTAACCATTCAGCAGATTAAATGCTCAAATGCTTTCTCGTTCACGATGACGTATACAGCTGCTAGCATTCGTTAGCGCAATACATAATTACACCCTCAACTGGACGACTTCATGCAGCTTCAAACTATGCTGGTAGACGCGGGTCACCAGCATAAAATAAGGGAGATATATCACAAGATCCACAGGTTTAAAATGTCACTTTTTTCCTCGCACGATTAGGGACCACACAAGCATTTGTAGATATTGGATGGAATTTAGATCACGTAAAAAAAGACCTCAAAGAAGCCTATGAGGTAACTGTTGGTCTATGTGACGCGGAGGGAATGCAACAATGAGAAGGCGCGCGCACTGAGCATGAGGACAATTGGCCCGATCTTTTTCACTCTCCGAAGAGTCCTCGTGGCGTCTCGAGGGGAGACGGGGGAGTGACACGCACGAAAACATTCGCTAATTAAGGAAAGCGAGCCAAGGTTCCACTTAAATGCGTTTCTCCGTCGTGTGCAGTCTAACAAAAGTTCTTTTTCCCTTCATGAGTTAAAGTTCCGCACCAAAGAGACGCTCTTCCGGGCCATCACTTGAAAGCTTCGAAAATGATTGTTTGAAATTTGAAAACACGTCCCAGGTGCGCACATGCGGAAGGCCAGTGCTGTCTCTGGCGCCTCTCCAAATGAATACTGTTTTTTTTTTTTACGGCGGAAGAATTGATTCCCTCGTAATGGCTGGTCGGGGGTGAAATACAGTCGAGGTCGCAGGAAAATACAGGAGATTACAAAACGCTATTTGACATTTTTTTCTGTTTAAATGATAGATCTGAATCATTATTTCCTATTCCTTAAGGTTATCAAATGATCGCTTGTAACAGTCTATAAGGAGCAAAAATTCTCAAGTCGATTGTAGTTTTACAATGATTAAAAAAATAATTGTAAAATTCTAATTAAGTAATAGATTGCTCATGATTCATTTTAGAGAGGTACCAGCTGATTGGTAGGTTATCAGACTACGTAAAATTCCATCGCAGAGTCATCTATAAGCTTTTCTGACAAAACTATTAATGTATCTCCTAAATCCCTAGCATTAAATCTCTCTTTAAGTTCTTCGGACCTCTGCCAGGCTTTTGCCCTCATGACGTCCAAATGTCCAGTCCTCTTCCTTCCTCTTTTGTGGTTGCCAAGCGTTCTCACCTCCATCACCGTCTTTAACGTGGCTTTCCCTCACAAAATGTCCGTCAACAACATCAAATAACACTGGCGTGTGGAATAAAAATATAACACCCTACAAAGAAAATACATGATCCTGCGTCAAAGATAAATACGCAAGGCTTTACAAAAGAATTTACAAAGTTGGCTTTACCGGACCTAGAGAAGATTATTCGAACTTTAAGTTTAAATGAACGCAGCTGGAACGAAAACGTCACTGAAGAAAACTGCGAGAACTACTTCAAGGTAATTTGTGCGAGATTTTTTTCTAGTCATAATAGAGGCTATATTTGAATGTTATTTTAAAATTAAAAGCAGCTGAGAGAAGCACGAAGTAAATGTAGTGATATTCATGACGCAAAATGACAGAACTTTAACAATTAATTTAACGTTAATATTTGAGGCTTTAACTTGATTTTTTTGGTTCCACGCCATGCGCTGAATGAACCTTCACAACCTAAAGTTTCTTTATGAAAAGTACTACATTTATTTTTTTTAATTATTGTGAAACCTTACGGAATGCACACCGTCACATTTCTCATGCAATCTATGCGTCAGAAATTCCTCATTCAAAAATAATGTTTCAGATTTGAAGAGCCTCTCAATATCTCAAGGAAAACGGCTTCTATTTTTAGGCAAATATCTCGAAAAGTAGTGTGTTCAGTGACTGATATTTTGGTATAATTGGAAATATGAAATGTTCTTCTAATGAGGCGAAATTCATCGTATTTCATTTGAAGCTATAACTCGTTCAAACTGCCTTATATATGCTCTGACTCTGATTACAGATGTTCTTCGTCACCAAATCATATGAAAATCGAAGTATGTGTCTCGGACACCTACGTTGCTACCGCCTGGTCTGTCCTCCTGAGGGCTGAAACTAAGGTTTGACAAGGAGAGCCTGAGAAACACAATCCTTGACTCCCTTGACGACGCCCCTGTGGAAGACGTCTACTCGAAGAACAATCCAGCGATGGATTGGAGAACAAACATCTTCCAGATGGAGGGAGGGGGGGGCAGACGTAGGATGAAAACTCACGTCCGTGGAATGCCCAGCCCGCGACAATCGCTTGACTTCAGGGACGACTCAGCTCGCCTTATTAATACGTTGTTGCCGATTAGAAACTAGCATTTGATGACGGCGATTTTCCTCGATGATGTGCTTACGTAGCGAATGAGTCGTGAGGCCATGCAATGACCAACACTGTGACGGCATTGAACCAAAACAACTCGATTCTTCACGGGAAAGGTAATCGCTAAGCCGGTGTGCTAGAGCCGCCCAGCATTCCGAAAACACGAAGCGACCTTTTGAAATAACCAGAGTAAAGGATATGTTCTTCCAAATGTATAGCGCCTTCACGACATCTTCATTGCTCAAGGATAGGCGCGGTGTCGGACTTAGGCAATCAAATTGAATCTCGTAAACCTGGAATGAGACAAGCTCTGTTTCTACTTCCTTCCTCGATAGGCTAACTCCTTAAGCCTTCGAAGGTGTCAAAGTAGGTATCAATACTCAATGACAAATGGTAGGGATAAATCAAAGCAATGATTTCAAACGGCAGCGACTTATGGTAGTTTAAGCGAGATATCACTTCAACTAGAATTTGATGAGTTTGACCTCATTTGAAAGAAAAAAACTCTCATCTTTCCGAACGATATCAAAATACTAACCCCTTGTCGAGCTACTATTCGAGCAATTTGCCTAAAAATATAAGCGGTTTTGTATGGGATAGCTTACGGCTGTTCGATCCCGAGGGAGAATGTTGAAAAAATAGGAATTTCTAACACCTAGATTTCGTCAAAAACTAACGGTGTGTAGTTTGTATGTTTTCCGAACTATTTATAAAATATAACCAATTACTCACCGCAGTAATGTTTACAGAATCGCTAAAAAAACATCGGTTATGAAGGCTTTTTCACCGTGCTGCGTAAAAAATGAGTCAAATTGGAGACGTGGATATATTTATTTAATTACTGACAATTTTGAACATATAGCTATATTTTGCGCCATTAATATTACGATATTTACTTCATAATTCTTATAGACGCTGAAATTAAAAAATAAATTCGACTATCGTTTGCCTTGAGAAACACAATCCTTGACTCCCTTGAACATTATGACTAGGGAAATATGACTAGGGAAATTATGACTAGGGAAATATGACTAGGGAAATTATGACTAGGGAAATATCTCGCTCAAACTACCTTAAGTGAGAAATGTTTACCGTTATAAGTTATTAGCGATATCCGTGTACTGCAGACAAATTATATATCTTCTCAATCGCGTAGGGTACATCGGCGTTGCTTGCTTTTAACAAACTGAACGATTTAATATGTAATTTCCACGCTAAAACAATTCGGCTAAATCAAGCAAAATTCCAAAAACAGAAGAGCAATTAATTTCCACTAATTAGTTCTTTCAGCCTGATTTCAGACTTTTCAAAAGAATTTAGTTTCAGTTAAATGTAGCCTTTGGAGCTGGAAATCGCAGTGGCTCGCTGATGCAAAATAAGGTAATAAATAATCGTAATACTGTAGGAAATCACCCTTCATAATCATAAAAGTAGATAATTTTAGAGCTGCTCCTTTGATTTTCTTTATTCCCGAGTTAATTCGACACATCTAGTGTCAACATTAATTATTACCATTATCGCTTTCCGGCGCCATATTGGTTTCCAATATGGCGTCACAAAGCGACTCACACTGGTCGCTCCTTTCCCTGACGACAACCATGTATGAATTCGGTGCCAAAGTGATACCCTAGAATTCAGCCATCCCTTCCTCCGAATTACATGCAAATACCTGTCACAAGAGGTGAAATTTCACCAACATGCACTAAATCATGCGATAGAAACGGTGTGCGTAAATTTATTTTGCAGATGCATAAATGCCGGTGGAAAATGTACTAAACGCCGCGTGTACGCGCGTTCGACTAACCATCTAACCTGTTTACGCTTACAAACTTACCACGGTAAGCGCTGGTGTCGGGGATGGACCGGGAAACATGAAGCACGATAATCAAATTATGTAAGCAAAATGGAGAGAGGGGCGATTTGACGAGTGAGGCAAGAGGAGTGTGATTTTATTATATAAACACTTCGAAAGTAACAGACATCATAGGTGTACGGGAATTCTAATGTCGTTCGAAGTAAACAGCTTGGTTTTCGCTCGTTCGTTGCGATTCCCGGCGCGGACAGCACTACTTAAAAGATGGGAACCTTGGAATTGAATACAGATGGGCAGGTTACCTAGGTGCATCTCAACCGAGCGTATTCGTGCGCTCGCGGGGTTCGCGTCACCCTGTCGCATGCAACCGCGGAGTGATTGCGACTGGGGTGCAATCCCTCCTTTCAAGGAGGCTGGAGCGGTAATCGCGGGTCATTAAGTGCATATTTCAACATTTTTTTTCAGAAGGTCGAAAACAATTCTGCGACCACACTTCTTTCACGTGTACCTTTTTATGCGTTGGAGCGCACCATACAGGCACGTGACACAAGAATAATATTTTACATTTTTTCCTTAGTTAAGTGTCATGAATCTTAGTTTTCAGCGCGGTGTTCGAAATTTACAGGAAATTATATTGAAGTATTTTCTTTTCAAATAATGGACTTGGAGTGACACCTTGATATTTGAAAGCAACCATTATAATAACGAGAAAATTATTATTTCGCGAACTGAAGAAAATATGTAGGTACATATGCCATTAAATTATCACGAAATATATGTTATAAGCCATAAGGCTACGGGTTAAAATAGAATTGAATTGCTAAGAAACCAAATCGGTATGATACAATTTTTTCGCTTTCACCTATAGACATCGCCAATAAGAACACGTATGCAAAGTTTCACGTAAATATGAAAAACATAAACAAAAATCACTCCAACCATCTTATAAAGAGATGCACACCAAAGAGCAGCAGTTCGCGACCGCCGCGCCACGTGATTCCCGGGGGGCGCTGGAATAGAGCTGATGACCTCGCACGGGGATTTCACGCACGGGGATTTCACGCACAGGAACCCAAGCAGGATGCTTGGCTTGCATGCACGCGGGAGGGCAAGAAGCAGGCAGGCAGGCTGGCGCCCCCCCCCCCTCCACACACAACCCAACCGGCCAACCGCCCCCCCCCCCCCACCAGTGTCAACCCATCCCTCCCCCGCTCTTGGGCGTGCTTCGCCGCTCTCCGGTGAAAGTGCGCCCTCTAGCTTTGTGGTGGGGAAACGGGAGGGGGGAGAGTGAGGTGAGGGAGGGAGTGAAGGTGGGGAGAGGAGGGCGATGCCCACGGCGCGCGCGACAGGCGTGCCAACTGCACGAGAGGCAGAGAACCGCTCGAAATAGACCCGGGGGAAGAAACAAGATGAGGAGGAGGAGGCTGCGTGACTTTCTTCGCCGCAAAGAGACGCTCTTCAGACCCCAAAGGAGTCACAAATACTCAAGTGGACCAGCTGCAAACTTATCTGCTTTTTTGGTGGCTATGAATAAGTCACCACATTAGTAAAATCAAGGTGTCATTATGCATTAGGGAGATCGCACACGTAGACAAGTGTCTGGGACACATCGGTAAAAGATTAAGGAGTTAGTCAAGTTCAAGTTAGCCACCATATTCGTGAAAATTTGTTACAAGAAACAGCCAAGTTTAACTGGGTTATTAGATAACTAGGATGGGAGCCACCCCCGAAAAAAGAGCAATCTTCATTGTTCCTGACGAAACTTTATGGACGCCCTTTGTTATAAAATTACGTTTAACAACTATGTACATGCATTCATATAAATTTTCTATTTTACGGCCAAGTTTTCGATAATATGCCAAGAGGGTGGCCGATAATCTCCTAGAGAAAGGTGGAGCTAATATCTTCACCGAAATATCGTAAGTTTAAATTTGTAAGTGTCCTTTTTTTCTGTATCTATATGTTTATCGGCCACCCTCTTGGCATATTATATATATATATATATATATATAAACACTTGACAGGGGGTGGGGAAAGAAAAGTAAAAAGATAGAAGACTTACTGGGACGTTTCGGGCATGCAGGCCCTTCTTCAGCTTTTTCTAAAGCTGAAGAAGGACCTGACTTTTTCTAAAGCTGAAGAAGGGCCTACATGCCCGAAACGTCCCAGTAAGTCTTCTATCTTTTTACTTTTCTTTCCCCACCCCCTGTCAAGTGTTTTTATTGTTGTGGCCTATTGGCGAAATTTTCGTTTGTGTATATATATATATATTTGACCATTCTGTATTGTCTCCACCTGATAATATCGCACCAAAGTGAAACTGACGTTGTACAGAATATAATTTACGATAATAAACTAAGCTTTTCATTGTTATATCACCAAGAAAGAATATGACTCGAGACTTCCAGAAAGGTTCGGGAGACCGAAGTAAAATTCTTTCTCCGACGATAAATTTAAGTTACCTCACTACATCGATAGAGAAGAGAGGAAGTAAACTCTGCTATTCCACATAAAACATTTTATTTCACCACCAAGGTTTCGCTGATAAGCAGCATCTTCAGGTGAAGGTACACCTGAAGATGCTGCACAGCAGCGCTACCTGGGTCGTGACATAGAATGGTGTTATGAGGAATAGCAGAGTTTTATCCTCTCTCCTCAATATGGAAAGATTCCACCAAGTGAAGCCTGAGATAGTCTCGCCATGGATGTTTATCGCATGGATAAAATATAGACGCTAGGAATAGTTTATATATTTAAATTCTCCTTTTTCCAACGATCGTAAACACAACAGAACTTCGGAAGAGTGGCCATAAAATTAAAATGCAACTTAACCAAACACACAAATTACTTTTCCATCCCGCAAAAATAGAAATGGCTTCTGACGGAACACCCGCTCCCTTCTATCACTACCCATAAAATCCCCCTGCCTCTAAATTCTTCCTAAAGTCAATCAGAGCAAGATACCACCACAAATAAAATTCGACGAACTTGGCCTAAGCATAAAGAAAGTATTCTCATTTTTATATTCATACCAAAGTACCAGCCACTTAACGCAACAATTTCCAAAACAAATCCCGAAAACGGAATCCGTTTATCATGGGATATCGAATGGCTATGAACTCCGGACTCCACAAAAAAATTAGGAAGCTCGGACGCACAGATCGCGTCAGAAATTAGCAATAAGTATTTCGAAAGTTTTCTCAATTATTTTTCTAAGTAAATGTATAATTCACAGTAACACATTTTATAAGACTTTGGGAAGCGACGGCATTTTCAGCGAACGACGTAAAACAAATGAGTCAAGTTAAAGCCTTAAATATGTATACTTGGTCAATTACTGAGACGTTAAGTCGTAAAAATGAAGTTTAAACCATCGCGTATCAAAATGGTAGACGTATTAGCACAATATAAATTGTATTATATTTACTACATGCGTCTTATAACTGCTTAAATTTAAATCTAAAATTCAAACATGGTCCACGTTAGATGACTAGAGAGAAATCTCGCTCAATCTCACGTTATACGACTAGAGAAAATTCTCGCTCAAATACTAAAGACCTATTCTGCCTCCCTCGAATCTCACCGCACAACTTCCACTTCTTCCTTCCCCGACCATGACTCGCACTTCTCATTTCTTTCCATCCACTTTTTTTTACATCCTCCTCCAAGCCTGCATCTCAACGGCCTTCAAATCCCTTCTCATCTTCCTTCCTCAAGGTCCACGTTTCGGAATCATACATCGCCACGCACCGATGGCCGATTTCTTCGTTATTTTTTATCATTGGATATTAAGGAAGAGACCAGACCTCATCGTGACAAATACTTCTGTAGCAGGTGCTTTTCTTATTACTTCAATATTGAAAAAAAGCTCAGGTTTTACACCCAAAATTTGATATACAAAAGACTTTGGTTTCAACGGAGGACAACACCATCTAGGGTTTTCCTCAGAAATATATTTGATCGTGACGTCCTATGCGGAAACCCAATTCTTGAGCATAGTACAATTTGTGAGGGGTAATGAAATAATTGCTTTTATTTGAATTTGCATAGCAAACTCCATTAAGTTACTCCTGAGACGTCGAGTTTCCAATTACTATATCTTGATTGGCCTTCTTTGCATTTGGCAATGTCAGCATGAGTTAAGACTTTGACCATATCTAGCTTACGCTTTCCAATTAAAATGTTCAAGCCAGCCTTTTGTGCTTCGGTCTATGTTATAAAACGCCTAAACAAATGCTCTATTTGGATTAAAAGATTCTTCTAAGAAACTCGACGGAGTTGAAAAACCCACCGCACTCAGCGCTCCACTGTACGCTCGTGCCAATCGGCAACGTCGGTAGGAGATAGAAGCAATATGTAGGTATATATATCGCCGTCGAGTCAACCACAAGAGAGCTTCCCGTCACCTTGCTTGGCGTCTCATATGTATTGCTTCGAGTTTCCCAACGCCCGTGGTCTCCAGCAGCTGTGTACAGGCCACCGCCAAGGCTGCATAAGGCCCCGAAATACTATCACGGCGTGCTCGGTGAATAATGAAAAAAGTGCCGAGGGCATGAAATTGCGCGAGATGTGGCGCAATTGTTGAGTATTATATTATGAGACACTCCGGTTTCCCAATTTGAGCATTCCGCTGCATAGAGCTAGCACGAGGCTACGAGGTGACTCGTCAAAGAACGAGTGGAAAACGGAGGGGGCTTAATTAACCGTGGAACTGGTGACAACTGGGATGAGGCAGAGTTGAAAAAAGTGACGAAGTCACTGGAAAGTGACCCGTTTTTGATTCCTCTGGAGGCAATCGAGGAAACACCACACGGATGGGTTGGCGAGGCACCGCCGGGTGAGAGTCTCTGGGAGGTGACTCGAAGTGGATCCAGCAGGCCAAATCCTATTCCTCCCCACTCCTCAGCCAATTAAATATGGTGGATCCCAAATACTAGCTGCAAATTCGAATACTTTGGACTTCAAACTGGAGCACTTACGACAACTAACAGCAATTTATGACCGGAGCAATCGTCGTAGTTTCTAGCTCGGTTGAGATCTATGTACCTCGTCAGAGGCCAAAACGAGGTGGATTAAACCAATTAAATCCCGCACCAGGTTGAATGACAACCCGAATTCTTTTCAAATCTAGAAACAAATAACGTGATTACGTTTTGAGAGAACGCTACGCACGCAGAATAAGTATTCGGCATATTTGTACGCAAGAATTGACAAAGAAACTAAAAAGTTTTTTTTTTTAATTTCTCTCATAGGATATTCATTCGGTTCCTTATAGGGCAAGGTATCGAAGATTTCGATGAAGTGATTCCTTGCGATTATAACTCTGGGCTAAAGAAAGACGTGAACGCTCAAAGATCCGTAGATCTGTAGCTTTTTGTAAATCCACCGAGACAGCCACCGCAATAGTGTTTGGCAGTTATGTAAGTATCGTCAAAGAGACTTACACAAAAAGAAAACTTATATCTTGGATCACCAACATAATTGAATAACAACGCAAATAATTTTCCACCAACTTTGGATGAGTTGAATTAAACAACGAAACTTGATATCTTTAAAAGAAGGGAAATAGACAGTAGAACGGACGAGTTTGAAATTTCATTTTTCTGTGAACGATAAGAGACCATAATAGCTGCCAACGAGATTTCATAATTAGTTTCTTCGACTGGTATCGCAGCTAATTAGTTATCCAATGTTTCTGCACCAATTGCTAAGTAGTACTAACAGCAAGTCTCGCAAGCTACCAGAAAAAAACCATCTCTGAGCATTTATACTTATATTTGACTAATGCATAACTACTCATACATCCTATTATATATGTAGCACAAACTGAAGTGCAAGTTTGTGAACATTCACCCGTCACACATTTGAGTGTATTGTGCTTGCTTGTGAATGTTCACGGCTACCACACACCCTCAAGGTGATTTACACGGTGCCATCTTGATGTAGCGTCAACTCTGCGATAAAGACTCTTATCCTGGTTTATGGATTGAAGAAAGCACGTTGATCATCGCATCACTTATTTTGAGGGTAATGATGCGGGATTCATGCCATTAATTACAACCCAAGCCCTCGGACAGTAGCTCAAGGGTTTTCAAAGTCCGCGATTTTTGAGCCCACGCATCAACCCGTGGGTCACAATTTGAGAGACCCCAATTATATGACCTCCACGCGCGGAGCTCCCCATGGCCGGAGGCGGCTCGTCGGCTTTAAGAACTCCCACTTAACACAAGTCCTCAGAATATTCATTCATGCTTTTTTAGATGCTCACGGGCTTATTGGGGCAAGGGAGTGTGGCAAATCCCCGGCTAACGCCTCATCGGTAACACCATCCTAGTTCGTGGTAAGCCAATGTCTCACGATCACAATGTTTGGCAAAACATTTAATAAAACGGGTTTGGGTATCGCCTGACACGGAAGGGCTTGAAGAATATGCTAGTACTTATGGCCGTCCATGTTTTCATCATAATTCTTGAATCTCTGTCCGTCTACGTAGTTGAAAAACACATAAATAATAACGGTCCCTCTACCATTGGTAGCATATCTGTAGTGTAGTGCATGCTTGTGAGCTTTCACCTCGTGACAAACATTACCGATTTATGCTAATGCATCAATAATCGTAGTTACACTAACTTCAGTGCTTAGTGGAATGCATGTTGGTGACTACTCACCCCTAGCCATACGCCCTTGAGGTGGCTTGCAGGATATTTTGTAGATGTAGATGAATACATTTTATAAATTGTCCAACAGAAAGTAACTTATAAAAATTAAAATTTTAGGGGTTAGACAATGAAGTAATTTCTTGGATCAGGGAATTCTTATGTGATCGCGGACAGAGTTTTGTTTTACCTATAAAAATGGGCGCCAGACAATGTTGGAAACATTTCCTCAGTAACCATTCGGTAACGACAGTGTTCAAAATATTGGACCTAACCACATTTAATCGATCTAGATAGAGACGCATCAATTTTTTAAAATCAAATCGCCATTCAAAGAGAAGATAATTTTAAAATGGCAGGATCCGCTATTACTCAAATAAATTGCTGTTTTCAGTACGCTAGAGCATATTTTGCGCCGGCTTTGGAAAAATGCATTTAGCTTAAAAGATTATCTTAAAACAAATACGGCTAAACGGTGAAACAGAGACGCGATCGCTGTGCTAATTGAAGCTTGCGAGCCGTCGCGAGGATTTTTATGTTGTCAAGTCCCCGAAGTATTACTGCAGGCGTGCAAGAAGGGAAATAAGAGTAAAGGAGGAAGTGGAAATCCTGTTTCGGCTTCTATTATCTTATTTTTATACATGAAGTTTGCCATTCCACACGGAAACATGAGAATGCACATTACAGGGAGAACTCGCGAGAGATTACACTACTGCGCATTATTAGCTCAAATATTTAACGAAAATGTTCCACGTGAGATATGAGTTCTTACATTTTACCAAAATTGACAATTTGCCAAAACGTATTTGAGTAAAATTTTGACCGTGGTACATCCGAGTTTTAGTGAGTGAAAAAGTTTTCGATAAATCACTGTTTATGTGGGATTTATATTTATCGGAAGTTTTTGCGTGGTTATGATGTGTTGCGAATTTTGGAAGGGGAAAATCAGCGTTAAAACTCGTCAATCTTAAGATGCATCACTTCCTTTTATATGAGCTGTCCTATCTACTGACATAGCATTTAACATTTCTCGCTTTATTCGTCCTTGCAGGAACAACCATCCTCGATAAAGCGAAACATTTACCACCGCAAGTTCGGATTAAAATAATCTTTTCCTTCCCAGGGAAGCATTTATTATCTCGAAAGTTGTGCAAATGCAATGAAAAGCAAGCATTTAAGTATGAACGCAAATTACCATTTATCTGACTCTTCTGCCAGTTTCAGGTTATTTTTACACTTGTTTCCAGTCAAATTCCATGGTCACAATTTCAGATACGGGTACAATAAACAAAAAAAACATTGGCCCGAGACGAGATAAATTGCTGGTTGACACTATTATCGGTCGCCAATTAATTAGCATTGAATTGAACTGAAGGACAAAACATTTTAGGTCTGGGTTTGCCAAAAGAAAACAACTCGCCAGCCAATATTTGTCATCAGCTCAAAGTACTTTTATTTAAGTCTACGCCGTACTCGGAGCCTCCACAAGAGCGTATGGCAAGAGTTTTATGACGCCAGAAACCTATGTATATTTGTAAATAAAAAGTCTTTGGTGTATAAATTATCGCACAGACAGTGGTTCTTCTGGGAGGATAAATTATGGTCATGAATTACGCAAGAGAAAAAGAAATGCTTCAACTATCATTAAGAGTGTCAATGTTCCATATTTTATCCGAGCAGTCGAATTTAGCAATATTTTGAGGTGGCATTATCATCTAACCATTGCCAGAAATAAATTATAGCCCCCTCTACCAAGGTTGGTTCTTTTTTTTTCTCGTGACTGTTTTCATACAAATCTGGCGTATTCTTCTCACAATTTTATTCAAAACCTTAATCAAAAAAACATTCTTCCTGCGTCTCCTCAAGGCGGTCCAAAATGCCGGTTCTTCCCCTTCCCCGTCCATGCCTGCATAACACACTCATTCCTATCACGGCCTCAAAATCCCATTACCTCCATAAACACTTCCTCCACCCACTTCCCCTTTACCTCGTAAACTTCCTCCTCCCATTTATTCCTCAATTTCAGAAACCGCGTAGCACCACGCTCCATTTTAAACTTCACTAGCATTTTTATCATTTAACTACGGAGTACTTTCATGAAGTTAAAATTCTCTTGTAGAAGTAATACTTTACTACAACGTGCTTCGACGGTTTATGTCTTTTCGTACTTATTGTCTGCCGCTTGTAGACAGGGGCAATAGCATTCGGACGATCACCAATCAGAATTCGAACCTGGCCGAATAATGTTTATCTTTGGTCACTGGCAAGATTCAGTGTTCTCCTCGTGGCTGGCCGTTTCCTCACAGTTCTCCTCCATAGAAAAAAGCACATTTAGGCTAAAGAATGGAAACTCAGTCGTCAGTCTTTGACGAGAGCAAAAACATTCAAAGAATAGGAAAGAGAAGTGAGAAACGTTGACTTTGCAAACCCTGAGCTGTATGTAACCCAACAATCTTTTCGTTCACATACACCGGGAAGAATTGTTTACATCCCAAGCAGTAGACTGGATGAAGTATATTACCTCTCCACGTAAAAATTAGTCCAAGTCTTAGCAGCATTGAACCTCTAAGCGAAAACAATAAACCACCACAAGAGCGTCACATCCTCTCCCGTAAGAGCTCGTCAGCATTTTACCTCATTCATCACGAGCCGCTAAAAAGGCGTAAGGCAGGTGTTACGACGACCTCCCTTCACTATGCCACCGAAGGAGGTTTTTAAGAGTGAATGCCAGATCATAACAAGGTCAAAGTTGTTCCGCTTGTTCTCCTTAAATTAAGTCGTAATGTGTTTGTGCTTTGATAGAAGAAAAGTTCTATGTCATCACGTCGACTGTTTTATTATCTGTGTATCTTACGCTGCCATCATTCCGTCCGTCATTTTAAGTGCCCGACACATTCACAGAATCCCATCTCTCGCACGGTCCTTCCGTGACTGTTGGGACTGCTCTCATAGTTCCTCAAATATCCTCGTCACACTCATTATCCTCTCCTGACCATCTTTGCCAAAATAGTGGATATCCCAAGGACTTGAACAGTTTTGTTAATTAGCACATCTCCGAAAAGTCCCTAATAACATAACGAGTCCCTTATAATCAAACCCTGGAACAGAAAATGTGGAATAATGTCTCTCCTATTTTCCTTCGGCACATTCACGGAAATCTCGAAAAATAAAGCTGCTCCTTAAACGTAGGTTGGTACACCTTCCAGCAACGAGCGCCAAATTAAAAAGAGGGTAAGCAAAACACTTTATCTATGACACGAAACTAAATTATACTCCACACACAAACTAATTTCACCGTACAAAATAACTCGACATGACCACGTTACGAGCGGCAATATGCCAATCTGTGGCTTAGTAAGTTGGTATTAACAAAATCAAGGCTCTTCGCTGAATCATGGCGATTGGCCGAAAAATTGCATGCACGACGCCACAGCTTTAAGTCTTTCAAGTTTTAGCAAGTGAGTAGAATCAAATTGAATTACCATTACTTGCGGTGTAACTGGTTACAACATACCGGCGAAATTATCAAATGACATTATGGTAATAATGATACTGTCACGGGGCTACTCCAAAATTCCAATGCCGAATCTTCAGCAAATGGAAAATTAAGGAAATATAGACTGAGGACGTATGTACATACATGGAACGTGCCTAGGGTAGTATCTCTGTGCATAGCCTGTCACTATCAAGTCATAGTGGTTCCTAACCGCTCAGTAGCACGTAACGTGGTGCATTTCTGATGATAAATCACCTTCCTTCCATACGCCCTCGGGGTGACTAGCATGCCACTATGTCAACGCTATGATTTTCGTCAAGGAAGGTACATTTGGAAGGAATGTACCATTTGCGCAATAGCATGACCACCAGCGCGTGGCAGCGTACAATTTTATAAATGGCAGTAGTATGTATCCACGTCAATATCGTTTACATTGCGTGAATCCCAAATATTTGCACCAGACGTAACTACTGTTTCAATCCGGTGAGTGAAATCTCAACTGTTATCTCTCCGCACTTTGCAGTGTCGTGAGGAATTCTGTAAATGGCATCGACTCCTAAGAGTGGCCCCTGGCTGATAAAGTTTATTAGCAATATTGCGGATCCGATCGTGGTTCGCTGCCGACAGGCCGGAAGTCGTTTCCGACTATTCTGAGCCCATGCCTTTAATCGCCATCTATTGTTTACGGCCAGATATCACGTCCCAAATTCAATACACCCCTTTATCTCTAATTCCGTTAAATTCCTTTGTATGTGAATGCGTAGTGATTAATTGATTGAAATTTTTATCATTTTATCTTAAATGGACCTTGTCCTTCTAGAAATCTCAAAATATTGCATTCAACGACTTCCCTTTCTTCTAGTAAGCCTTGAAACGTAGCCAGTGAGAATGCCCTGCTACATTATGCATAGTCAACTTCCTTTAACCGTATTCGCATCGCCGTAGTTTCTTCTTAGACAGCAGAAAAGGCGTTCTCATGTGCATCCATCAAAACTTTCTAAAAAGCCTAGATTGATAAAATTGATCGTAGTTTCTTATTTTAAATTTCATAAATTGGAGGGCATTGAAATGTAGGTATCAAACTTGTTGCCATAGACTCACGATACACACTTCCATTCTTAGCTAGACGAAGCGATTTCTCCAATTCTTTTCCTATTCAAGCCGGAGTCTCTTTCGCACTCGAGACAGTACAAACGCCTTGTAACTGCTTCGAAATGTCATTTTAATTTTAGATGTACTCGCTTCTTCCCTTCCATCGTGTTCGAGTAGTTCCATTCGCCGTGCAGGCATTTATGTTTCACACGCACTGGAGAAGTTGTTCTGCAATGTTGACCTCATTCATGCGGTCAGTAAAGATTTCCCTATCATTACCTTCCGAGTGTATTCAGTCCGCTGTTCCCCGTCTTACTTTGGAATCGCCGAGAATGGCTTTGTATTCATTTGTACATGTGCGTTTGTTCCAGCGTAATAACAGCCATTTGAAAACAATAATGGAAGGAGAAATGGACGGGAATAATTGCCGTGCAAAGATGGAATAGATTAGACATTATTATAAGGGGAACTGAAATGAAGACCTGAATAGGGAGGGAAAGAGAGGAAAGCAGAAAGGAGAAGGGTATGGAAAGCTTAGGCAAACCAATTTTCAGATCGTTGACTGTACACAACCTTCACTTGATGTTGACTGCTGGCACGTTTGCATGGTACTAAAAATTATACTATTATGTTAGGCTTTGTGCATAATATTTACTGTTTTCTTCCAACCTTCTATCAGTTTTTAGGTGATCTCTAGACTACCACCCTTAACGCTTGAAGGCATATTTACGAAACGAACATATATTTGCCATACAAACCCCGTTCTACCTTCTCCACTGGACACTTTCAATCATTAACTATCGCTCCTTACTGTGTAAGGAAGGTACTACGGAAAGCAACTCACAGGAACTACATATTAAAGTGATGTACTATGGTACTGAGACCTCGCTCCCGAATTTTTTAAACATAAACCAACGTGAAGGTCGCACCGGCCCAACCATACATCAATGCTTACGATAATTTATAGCTCATAGTGTACTGATCTCTCCTTGGAGGGTGGGGCTGCTTGCTGAACGATTGCTTAGCCAAAATAAACTAGTAAGATCGTTTTGTGACTCCGATCATTTTGAGCTAGATTCTCCGAGAAGTTGGGCCCGTTTGAGTGTGTGAGTGAGTGATTTCCTGAGTGCTTGTGAGTGTGTTTGTGTTCATAACCCAGACATCCTTGGCGGGGTCCCATCAGCCCTAGTGAAGGATCCCTATTTGGGTTGAGTGTGTCTGTGGTTGTCACTGGCGAGGAAGTAACATTCCCAAAAACTACCACAGAAGGGTTTTCTGGTCGAGAGGTTGTGGTTGGTCACTGCCGTGGAATTTCCCTTTTATTCCCGCAAACCAAAACAGCAATTTTTGTGTAGTTTTGTCAATTGGTGCCAATTTATTACGGTCATTGGAGATACTTTTATAACTTGTTACTTTAAGAGGCCGTAGAGCTCAAGTTCCCTAGATTTTAGGAAGATCCATAAAAGAATTTGACCACACTGCCTCAACATATAATCGGCGGAAAATTAAATTCGTAATCGATTGTAAACCATTTGCCTAGCCAGGACTAAGTTGCTACCACAAGCAGTTCAATCAAAAATGTGATGTTGTCAAAGATGCGGCCAATGATTAAAGACGGGAACTGACGGTTTCGCTCCGAAAGAGGCACCGGATGCGCGGATTTCAATCTTCACATGTTTTCGTCGACTTGTTTTCTCCAAGTCATTGCTCGTTTCTGAATCGACTGCGCTCTTTTTTCCCTCAACCGAGGAAGTGATAGCCTTCGCGAGGAACAGCGCGGTTGATTATGTCTCGCGGGAATTTCACTTGTGGGGGATCGGCGGTCGGATCCGCTTCCGGCGCGGGGCCACGGCCGTAAGACGCCCCGGGATTCGTTTCCGAGAGGAGACGGCGTTATCTTCACGGGAAACTGACGAAACGAATGTCGACCATGGCGCATACGCCACCGCACGCCCTACGTTTGAGCTCCGGCGACCTTCCTCGTCGTCGCGGAAGAAAGAAAAAAAACACAACAGTATCCATCTTTCTGCGAGAGGCACTCATTGACCTTGACTCGAGAGTGTGTTCGGACGGGTTCCATTTATCAAGTATAGGAGCCAATGCACACTGCTGTACGTTGTGTGAGATATCGACTCATACCCACACGGCGAAGGAACCGATGCATGGGAGGAGATTGCGGGGATGAGGGCGTGTAACTAAATGAATCAGTGGAGTGATCAACGAGATGCGTGCGTCTCCGCACGTATTGGGCACTCGGGGGCCAATATTTGTGCGTCCGATGGGTGGGGGGGGGAGACTGAGGCACTGACCTGTAATGCGTTTGCAAATACACGAGCTTTTGTGCGTGTATACGGCAGCGTTTGTAAGAGATCACAACAGTAAAAATCCCCACCCATTTCAATACCACGAGCGGAAGATTCCCAACGGTGAAATTCAACGGAAAGAAGCCGATACGTCTCATTAATGGATTTCCTTAAATCAATAACAACACGGCGCCCCACAAACGGCATGAGGGAGGTAGTCTACATAATATTTTCCGCTTTTGAAGGAAGATTAACGGGAACAAACCCACATTTTGAGTAAGCATTTAGAGCATAAAAAGAGCTGTGCGAATACTTTTTCAACGGATTGAAGATCCATCACAATATAATGTTGGCTGAAAATATTTTAAATGCAGGGGAGGCGACGTATGGTGAATTGCATGTCTCTTAATGCATAAACGCACTTTGAAAGTATTTGGAAACGTGCCGATAATTTAAAATCAATGAATGATAAAATAAACGGCATTTACATTCACTTCCAATGTATTTAAGACTGTGGGTAAAGTAACTAGGCTGAAACATGTTTGGCTAGAAAAGCCGACAGAGTGCATTAGTCTGTTTCTCAGAGCAATTAAATAATCTGTAAGTAAACTTTTCATTCAATGACCCTGAACGATGGGCGTGAAAAATGATTTAATATACTAGCATGCTCGACTGTCTAATATTTCTTAATTATCGCGATGTCCTCGCTTACAAATACAGTAAGAGGCAAGAATACGTGCCGTGTGCACATTTTTAAATGTGCACACGAACACAAACTTGCAAATTTTGAAATATCTCAGTAAATTAAGCCCGGACAACGATATTAAATTATAATCATTATATCATTCAATTTCACAGAGTAACATTCCGGTTGCTCGCGGTTCACGCAGAATGTGGTCCAACAAGAGAGGGAAATAAAATCATCCTTATTTTTTTGTTAGAAGCATTCTCATGATTCGCCTGAAAAAAACTTAAGTCTAATCAAAGTAATGCCGAAAATATTTTTTATGTCTATTACCCAAGTGTAAATTAAAGTTAAAGACTACACTGAACTTATCCTCAACAGAGTCAATGCACTAATTGTCAACGTTAACGCATACTTCTAATCTATTATACCATGCTGATGCATCGTAGCCACTTACACATTTAAGTCGAGTATCATCACTGGAAATTAAATGTCACACAATAGGCACAGGAAATTGAGCATCGCACATCTCCTTAAAAATTCCAGAAAGGAACCGGAAATACTGAACGGATTTCCCAACGGAAGCAAGACCACACTTTCCACGACCACGCGGCCATGAAGCACCACAGCAGTACAAAGAACACCGCTCTGTGTGCGCCCCGTGCATTGCCTTGATGAGAACTCGACCCACATACCGTCGTATCAAATAAACACCCAGGACTGTCTGATAAACACCGCACCCCGACAATCCCTTGGATATTCACTTCCTTGACACGTTATCCGAATTTTGCGATTCAACTTCCCTCTACCCTCCAGATCCCATGGTCATTTCTTTCATTATTTAGCGCTGTTACGATGCCAGAAATGAGATTTTTCTGATGAGACCATATTAAAACCTTCACAATATTTCACTAAATGCTGCCTAATATCAGCAGTCTGAGAAAGAATACAAGCAGTGAAAGCTGACTTATGGGAATTTTGTAAAGAATTCGGCAGATAGGGATGTGACTTCGAGGGATTTAGTACTGGTCGAAATGAACTTGATTTAACAGA
The DNA here is from genome assembly GCA_963573305.1 of Pyrrhosoma nymphula. NCBI lineage: Eukaryota > Metazoa > Arthropoda > Insecta > Odonata > Coenagrionidae > Pyrrhosoma > Pyrrhosoma nymphula. Next base: position 111,712,545 of record OY754332.1, read on the forward strand.
TTTCCACTTACTAAGTTCGTTCTCAATCGTAAGTTCAATGTCTAAAAGGAATTTAATAGATACCAAGCAGTGCAATGCACAGCGCTATTCCATGCGTGGTAATTCGGATGATTTTGGCGCAAATCTCAATCAAAGAGAATCGCGTTCCCATCACAGGGCAACTCCGTTAAAGTAACGGTCGCAGGTAGTTCCGAAGTAACTTGAATAAAGTCAGCCACAAGAAAAAGGGGAAGTAAATCGGGAAATCGAAAGCATAAATCACAACAGCCTTACAGTATATCCCAATTTCTACGTCCATAAGAAGCTTCGCGACGCTCAAACAATGTGCCAAACAACAAACTCGCGCCCTTCTCACCGAAACTGGTCAACGACAGATCAGCTACACCGTAAAGCGAGGAGGGTTTCTCTTCAAGTTCGTGACATCTAAAATGCATGACCTTTTCACGGAATGTGACTCGCGGTTCACGACCAAAGAAATGGATCAGTTTTAAGGTAGCTGCAGACAATGGTCGTCGGCGTCTTCAGCAAAGGAGACCTACAATTGTGAGGTAACCTAAAACAGTTGGGCAACTTCTGTTTGTAAATAGGGAGAGAACTTGCTGTGGCTGGGGAGGATTGGGGGAGTCGTCTGACGAGGCCAAAACAATGAGAACATCTCGCCTCACGAGTGAAGAAGCCTGCATTCGGACAACTGTGATCATGCTCACGAATGCCAGGGATCTTGCACCAACATCCCGACGACTGGAGACGCTGCCGACTCCCCAGTGTGCAAAGCGGGGAATATCTTAGTGGGGTGGAGGAGTTTCTGAGATACGGGTAAACTAGCTGACCAAGATGACAGGCGACATATTTGCACCGTGGTGTATGAAACTCTCTAGACAATCATCTCCAGAGATACCAACAACATGGCTGTTGTAGATTGATCTGGGAGCCAAAGTGCTCCTCACACAATGAAAGTTACCATCAACGCGAGGACTAAGTAAAAAGTGTACCACCGTGACTCGTGGGCTAAAATTTCAGGGAACTGACGCGGCCGAAGAAATGTCTCAGTAAATCCCATCAGGAATCCATACCACCAAGGAGGAGGGACTAGGCTATGCTGCTGCATGAGGCCAACGTTGTTACTCCATCTCGCCGTCCTTCCGGTGATGATAGGGATGAGAGATCAATGTGTGTTGAACAAAACATAAAAATACAATTTTTTTCTTTCGGTGTGCGACTGCACGTTTAATTTACATCATTCATGCCCACACTTCTCACAGCGATATCACTACGATGTACGACGCATTCGGAACTTACAAGAGCACAAAGACAAGAGCTCGTCTGACTGATAAAATGTAAGCCATTATCACAATAAAACATAAATTACAGACATTACAAAATGCCTGACACAAATCAATGAATGAATTTTACAGAATATTCTCTCAGATCGGAAGCCTTTCTAGTGGAGGCTTACAAAGGATTTGTCACCACTAACACATACTTCATCAATGCAGTCAGTGCCCGTGGCCGCCAAGTGAGCGGCCACTTGGGGTACCAAGACGTGAAATGCGAGCGGCCTCCGCACTATCACCTCATTCACTCTCTTCTAGCTGTTCCTTTGAAAATATTCCTCAACGCACTTAAGTTCATCAAAAGATTAAAATAGTTTTTCCGTACAAAAAAACATATTACACTCATGGGATCAACATAAAAAACAAATGGATGTCAGTCAAGATTGGCAAAAGTTCATCATTACACGTCTGGTCATTTTAAGATACATAACCGATCATTTGAATACATACTATTCAGTGAGCCAGTCGCTGATATCAATCAACTGATCAATCAACCAATCAATCCACAAGTTATACAAAACACGGTGAAGACTTCTGGTTGGCCTACATATTGCTGCCCGTCCACTTTTGGGCCACACGATTTGTTATACTATGGCTCTTAAGAGAATGACCGACTGTAAAAACTTCAATTTTGTTTTTTGAAATGCATTCAAAAATTAACCAAAACTACTAAAACTGATCGATAGCCACACCATCATACTGGTACGCGTGTAACATAAAAGCATTAAAACGACAGAGACTTAAAAAGCATTAAAACATTTTTTTGGAAAAAAATCCCCCGTAATTTGGTGCCAGTTATGACGTCACCCTCACCCAGCGAGGCCGGCAATGCGAATCCCAAACCCCACCCCGCGGCGTTAACCCGATTTAAAACGACACGACCTTTTAAAGTAACAATTACGTTGATGAATTTCAAACAACCGTAAAAAAACGTTTCAAAGAACATATTTTTTTAAACCGTCCATTTTCATGCCTCACTGAACCCCTATCCCCAAAAAGTAAAAACTTTGACACCAAAATGTGGGAAATTTTCAATTTAAAAAAAAACTGACATTTTCATTTTCTCTCGAAACATGCTCTTCCCTAAAAACTCTCGGCGACTTAAAAATTAAACACCTGCTCAAAGTGACAGAAACAAAAAACATTTGTTATACCTTTGATCATTTATCCATACCTACCACATAAGCAGATCCTAAAATACCACGTGTTTTAATAAACAACAGATCCAATACTGTTGAATACATTTCGCTGCGTCGCCCGTGCTGCCGGCCTCGTGTCTGTGTAATTGGGCACTCGACGAGTGACCGGGTTCAATCCCCACGGAGATGAGCACAACACAGCCAGCCAAAAAAAAAAACACTTTTTTCAATTTTCAAAACTCCCCCAACATTGAACATCACATTCAGAATGCACCATTAGCATGTGTAATAAAACTTACACATGTGTTTTTTTCTCAAGACTAACTTGACTATGAATTAAAAACGAGAAGCTTTGGTTTTTATGACTTCAGGTTTTGTGCACTGAGTGATAAACGAGTACACTTCTTTCTTAATTAGGAATGGTCAGAATGAATTTGTGCCGCGAACACAACAGAATTTTCTTTTTCCTTCTCTTTTCCTTTCCTTCTTATCTTACACCTCAGTAGTGAATAAAACTTCCTTTGGTATGAGTTAATGGGGTGCAACGTGGAAGATGCATCAAATCACTTCTTTCCGATTTATTCTTTTGACGGGTGGAAAAACTTCTGCGACTACAGCATTCACAGACAAAAACAAAATAAAACAAAGAGACATTTGGCGGACGGTACCAAACATAACGAGATCCTAGGGTGTCCTACTCAAGAGGAGTTACCGAGGCGTCTTCTTTATCATCACAAAAAGTTATCTAGAGACCTTCCGACACGGATAGCCCACACTTTAAAAAGAGACACCAAAACACAACTCTTGGCAGATATTACTTATTTTTCAACTCCAAGGCGAACTCAGGGGAAGCGGAACAGAGTGAGAAAGATGAGAGTTAAAAGAGAGGAAACAGGAAAACGAGTAAGAAATTTTAGGTGGGGGTAGGGGGGCACTCATATTGCACATATGGAGTTGAAGCCGCGGAGTTTTTCTCGGAGATCACAAGCACGCACGGGGCTACCCTGAGACCGACCACTAAAGAAAATTAAGAGTAAAAAACAAAGTTGATTATGTCTTTCTCAGGGCTGCCCGGCACACGACGCGTCACTGTACTACGCCCACGGGCGCCTGGGGGGGGCGTGGGGTCGTAGTGGTTGTAGTAAGGAAGGCGGGAGTAGGGGGGTGGGGGAGGGGGTGGGCGGCGGTCGGGGGCGGCGAAGTGGGGTCCGCCGCCCCCGGGGCGCGCCTAGTGGGCCCCGCCCGCAACCTTCACGTCTCTTCGGACCCGGCGGGCCGCGCCGCACATGGCCGTCGTTACGTGATGGAGCTCGGGATCTGAGGCAGCTTGGTCACGTGGTGCGCGTGGCGCACGTCGCCCGACGCGTCCGAGCCGCCGAGCTGCACGCGCAGCTTGCCACCGCCGCTGCTTCCGCTGCCGGCACCCGCCGCACCAGACGCTCCCGCGCCCGAGGACCCGCCAGACTTGTTGAAAGCGGCCACGCCGGAGGCTGACGAGGAAGGCATGCGGGCTGCGCCACCGCCGCCGCCACCTTTGTCGTCGGGTGCAGCCGCGGGGGCCGTGGAGGATGCGGCCGCGAGTGCCGCCGGGGGCCTGGGCAGCCGCCGCCTAAGCCAAGAATGCCTCAGCGCCTGGGCGGGCGTCAGCCGCTTTTCAGGGTCCCACTCGAGGCATCGCCGGATGAAGTCGAGGAAGAGCGGGTCGTCGCAGCCCTTGAGGGCCCTCTGCAGATCCTTGGAGCCGGGAGGCCCCCGGGGCTTGCCCCGGCGCGAAAGGCCACCACCGAGCACGGTGGTTCCGTCCGAGAGCGCTGTGGCGGAGCAGTACCGCGGGTAGCCCTTAGAGCTGATGAAGTTCTTGGAGCGCTTGGCCGACTCGAGGAGCTTGGCGGGTGGCATGCCGAGCAGCTCGATGATGCACGCCAGCTGATCGCCCTCGTCCTCGCCCGGCAGCAGCGGGTAGCCCGTGAGCAGCTCGGCGAGGATGCAGCCGAGGCTCCACATGTCGATGGGCATGCCGTAGCGAGCCCCCAGGATGACCTCGGGCGCGCGGTAGAACCTGGACTGGATGTACGTGTATACCCTCTGGTTCTCGTAGCAGCTGGACCCGAAATCGATCACCTGCGGATGGGCAGAGAGAAAGAGAGGCGTGGTCAGACGCATGGATATGATAGATGCAGGCAATTTTCATTTTATTTAAGTTATCTACCGATTAGAGTTATGTTTTAATGGCAGTCAGAGAAAATCCTCCAGATTTTTACACGAGCAGGGCTCCATCTACATCTAGTATTCAGGCCATAATTAGTGGAATTTTCCAACGTTGAAAACTACAATTTCACGCTAGTTTGCAATGACCAAATCGATTCCAACGACCATAACGTCATTAACTTCAACATTAAAAACATTTTTTGAAGTCTCTCATATATAATGTATGGTACGTGAGGAGTGAGGGGGTTTCGTACTCGTAAAAAATGTACAAAATATATTTAAAATTTTAATATAGGACACTGTCTCTGTCGTTACTCGGTGGAACTCCTTCATAATTAATGAAAAAACAAGCACTTGGTTATGATTACACACTTGAATTGAAACCACACGACCTAGGTTTCGGCATATCATGACATCACGTTTTTTCATTAATTAAACATTTTCCTCAACGTGATAATTACAAATTATTCGACAATTTCAATATTCGCAGTTGTTTTCAATCGTTTTAAACACTGACATCTTCCCTCAGCAACCCCACACCCATCCCTCAAATCCTATAACAGGAGTGCCCCATTGGACGTCACCAATTGACCCTGAAATTGTTAACCTTACCTCCCCTTCCAACTGCTTAACCACTAACTGAAAACCAAACCTCCCCACCACAAGCCCTTAACATAACCCCATCATTTAAAATAAGGGAACCGAAAACCTGCTTTAATTGATAAAGTTACCTTGACAATGCCGATATCGCCGTCAAAAGCGATCGGGACAGTAAAATACGGGCGAGGAGTTGTACAAAGTGTTTTCTATTCATCATGGTTGACTTAGATACCGGGATAGATACACGATGAGACGAGGCGTAGTGAGGGGAGAGCGTTAGACTCTTGCCTCGAAACGTGTGACGAGGCATACGACGCGACACGCTAGCGGAGGGGTCAGGTTGCGACCCCGTTCCGACCACCCAGCCGAGAGGCTTTGAATTACATGGGCGCTCTCACAAATAAAACACCCACGGGGACCCAACTGGGCGCACCCCTGAGGAATGTCACCATTGCGGAATCAGTTACGAGACTCATAGAGATGCAGTATGAATACGGTCGAACTTGGAGCATTCTAACACCAACAGGAACTGAAAAATGCTTCCAGATGTGCACTTAAGAAAAGTAATAAATAAAAATTTAAATTGATATTCATTAGAGTTGTTGACAGTTCGCGTCAAAAAGATTTGATTAATAAAAGTTTAACCAAGCATATTACATTTCCATCCCGTAAATACTGCAGTACACAGAAACGCCCATTTACTATCACTTACTCGTGACGGACTAAAAAATGTTGACCCTCTCACGAGGTTGAAAAATCACAACAAGAGTAAATATAACTATTTCAGGCTGGATATGGTGGAAGTTCTCGATATTCATAATGAATAAAAACACTTGATTATGCCACAGTGTGGTGAAATGCGTCGTTCCAAAGAAATAAATCTGTGGAAATTTACCAAGTATTTTTATTCATTATGAATCACCAAAATAGCGTTAAGAAGTTGATATATTTTTCTTAACCATGGCACTGAAGCCTCGATATCGTGGCAGTTTAAATTTTAGTCCTCCGAATAAAGAGCCGAACACCTAAAATAGTGCATCCAAAATTAAAACACCAACTTTGTTAAATACTCTAATTCCTGCAGACACCATTACATTAACAAAAGTAACCGTGCGAATGGCTGGCTCAGAATCAAACACCTGCCTAACACAGATAGTCTAACTAGGAGACTAGAAGGGGTGGACGGAAACCCAGTGACGGAATTGACCTAGTTCTAACGAAATACGCAGACGGATTCATAGTTAAACGTCCCACCTGAAGGGTGGAGTACTGCAATCGCTATTACCTTCACACAGGTCTTAAGTAGAAAACCGGGATTCCACTGCAAAATCTCCCACTGCCGGAAATCGAACCCATGTCATCAGGATGCGAAGCCCGAGGTTTAGTCAGAATAATAACAAGATCCACACTTTTTAAAAACATTTTTAAACCCAAGATTTTTTCTAAACTTTAAAGGACGGAGGGGCCAGAAAAAAAATAGTTGAATGAATGAAAACCCTATGAATGATGACTTCATGAATTAACATCACCCCTCGAGGAGCACGTGACGTCGTTCGATCAAATTAGGAACTATGCATGCTAGGCGTGTCCAACGAAGTGGCAGTACGCACGCTGCGCCCGGCAAAGACCAACTAGGGCACGAGCCATTGGGCTCTCAAGATGGTAACACCGTAAAACGACAAAAATAACATTTTTATCATATTCTACCTGTGTACTTAAAGAAAAACGAGTCCTCTTGTCATATATGAACAGCAAAATCAATTTCAGCGCCATATCTTTCGTCAATGGAACTTGAAATTACATAGTGTCGAATGCAAGAAAGAATGAAACATGGGGTAAAATAGTATTTTTCTGTATAACATAATGCCTTTTGGCCGTCTCCATAGATCTGCTAATAAGATGCAAATTCTCCCAGGGACGTGAGTGGCAAAATTTATGCACCTGTTCACAATATTTTCTTGATTTATTAGAAAAGTATATCAATATTTATCAGTTCAATGGGAATTGCATTTCAGTCGGCTTTTTTCTTTAAAATTTTAACCGTCGAATTAGCTTCATATTTTGTAGCCTAATTTTTTCCCAAAGAGTTGAGGCATGTCTACAATAGTAATCAGTATTTTTCAAACGACACAAACAAAAAAGGGACGAATTCAGTATTTTTTTAACAAATTCGTCGTTTTGGAACCGATAAAGAATCACTTGGCGTTCCTGTACCGCGTTTCGAACCCGGTTCCGGGGAGTGGGATGCGAGAACTCCATCCCGCAGGACAACCAGACCCGAGTGGCGAGGGCACAGGTGGCCAGGAGCAGGGGAGAGCAAGTGCTCTCGCCCGCCGCCGAGTGCCAGTCAGCTGTCTCCATCCCGCGATGGATTGTGGGTCACGGTGTGGGTCATTGTGCTCTCGCCGGCTAAACCGCTCCCCATCCCGCCCCCTACCCCTGCCCTCGCATCATCCTCACCTCGTCTCTGCGTCTGCGCATTCCAACTCCCCGCCGAGTGCACCACCCGGATCCCCAACCCCCCGCCATTCTCCAATCCGATCCCCAACCCCCCTCGTCCGATCACTTTATACAGAGAGAGGAGAGAGAGATGGAGACCGTTTCGCGTCGAGGCGCATCCCCAGACCGTGCACTCGATAGTGCCCACAGCCCATCTCTTCTTCTTCATCCCAACCCCCCCCTCGAACCGGCCGAACGCGAAACATCCAAGCCTATTGGGCATTCCACATTTAATGAACAGTATGGGCGGAGATTCGTTCCCAATGTAAACCTCCATTGAGGTAGTTTGGGCGAGATTAGTTCCCCAGTCATAATAAAGACCATATTCCAATTTTATTATTTTAATTTCAGCGTCTGTAAGAAGTATGAAGTAAATATTGTACGGAAGTATTTAATAACTTTGTTAACTCCGATAATTAGTCAAGTTAACAAAGTTATAAAATTCTTCCGTAATGGATAAATTCCACAAGATAAAGCCTACTACCGTTTCCTTTGCAAATATTGTACTATTAACGGCGCAAAAATATAACTTTACGCGATAAACACTCTCAATAGTTATATAAATATATCTATATAAGTCTCCAACTTGACTCATTTTTTCATGGTGAAAACGCCGTCACAAGAGGTTTGTTTGGGTTTCTGTAAAAATTACTGCGGTAATGGACTTACTTTTAAAAAGTAATTGAGAAAACATAAAAAACTACATCGTTAGTTTTTGACGAAATCTAGGAGTTAGAAATTTTGTTAGAAAATGTGTTTTGAAACAGTTAGATTTTTATTCAATATTCTCCCTCTGGAGCGCGCTGCCGCAATCTATCCCATTTAAACAGCGAATATTAATAAGCAAATTGCTTTAAAGGTAGTTTGGTAAGGATTTAAAAATTTTATACCTTTGGTAATATATCTTTTCTTTAAAATATGGTCAAGTTTGTCAAATTCTAAGTGAATTGATATCTCGCTCAAACTACCTCAAGGCATAAAGATTTCCCCCAGCTATAATAGACGCCATTTTCAATTTTTTTTTCAGCAGCAAGAAGAGGCATGAAACATATATTCTGATATTAATGCCGCAAAAATATTGTTTAAAGTTACTGAAATTCTCAGAAATTAAATAAATACACCTATTCAAGTCTCTAACTTGACTCATTTTTTCACGCCGAATGGTGAAAACGCCTTTACAACAGGTGTTTCTGCGATTCTGTAAAAATTACTGCGGTGAGTAATTGGTTTATTTTTAAAGATAGTTGAGAAGGCATACAAACTACACACGGTTTATCGACAAGTACTATGCGTTCGAAATTACTCATTTTTTAAATAAAATCTCTCTGGAGTGCATACAAGTGCCATTTTCCTTGGAAAACGACTTCCATATTAGGGAAAATTTCCCGAACAGTAGGGAGGTAAGTTGATAAAACTTTGGTATCTTTATAAAGGTGAAAGTTTCGTATATTTTATTGAGAATGAGACCAAATTCATTGACTTTATTTTGAAATGATCTCTCGCTCAAACTACCTCAAGCTGGCTGTAACTGTAATCGTAGGTCATTAAGTGCACGTTAATAAACTTTTCTAGGACTATATTTCAGATAAATACGTCACTTCATGCGGTGGAACTCACCATAAATGCAGTACCTAATGAAAATAAAACACGAATTATATTTTACTTTTTTCCCATTAATTAAAGCATGTCATAATTTGCGTTTTCGGTACGATATTCGAATTGTAGGCGAAATTATATTTAAACAAGTTTTTTTTTCGAACCTTCAACTCGGAGTGACACCTTGAAATTCGTTACCAAACATTATAATAAGATGAAATATATCATTTCCAGTTTAAAAGAAAATATGTACATATGTAATCGAATTATTACGAAGAATATGCCATGAGCTGTAAGGCTACGGGTAAAAATAGCCTTGAATTGAAACAAAAAAACAAATAGGTTAAGTGAAATTCTGTTCACTTTTATCAATAGATATCACTAATTCGAACACGTATGCAAAGTTTCCGGCCAATCTGTACATAAACAAAACCGCCCCAACTATCTTATGGCGGAGAAGCGATGTTGCCAATAGCAGTAGGGGGGCGTCCATTAATTACGTGAGGCGATTTTAGGGATTTTTCGACCCCCCTCCCCTCCCCTAATATCACGGGAAATTTTTAAAAATACGTATTTTTAGTGTAAATACATTAATCTGTCCTTGATTGCGTTGGATTTATTTAAAAAAACATAATATGCTAAATTATATTTAGTTAAGACTAGTATTTAAGACTACTAAGAGCGCAATCTAGAATCACAGTGAGAAAATCGAACAATAAACTACTTAAATAGGAACTACTAAAATTCGTAAAAGAATACTCATTCTAATTCAGTCCACGGAGACTCAAGTGTGGTCTCAAGAGTAACCACTGGGACCAACATGTCCATGTGATTTGTTTCCACATGTTTTACTTAAGTTAACCCAGTTTTCTCGCAATTTTACACTGTTTTTTTGCGGAAAAAATTACGTGATATTTGCAGATACGCCCCCATCCACTCTCACCCGCGTGAGAATGGGTGAGATTCGCCTCGACCCCCCCCCCCCCCCAACCGCCTCACGTAATTAATGGACGCCCCCTAGGTTCTCGTGCTATGTAGCATATTGACTGCACATCTAGGAGTATTTCTATGTGCAAATATTATTCCTTTAAATTACCTTCCTAAAATTTTAGCGCGGTGTGGGAAAAGGTTTCCTCCGTGACATAGAGATGAGGAAGCACACGGTGCGTGAAGTTTGGAAATAGCGTTCTCCGCAAAGATCATTCCGTCAACTAAATGAGGAACGCTCTATAGCAAGGGGTCCCTGCGGGCTCCCGCACACCGGATACGGATAGTTGGTGCACAAGTCATGAATTAGTAGAGATATAATGTACTTACAATTCAACAGAGGAAAAAATCATTCGCCTTGACAGGGACTCGAGCCCGTATACCTCCATATATATAGCGCCAGGCTGTATTCAGCTCAGCTAACGGCTTGACCTTCTCCGTAAATTTTTGCGTATTTTCCAAAGAGCTTGGTGTTCATGACCCCCGGATATACAGTGCTACAAAGCAGTAGAATCGTGAGCACAGCGCCACCGACCTCTGGGTTCAAGCCAGACTAGTACACTGCGGTGTTTACTTTTGCCGAGTGCTAAAGCAAAAGGGAATGGTTTTCCCTCGATTGAATATTTGTACTCCTACGAGTTTGCGAGTGACTCAGTGAAAGTAATATCCCGGATATTTCGCGGTGCCGTAAAAATTAGTCAAAAGAGATACAACTACGACCAATAGATACTAGGACCGACGGATAGGTTTAATTACTCCCTCTTACCCCTTGCGCTTTTCCAGAACATTACAGAAAATGCAGAAAGCGAGATTTAACCTTCTAGAATAGCGGTTCCCAAACCTTTCCCTTGGTAACCCTTTTTGGAGAGCATTACCTTCGAATGTGCCAGTATCAGTATGGGAGTATGCTAGCCATACTGATACTGGCTTTTCAGCTTTTCTCGCGTATCCTTAAGCCACCAAGTGTGCATCCCTTAGGGTATGCGTACCCCAGGTTGGGAATCTCTGTTACAGGAAGTTACAGGGGACTCCAATTCACTTACGACACCAGAAGAGATCACTACACACAGCGAAAACATTGGTCAATTCGGCAAATAGGATAATATTGGATTAGATCAGTCTGGGACTTACAATGATCCAAGTTCTACTCTTTCCTCGCATAATTGTGTAAGTAGACCATAATAGAACAATGGGAGAAAGAAAGCGAGATAAAACCTTATAGAAAGGTACAAGCACTCTCGTTCATCAATTATACCCCCGACGAAATTCATTAGGGCACGCACATCATGTAGGTTGATTAGACCACTCTAATGAAATAACAAAGATAGGCATCCGGGCTGATAGGCTGATAATTGAATGCTCTTTTTCTTTCTCACAGTTTTCGATGCCACAACAGAACGTGACGCATAGAAAAATTCGTCGCTGTCTTAACATCCCCTGCCACACGCACTTGTAGCAAATAAACATAACAGTATAATTCTGGACCTGGCGAAAGTTGTCAATGTTCATTATGAATAACACACTTTGTAATTTTCCACAGATTTATTGAATGGCACTCATAACACAGAGTGGCGAAACGCGTCGTGCCATTCAATAAATCTGTGGAGTGTTTTGAGCACTTGTAGCGACTTGCTGGACACAACGTTGGTTCAAATTAATAGAGTTGAGACCGTGGACGAGATCAAGGGCTTCATTCTGCAAGGAATCGGAATTGTCGAGCCTCTTAAATGACGAAATTCTGACACAACAACCACGCAATCTCTATTATTGCCTCATAAAATTTGAATCTAGTCGAGGATGCTCATGTCACAACGTCGACATTGTCGAAGTTCAATTATTTAGAAGCCTTCCTTAAAAGTCAAAGAGAGCTTCCGAAGAGGGCTGCTATTCCCTCTTCTGCTCGTGTGATGGTTGGCTCTCGAGCGAGAGAGAAATGAATAGTCGATTCCACCTTTCCATCTGCTCCTCTCTCCCCCTCCCTCCCTTTGCCACCGTTATCTGACCTACCGATGCGTTGCTGGGCCTAGATTATTGCCTCGATGCCAACAGCACATAATCACACCCTCGCAATAACTTCGACCTAGTCTCATCTTCTCCTGGGAGCGACCATCCCCGATTTTGAGCTGATTATGCAGCCCAGTGTGATAACTCAAAGCAATAATTTCACTCGAACTGAGCGGCAGTCACGTGCGGCACCAATATACTATAGTTTCGGATTGGGCAAAATCCGCCTGCCGAAACTTTTTGCAAACAAGGCACCTTTGGTGACCTGAAAAACGTATTTGTGAATTTATGGGTGACTTCAATCGAATTACCTTATTAGCATGGCAGTCGGATAGCATTTCATATCGACAGCGAAATTCGATCTCAAAACATCACGAATACACACCGCATCAATGAACCCCCTGCCACACACTCTTGAGGTGGCTTGCAGGGTATAATGTAGATAGATAGATAAATCGTAAAATTAGGGAAAGGCGAATGGCTAATGTGCGCAGAGCAATGCAGGCCATAGTTTCGGCGTTTCAAACCTGGGTGATGCCGGTTGTAATTTTCAAAATCCTTAAGTTTCTTCAGTGTCGCAAGGAAAGGAACAACTTTGGAAGCTTTAGTTAAGAATAAATATAAGGAAACGTACAGAATAAACGATAACTTTAAATGCACACTTAGACGTGGTTCGACATTTTCACCCAATGCCTACCGCAAATGGTAAAACCGATATATAAATGAGCTGGCCTCTTTTCAAACGGAGAAATTGAACTAGAAGCCGACATAAGCCGAGTAATCAACCTGCATTTAGAACAAAAAGATGTCAGTACGGATTCAATTCTACTTTTCTCCCTAATCGAATTCACTTTTCGAGTCGACTCTGCTGCCGATTGGACCGTGAAACGCGACGCTCTTCTCGAGGACAGGTGCTTTGTCTCGTCTCAGCGCAGAGAAAGTTTGGAGAAGTTGTGCCACAGACCGAATTTCTGGACGAGGTTAATACGACGCGTTTCACGCCGTGAACCTTCCGAACAGAAGCCGTTTCATTACGAGATGAGAGAAATGTACTCAAAATGAATAAGTAATAAAGGTATTATTGACTACCAATTTTCCACACGATAATTGCTGTTTTCCATAAGAATTGGTCAATTTAGATACACAGGATGAGGATAAGGCATGGGAGAATAATGAGCGTGTTGCAAATAAAAGCGATTTCACATCCCATCCCAAACTTTAAGGAAAGTTACATCAATGGTGAGCCATGCGAAAAGATGCTTATGTGGCGAGATATCATGATTTTCGAGAAAAACGCGACCTGCAAATAGTAATTGACATTCATGCGACAAACGTAAAATAATTACAAATGATACAGGAAATGTAGAAGTAAACTGGTGAGTTATACAAAATAAACGACTGACAGGTGACGCGGATGTCATGCAAAACTACACACGTTTGTGCTTCGGACCCGACGAAATAATTACTATGCTAAATTATTTTGAACGAGAGGATGCACTCGTACTTGTTTCAATTACATAAACCCATCTCAAGCTACAAAGAGATTCCAATTTGGTATTTCACCCATGTAAAAAAAGAACAGGTGCAGCGCTACCGTGAGTGTTCATTGCGTGAAACGCCTTACGCTGATAGCACACTTAATATAGGCGCTGACACGGCTGTCGCTCACGAAATCTTCAGGAATTTTCCGTGGATGAAATTCTAAGCTTGGGGTATTCGGCATCCGATCCTCTTTCATCCTGCATACCCTTTCCATAAGCATTATCTCTATTACTCTGGGGATATTTAAACAGACTCCCAAATATGCACTTTTAATTTAATATTCCACCAACAATATCTCTTAACTATTTTAACCTTGTTGTATTCAGCTCGCGTCGTAGTTTTCTCCCCTAATACTATCTAAATGCTTTCAAATGAGCTACACTAACGCTGTCGTCATTATTCGGAATGCTTTCCAAACAAAACTGCTTAGCGCAAAACTACGCTAGCGGCACCCAGACCCCTGCGCGCACCAAGGGGAGGGGCGACCACCGCCTGGCGTGCAACCGCGGTGCGCGAAGAGAGGGGGGGGGGCAGCAGAGCGCGACCCCCTCCGTTCCGCTCCGTTTCCCCCGCAAGCGCCCGAGGAGCACCCCACGGCGAGCGTCGCGCCGTCTTCCCCACCGCGTCGAGACGCCCATCGCTCCCGTCACACCCCCTGCCACACGCCCTCTCGGCGCACAGAGAAGCAGCATGGAGATTTGAATGAGAAACTTGGTGATACCACATTATGTTATCTAGATACGACCCTGGTTTCGACGCTTGAATTCATCTTCAGGTCTTGAACGTCGAAACCCGTGCCGTATCTAAATAAAATAATGTGAGATCGCAAGGTTAATAAATATTCATTCCAACATGAAGAAATTCCAAAAATATTGCGCCTGAAATCACCGACAGCATGGAGATATTGGGAACTTTCGACTCAAGGTGTCTGAAGTTGGCGCAGATCGGAACATCGGAGCACGGACGACAGTGGATGCTCACGATGTGCGCTCGTTGGATAACCGGCCGGCAGGCAGAAATCCATGCGTATACAATAGTTACGGTCAAATGTTGCACAAACGGTAAACTCAACTGATGCATCTCTTACTACTAGCATTACTCTCACGGGGGAAGATAAAAAAAGCTGTTCATCCTATTTCATCGATTACTAATCCGAAGGCGATATACACCGTCAATCTTCACACCCCAAATGGTTCAGTGGAATAACTGTAATTTTAACAATATGTTTATTTGTAGACGACCGGTATCACTGAAAAGGTGACATCATCAGGTCTTAGCGATGGAACCGGTAGTCAGCAAATAAAGCAATAGCAAAAATTAAAAATCTATTTTACTTATTCAGTCATCATTAACTTTCATCAAGTTACACCTGCGAACAACGAGTTCACGCCCAGAAACTGGACGGACCAACCTCCCCTCCGCGCCGCTACACCTAGCCGTGATCGCCACGAAACTTTTCCTCGCAGGCACGTCTCGTCCTCTCTAATGTGTGCTCCTCTCAACACTGGCATCGTTAAGCAATTCTCAACCGTGTGTTCCCAGGATATACCAAGTTCCATCGAAATCATCCGCGCGAAAATTGTTCATTAGTTGATTCAATTTTATGCTAACCTTGAAATAAATTGAGTTGAATAATTAATAAAGAATAATCGAATTGTTATCACCGAATGGCAATTCATTTTTATTTCGCAACTAACATGCATAATTGATTTATTTACTTTCAACTTCCCAGAACACAGTCCATATGGCCTTAACATCAGGTGATAAACAACTATGATGATCAATGAACAAAAACACCCATTTCTAGAATGGTAAAAAATCCCAACCAGGCCGACCTTTAACCCGCAATCTCAGGGCTAGCAGGCGAGGACTTCATTCCGCTGCCACCGACAATTATTTAGTGAAAAAGAAATTTTTAAGCAGCATGTGTTTGAGGAAAGATATCACAAGCACTTAATTAAAATATTTTTTTCGCATCGCATTACCTTTCTATCGACCTATTTATGCGATCTTGATGACAACTATTCCAATCCCTTATCGCGAACATAAGGAAATTTATTCCAAACCTGTCCCCTGGACGGTCTGTATCTCTAATCTTATGCTAATGAATATGTAAATCTTGGAGTGACGGAACTTTAATATTCATAATGAATAAAGACACTAGGTAATCTTCCACAGATTTAAATCTGTGGAAGATTACCTAGTGTCTTTATTCATTATGAATATCGAGAACTTCCACCATATCCAGCCTGAAACAGTGGAACTTTAATGTTTTCAGCATCATCAGAATTAGCATCGACTGACATCAAGTTTCGCTATGAAGAACTTATTCCACATTTTAATTAACCTGCGACTGTTGGACATTTCCCATCCAAGTTCCTTTCTCAAAAGCCTTCGGCATCGTCACGAGATGAGTGAAAAGTACTCGACGAGAAGATATATGCACACGACGGCTGGCAGGTTGCACGCCATCCGACGGCGCCATATTTCGCGTCGCGTACCCAGCAGATGCCCCGGGAACATTCAGAAGACACGCAGCGTCCAAAACCGTGCTCCAGTGGATATTGGTCCACCGTTTGTATTGACCCGCTTTCCCATCCCATATGGTTTTTGGGTCGAATTTTTCAACACCCTGCATGGCAAGTAGCGCGTGGTGTACCCAAGTTAATAAAAATTCACCACGTCAGGCTTCACTTCGCGTCAATTATCCATTGTTAAAGGGAAAGAAGATTCCAGCGGGCAAAATATAATTCACTCGGCGCAGGATCTGAAAAAATCGTCGAAGCATCGGGAGTTGAAAATGCCGTAATCGGTCGAAACAGTAGTCGGTAGTACAGAATACAGACACTGAAGGTGAATTTACATTCTAACGGTACTCTAAAGCAACATCCTTCGAGTTCATTCAGTGACTATTTTTGAGTTCCCTGAACTGTCAAACCAAAAGGGAACACTCCCCAAAAGGATTGGTGTGAAAGGTGTGCAATTAAAAGTTTAGCTGAGAACGACATTGGCCATTAGGTTTTCAATCGATCAGTCCATCTACTAAATCAGTGCCCGAGTCAACTTCTCTATGTACTCATAAAGCTTCCGAGTGAAGCTCGGCGACTTGGCTTGCCGCGCCTCATCTGTTCGCCGGCGGGGCGCCAGCGCAGTGGCGCCACACCCGTCGAACGCCCGACTCTCATTAGCGCACGCGGCAATCGCCTGTCGTCGCGCGGCCGAGAAATCTTGAGCTCGTCCTCAACCTTGATTCGAGTGTCGCGGCTAAGTTGGCCCCAGACCCATTTTTGAAGGCTCTTCCTCCTCGCGGCAGTGAGCACGCAGCCACCGATAGAGAGAGAGAGAACTTCGCCCACCATCGACAATTGCTCCGCGCGTCAGCTGTTGTTATCTGAGCTAAGGTCTTGATAATAAAACAGATCCAATGGCCATGCTCGAGTAGGGATTCGAACTCGCAACCTTTGGGTTGAGAGACCGACGCGTTGTGAACCTAGATCTACACCTAATACCTAAATACCGCGATCGGAAGCAGTATCGGGGCTTAAGTTTAAAGTTGCGACCGATACTTCGTGGAAAAACATAATTTGCCGTAATATTCTCCAAGGATAGGTCTTTTACAATGGCCTAAGCCAATTTGTCTTCTAGTATTGGGCCCGAGTGATAGGTTAAGTATTATCCGGCATTAAGCCTTAAAGCATATGAAAATGTCTCAAAATGTGATAACACGAGTTTCTTTCCTTGTTAGACCTACCGCTCCCTAGAACGTTCTCGAAACCAGAAATAGATATCCAGCTTGACGAAATCACGGTGAGTTCCAGGGGCACTGAGCGAACTTGCACCGGGACACCTCTGAGTGGCCTTCACACCATGGAATATCCCGTTAAGCTATCATATCGCCTTTACGCGTTACATCTGGTGAACGAGATGACGGCACTCAACTAAGCTGTCGCCTTCCAAAAGCAATGCCCACAACCTGAAGGTTTTACATAGACAGAGCGGAAACTGGTTAGTTCCTTTAGTTAAAAATTGCGAAAAAGCACTTTTATTCATCTAATTCTTCGACATGGAGCACGAATTCCAGCAGCAGTTTCCTCATCCTCGAGCTTTCGCTCATTCTTTCCTCCAAGTGTGACGTCTTTGTATTGGTCCGGGCGATAGGAAGTAGGAAACCTCAGCTTGGTCACATGGGCATCGCATCAAGCAAGACACGAGGTGGGCACAGCTGCGGCGGCCGCCAGCAAGCGAGCGACTAATCGGCCAGGAATCCCGAGGCCACCACGCTGCTGCCCGGCCGGCGACGACTTCCGGCTAATCTCGGCGGATGCAAGACGGCACAGGGGTCATCTCCGAAAGACACCCCCTGCTAAAGGCTGAGCGATACTCATTGTCCATTATCGAACCTTAAAACAAGCGATAAGGCGTCGATATATATCTAAATTTCGAAAATTATCGGGTATATTGAGTATAAGCAATAACGCCCATAGGATAATTATCGTACCATCGATAGTTACGGAGAATGTCAATGATAATTTTCAAAACTTTGCTACCAACTTCCCCAATGTCATAAGAACATAAACTACCATTTATTACTTTTTGGAACTTAGAAACATTATTAATTAGCAGCCTAATACTCAGGTAACACCTTTCCTCATACACAGAAACTAAAAACGGATAATATAGTTCTTTTCACTTGTAGATTCAACAGAAGTAAAACTAATAGTTAAATTGGTAGAGCTCAGTTTAAAACTTCCGTCTTCCTACGGGATCGAACACACCTGCCACTTAATCCATGAACACATAGTTCCATATGGTTTACTTAGTGAGTAGTTTAGTGCAGGTCTCGGTGTCAATTCACCCCCACCTTGAGGTGGCTGGCGCGGTAATACAGTATATACACAAATAAGAAGTTGGTTTTAATAAAGCGATTTAGTCCCGCGTTCCGACGCTACTGCATTATTTGAAACCCCAAGATGCGTGGGCAACCCATCGAAAGTGTCACATCTGGCTACGCCTCTGCTCGACGGCACGAGCGCGACCCGACGCACCGCAGCCGATCGCAATAATACGCGAACATTCCCTTGAAAGTAAAAGCGCTGAGCGGGGCGTGCAAGGCAACGGCTCGGCGGAGGAGCGGCCCACGCCAAGGCACAAACGGTTTCCCTTCCGAAGCGGGAACGTCGACAGGAGGCGCAAGAGGCAAATCAACAAGTGAGCATGAAAACCGTTTCTTTCGCCCGCGATCCCCACTCCCGCCATCACCGATGCACATGTCAGAACAAGAACCGTTCCTCGGAGGATCAAAAATCACGCAGCACTCCGCGTGAACGACTTCGTCACCAGGACGAATGTGCGACATTCAACGTGAAAAAAGCATAAGCCTTGACTGGGACTCGAACACGGATCCCCGAAATTCGGGCCCAGTGCTTCGACTAGGCATTCTCTTCCATCATGAATTCCACGTGTCATCCGTTACAATTTGTTTAAGTACTCGACGTGGATCCTAGAGATTTAGGTTCGATTGACAGTTCAGTCATACGATTATTTCATTGGGAACACTGCACATGCGTGCACATCCTAGTGGGTGATAAGGGAGAGGCGGGGAATTATGGCCCAGGAAAGAGGAATGGTCGCGGACTAAACTGCTTCGAATTTCGTTATCAGGAGCTTTTCGTTGAGCGCATGGGGATAGGCTTGGAGGACGTGGGTATGGTGAGGAAGACTAGAGGGAGTTGCATGTGGTGCTCAGGAGTGAAGGCAACGCGTGGGGGGAAGGCAGACAACGGGGATGTATTTAGATGTAACGGCATGCCGATGAGGACAGGGAGGGGAGAATGTTGAGTAAGCGGGGAAGGCGGAGGAAAATAATGAATGGCGAATGAAGAACGCATGAGGGGAGTTGGGAGGGTTTGGTATATCCCAGGGGGTAGAACATTGGGCAAACAGGCGGAGGTCCTTGGTTCAAATCTAAGAGAGGTCTGAGGGCACATCCAGCTAAACTCTGTCTAAAGCTGTCATAAATCCCAAATTTGGTTTGCCGCAACTATCCACTCTCATCTCAGCTAACCAATTTTCTTCTTTTCTAACCACCTAACCGCCACCATAATTTCTTCATATTCGCTAAATATCTTCCATCCTTGGTCTTCTCCCATAATTCTTCCCAACCCTTCCCTAAATCAGACATTATTCAACTTAGTTTCGCGTAATCATTAACTACCAAGCACGTAGCCCTTAGGGCACGCGTACCCAAAGGGGTGAGAATTTGGTGAGCTCGGCCCTCACCATTCGAACAGACCTTCGGATTGAAGACTGTGGAAGCGAGGTTAAGGATACTAAGAGCTTAGCAAAGACAAGCTTTGGTATACTGAGCAGTTGGTTAAGGATATTTATTACCAAAATGATGACAAAGGGAAATTGAATGCAAGAACTACCCAGGGAAGTGCCAGTGATTTTGCATGATACCATTGCTGGTACATAGACGTTTCAACGTCTGACAATCACCATTACACCTAGGCGCTGCTGGTGCTGCCTACGATGGATCGGCTGCACCCGCGTGCACCACTCTTTCCCCGGCCCTCTCCTTGACACCCACCAAGGCACTCGCACTTTTGACGGACCTAAACCGGTATCTCGGCCCACGCTGCGTCCCGCCCCGCTTGCCTTGCGCCTCGCAGCGACGAGTCACGGCAAACGTGCCGACGTTCCAACCAGGGCCGGCGGAAGGGCACATGTGTATCGCCTTACCCTAAAGCCTGATTCACGCGGTCATTTATCACGTATATAAGAGATAGGGACAATGATAGCTTAAATGACCACATCCATTTTTCCATAATTTGAGCACATCCATGTTTCCTGTCTCTGAATACGTACGTGAATATGAACTGCAGAAAATCAGAGCACATGGCAGCAAATAGGGAATTTGGGTTCAGATGAGAATTTTAACCAAAAGGGGATAGTAGACAAAACGGAAATTACGCTTACAGCTACCACAGAAATACCCGTGTAATAGGTAAAATGATGGCCAAAATTACCAATTTTCCCTATCACTGAAAAGCTATAGCTCAAATGATCCTTGGGCTAGTACGTAACAAATGACCGTATAAATCAATGCAAAAATGCGAATTATTACAGGCTAATGCTAGAGGTATGGGTATGGTACGGTACGGCCCAAAGTAATTAAGATAAAGTTATCTAACAAAATACATATAGTTAAAATTACGACAAAGTATGGAATAATTGACCCCAGGGTTTGCGGAACGATAAGAAATGTTTTACATTAGGTGTGGGCAACCCCGTCATCAATTGATGCCAAGCGCGAATTGGTCAAGGATGCGTGGCGGATTTTAGTATTTTCCATACTTAAGTCACTGCTATAAAAAGTAGCGAAAGAGCTTTTTACGACGCTGGTGGCAATGTGGTAATCCGTTTTATAGGATTGGGAGTTTAAACGTTTTCATTTCAGTAATTTTTCTTCACGCAGTTAATCCCTCAGTTTCTCCATTTTGAGGCGGATTTCACTTTCCATTCGCCACACTTGAGACTCCACTTCAAAGTAAGGTTTCCCACCCGATGGAGATAAATATCACGACGCGGAACAACAATAGCTAAATCTTCGGAATGGAATTGAGGCAAGGCACAAACTAGTTTAGGCGAAAATTACGATACCCAAAACATTAGGGCTAAATTCACGGCACAGAATAATAGTTCATCAAATTACGATACAGTTGCACACTATTACGAACCTATTCCGTAACATTCCGCACCGATCTACTTTCCTCAGAAATGTTAAAATGAGTTTTTTCAAAAATTCACCCAGCCTACCAATTTCCTACGACTCGCCCCTTCACCTTCGCATAGTAATGGAAAACGCAGCACCGACCCACCCACTCCAAGGAATTTTTTCATCTCTCATTGGCCCAACACCACCTCGCTACACGAGAAAGAAAGGAAAAAATCGGAAAAAATTACTAAGCTTCGAGACTTATCCCACAAAATTTTTCTTCGTGTACAGACTTCACGACCTACATTCATTTTAATTCGATGAGCAAGCGCTTCGAATATGATGAGCCAGCGTAAGTAGCGCATCCAACACGTGGACTTTTCTCCCGGAAAATGTCGCAAGGATTAGCGGTACAAAATTACGTACGGTATTTCTCCGGGCCATTTAAGGTACGGTAAACTATTCATTATAATGGTGCGAAAATATGATCAGATCAACCTTTGTAGAGCGAAATGCGAATACAATTACATGCAGTTTTTGCTTCGTCACTCTCCTGGTCTCCCACTCCAAGCATTCCCTCATCTCGCTTCGCTTTCCAGACTTCACCTTTTCCCAGGCACTGTAGCCAAATTCATCTTGTCTTACCACGTATAGAAATGGTAATTTATGGACTATTATATAGTTGGGCACCGCTGGAGTGGTGAGGATATAGCAAGACTCACGAATCTTAAGCAATATTCATATTCAGTCTAAAAGCATACAGGAGGTTCCATTACACAATGAATATATCAATTACAACTGTAAATTTGCTAGAGCCAGAAGTCAATATCAGAAATCAAACGCTTCGTTTTTTCATTTAAATATTTGCAGGACCACGTAGAACAACAAACAGCGAAAGTCACCACAAGGTGTGATCAAACCCATTTTGAGAGACGATGCATGGCAAAAACTCAGCCAAGTCTAAGAGGCAAACTTATTGGGCATATCTAGTGAGGCATGAGAGCCTGATGAAAACAATACTGGAGGGTACAACGAATGGGAAGAATTACGTAAAAATACAAAAAGAGAAGACATGAAGAAATTAATGAGGGATGCCAACATAAAGAATAACTTAGGAATGAAAGTGAAAGCTGAATAGAGATGAGAGTGGAAAGCTATAGCATATGCCAATCTTCGAATTCATAACCACTAACGATCGTGATGACGACGAGTCAGAGACAGATATTAGAATTTGCGAGCGAAGCATCTTCGACTCAGTATTTTTTAATCTCAGATGTTTTCTAAACAACGCCTGGTACCCCATTCACTTAAGCCCACGGGTTCTCTCCAAGAGCTTGAAAGTAAGATTGTAAATCCGCATCGATTACGCAGTGCTCGGAATGTGCATGGGCGGAGACGTTTTTGAATCATCTCCCTTTCTCCGGCTTCCCCCAGCTTGGGAACTAAAGGCATGGGGGCGTGGTTGCCCATCCTTTCCCGACCCTGGACCAAACACTGACATCACCCCACCTGACAATCATTCCAGCGACACATCTAACACCAAACGTTAGACTGGCAGACATTGAAATCTTACTATATCTTCTCATGATATATTTCATGAAACTTAGTGATATATTTCATGGTGGGTTTCGTGGTGATTAAAACCACTTTGTACACTCCTGAGCTAGCTGGAAATGATAGTACATACTTTTCCACACTTATATTACGTTCCACTACAACCGGTTTCGACGTTCTACGACACGTTATTCAATAATCTATGCTATACAAAGGTATACAGAATAGTTGCCGTACGATTTGCTAAGCGTATAGTAAAAGGACCGTATTAATCAATTATTATCCATCAATGAGGTAAAACATCCGCAGTATAACCATTCTCTGCTAGAACCTAGGCCACCATGCATACTAAGGGGTCAAGTAATCCGAAAATAATATAGTTTATCAGGGAGTAGTTTTCTTTGCCCCAATTCCATTAACCTGTAAGTTACAAAACTTTGCTACGCTCTTCGGAGCATTGAGGCAGTAGGTAAATGATAACCAACGAGTATTCATTCAATCCCCCAAAGCCAAATCCTATATCCAAGAAGTGCTACATGTTACTCTATCAGAGAAGAATTAGGATTATAGCTCTTCATAGATGCAGTGTTTATAGATGTATCCGCTGACGCTTAGATCACACCGCCTACCTTAAAACATCAATCGTAAGAACGGAGTTTTACAAAAGCGAGAATTCGAACCCACGACCTTGAACAGCCACCACGGTGTGCTATCGACCTAGCTAAAACCGCCAGCATTTGTTGATGAAAAATTGATCTTCCCATATAACACACAGGAAAATTGAAAAGACATGAAAACAAGTTAATGTTCGAGTTGACGAGCGCCTTAAATTCCGAAGGCACTCCATATCACTCATTTACGAACTGAAAATTAAACCTTTCTCCATCTTCAAACAGGTGAGTGATACTACGACCACAGAAATGCAGAATGACAAAAGTTATACCAAATATCTTTAGGAGTTTAGCCGCGGCAATGACAATCGCTTTCAGACCGTCGATTAAAATTTAGATTTAATCTATTATTTAAGGTCCAAACCAATTTATTTTCTGGCGAAATTAGTAACTTCTTACGAAATCTGACATACTACAAAATACCCTGCAAGCCACCTCAGGGGTGTGTGGCAGGGGGTGAGTATTCACCAACATGCATTACACTATATCCAAAAGTTTGTGTAACTACGACTAATTATGCATTAGCATAAATCGCTAATGCTTGTTACGAGGCGAAGCCTCACAAGCATGCACTACACTACAGATATGATCCCAATGGAGAGGGACAGTTAATATATATGTATTTTGCAACAGCACAAATGGACAGAGACTCAAGACTTACGTATAAAACATGCACGGCGTGCTGTCAGTATGTACTAGGTAACAGATAACGATTCAAGTATGAGGGAGTACTACTACTACTAGCAAGGAGACATCGCGTGACATATGTTCGGGATACAAACGAGGCAATTATTTTCTGAGACTATAGAGAGAATGCGGGATAAGTGTCACGGCTTTCTTCCACATAGGCCGGGGTTCGAGAGAAAAACGCTATTTAAGAACCCTCCTCCGTATATATCCTTTAAAGTTCACGCCTCTCTCAACAGAGCTCGTAACCCAGCGCGTTGAGGCACTGAGCCGGTTATCTTCACACGGTGGCTGGTGTTAGATCCCAGGTTGCGGCATTATCTTTTCTTTCGAATATTTTACGGAATTACTGTAAATTGCACACTCCGATACATCTACGGCAGTAACAACAATTTTTTTTAAAGTTCAGCCTATTTGCTGGATTTTCAATCAATCAAGAGGCTATACATGCTGACAGACCTAATATTTTTAGATTTTGAAAATACAAGGATCCATCCATGAATAGGATGGGCTTCGATTGGTCGTGGATCTTTCTCAAGGCCGTAAACACTGAACGGAATATTACTTTTTAATTAGCATCGATGTGCTCACTTAAAATTTCCCAGGAGCCGCGCTCGATCAATGACATTTGTCATCCGAAAGTATGCAATTCCACGCCATGAATGTAAAGTTAAATTCCTTCAATTGAAATAAAGATGAGGTGGGAAAAGAAATAGTGTTATCATTATGAGATATTTTTTGTGCTGGAATATCTTCCTCTCCCCCACGATACAGGCTTCGCTTCAATATAATATGCTGCTCCGCAAAAAGGTTACAGCAAACTTTTTTACGTAACCTCGGAAACAGTTAACATCTCTTTTTTACCTATATATCACGTTCACTATTGAACAAGAAATAGAAATACAAAGTCATTACTCGAACGCGGCTCCTGGGTAATTTTAAGTGAGTACATCGTTGCTAATTAAAAGGTGGCCTGTAGTATGCGCACACGAATATTGTTTTTGATTTAGGGCATCTAATAAAGCACCATACAGATTATAGGCTGGTATCTGGGACGATTTCCGCTTGGCTGGCAATGGTTTTCTTTACAGTTATAAATACTCCGCCTCCGGTTCGGTTGGACCTATCTTTTCTGTAAACGTTGAATGATTTAGGAAAAATTTTACCATCAGAAATATCGTCCGTCAGCCAACTTTCTGTGCCAATAATGACGTTACACTCCGTGCTATGAATAAGGTGGTGAAATTCTGGAATCTTATTTTTTAAACTACGGCAGTTAAGTACTGCGACTACTGCTTCATGATTATTGTTTATGCATTTCGGGGACATTTCAAGATTGCTGTCTTCAATTAAGCTACTACGGTATGTTAGATCAAGAGAGTAAAATTGGGGAACTAGACTGCAGAAATGACAGGTTTAAAATGTCATTTTTCCCGCAAACGATGACAGACCATAACAGCTGCTAATGAGACTTTTAACTAGGTTTTTCGATAGGTAGATAGCTAGTAGGTTGATTTACGCCACAATGCTTGCGACCCTATCTGCTACCTAGTACTAACAGAACGCCGCGCATGTTTCCGGAATAACTCTTGTATCTCTAGCCAGCTATGTAGTTACCAAATGTAGTTTACCGTAGTTTCTATAGTATTGCTGGGATGCCTATAGTGCAATGCATGCTTGAGTAACGTCAACACCAGACAAGTATTTGCATAGTAGGAAAGTTAGATGAATTTTCACCACAGCTTTTTCCACACGTTGTTTTATTTATCACGACCATGGTTTCGTTACAGAGAAACGTCTTCAGGTGAAAAGACAAAGCTGTAACTTTCCTACTATGAAAGACTTCCACAAAGTTACGCCCGAAAGCGTTTCTTTTTTAATTATTTGCATGTTTTTCCTATGCACCAATAGTGGTAGCTTCATTAACTTTATTGTGGTACAGTGTAGCACATGCTGGTGATAACTCAAACTCTACCACACACCCTTCAGGTGGCTTGCAGGGTATTATGTAGATGTAGACGAATCCATCGAGAGCACGCGCGCTCTCCCAGGCGAGAGGCTGAGTGAATAAATCGCGTAATAAGTCACACGGCTGCAGCGGGGTGGTACGAACAAAGGAGCAAGAGACGGACGCGAGGTGCACTGGAGAGAGAGAGAAGACGGTGAACCGTTACGAAGGTAGGCGGGCGCGGGGTGTGCGTCACGAGCCCTACCCGTTAGCTTCGCTCGACAAACAAGTTTCAACATGACACACACTCACAGATACACGCGCGCACTCCAGCCTCGGAGAAATCACAGCCACCACACCGATGGGGGGCTTTTCAATCAATTTTCTCGGAAATACAAGTAATGCGTCGCGCGGGGCTCATGAGTGGCGACAGGCAACGATGCTCCGTTGAGTGCCACACAAGCCTTCCGAGACTCTCACCGCCAATGACTCATTAACAGCCCAGGTAGTTTAATGGGCGAGGAATACCGAGGGGATAAAAAAAAGATATTTAGAGAAAACGGAAAATATGCCCATATGAAGCACTCAACTAGATGCACGACATACCAAATATCGAGTCCCGTGCTAGCTTCGTATCTTTTTAGGGTCACAAGGTCAAAGAACGGAGACGTCCAGTGTATAGAGTACAGGGATACGAACTGGGGTGCCATGAGTTCTAAAAAAACTGGCCGGGTGACCCTCGACCTGCACCCAAGTTTCCGAGGAATATCTGGTTGACAGAAATTATCCCCCTGAAAAAAAAACAATGAGCGGCAAAGGGACATGCGTACTTATATCAAATACGTGACCTCCGCTAGCTGATATATGACCTCTGAATGAGCTAACCTAACAAAAAAACCTTCAGATGAATCACAATTGATACGAACAGGAGCCTACGTTATCCTAGATGCTAAAGAAGAACCAGAAGAAAAACATAAAAGATCCCTACACATTTTTTTCAAATCAATAACGAGTTTTGAGGAAACGGCGACATGCTTGGAATGGTGGGTGGGGAGAGGAGACTGATGGGGGAAATAAGAAAAGGGCAAAGTGATGGATGGAGCAGATAAGGACCGGGGAGGGGATGCTGAAGGCCGCGATGGGAGGCTGGGTAGGCGGGAAAGGGACAGAAAGAGGATAGGCTTTATGGATGGGATGAAGAGGGGTAGGACGTAGGCTGAGCTGAAGATAGAAATCGTGAAAGGAGGCTGGGTTCCATCGTGATGTGAAGGATCAACTGAGGATAAAATCTCTTCACATAAACTTCAACCTCACCATGAACTCAACCGGTAGGCTTCCTCTACTAATAATAATAACCGAACTACGTGATAATCACACCCTAATAACGGCGAGTTGTCTTTATTTCCTTGTCTAGCTATGTGTTGATAAAAAGCCTTTCCTTGTGAAAATCATAATTTTTTGTGCTTACAAGTAATTATTTTGATTTAATTTTCCATCTAACAGTTTCAACAAGAAAGACACCCCTTCGTATCAATAAAACTCGTGCGCAAAGAGCTCTACCTCAGCAAATTGAATTCACTTTTCATGATACTCTGCCTGGGCTTGGCGACATTACATGTTGATCATTACATGTTGATTACACGTGAAAGTGTGAGCTCCCGCAGGGCCGTGTGGCAGGGGGGACATTGTGTGTGTGGGACACGTGTGGCAGGGGGATTAGGACATCAGCCATGAATATTGAAGGGAAAAAAACAAAATTATACCGTGAATTGAGCATCATCGGAGTTTCTTAGTCTCGCTCTGTGTTTGCACTAGTCGCTAATGGTCCTACGAAAGAAGAAATACGGATCAACTCGGCAGCGTATCTCTAGGATTTCGTCGCTTCCATCAGTTATATAGATATAGAGCAAGGTTAAAATAATATCCTCCGTGCCATTCTGAAACTCGCGTGATCTGAATTTTCCAAGTAATTTCAGCCAAGCGTGCAGCCTCCGAGTCTCCAGCGTCTCTTGACCTAATCCTTCCATTAGCACGGTTACACACGCTGATCGCCCAAAACAGTTTTTAATGAATCGCACGGCATTCCTTTGTACTTGGTTAATTCCGTGAACTGAATCTTTCCGCGCATGTCCTCAAATGCTCGTGGCGTACCCGAGATGCGGCCTAACTGGAGAAAAGTATGAGAGGAAAATCTTTCAATTTTTCATCAGAGGACCTTCCTACTGTTTTCCATATAAATCGTAGTCAAATGCATCACCGAAAATGTTTCAAACATGTTTCCCCGCATCAGGTCTGATGTTGTGATAATTCCCAAATATTTGGATTCGGAACTTTAATTTTGGCCTCTCCAGGGAAAACTTCGAAAAAAAATGTATCCAACAAGAAATTGAGATGCGTATATGCAAGCGAAAAATAATAGAGAAATGAGGACGGAAAAATAAATAAGCATCTTCAAAGCTGAACAACTATTAAACTAACCATTTCGCGACTGGAGGTATGATGCTTTCAGAAAGTGGACTAAATCCGTGACTTGACAATTATCCCCGCGCTATTCCATCCCAACCGGGAAATTTGAGGGGGAAATCCAAAAATTAGTCAAACTTAATGATCAGATTTTTCATGGAGGTAGCATTCTTGAGGAATGCTCCCGGTAGTCATAGATTTCAAATAGGTAGGCCACCTTGCGGCATTTTGATCGTTACGGTATCGTAATAGCGTCGGTCTTTCACCTCGTATCTGCTAGGAAGACGCAATTACAGGCACTTTCTAAATGCATGAAAACCTTGGGTGAAAAAATATAAACTGCTACTTTCCTGGAGGGTGATCATTTTGATAGCTTCTTCCGATTTCCCCGCCATTTTCTGATCAATTTTGGGGAAATCGGTATATTAGCAGAGTCCATGAGCCCTGTTCCACGTATCGCGCACGACTCCGACGACTTATGACCTTGTGACCCCAAAAACTCAAAACCCAGTAATGAACTTCGAGAGAGATACGGTATAATTTTCATCTAGCCGAGTACTCTAATACAGTGCGCACTTTCTAGCTTCATTTGATTCTTTTCCGGGTTGCGACCTGAATTTGCTGGGACAAATAGGACGAGTCATACGAAGACCAAGGACATTATACCCGGCAGATAGAAGTCTTCTGTGATTATACTCTCGGGCGATTTTATCATGCAAATGTTAGCAATGATAAAAAACAAACTACGCATTACTTGAACTATAACATGGGCGCTGGCAGTTTGACGTCTCATATCCCAAGAACATACGTTACATCTTACTGCGCTTCAACGAATACTTTTTTGCGAGTTTTTTTGCAAATGCGAAACAAATCATCCAAAAAAAGCCATTTAATGACATTGAAAACAACTGCAACATCTACAACAAAGTAGTAAACAATGAAACAGGGTAGATATATAATGCATAACAATAATAATAACAATAAATTGCATTGATCACTGGTCTCATGAGGTCACAGTATACACAACGCGGAACGCATAACCACAATTGATGACACGTTATTAATACAATTAACAGTACAATGTGTAACAAACAGTTCAAAGAGGTTGTCAAGGGATAAGATAGGGGAACGGTGTAATGCGAGGAGAGATCTTTCTCACAAGAAAGTGGAAAAAGTTACTAACGTCGCGACGGAAGTTTATGTTTTCCTCTTTCATACGCGTCGACACAACCGCGCTTTGCGTTGGAGAAACACTCACAACAATACAAAAAATGGTGTCAAAATTAAAGTAGACCCTAGGGCGCCGATTCAAATCAAAAGTCTGGTGATCGTATCCCTGCCAGGAGTGACCTCATGCCGCTCGTACCTTTCAATAATAATTAACATAGTTTGTTTTATTCGCGTTATCTCTTATAAATATGATCGATGTCAACTAGCAACCGAAGGAAGAATTCTTTGCAACTTACCACAGATAAATGTTAAACGAGACCGGTTTAGATGTTTTACATCATTGTGAATCCATAAGTCCAGGTTACATCAGAGTATATATATATATATATATATATATATATATATATATATATATATATATATATATATATATATATATGTGTGTGTGTGTTGAGGGTGGGCTGGTTGGTGGGGAAAAGGGGTGAAGGATTCACGGTGATGAAAAGGGATTGGTGGAAAGGAGAAAGAGGTGAGGCAAGGAAGAGGGATTCCTATGTTATGGGTGCGTGGTGGGGATAACAACACGTGAAACAGCAGGGGTGATTTTTCGGGGAAGTAGCAGAGTTCTCCTTCCGCTGTGTATTAATTCCACCACATCACTCCTAACACAACATTGTTCATGAATTCTCCCAAGTGCTGAGCTGAAGAGAATGCCACGAGTATCTTGGATTTAAGTACACATCTTCAGATTTGCTACACTAATTCCGCAACTCCAGTATCATTCCGTCGCAATCAGCCGTATCCAACGAGTAAATATTTCTTTGGAGATAATGATTTTCATCAAGGCTCGGCGAAACATTCGCTGTCACTATTTATGGGCACTAACTTCTTTATCAGTAACTATATTTACAACCCGTTTGGGTATATTTGTCGCTTGTAAATCAAATGTTGTCATTTAGTGAGGATACACCTCACGGAAAGAGGTGAGCGTCAATTAACAAACGATCCACTGCACAGAGTGAGGCAGCTTGATCCCCTCACGCCCCCCTCCCAAGTTCGCCTTCACTCCGCAAAACGCAGGCTGTCCGGCAAGGCTTCCCCAAAAGCCGGAGATTACAATTATATTACATTTAGACTACAATTACATAACAACCTCATTACAATCGGAAAGTATTTTCCCGAACCGAGATACGAAATACGAACCTCCGTTGAATGGGGATCGGGTTGATGACTGGGACAGAGAATCATCAAAGGGGCTCGGGTTCGCCACCACGGTCCAAACTATTTTTTTCACCGCGAATTTACGTGAATCTCATCACCTGGTGACACCGCTTACGCAAATACCCCCATCACCTGGTGACACCGCTTAAGTAAATGACACCCCTCAGCGCTTCAAATGTCTCCAAGGTACAAGGCACTAGCATTAATGCACATGACAGCATTCTTCCTTCATTGACGTGATTCCCGATGGCCCAGAAGGCAACGATAAGCACCTCGAAATTTCTGGTAGAACCAATGAGTACCTCCAGAGCCAAAGGGCGAATTGTGGCGAATCGCTGGGAATGACGCAGATGTGGAAAAACAGCCCCACATCATCGATGACAGCTCACGATGAAGACCACGTGCGGAGTCGAGTATTTATTGCACGTGCTTTCGATTCATGACCGGCGAAAACGACTCGTTAAGGAGGGCAATGAGAAATGCTTCGTAATGAGCAATGGTTTCACGATTTCTAGCGTAAGGCGCGGGATTAGGGGGTGGGGGCTTAGGGTGGCAGCAAATTCCACGTCGTGAGCCACGAGCTGGGCTACCGGAACATGACGGGTATAAGTTCCTCTAAGGCCAATCACACCGACATGACTTACGGTAATTGTCCAAAATTGCAGCAATTTTCCCGTAATTTGCAGTTCCAGGGAATGATGATTCAAGGGGTGAATGGTAAACTCGACGGCGGAGGTAAGAAATCATGAGCATTCAACACTCCCATGAGGACAGCAAAAAT
Organism: Pyrrhosoma nymphula; assembly: GCA_963573305.1. Lineage (NCBI taxonomy): Eukaryota > Metazoa > Arthropoda > Insecta > Odonata > Coenagrionidae > Pyrrhosoma > Pyrrhosoma nymphula. The sequence goes on from OY754332.1 coordinate 111,744,666, forward strand.
TTACCCGAAGCATTTAAAAGAAGAAAAAACTGCCACCATGCGGAAATAACTCTCCATTAGTCATATCATTAACAATCTTGGATCCAAAGGTGCCCTTTCCCTTGCACGTTCCAATAAACGCATGCGCTTTAATAAAATACGTAATATTCTCATTCACAAAATCTATCAGAACATTCGATATTTTAAAAATGAAGGTTTTATACTTTTTATGCATACTTCAGCATCTGCAAACGGCTATTCCAACGTATTGAAGATAAAATAACAGCATGGCAACCGGAACAAATAAATTCCCTAATAAAAATTCTGTTTAGAGTCCTTATTTTCAGTGACAGCTTAAGTTTCCATTAAAATACTACTGCCATTGCTTAAAATAATTAATTTTAAATCTTTCGCCGTTTCTAAATCACTGCTGATTAGCAATTCCTAAAACTCGGATTAAGTCTTAAGTCTTCATTTTTAGAGAATACACTATGACAGAATACACAGGAAACATTGGTAGTATGAGATTCGTCTAACGAGTCCGAGACATGACCTGGACGCTTACGAGGTAAAAAAAAGCAATCAGTATTATCAAATTCAAATATTTTTAACCGGCACAGATCTCGACCACATAAAAACTGAGGCCAACTGTCCCCAATATATACGTAATGTGACCCTGCCAGATCATTGACAGACACGCCACCTAAAATTACGAGACGAAAAGATGGTGTAATCCCCCGACACGCCCCCTCATAGCGCCTCGCGAGAAATTGAACGTAGGTGCCGCTAACGATAATGGCTGAGAACACTAGCGTAAAAATCTACCCCGTCCACTCCGCAGGGGGCCGCATGTCCCGTCCGACGGCCACAAGTCGCCAGGGGGCTCTCGGATTGGGGCCGCTGGACGCGGCGCCATTGGCTGGACCACACCCTACGTACGCCTCATAAGTGACCTACCTCAAGCACGTGTCACCCTTCGTTTCGAAACACCAAATGCCACGGGTAACTCAATCGTCGGCGGAAAAATTGTTGTCACATCACGTACTCTAGAATAAAGCTTTAAAATGTCTTTTACCACGCGAACAATAAGGAATCAACTTCACCGTCATTCAGAATGGGTCGACAGGTTGCTCGGCTGGTAACCTTTTTAGACGGTTCCCTCGAGTGAAGAGTTTTTTTTCAAATGCTGCCTGTATCTCATGCCTGCTTTGTTGATCAAGACTGAGATATTTAAGTGATTGAGATATGTACATGCTTGAACGAATAACAGACGCTAACTATTACATGGTTCATAAAACTTAACAAAGAACGTAACGTCAAGAGTAAGTACTGCCACACACACTTGAGGTAGCCTCCAGGGAATAATGTGGATTTCCCACTGTGACGTGAAGTATATGTAACCGAACCCATAATACTACACCTTAATAAACGGGGCTACATTTAAATCGACAATATGTTATCCCGACAAAGAAAGCCCTGTTACTGGTGTCACGACCCATTACTTCCTTCGTGACTACAGATCTCACTACCCTGGCCATAATACAGCTTTTGTGACTTAATGGTACTATAATTTGCAAAACTCTTTAAGTATAATAATGTACTACAGCAAAATTACGCAATTCATTCGGCTCATTTCAACCTTTATTTGCCCTAGTTATGCGTTTCTCGATTTTAGTCTGATTTTATTATGGATCGTAAACGTTCCAAGACAATTTTCATGGAAATTATTCCTCCATGACTCTTCTATACTCGACGGAATATGAGTCACTGATTTCTTCCTTCCCTTTCCCATGGTAACCGCGCGACCTAGATATGGATGGCGGGGGACTCTGTCGGAGCACACGTTTACTGTGATGCATATTCTCCTTCTACCGGTACAATTGATGGCCATTTTTACAAGTGATGACAAACCAATCTTCCCAGTGCGACTAATTGGATGGGATAGAGAGATCTGCAGGGTGGGATGAAAAAGTCAAAATCGAGGTCTTGATTCCGGGTAGCGAGGTAGAAAAGTAGCGTCGTGACTCCAAAACGAGCAATCCCCAATGAACTTGGAACGCGCCTAGACGAGGTTGGAAACCGGAGCCGCGGACGTACAGCATGCTCGGCGACATCATATCCCTTTTACGCCAACTCCCCGGTTACGCTCTTACGTATGACATTTCGCGGGACTCGTCCCTCCTCTCCCCCCTCGAGCCATATCGAGCGAGCCCGGCCACGGGGAGTGTGGCAGGGGATGGGTGGGGGCGAGCGGCCCAAAAGCGGCATCTAGTGGTCAGTAGTACTACGGATGAAATTGGAGCAATGCCACGATGCGCACACACCATTGATCGCAGCACGGTTTTTCCAGAGCGACAAGTGGGGGGAGGCGGGGGCAGGGAAGAGGGAGTGCGGGTAAGAATGCCGTCCGGTTGAAGACGACACTGTCACTAGTTCACCCACGGGGTAGCAGACGGCGGAATATTTTCCGTCTGCGTCCCTGGACCAGAACTTTCCGATGGGCTGGCGGGAACAATCCATGTCATTGCCCCATCGTGGCTAAGCCGGTTTTATTTAGCGAGAAATCACTACGAATAAAATTCACTGCACTTGTCCTCATTAAAGAGAAGAAACACCCGCCATTTAATGATACCAAAATATCAGCGACTTATCTCACTGATTTTCGAGATATCTGCTAAAACATATAGGCCGTTTTCCACAGGATATGGTACGGCTGAGTGCTCAAAGGAGTTTATGCCAAAAAATGGAGTTATGGAGTACAGATCGCGACAGAAATTAAACGGTGAGTAGTTCGACAGTTTTCTCAATTGTTTTTCAAAGTTATGCTTTCACTGACAGTCATCCTTTTAATGAAAAACTTTCGGTCGTAAAGGCGTATTCAACGTAAGGCGTGAAATATATACGTCAAGTTAAAGTCTCAAATACGTATATTTACATAATTATTGAGGTCAGTTATAAAAACAATTTTTTACATAATTATCAATGCTATATTTACTTCATTCCTAATAAAACTGCGTAAATAAAACAACAATAATGTCTCTATAATGACTTCAGAAAAATCTCGCTAAATCTACCCTAAAGAGGCAATGATGCACGCCATGCCCATGAAGATGGGGGTCCTTTTACTCCAGAAGCCGACAGCGGCATGAAAGCTTGCATACCTAGCTTTCGCTTGATATCTCAATGCCTCATCGGCAAAGCGAGCGTAAATATAATAAAATTAACCCAACACTGAGCTTCTCCAAATAATAATGGTGCGATTCGATCGAATTTAAATTAGCGTAATGGTAACGTCATGGCACTGTGCCGCAGTCATCTATTCCTGAGATTTTTTAAGAGACAATAGTTAAGCGTATTACGGTATGGACTTCAATGGATTGAACCAAGCAAAGTTGATTCTGGTTCTGCGAAGGATATGAATTCATGTTGTCATCAAAACAGACGATCTTCTAAGGACTCAACTTCAAAACAACAAACACGTTTTTTGTCATTGACCGAGCGGTTCACTTACAGCCAGAAGATGGCGTCACGCTCGCAATGTTTATTAATGAACAAACCAAAGTTGGCATAAATAATTAGGCGTGAAATTTTCTAGAAATAAGGCTCTGCTGTGCAACACTTGTTGGCCTGGAAACCTTTAGCCAATGGGTAAGCCTCCACTTGCGCTGAACCAATGTTTTCAGTATTCATACTCCCGCGGCTCCATACAGCTCTATAAACTCTCTATTGTCTGGTCTAATCTTAAACGCAATACTTTACAAAATATGACCTCAAGAAATAAAATTCTAAACAGCATAAGTTTCCGTAGAATTAGGCATTAACCGGTGATACATAGTTACTTTCAAAGTAAAATTAGAATTTGACAATTGGACAATTTTACACGCCAATATCCGTATTTGGACGGTAAACTTCATCAGCAGGTATTTGTGGTGCCTTTAACCCAATTTTAAGCCGTAAACGATTAACTTAAGGCGATGAATAAGCAATAATACACTAAGTTCCAAATTTATTCTCAACTACACAGTCGAGCATGATAAGAAGAAATTTGCGGGTTCGAACCCCGTTGGGATCGGGCGCGTACGATGTCTCAGCACTGTATTCCCCCTTAGGCAAAGACATAACCACAGATTCATATCATAAGATAAGATGGTGCAGTGACAAAACCTAAGCAAATGGGCCACCTAAAACTGTAAATCCACAGCTACGAATTAATATGAACAGCTATTTTGGGGACAATTCAGTTCAGTGGTTAGATATGCCCTGGCGAGGGGCGGGAGAATCTGAATACACTCATTGCGGTCTTACAGTAAAAGATTAAAGCAATTAAAATTTCCAACAATCGGTGATGGTCATTCCAGGGCATGGATATTGGGATCGTCGCGTGTAGCAGCGCTTGCAGCCACACGCTTCCACTCCGGCGAAGAAAATCTCCAATTTCGTGCCACCATTCACAGACTGTCCGCAGCACTTGACCGCGAGCAAAGCGGCGAGTTTCGCCAACCAGCAGTCGGAGAGAGCGATGTGCTCGGCTAACACGAAAACCAAGCGAGCGAAGATCTTAAACGGACTACTCTGAAAGAAACCTTAAGCTCTACATTATGAAAGTACAGACAACGCAACCAAAACAGACCTATCCGGTACATGGGTAAGACAGTGAGTAAACATGTTCCTACGAGAAAAAAATTATTGCCAAGAATTTAAGCGAGTTGGAGCCATGTGTTGCCATCAATTGTGACGCTTTATATAATACTACAATGTTTTAATGTCACATATCTTTCCCAACTTCCTCGGTTGTCGGCATCGGTCGAGGACAAAGGTTATCCGTACTTTTCTAACCTATTGACGAGCGACACCAGGACAGCACTCCAAAACCTAGCTCGACAAAAGAACTTTCTATACGTATAGAAGGGAACGTTTCGTAAGGAATCCACCTATGGTGCATTGCATTTTTCCGGGTTTCGCCATATATTTAATGACAAACCTGTAATATATAAAGCATACCTTACGGGTGAATCAAGGGAAAGAGATGAGTGACTAAAGAACGACTGATGAGTAGCCCCTTATATGAGTAACTCCAACAAAAAAGCTACGGTATCAGAATGAGTCATTCCTCACGATGTTTGCACGGCCATAACACTGAGGTATAACGGATGCATGCCCTAGAAAAGTACCAATACGATTAAAAAACTGGCAAGTTGGTGATTTACCCCCCCCCCCCCCTTTCCAAAATTACGTCATTTTCAACTTACATCAGTGTGCCTCTGGAAACACTTAACCTAGGGCGTCTCAGAAGACAATTACAGATACTAAAAGGCCAGGTGGCCACCGTCTTCACGATTGTCCAATAACATGCTGCAGCATGAAAACAAGGTATCACAAGAACAGTTTTCGCCACAACACGCCCGGTGCAGACAGTATATAAGGTTTATGGTCCCTTCGAAGCACGTTGGTACCACTCACTCCCCTGGTACAAAACGCTTTAACGAAGCGTAGTACGCGAAACAATGGCGAGCTATGAGCTCTTTACCGTAAAAATTTCCACATTCGGAAGAGTTGATTTCTCTGATTCCAGAGACTCCGGATCGGAATGCTACGTCTTGTGTAATCGCGGACGTAAGCGGTGAAACGTGCGGTGTTGAAAAAGGCGGGAGACGAGAGTGGAGGGAAGTACTTCCACTGGGCGTAATCATTATATCGACTGCGGGAACCTTCGAGATTTTTCCAAACAATGCAACAGGTTTCGCTTGCGCGCGAGGGTCGGGTCGGAGGGGTTGTACGGCTGATCGCCTGCACCTCGACGAGCACCCTCATCGGGTCCGGCCCACATGCGTCCGCACTGGCTTGCTACGGATTAAGGTGGCTGGAGCGGTAATCGTGGGTCACCTAGTGCATATTTACATAATTTCTTAATCAAGTCGAGAAAAAAATCTTGGACCACATTTCATGTATGTGCATCTGTTTATTCGTTGGAACTCACCGCACAGGCAGAAATGGAAATGATATAGGAATTATATTTATATGCTAGGCATAAGCTATTTAAATGCTCCTTAATTATATGATGTTATGACTAGAGTGGCCTGGTGGGTAGAGCGCTTGGCTAATGATCGAAGTGACCCGGGTTCAAATCCGGGTGAAGCCTTTGGACGCCCCCGAACGAAAAATCCTCTGAGTGCGAGGCGGCCCAGGGAAAGGAACTGGGCCCCCTACCCTGAATGTGTGAAATTCACACGCCAATGGCTTAGTCCGTGGGTCCGGGTGAGCTCTACTCTCACCTATCCAAACCAACAATGGGGTTGAATCACTGAGAGTGAGAGATGACGAGAGTTTTCGGCGTGGTATCCGAAATTTAGACGAAATTATATTGAAATGTGTCGTTTTCGAATATTGGACTCGGCGTGACACCTTGTTATTTGTTAGAAACAATTAAATTATAACGAAATGTCATGTTCCATAAGGCTACGTATTAAAATTGCATTGATTTGGCAAAATAACAAATCGGTATGATGCAATTTTTTCACTTTATCAATGGACATAACTAATGAGAACACGTATGTAAAGTTCCACGCAAACTTCGCCATTTTCGAAGCGACCGATTTAAATGTGATCTTTCAATGATCAGTTCACTCATTCAACCAATTCATTGGGTCAGAACGTACCTAATTTTACCCAATAGCAGACTCAAATCAACAACAGATACACCCACTCCATTAAACCATGGCAAATAAAAGGTTACGTACGAAAATACGCCAACTGGCAACATGTATACCCTTGGTACTCCCAGAATTTTACTCCTTGAGGCCGATTACACTTTAACATAAGCAAATCCGATATTCCGATCCAATGCAGAGACGAATGATTAAAATGATGAACACAATGAGACCAACGAAATCGCTACGTGGAAACGATAGCCAGTCGACTCGACCCAAATCCAATGATTTAAAATTTAACTCATACTTTCACACAGACACGTTCAGTCAACAAATTATACCCAACACTACACTGGGAGGGTGGAAAGAAACTATGACCGGAGCACATATTTTAGCCTTTCACGCCACCTCCCAGCTTGAAGACTATTGAATAACGCTGTCACCAAGACTTACCGATATAGCATTTCCCTACGTGTGTTTTCATTCGACGGGTATTAACCCGATCAAAATTTTGAACTCTGCATTGAATTAATTACCACAACAAGCTACGTTTTCGCAATTTGAACTTCAAAGTAAATGGTGATAAATGTAAAATAGGATGAAACATGGGGGAATAGTATTTTTCCATATATTATTAACGCCATTTTTGCGAAAAACTGTCAATAAGAAGAGAATTTTCCCAGGAAAACGAGAGGTAACCAAATGTAGGTTAGTAAATATACAACTACTTCAATAATTGAAGCCAAAATGTGTTAAATGGATAGACAAGTAACTGCAGCCGGCTCCTATGCTGTAAACATGGTTACTTATAAACTATACTCGTATCTGCAAATTATGTATGTACCGTAATTATGTTCAAATAGATAATGCACGTCATTTATCCATGCCATATTTACTTCAAAACACAAACGGAAGGATGTTGTCACGCATTTGCTGTGACTCAAACAGTCGCTGGGAAACCACCAACTGCGAATGAAAAACGTTATTCGCAAGAGATGGATTGGCCCTATGATCTCTTTCGACGAGGGGTAGGAACTCATACTAGGAAGCTGCCTACGGCTTCGGAGATGAAAAGGGCAAGGAAGGTGCACACCTTGGGGAAGGGGTAGCGGGGCAGGGGAAAGGAGTGTTAGGGGAGCGATGGGGCTGGTTATGCTTGCACATGGCGCACGCTGTGTCGGCGACGGCAGCGCTAGGGCCCCGAGAGTGGCTAGACTGGCGGCCCGTGACGTCACACGCCGCCGCCACAACCTGTTCCGCCGCCACCACCGCCATCTCCAGTTGCCTCCGGTGTCCTCGAGACTCCGAAGAGTTCCCTCCCTCCCATCCCTCAACAACACGTTCAGAGGGAGGGAGAGGAGAGGCGGAGAATAAGCAGCGCCCGGGGCGCGTGTCGACCTCCAAGGGCCCCGGCCATCCCTCGTCCGGATGCCCAGATTCACACCACCAGCTTGTGCAACCACCTTACGCATAGCCATCGAGCGTGGAAAACGCGCTTGTGCGCGCAATTTGGTAATGTCGAAATATTTAATTCCGAACATAAACACTTTCCGAGGTTAGCGCCAAAATCGCCGGGATAAAAAGGAAAAAATCAAATCGAGGCACGATAATCGAATACAGCAACATATTGAGATGGTTAGAGTTTTTCCATCAAAGAATGAGTCGATACGAGTTTCATTTGCCTTCAATAATGTTCAAATTTATGAAAGCGTTTCAGGTATGCCTGATTTCGACTTACGTCGTACATTACCCGCTTGTGTTATATTTCTTTTCGAGAAATGGTCGCCATTTTTATCACCTGGAAGGACCTAGGGCGGAATACAACAGGCAAATCATGACAGGTGAGAGAATGGAGTGTATAGTATTCGCATCGACGAAGAAACGACTGCAGATGGCAGCACCATGGCAACCCAAGAAGTACTGCGGACGAGAGTCGACTGGCTACGTTGGTACGAACGAACGACCGACCGTGGCGTGAACGGGGGTTGAGGGGGAGGGAGGGATGGTGACTGCTCACCGCCGCAGCAAACAACCCTCCTTTCCCAATAATATCGCGGGGCTGGATGCCGCCGCGTTGCACCCGTGCGTGGAGGGGCAGGAGGAGGATGGAGGCAGGGTAGGACGGCGAGGGAGGGGAGGAGAGGAGGCGTGGAAAAGGGCGAGGGGGAGGGTCGTGGAAGGAGACAAGGGGCGCGGGAGGGGGGGCAGAAGGGAGATCACGTCCCGACTTCAGAGCTCTCTCGAGAACTAAAACACACCACAACAAAGTCTGGCTGTGGCCGTGCTCGAACTCATACATGTTTTTGATTTGACGGATTTATTTTTTCTCAATTAAAAAACGGCCATCTTTGACCTTTATAATTAAACAAGTAAACAATAAAATGTTTCAGAAAATTTACACGAAATAAAATCCAAGAAATTAAATAAAACAACAGTACTGAACATTACTATACAAACGACAACAAAACTGATAATTGGGAGTGAGGAGGTAATTATCTTCCCGAGGTGGTTGACGTAAATTCGACAGGGAAACAGTACATACTGTTCCTTTAAGTAATAAAAAAGGCTACTATAAACGAGGCACTTTATTGGACTGCCTGATAGATTGGTGATCACTGAAAATGGCGTCGCGTAAAGAAGAGAATTGCAAGAATATCTGCGCAAATGCATGAACGAGAGATGGGGAAAAAGCGTCAGCTCCTTGCAATTCCTTGCACACTTCCTCGTAATTTCTCTACATCAAACTGCACACTAAAGTGCCTCGAGTAAAACGGCCTATGGATTACGGAGGCCCCACCACAAAGTGAAATATATGCCACTTCTTTCATTTTCCGGTTTCTCATATAGAAACGTTTTCTCTATCTAAAAACTTTAACAAGACATGTCAACGCAACCAAATATTTCATGTAACCATATCACGTATCCAAGGAGTGTAGAATATTGTGAACATCAGGGGTTCCCAAACTGTGCAAGGGGTGGTTTAAGGAGGGGCAAGCCAGAAAAGCCGAATGATGAGGGAAGTGTGGCAATCATATTCTCTTACTGAGAGGGGTTCGACTGAGTTGCGAAGGGGTATGCAAGTCGAAAACATTTGGGAACCTCTGGTGTATATTAATCGTAGTGGCTTTTGCACTGGCCACAACGCCAAACGTATACCTTTACGTCCACTAGACATCAAGGGGATGAAATTTGCCGCGGAAAAATAATTTGACTTCGATCGGAATTCGAACCCGGATCTCCCAATTGCCAGTCAGGTGCGTAGGCCAGTTTACACCACTAAGCCATCTTAATTCACCCGTGAGCGTGACTGTGCACCATAGTATTTGGCTGCGCAGTGATTGGAAAATTTACGTCCATTACTTAGAATCCTATCCAAATAGTATCTACACGAACGTAACTTACGAATATTTGATGAATTTTCTTACAATACATTCGTGAAACTCAGCGAGCTGTTTGGCAGCTAGAAGCTATGCTATGAGTGTTCATCGTGAAATTAAGGTCATACCAATTTTTCATTTTCTAGTTACTTGTAGGGAAGCCTATATTCTATCTGATCCAGTCAACACAATCCTTCTTTGCCAAGCTATTTTTTTCACGAAATTAATTTGATATCACATGAGCTTAAGGCACTCAACGTTTCCGGTTCCTGGGGACCGGGTCCAAGACATTTTCCCGGAGCGGTAGGAGGGTAACCTGTCCCTTTAAATATGAGCCATTAAACTGGAGGGAAGAGGGACGTTTAAATGCCCAATCCATAAGGGCCGAAGAAAGAATACGGAGCTGAAGCTCTACAAAAAGACGCTGGTCCTCGTGGTGCTGTCGATCTAAGTAATTTTTCAATAGGAGAAGACAGAAAGTTGGCTTTTCACTCCTGTATATTACCCAGTGACATGATTGCTGATTAGGCTGATTCCTCTTAAGAGCTTGTCTTAACAGTTGCTACAACCGAAGTATATAATTCCATAGATCGTTTAAAACGCTACGGATAAAGATGAACAGGTGATGTAGACGCAAAATAATATGCTTCTGGCCGGTAACGAAATTTCCTTCGATTTTCTTTGGTAGTTCTCAATTTTATACATAAACAATTACATTGTTCCGTAAAGACGCACAATATCGCAAATATAAGCGAGTAACTGACCGTATACTTCCCTTCTCACCGAGGTAATGGGTTCTCATAAGGTTTCCACATTCTATCGCATAACCATGGAGAGGAAAATATATTGAAGGGGACTAGATTTCTGTTTGAATGACTCGTCAACCAACCACGATATTTTTTTTCATTTAACTTCTAGTCAACTGCATTCAAGACTCAATAGCTATGATGAGAATATAGGCTGCAATCCCTGAAGCCGAATAGAGCATTCGAGTCAAGGAGATGAAATCGCATCCGCCTCATGAGTCACTTGCGTCCTCACATCCTGCACAGGTTCAAGTCACTAGAGTTTGCTAATGATAACGTTGGAGTTATTTCGACGCACTTCAAACAGATCTGCTCCAGATCATTCATCCGAGAAAATACGATACACTACGGAACAGTTTTAAATATCAACCCAGGGTATGGTGCGCAGTTCACACAAGATAATATCAATGCAGCGACTTAAGAGGCTAACGCATTTACGAAAGAGAATATGATTGAACCTCAACATTACCATAGCTACGAGGTCAATGGCCTCACAAATCACTATATTATTAACCAGAATTGGGATTACCGAAGCTTGACGTCAAAAGAAGTATTATTCGTGGTTCCAAATTGAGCCCTTCCCGAATTAACCAACTGGAAAAATACCGAGCCCACTAATTAATGAAAGAACCTTGCATCTAAATCAATATTTGGTTTTGATTGCCATTATCTGGGTCTCCGGGCATCTTGCCGCTGAACCCAGACGGCTCGCTGGGCTCCTTCCTATCTGGGCATTTCGTGTGTGTGCGCAGGGATGGGGGCAGGCAAGTGACCGCTCAGAGAGGGCCCTCAAAAGAAGGGCGGCGGGAGGGGAGAGGGCTGGGACGGTCGGAAGCACTGGGGGGAGGGAGGGGAGGAGGAACCGAGGGTTCCGAGAGGAGAAGAGAGGGATGGTGAGCGAACAATGGGGCGAGTGAGGAGACGAAGGCGACCGCCAGGGCGGGGGGGGAGTTTCCTGGTGAGCAGTGAGCTCGTCCAAGGCCGAGGGAAAGAACTTTCTAGGGCCCGAAGATGAGCGTCCGACGGCACAAACACGGCCCCGCATGTGGCCGTCGATCCCCTCGATGAGGTACCCCAGAGAGTAAGCCAACACGCTGACTTCTCTAATTAGTCTAACAAAACTATTAAAGCCTGTCCCAGAGAAGCATGTACATAATGGCACGAGACAGAGAGTAGATGAGTGAGCAATGCTCCTTCAAAACTGCACTGACTGCGCGAAAAAATTCCCGAACAAAGCCCCTGATGTAACTTTGAGCATTCGCTCACGCGCGAGTACCCCGTGGTATTCAAGCAAAGTATAATTTCCACGTTTTCATTATCAACGCTAATTAAGCACTGCTCTCACTGGTTATATGCCTATTACTATATTAGGCCAGTCTGTGTAAAAAAACTATTGTTTAACATTAATGTTATGTTTGCAAGTGGAAGGGGAGACTTAGTTGATAATAAATACATACCGGGGTACGAGGAGTTCAGTATTATTTTTTTTAAACAACGATCAAAGTAAATGATTTATAAATAATACTATGCTCATTGTTATTATTTTTTAATATAATTATTTCAAGATTAGTTTTAAAATATTTTTGCATTTTTATTTAAAATGATGTGAGGAATGGATGAAATTCATGCATACACATGCTTGTGTATGAATATATGAAAATACAAAAATATTTTTTTAAACTTATCTTGAAATAATTATATTAAAAATAATAACAATGAGCATAGTTTTATTTACAAGTATAACACATTTTGTTCTAAAAAGATCAATACATAGATTTTTTTAAACACTGACGATTAATTTTTACTTTAAATTTGAAAAAATTCGTTTTTAAAACAAAAAATTATGTAAATTATCAAATATAAATTGTTTATTAAAAAATTAAAGCACAGATAAAAGATTTATTGTAAATTTTAGATTTTATTATTAATTTAATTTTTGTGTAATAAAAAATGTTGATTTTTCCGGAATTTTCCGATATTTCTGAGCAATTAAAATAGTCATATTGTTTATATTTCGTCGAGATACCCCAGAAATATTTAATGAAGGTTCTACGTTGCTCAGAAGCCGAGATATTGCAAAATTTTGCTGCACGCTCGAATTTGAAGTTCCGTTTTCAGAAGTTTGCTCGAAGCTCGAGCTGTTTCCCACACCATGCCTCCATAGGGCCGCTGCACGAGTACCTTCACTTTGAAGGGCTCGTATGCCTTGTTCATAATACAAATTGTGCACTGAACATTTGCATATGAAAATATAGGTTTTGCTTTGAAATCTGTGAAAAATTTGGCTCTTAATGTTTATGAAAAATGGAGTTATGATTTTTTTTAAATGCTATCTCCGTTCCTACTAGTCATAGAGGTTTCTTTTTTTTAATTCGTGTTTGTTTACCAGCTTCCCATTGCACCCATTTCCTAGAGTGTAATGTAAAAAACAACAAAGTTATTCCATTTGTTTATAAGCAAAAAAACGCCCCTCCTTTAAACGGTATTTTTAGCAATAATTGAGGAATAAATGGATGATTAATTTAATTACCTTACAGTTCTACCCTTCAAGAATCCATTTCTCTTTGTAAAATATCTGTAGCAACATCACCTGGGCAAGTGGAATTGTTTAAAATTTTGCCCTCCCGGATAAATAATTAACATTTTTCCAAAACAATAAAACTGATCTGGCTGAACTTTAGCACAATTAAAAAGACCCACAATGGTTACAATTTAAAGGTAATATAAGACACAGGGTCGTCATTGTAAAAGTTATTAACAATTAAAAAACACTGCAAAAAGAGGGTTTTTTTAACTATATTTCGTTAAATTATTTATCGATTTTGACTAATAAAAAATTGAAAGGTTTTTTTAATACCTACAGCTTCCACATACCAGATTTTCTCCAAAACGCAACTAGAAAATTAGATGATCAGAAAACTGAATTTTGCGACATTCACCGTTGTTTATAAAAAATAGGACTGAACTCATCACCGTACCCCGGTATGTATTTATTATCAAGTCCCCCCTATCACTAGCAAACATAAAATTTCTGCTAAACAATAGTTCACGAAAACGATTAATTTTCTTTGCACAGACAGGCCTATATTGAAAGTAGGAGCTGATCGGGCAACGGCCTGCCATAATGGAAACACTGACTACCGAAGCCTGTTCCCACGAGGCATGCACATACTAGCTCGAGTAGATAAGTGAGAAATGTTCCTTCAAAACTGCATTGACTGCGCGAAAACATTCCCGTAAAAAAATCCGCTGAACACGACGTTGAGCACTCGCTCACGAATGTATACTAGCGAAAATACACGACTCGCGTAAACAGACTTTTATCTAGGTAAGCTTGCAACCCACGTGAGTCAAAGGTAAAGAGAAATTACACTTTTTCACTTATAACGCTAATTCAGCTTACAGTATAAGCCAGTCGAGCAACGACCTGCCACGATGGGAACACCAGTTACCGCTCAGTCAGTTAAGCATCGTTGGCCAAGGCTCGAATTCGGAAGGTTGATCCTCCGAATCGCAATTGCCCATCTGTAAGGGGCGGACAGTAAATACGAGATGACCTTAGCTGGCCAAGTACTACGTAACACCAGTGCTTCCATGAGCCAGTAAAAAAACACATCATTCGACGAACAGGTTTATCAAATATTCCCACTAGACTGATTCCTTTTGTCTATAAATAAATGCAGGAATTAGCTATTTAATAGAAGACTAAGAACAATACCTTGATCGATTCCTCATTTTGACTATTATTTAGTTTCCTGAAATATACGCATTACCATACTTTCCATAAAAAAGATACAAACATGGCAGATGATACGTGTCTTTTTCTGCATGTCACCTATTTTCGTCTTATCTCACACAAATTCAAGTTCCATACCATCCAATGTTCGCAAGCATACCTTCCTCTTCCCCACACACCATAGGCCAACGGGTACAAGGCTCGCAATTACACCAACAAATTAATGCATAAAAGCTCCCTTATACAACATCGTGAACGCACAGAACTTAGGGGGAATGCATTAACGAGCGTCCAAAAAAAAGCCAGTGATTCGATCGATTAACGTTTGTACTGGATTCAGTTAATTCATCTAATCGCTCAATCATATGTTCGTGTGAACAAACCTAAATTTTCCTCGGTATGAAGGCCTCAAACGCAGGCGATATAGATGAATGAAAGAGTAAGTTGACTGAGGTGGAAGGGGGTTAAGGTTAATGAAAAGGACAAAGTAAAATTACTAAGGACAGAATCAAGGAAAAGGGCGGTTTCTCTTCAGGACCCCACATACATTTGGGATGATCGCTGAAAACTTGAATGTCGGCTTTGAACGATCACCAGAGAAAAACAACCCTGACGTTATTACTGCTGTGACATTATTTGTGATTCATGGTGAATACCGACAACTTCCACCAGGTCCAGCCTGACACTATTATGTTTATAATTTGTGATGCTATTATTTTTTGTGACTTTATGATGTGATTTTATTGTCACCATACGAAATCGGCAGATAATACGACAGGGGGAGGAGGAAAAATTTTGAAGAAGAATTTTAAGATCCCCCCCTCCTTAAAAAATGCACAACCACAGCAGATTAAGAGAAAAACAAAAGTTCTTAAAAAATAAATGATTATTCGTTTTCCCTACCCGTTTCCCTCACTTCTGACACGGCAAGAGACCTAGCAAGCCCCTTCCATACGTCTCTGCGGTGGATAAGGCCATATATAACAGCTTTATTATCATTAAGATTAGGAAAACGAGCGCGTAATTTATTCCGAGTTCCTCATTCCACCAAGGAAAACGACAGGATATGGATAACAACTAATTCGCACATAAAAATATTCTAACGGGTTCTTGGTTCGAGATCTTGCAGTCCAGTAGCCGATGTCGACGATACTCCACATTCCCTCGCCTCTTCAAGCTTTACAGAACTTTAGCATAGATGAGCTAAAGGGAATCTTTCACTAACCTTAATTATTTGTAACATAACCTTGATTCGATCCGCCACGCACTTTTTACTCACGTCGATTTGGGGCGGACTATTCCCAAAGACGCATGCTCCACGGAAGTAGGCACGCTCCCAAAAGAACATTTGCTTCACAAAACGTAACAATTCCGACTGGGAACGTGAAGAGGCCTTATTATGCGATATAACAAAGCGTTCGGTCACTATGAAGAGGTAATGAGCAGCTTTCCGCTTTTGATATAATTATCCTCAGCGCTCTTCTTACTTCACACAGACTTCGTGCTCGCTAATTGGGGTGGGACAATTTCCGTTCGAGATGGAACCACTGCAATAAGATTTATCGAAGGAGCTATGTAAATGAAACACCACAAATGCGTTTATTAATTAATGAAATATGTTTTGATTCTACGAGGATGTCGTAACCATTTTGTGACATTCACAATCGTCAAAATTGGTTACATATTAACGCATGAGATTCAAGATACCAACAATAAAGGATAAAATTAAGATTTGGATACTACACGTTCTTCCCCGCCACTTTCAAGGTTTGAACCCGGGCTCTTGGGGTGGTAGCTCAGTACGTAAGATAGCACAACGAACACTACCCACCGCAAATATAATCTTAGTCACTTATGCAAGCAAATCAAAGAGCGACTTCATTATAATTCTAATTAATATTACCTGATACCATACAAATTGTCTCAGCCTAACGCAGAATAGAAATAATGACCGAATTTGCTTTTAAATACGCTTGACTCACCTATTATGCTCTCAATGTCATAGACCGACAGTTGATAACCGTGTCCATCGAGGAGAACTTCGTCAGCAGTGCCTAGAAACGCCAGCCAATACCCTCACTGAGCCAACGCCCGATTTCGATCCCAAGGGAGTAAGACCCAGGGTGGACTGTCCCACGACTAGGCTTTTCTAAATCCGTAACCGTAATCACTTTCTAAATTTATTCTGTCGAGATACCTAAAAATAGAACTAACGACAGCATATACTAAGATTGAATATGACGTTGACGTCAAAGACATGGCTCCCCCCTCACCTATGCCCACAAATCATTTTTAATACTACCTTGTCATAGTTAAAAATTAATTACATCCCGTTAGGAACTTTTATGTCTACCATTTAACGAACTTGAGTAGCATTCAAGTTTCTTTTTAAATCTTTCCTCAAGCAGTCGGCGAGGAATGGAAATCAAAGACACGAGTACAACGTAGACACTTAACTGCAAACCGCTGACGTGACTAGGGCGCGGTTCCCCACGTCATGATTGAACAAGTGAGTCAACATATTTTCATGATGTCGGGCAATTATGCGGATATCTACGGAGACAACGCAACGAAAAATATGCTTATTTTCTTAACCATAAGGGCCCACGAAACAGTAAGGGCTAATGTAATAAAATTAAGCAGTGAAACAATATGCACACCGACTGGTTTACCCGAAGAGCGTTAACAAAAGACCTATTTTGGCATAAAGTAATGAAATGAACTCGGAAAAGTATAATTCCATCACATTTGCAGCAACTTACAAGCACAAAAGATGAGTTATTGCCCCCTTTGGATTTTACTACAGGAAAAATTGATAAAAAGAACAGAATGTAAAAGTTATTTTGACGGGAATAAAATAAGTAACACAACAATATATCACGAAATGTTACAGTGACGATAAAAAAATATATTACGAAGCTATTCCTAAAATCCTATTAAATGAGATTAATGAAATCAAATCGTGACAAAGAAAGAGATGGCAAAGAGCAGAAGAGGCAAAACGACGACGCAATAACGATTTTAAAACGACTGAGGTACACGTCACTTCTACGCATAAATTAGAAGTTAATACACAGAATATACAGAAAATCTTGAAAGAGTGACAACGAGAGGCTAGTGGAAAATAAACAAGGATTTAAAGGCGAAGCCCTTGGGACCTTCACCGAGAAAAACACAACGCGGATATTTAGACGAGAACGAATCATTGTGGTCTTACTTGAGAGAAATAACCAGAGGAACAGCCACCTGTAGAATCTTTAAAGGGGAAAATCGGGAAAATTGTAACACGTAGCCATCGTCCTAAGCCATTTTTTACAGAGCAGTGGTGAAAAATACACGAACGCACCAAATGCTTAGTTTGAGTGGTATGACAACATCCCAAGAAGGAGTCAGCGATAGCAGTACCAAGATAGTACAGCTAATAATGTTCCGGGGGCTGTGCAGGTAAGCAAAACCTGAACTTGGCGGACAGCGGTAAGAAGATTAGGAGTCCCCGAGCTATACATATGACTTCGACACGCAGGTCGAGTGTTATATTTGGACAAGACCAAAATACAGACGATGAGTGTGGCGGGGAGCCAATCGCAAGATAGCCGGCAAGAGATGTGGAATTAGAATTAATTTATAGTCTAAACAACCGGCAACTTTCCCTGCTACCCGTTGAGTACGTGTAGCAAACAGAGACATCAAGGAAAGGTAAAAACACAGAGAACCTATAAGGTAATTAATCTTGTGTCGCTAAGTCAGAGGCTTGGTGAATCCAAAATAAAAAAAGCTTAAACTAAAGCAATGATGTCAACTAAGCATTAACCATTTCCGAAGATTCACGAAATCAAACGAAAAGTCTTCCCAAAAACAGCAACACTCTTAGAAGCAGTCACAAAATATAATTTACCTTATTGATGGCAACGGATTACGGAGTACTACCCCTTACTTTCAAGACGACGAGAATTTTGACGACGAAATACACAAGCTATGCACAAGTTATGACCAACATATGTGAGCATGGATATCATGCGGTTCTTAGCGAGGAAAAATACCGCAATCTAATTGATATCACTAAAAAATATTACCACCACAAATTTTTGCTCCGTCTCGCAAAGCCATGTTATTTTTAAATTACCTACTCTAAAACTACGAACAAGGCATCAACGGCAACGGCACGTCGTATGGAGTCTACACGCTGACCTGTGTGGACAAAATCCTCCGAGCGGTCCCTCGCCACATGATTTCCGCTGCGCTCAGAAAGTGCCACAACAGCATTTCATGCGGCACACACCGCCTAACTGTTTTATGGCTCGGGGCCGCACCACGTGACCCCTTTGTTACGGCTCGGAACAATGCCGACGGATTTCTTCCACATCCCAGCAGGACGGGAGGGAAGACCTGCTGGGATGCTTAAGGAACGGGGAGATGCACTTCCTTCGTAAACCATATTCCGTAGGTCTATGACGGGAGGGTCGGAAAGGAACACGTAACTCCAGTTTAATTTAGCAGATACGATGAAGCGTCTGGTGAACGCATAACACAATCAACCCCGAAATCACGAAAGACCACGAGGCAAATCATAACTTGTACTACGACGCGAGGCATTACGGCGACAATTACAAAACTCAACCGAAGTTTACACTGATTGGACACAATTAGGTCACGTGAAAGGCAAAAGGATCATCTACCACACGACATCTCAAAGTGGAGGGAAAGGAATACTGATGTAAGCAATGGTAAAAGTGAACAACCCTGCAATGAAACATTTTGGATTCGCCAGACGGTGCAGTGAACTGCACTGGAGTTTTTTACACGTCGCATATACTTCGTACCCTGCAAACCACCTCAAGCGTGAATGAGATTGAATTTTCACCAATGTGCACTACACTCTATGCTAAAAATTTTAAAGAAACTATAAAGAGTATTAATACATTATGCAAATATGCTCGCACAGAAATAAAAGCTGGAAAGAAAGCTTGCGAGACGAGCTGTTAGCACGATAATACTCAGCGCATTGGCTTCGAGGCCGACATGAGATAGACGAAGGACATAATTATTGCTCTATATTTCAGCCACCGCTCACAAATATAAACAATAAAGGCCAAATTTACAAAAAGCAACAAGTATTAAAGGGTAACTCAATGAGAGTATTAATTATCCAATTAAATAAAGCTAAAAGGAGATCCGCTTCATTTAATAGAAATCTTTGCGAAAGGTTAGCGTGACGGAGTAACGGGAGAAACCAGAATGGTAGCCACAATCTAGTCCTCGACGAACGCAAGCGAAAGTAAAGGCAGCACACGAGAAGAGTCACCCAGCGCAAGTTCATTCCGTCGAACGTGCACACCGCGAACGATGCCCGAGCAAATGACAAAATTCCACATCTACCCGGCAAACCATCCCAAGGATTTCAGTTAATGGACTGCCTTGTGGGCTGGGAATAGACCCGAAGACCTTCGAGAACGGACAACCCACCCCAGGACCTCGCGTTTGGGTAGCTAATCCTCAATAAAGCCTTCACCCTTTCTCCCAGAGCCAAAGTAGCAAACAAAAATATATCCATACGAGAAGGCGAAAAGTCTGAAACGTGGGCGAGACAGCCCGAAGTGACGAAAATTGACCATTCTGAAGACTTGGCTCCACGCGGCCCGCCGTATCTCCGTGAGGTAGTTATTTCCCTAGTGCGAGATATTTCCCAAGTCAACATGGAGACCACATTAGAATTTTATTTTTCTAAATCAGCGTCTGTAAGAATTATGAAGTAATTATTGTAAACTTAATGGCGCAAGAATAAGTAATATGTGTTACTCATTCTCAGTGATTAAATAAATATATCCACATAACTTGACTCATTTTATAGCGTCGTATGGTGAAAACGCCTTCACAACAGAAGGTTGTAAAAATTGATGCGCTGAGTAATTGATTAATTTTTATAAATAGTTGAGAAAGCAAACAAAAAACACACCGTTAGTTTTTGTTAACCAAAAATCCAGCCGTTACAAATTCCTAATGTTTTCAGCATTCTCCCACTGGAACGCACAGCCGAGATATTCCATCCCATTTTAACAGCTTACATTTTCAAGCAAATTGCTCGAAAAGTAGTACGGCACGGGGTTACTATTTTGATATCGTGGGAAAGATGGGAGTTTTTTCTTTAAAATGAGGTCAAATCCATAAAATTCTATGCGAAGCGATGCCTCGCCCTAACTACCTTAACACGCGAGACATAACATCGCGTCCCCAATCACAAGTGCCCCGAAACAGTGGAGAGGGTGGGTCGTTGGAGTTGACTGGGATGGAAACTTCACCCGATGCACCCAAAATGGCCAAATTATATCCAAGAGCTGCTTTTGGATTCAATGAATGAAAATCCTATCCGGATAACTTCAATAGTACGCATAACTAAAATCTAAATGCCATTGATAGCTGGTGCGCCAAATGGAAACTGCGCGTGAATCCTGAGAAGTCTGCTGCAATATCCTTCTCCTTAAAACGCAAAACCATCTCCTTACCTACGAACTTTCCAAGCACCCTATACCTTATGTTAGTTCCCACAATGACCTAGGGGTTACCTTTGATCAAAAGTTGATGTTCCATGAACATATTTCTGGTATTTCTAAAAAGGCAATGTCTATAGTGGGAATTCTCTATCGGCTCAAAGAAATAACGGGCCCATTTGCCCTAAAATCTGTGTTTCTTGGATGTGTACTACCCATCCTAGAATATTGCTCTCCCATCTGGTCAACTGCGTCCCCCACCACTCTTAAATTACTCAACCGCCCCCTTAACTTCTTTTTAGCCATAGTCCGTCATCGCGTGCCCTCCCTTAGACATAGCTCATGTGAAGAAATCTTATCATCTCTTGGCCTATCACACCTCTCCCTTCGGCGGCTGACTTCGGACCTTAAATTCCTGCACTCCATCATGAATGGGTCCTTCCGCTCTGATCTTCCTCTTTCCTATTTTTCACTCCGCATCCCAGCCCGCGTCACTCGCAATATGAGTCTGTTACACACACCCAAATTCCGTCTCTCCATTTCCCAACGATCACTATTCTACCGCCTACCTTCATCTTTCAATGCCCTAACTAATAGTCGCCCCACCCTTGACCTTTTCTCCTCACGCAACGTCTTTTTCTCCCAACTGAAACGTAATGCGTAACATTCATGTCATCTTCGCCTCATTCTTGTCTTGTTTATATTTTGAATTCTGTTTTGTTTCTACTACTATTGTTTTTTTTTAATTTATTCTGTTTATGGAACCCAATGTAAAGGCCTTAGTTGCTGTTTTTGGAGTTTTTGATAAATAAATAAATAAATAAATAAATAACTAGCACGAGTAAGGCAATTTTTATACGATGTTCATCAATAGATACACGGACGGTAGATCAGTGTGGTATTCGGTATTATTATAATGTCCGACGGCGTACGACCTTTACACCTTGACGCCATTCTAAGCATCCATGTATTCCACTTCGTCAAAGTTCGACGAAGAAAGTTCATCCACGAAGTCAAACATATAAACTACTTTCTTTTGTCAAATCAAGATGTCAAGATTACAGTTACAAAACCAGGAAATATTTTATTAACTTCGTTCCATGGACGATAGTATGTTTCGAATCCAGATATGTATAATGCCCATTAAATGCTCTAAAAATGTTTCCTAGAAGATGAGGAACGCAAGAAACTTAGATAATATAAAACCGGAATGATATTGGACATAGACAGAAGGCTACCGCATTGGGAAAAAGTCAAAGGAGATATGGCGATTATTGACGAGGAGTGCCATGAGATTTTGGCGTACGAAGGTGTGTGGTAGCATTTCAAAATACTAAGAGCCGGGAAACGCCCCGAAAAGCCATAAAAATGCTTCGAATGTCGTCCGTTCACCTCGGAGCTTGCCCGGCAGTCGATTGCCGCTTGTCACTTAAGGGGAACATTACTTAAAAGTATGTGTCACCACACCCCAGTCGGATTCGGGAGTAGAAAAATGGCAGGGATACACCCAACGCAATCCGAAGGTTTAAAGCGCAAGGAAAGCCGCCCGGATCGCGAGAGAGCGCCACGTAAAATAATAAAATTTAGATAAATAACGCCAAGTAAAATTAACAAAAAACAACATAAGAATAAAAATTAGGGAACTAGACTGTATAACAGACATTTAAAATTTCATTTTTCCCGCAAACGATAAGAGATCATAACAGCTGCCAATGAGACATTTCACTAGGTTTGTCGATAGGTGGTGTGGATCTTAGTATTAGTAGTACTCCCTTATACTTGAATCCTTATCTGTTACCTAGTACTAACAGCACGCCGTGCATGTTTTCAGCATAACTCTTTGAGGCTCTGTCCATTTGTGTAGTTGCAAAATACATACATACGAACGGTCGTTCTCTATTGGGAGCATATCTGTAGTGTAGAGCATGCTTGTGAGCCTTCACCTCGTGACAAGCATTAGCGATATATGCTAATTCATAATTAGTCGTAGTTACACTAACTTTAGTGTATAGTGTAAAGCATGTTGGTGACTACTCACCCCCTGCCACACACTCTTCTACATCTACAAAATACCCTGCAAGCCACCTCAGGGGTGTGTGGCAGGGGCTGAGGTGGATCCCCTTGAGGTGGATTGCAGGGTATTTTGTAGATGTAGAATAAAAATGAAGCAATAGTAGCGTCGGGTGACGTGGAAACAATCGTGGACCCCTGGCTACAGCAGACCACGGAAAGGCAGACAAGGGCAAAAGTATTAGAGAGGCGAGACTGGGAAACAATCGTTGGAAGATACAATTTTCCATAAAAAATTCTCGTACAAAAAGAATGAATGAAACTAACGGGCACATTAAGTAAAACGCTCTTAGCATCATTAGAACGGGTTTTCCTCACTCCTCTTTCGGCTACACAGTACCTACCACCACTTATCCACTATGACTCACTCAATTTTTACAGATTCTAAAGAATTACAAATAACAGATAATGATTGCAACGGATTAAGGACATACAAATAAGCACTGATGTATATCAATTCCTATAAGTAAAGCAAGCAAGCAAAATATCCTATTAGTGTTAATCAGCAAATTAAAAAAGTTTTAGACAGCGATGTAATGAACTACACTGTCTATCCGACCAGTCTTAATGACCTACTACGCCAAACAAGGGAGAAAAGAAGTAACTTCAACACTTAATTTCCGAAAATTTCTAGCACGTATCAAGGAATCTCGATCGACAATTTGCTTGATATATTGGCAGTTTTAAATTTGTATAGCACTTACTAATTTAATTACGATATAGGTATTTTAAATTTCGTTTGATGATACTATAATACAATGAAATTTTGCATAGTTAGCAGGAGTACTGGATGAAAATAGTACGTAAAAACTTTCCTCAAACTCCGCGCTTACATTGTGCCGACTTGAGCGAACGATCACTAAGTCTATTTCTCCCGTAAAAGAAGCTTCCAACGCTTCTTCCTTCTCCACCCTATCATTCACTCCTCTCGTCTCCCTCCCTCCTTTTTCAACAGCTTTAAAGACCTAAATTTAGATCTTTCATCGACTTCTAGTTAAAGTGAGACTCCAGGAAGGACCCGGAACATAAACTTTCTGCAGCACGCAGTCAGTACAAGACCGCTCAACTGAACATCTATAAGTGAAACATAATAGCAAGAACGGTAATAACGACAACTGAAATCAGGGATAGCTATTAACGGAGGAAACATTATTGTATGTATGTACAATGTCATTCGCAGCGACTCAGGCAGGGTGAATCACAAGGATGCCAAATTAATGCCGAGTTCGTTCATCATATGAGCTTATGGAGTGATAAAAAATATGGCAAAAAGCCATGAAGAATAAAGATGCTTTTCGACGAGGTGGTAAGCGTTATTGATTGAACAACGCATGTCAGCACAACCAAATAAAAAGCCAACTGCAGATACATAACTGCACGAGGAAAAAGCGATACTCTCTCCGGACAATTTCTACCATCACCAGACAAAATGCGCTTACGGTACCACAAAAAAATACAACCAGTACTCTACAATTTACGGTCTCTCCTCCCCGAGAATAAAACAATACCTAGTGTAACCAGGTGAAGTTATCTCGCCCACCGAGCAGCTAATAAACTTCGACGTCTATGGGCACTAAATATAAATCCTACCTCGCATCTTGAATTTCATGCGACTATGGCGTTCGCTTCATTAGTTGGAATGGTCTCCTATTATTCACTCGCGCAAATGCGAAGAAACTAATTGGAATCGCAATACAATTCTCATAGAGGTTGAATAAGACTTCCACAATTGGCTGTTAACACAATCACCAATAGCGCTTCAAAAAAATAACACAGCTAGTTATACTGACACTATGGATAGGCCAAGCCTCGCACAATTTCACAGATCAATGCACGTGATAAGGTTCTACATGAGGTCAATAACAGGATAGTAAAAAGCAAAATGAAACAAACCGTATGGCCAGGGGTTTCCTTTAAGCTTTGGTTTGTTTCCAGGAGGGATTTCCAACGAATGAACGGCCAAAAACATGGTGAAAAGCATACGCAAGTCACCCATAGTAGTTTTAAATGAATGATGGATCACTCAGTTTTCTCTACAACTAGAAGGTGCAGCTAATGCTCAGAAGGCTATAATTACCCTTCATCTCACCCTCCTTCCAGCACATCGACTTTTCATCTACCTCACCAGCGACTTTCTTTAAACCCCCCTTTCACCCATATCCCTTCAAAGTGAAGCGATGAACAATATTAAATCTCTCACGCATACAAACGAAGGGATAAAGGCATTCACGGGGAAAGGATACATTGAATAACATAAAAAAATCGACACTTGCATTTACAAGTTTCAACAAAGCAGGCAACCAACAAAGCACCACACCTTGTTGAACCTCTTCCAAACCCCTCCCTTGGTTTCCAAAACGCGCGTTCCACCACGATGATATGGTCTTATGGTATCACAAAAATTTGGGTTTATCACAAAAAATAAATGGTAATGAGAAAAGAAATTAAGAAAAATTACATTGTAATACACAAAATGGCATTCGATGAAAATGCTGCAATCAACACTCCGAGCTCAAGGGTGAAAGGGTAAGATTCTTACTTCTTCCTGAACGAATATCTTTTTACAGATGAAAAGGTTTTTTTTTCCTTTCAATTCACCCAGCACTAGGTAACCTCCACATCTACAAAGTACCGTGCAAGCCACCACTAGGGTGTGTGGCACGGGGTGATTCCACACCAGGCATGCAGCACTCGTCCCAGCACAAATCAGAACCTCGCACGCTCCCCCGGCCGCTAGGCGCAGGCCATGATGCAGCCAGGAGAACAGTTCGCATTCCAACCAGAAACTGGGAGAGTGATACGGAACTGAACATGCAGAATAATGCTATATACAAATCTAGTAGTTAATATTACTAATTCTGTTAATTTCTGAATGCTACGAGATGCTACTTCATGATGAGAACAAAATAAAATAATGCCGGACATATCAAGCGGTGTGAAGTGTTAGTAATGCTGTTGTGTTATTAAGCACAAGTGAAAATTCTACTTTAACTATTGAGGGTGGGAGTTTCATATGTAGTTAGAACGGATAGTGAGTGTAACGGTTAGTTTTAATGCATGTTGGTGACTACTCACCCCCTGCCATACACCCTTGTGGTGGCTTGCAGGGTATTTTGTAGATGTAGATAACTGGTGAGGAATCAACCTCTGGCACACACCCACGACACATGACTGTAGATGTTTAGGTGCCAAGCTCCATGACTTAAAATACTATTTCGACAAGGTTTTAGCGGGTTCTAAGGATATTAGCCACCAATCCAGCGATTAAAAACTACTATTCATGTTCGAGATGATTAAACGGAATTAAAGGGCTTTGAAAAACCATTAAAGGAATAACGTTCAGATATTCTGCCACGCTGAAGAACAGTGAAAATTAAAACAGCGACCTCGTAAATTTATCACGTAAAGTTGCAACTATTTCTCATTTCCAAGTCGTCATATTTCCCTATTTTTAAGTCAGAAGGCATGAATCTATCAGGAAATTTTACTGAAAGAGGTACATCTTAATGCAAGTGACGAACAAAGGTGAATTCTGATTTATAAACACCACTCTCAAGTCTAAATCATCTGAGAAACTTTTGAGCTTCCAAGCTCATGTTCACAACGTATCTACATCTACAAAATACCCTGCAAGCCACCTCAGGGGTGTGTGGCAGGGGGTGAGTAATCACCAACATGCATTACACTATCCCCTAGAGTTAGTGTAACTACGACTAATTATGCATTAGCTTGTTAGTATACTTGGATTGAAACGAAAACAAACGCAAATGCATAGTGACCACAGCAGAATGTCAACATCAATGCCTGGTCACAGTATCATTTCTACATCAATACCCTAAAAACTACCCGGAGGTTGTCTACATCTACGAACCACGTATAAGACACCAATATTATAAAATATGTTTTGAAATATATTTCGCTCTACGCTTAGACGTAGAGTGACAATAAAATCATTCGTAGGGCAACATGGGCTAAGAGATCCAACAAAGTTAGTAGTTCCAATCATGAGCACCCAGGTAGAAATGATTAAATCTCCTACGATTCTTATATCTTAATGCCAATCGAAGACTATCACAACCATATCGAGGGGGCACTGATGGCGGCGCTAGAACCTACATCATTTTCAAAGCAACCCATTTATGGCAATCCCCCAGAATGTTGGTATAGTTTAATGCATGTTGGTGAATACTCCTGAGGAGGCTTGGAGGGTATGTTGTAGATGTAGATAACCCTGCACTGTCCCGATTTCTAAGGTTGCTCCCCTGACGCGAAATATCACGAGAGCTCGTTGCTCACACAAACTCCTGCGTAAACACTGGCGTCGACGAAAACAAAACCGAAGTCTCCGCGCATGCGCAGAGGCAAAACCGAAAGCGAAGGGAGAGCCGGGTCGACTAAATGGGTCCATCCGAAATTCAAGCGCACAGTTCGCCTCAAAAATAGAGTATATTTCGGCACTGATTTCGGGAAGATAACTGAAAGAGGAACCGCGGAGAGCGGTCCTTGACGTTGATAAACGCCACTACGTCCACAACCTAACCCCTCTCGCACCAACAGTCACGCCACTTTAACTCAAAAAGACTAGAGCAGTCATGCATTTGGCTTTTGAGAGCGCGACGACCTCCCGGACTCAATATACCACCGCCCCGAAACTCTTCCCCCTCCCCTCACAGCCAGCCAGCGTCCAATTCCCAATTGGCTTCCTCCCCCCCCCCCCCGATCCTCCCTCCCGTTCGACACCCCTCCCCACCCTCCTCCATCAACTCACCCACGCGGTCCCCACACCCTCCGCTCCCGCTGTTAAGCTACGCGATATTTTTAGCCGTACGTGTGAAATGCCTTGACAGTCCATTATTAAAGCATGTTAGCCACTCACTGGGAAAATCCGGAAAAGGGGGGAATCCCTGGCCGGGTGGACCAATATCCCCGTAAATTTGCTCCACATGACGGAAGCGCCATCGGGCCCGAGAAAGCACTCGGATTATAATGGACGAATTAATTTCTCATACATGCGAGTTTGTTTTAGAGCCCACACCACACATTGATTCGCCAAGGATGATGCCACAAAATGTCCGCCGCATTAAACAATAACACTGCTGTGCGCGAGACGAAATCTAAATATTCTTACGGCTTACACCATCGGATACTGGAACGTTTCAATAACATTGTGGAAATCCCATTCACCAGTCGGTGTATTGAGTTCATCATCATTTCCAATTTCACCCGATTCTCAATTGTATCATCAACAAAATTCCCACATGGCGAAGGTTACCCGAAAACTGACATATAACTGAAACACGTGCTATAATTTGACATTTTTAATATGGTGTGAAAATATAGTGGCTGTAAATTATCAAATAAATAAAAGGATTAGACTCTAATACAACATTATTAAAAGGTAAACCTAGATCGATTGAGCTCATAACTGACGATCAGCTAATCAAAGCTAATATTGTTTTGCAAAAAAAAAGACTAAGGTTTTAGATACCACATTCTACAGATGGGAGCATATCCTTCAAGCAAATAGCACGTGATGTAACAAAGTTCCATGTCTTTACATAAAGCTCTATCGTTTTCCATTATATAGCTTATGGCCATTTCCTTGTTGTATTTTCTACTGATAACCTCCCTACGGCAAAGAGTGCACGGTATGGGGTGAATCCATATCATTCATGCATTATCAAGTGATACGCCACTGAAAGCTAAGAAACTGGTGACGTTGTCATAAAATGGCTAATCTACAATTAAACTATAAGCTTGGCGAGGCTAACTACGGCCACGCATGCACCACGTCACACTTTGCAGGCGAGAGTCTTCAAAAGTTTAGTATCGGGCATTGGTTTTCCAAAAAAATTCCCAAGAAAAAGGAAGACGTGAATAGCAATCATTCTGGTCAATCACGATGGTGTAAAAATGTAGTAGAGGGCATTAACCCTTAATCACCAAGTTCTTTTCGATATGCCTGCACTGCAAAGTGATGGGCCGAGGGAAAACGTCCAAAAGCCACGTCCACTAAGGGAGGAAAATATAAATCAAGTAAATGTTAAAGAGCACACTAAAAACACTAAAAGCACCCTGGCAACGAGAAGGGCGTCCTCTCGATTGAAAACTGGGTAACGGCCGTTTTACACGAGGCACTTTATTGCACAAACTGATGCATGTATGGATATGCATCGAAAATTGCGTCGTGTAACGCAGTGAACTACAAGAATGCATGCGCACATGCACAAACGAGGGATGGGAAAATAGCCCCGGCTCTAATTCTGTGCTCGCGCTCACGCAATTTCTGTACATCAACTTCTGCAACTGCCCCGTGTAAAACGGCCTTAATACATGTTGCACCATGGACTCTTTACACATAAATACAATCGTATCGATATTAGAATTCCACGTTACAAGCAACCTTTACATTAGCGCCGAATGGTTACTAGACAGAAAAATGAAGAAATCTTAAAACTCATAATACGCAAGTCTCTCAATGAGAGGCTGCGTTTTAATCCGACAAGTAAAGAACGTTCTAAGAAATGTGATCAGCGACTATCCAATTGTTTGGACCGCTGGCACACAACGGGTGAACTAAACCGTGTTTTCCTCCAACACATTGTTCCCAGTTGTCGCCTGCGTGGATATTCTGTACGGGGAATAAATCCCCATTTAAAATTTCCGAGAATCAAACCAACTTGCAGTCACTTGTTCTAAACCAAGCAAGTCGGATATTCTCAGAACACAAGCTTTCACTACAGCATTACTTCTACCTAGCATTTCGTTAACTTAAAATCAAATTGCTATTCTCCGAAAAAATGAGGCAGGTCATAATCTTGGGAACCTATAATGGTGGGGAAGTGAAGTCAATGATTTCGTTCCACAATCACATAAAGGTAATGCTTTTGAACAAATGAATTAGAGAAAACATTATGACTGCTAAGGTTATGTGGCAACGTTCGAAGCCTAAGTCACAATCGCAAAAAAAGTCACTACACAAATTAAATCAAAGAAATAACCCGAAAAATTGCTTTTATGGGCAGCGAAAAAAGGAACACGTTAAGTGAATACTGAGGAAGGAAATCGAAATTTATATGAAGAGCATCTACAATGTCACCTACTCCTGAAGAAGGGTATGAGGTTCATACATTATGATTCAATTCATGGAGGCACCCCCAACTCGTGAGGTGATTGATGGTTAGCTTATAGAGATAAATTTACATAGGGAAGATTTATAATTACTTCCTTAATCGATTCATTATTACGAAAGATGCACAGTTACAGATAGCTTTAACACGACAATGGACATCACAAGACGATTAGTGCATAAATGTGTAAAACTTTGCTTGGGAATCAGTGCAGGACAACTTTTTCTCACGGAAACTCCTGCGTTTTCAGTATCTGGGAATTAGGATAGCCATTGATGAAAGAGGCAAAAGAGAAAAAGTAAGCAGATAGGCCCAGGCAAAGAAGATATTGTATCAGATGGATTATAGTGACTCTTCGAAGATGCACGGTTCCCATGGAAATGATCCCAAATTTTCTGGCCCGCAGCCCATGGTAAGCGTCAAATGGCGCCGTCACCAGGCTGGTGCGGACGGATTCAAGAGTGCGAGAAAGGATATGCGGATTGCGGGGCGAGCACGATCGATGCGATGGTAGCAAATTGTGGAGCCGGGGGCGGAGGGGGGTGGGGGGAAAGGGGGTGGGGGAAAGGGGGTGGCGAGCGACAGAAAGAGAGATAAGACAGAGCGTATCGAAGGGGAGGTGGAGCCTCGCACATTAGCGGCAGCATAAGGGGTAAGACGCCTTGCAGTGAGCCAGACCGCGTGCACGCTGCTTACTGCACTACAGGACGCGGGCGCATGACAAAACGAGCGAGTAAGGAAGTTTGAGTGAAATTTCAATGCACGCAAAATTCAATGAAATTGCCATCATCACAGAGAAATAAATATCATACTTCTAAATGTACCTCATTTTTAGCCACTTATCGCAATGATTTTCAAGGTTATTATTAATATAAACTACCGGTTAATGTGTATGTACACGGAAAAGACTAAAAAATCTCTATTCGAAATACACGCGCCAAAAAAGCCGTTTTCTATACAATTAGGTACGGCAGCGTAAATTAAAGTTATGACACATCGATCGTGTCAGAAATATAATGGAGTGTGGTTAGTATGGCTTGTATTTTTACAGGAAAATTCATTACCCACCGAAGAACTTCTTTACTAATAAAATAGCAAAAAATCTGTTTTGAGGGCTTTCCAGCGTACGGCTTTGAACAAAAAAGCCAAGGTAGAGGAACAAATATGCGTATTAAATTATTTACCGAGAATTTATCCATAAAAACCAAGTTTTAGTGATCTTAATATACTTATATTTACTTAATGCATCATACCACAGCTTATTTTTTTAAGCACAATTGGACTATATCACCTATTATGACAAGAGAAACACTTCGCTCCAACTACCTTAAACCGTAGGGGCAAATCAATTCAGCGTATCCCATGCAGATTTAAAGTCCAAATATAAACAGAAACGTTCAGCCTACTCCGCGACACTACGAAAACAATCGCAGGTTGATAGCATTTTACATCCATACGGACTGGTTCAACACGTCTACCTGTGCGCTTTTACAATCAATCATCACATCCTTTAAAAGGTCAACAGACTGTTTTCACTTTACCAAACGAGAATAGTGGTGGCTTTTTTTCTCGACGAGGATTAGAAACCAATCCTAGTTAAGACATTTCAAAATCGTCCTTTTATTACTTGTTCTTGCGATATCAATCGTTTTTCTTTATGAATAAATGTCTCGTTCTTAATTAAAACGAATACATATATATATATATATATATATATATATATATATATATATATATATATATATATATATATATATATAAGTACTAATTTGTATATGAACAATGTATCACTCTTCCTGAATAGAAGCTTTAGTCAGGAACTACGTCCATCATATCTGAAACTGATTACTGTTGATTATTATTATGATATGAGTTAGAATGAAGAAACACAAGTCACCATAAGACTTGGACAGCAGAAACCGGGACAAGTGGATACATTTTAGTACATGGGTAGCTAAATCAAGAGCCATTGGAAGATTAAGGAAATATAAAAGAAGCAGAATAGCACAAGCAAATAACTCATACTATCTACAGAAAAGTCTAAGCAACATAAGCCAGGCAGTAAGGAAACACATGTTCGCAAAATTATCCTATATGCCGGTAAATCTTGGACGATTACTATAACGGAACAAATAAGGCTGAAAGCAATTGAAGAATTAGGGAGATCAAACGTACGGTCACCAATGAAAGGTCACCAATGATAGAAGGTCACTAATGAAAAATTTCCCATATGAGTTTGGATGGAAATAAATATTTATTGAATACTCTGCAAAATAGAAGTGCTTGGTGGATACTTTAACATATCAGTGAAGATTGAACGATAACAGCAGCAGAAAAAAGATAGGAAACTTTAAAATGCGATATTATAAAATAATGAGTAAGATAAGATGGTCGGAGAGCATGCCATTCATACATGTAGCGAATTAATATTCGAACTAATGACTATCACTAATACACAATTTCACTATAAATAACCAAAATATATAGGGAGCACATAGTACTTTCTTTACTCAGCCGAGCCCATACTCCGCATGCATTTCATTTTTTATATCATTATTTTTTTTACTAATCATACTCCTTCCCGCCATGTATCCATTTTTCCTATCCCTTCATCTACGAAAAATTCTACTATTTCATGAGTAAACTTGCGACTAAACAGTTATCTTCCCGTGAAAGCGGTTTTTCGATAAATAATTTAATTCTGACGGGGTTAAACTCAGTGCATAACAAAACCTTTAACTTATTCTAAAATATCCACACCTAATTAATCGCCCGCGCATTCCTCCCATTGAGCAGCGACAGGGCCACGCGGGAGCGGCAATGCCGCTCACGTCCAGAGGAGGCAGAGGCCCTCCTCCACCGATCTGGCAAGCCCCGCCGAAACTCTTGGATGCAACCCCCGCCCATACCTAGTCGTCCACGAATAGTACGGCCCGCGGCGGCAGTAGGCGCGGCGCGGCCGCACCCGCCGGCAGGGGCTGCCGATGCCGCTCCCGAGGGAGATACGGCCGGCGAGGGGGTCGAGTCCGTTCCTCGGATGCAGCGGCCACCGCCGCAGCTCTCCACTCGTGAAAAAAACTGTACGTTCTCCGGTGTAACTTCAGTCCACCATTAGTTTCATTTTCCAGAGCGTGTATCATTACATTATTTATTTTTCTATTACTATAGGCGGCGCACCAAAGGGAAAACATACAGGTTTCCCTTCGGATCATGGTACAATAGAACTGATCACGTGAGCACGCCAGCCCGCTCCCTCTGGATCTAAACTTAAGGTACCAGGGGTCGGTAAAATGCTGTTTGCAAAGGCGTGTGCGGGCTTTGTACACTTTGCTTAAACCCAGGTAACCCCGACGCCAAATTGCAAATGAAAATAAAACTTATTCATATAAAAAAATCATTAATTATTTGCAAACTATTTAAAGAACGTTACTTACATTATGGTGATCTAATTATTCGTTAATGATGGTGATTCTAAATTATTATAAGGTTAATATTACTAATAAAAGAGGCTATCATTTTGCATTAAACTTTCCGTACTCGTAAATAATATACTCTGGGCTCATGAATACTTGTTTACTCAAAATTTCTGTTGTTACTCAAAATTGTTGCAAGAGAAGTTTGCTTTTCATATAAAGTTCGCCGACTCATACGCCCACTAAAACTTCGTCCACTCGAACGTTAGTCAACAAAAACAATTTCACTTATTCACAAAACATAAGTACAACTCCGTACGGAGTTGAATCGGGAGTCGTACGTTACTCAAGCGAAGAACTCACATGGCCACTAAGTGTACCATGAACTGCATCGTAGATAAGACAACCGCGGACGGAAACTACTTGTGTATAACTGACATATAAAGACCTAGCGAATTCGTTAATATTATCGATATCGACCCAGGCCCAGACCCTCGGGCAGGTTTTTATCCGTGGGGTGTGCCCCGATGGAAAACAAGCCGCACTGACACCAAAATTCATGGTGGAGAAGGGAGGGGGAAGATGTATACCCTTTTGTCTGCCTCCCTCCCCACCTGGGAACAATCAGGGGGAGAAGGGCGGGCGCAGCAGCTGTCCCCACCCCTCTGTTCCAATTCCCCCGAAAAACCCTGCCGGCAGGGCCGGCACCCGACGCCACCGGCGGTACCAGGGTTACCCCTTTCCCCACTGCTTACACGCACCTTGAGTTACCGACGCACAGCGTGCCCTATCACAGAGCAACACACTGTATTTGTAACCAATCGCCTCCCCGTAATTATAAAGTAGACAGTACCCACAGATTGGCGCCTTGCACGACCAACATGATACCATCTACTGAAAGTATCTACGAGTTACCCTAAAAACCCTGCCAAACACCCGAAATAGTTACCGGCCGGGGATATCAGGTCCGCGGTCAGGCAAATGGAGAGTGAGTGGCACGCCTGTAAAAGCACGCAGACGAGCTCCTCAAAGTCAGTTTCCCTCCAGCTATCATCCCTCCTCAAATGGAACGAAGTGCAAGTATGCACATCAGCTTACAACTCTAAATCTACAATTTCGTCAAAATTGTCAGAAACGCCGGTATCAAACGGATAATTGTTCGTCTCCTTCGTAAGATGTAAGATTACACACGGCATGTGAACATTAAAAGAAGGTTACAGATTGGAAAAGGCGATGTAAACTGCAAACCACGAAAAGGGCGCGAGGCGATGAAATCTTCGAACGCCGGTCACGTTTGTGTATTCTACATCGAAAGAATAAACACGTCCATGTAATTATGTCATATTTACATCTGCGGGTAATCTGACGCGATTCTGTCGTGGTGGCAAATTGGTGCGAGGGGAAGAGGAGTAATTGAGTTCAGAAATCAGCCCTCGATTCTAAACTTCACATGGGCTGAGGACGAACTTACTCATGTGGCGAGAAAGTCAAATGTTCACGTAAATAGTAGACGTGATTTAGGGTATTCTGCACTTTCTTTAAGGCTCAACCTTATTTGCATTCTTAACTTTTGGGGGGATTTAAATCCTAGTTTATTCAAGAGCCAATCCACCATGATGTAAAGAGGAATGATAGAAACTAAAATTCACCAAGAATAAGTTGATGAAAAAAAAAGCCCACAACCCGAATTCTGATGAACCTGGGGACTTAGAGAAGTCTCTCGATGCTCAAATTGCTGGAAAACTTGGGACTGGATAATAAGGACCGAAGAAGTAACACTGGCAAGTCTCCAAAAACCCAGTTGCCACACGGCGAATAAATTTGAGAAGAAAAATATTTAAAATAAATAAAGAAGGCATGATAAAGATGCAACCTCCCGCCAGCATTGTTTCTCTTTTGAAGAGGCATTGGACAAAGGGCATGGAGTGGGCGTGAAAGGACTTGTGACTGAATGGAAGACAATTAACATGCTCCGTTTCGCAAATGACATGCCAGTCAGAGCAGACTCGCGAGGCCTTACTAATTCCCTTGAATGAAATGGATCAAGTACCTCAAGGATAAAACAAGAAGACTTTGCGATGGAATCTAAAGAAAGCCCAGAGTATACGGAAGAGAGACGCCGGAGGCAAATGCCGCAAAACGAGTGAACAGACCTCACCTTGCTCGGAATTACATGACAGAGGCATGATTTATAACCAAGAGGGGCATCAAGCTTAACCCTTTCAGTGTCAAAGAAATATTTATGATTATGCTCTAACGTGCCAGGAGGAACTTGAGTACCTTGCAAAAAACCTTTAAAAATAAAATTGTGTACTTACTGTAATCCAATTTTTTTTAAATAAAGGGATGTTTACCATCATAATAATAAATTTTTGAACATTTAGAAAAAATATTTTGTTAAAAATGTCAAACCCTTGTCATAAGCCGGTCTGGGAATGTACAACGATATATTGTCGCAGCCCTCCGAGCATTGATAGCAAAAAACGATACATCTCAAAATGACACTCAAAGGGTATAGAAAAATTTAAATAAGGGCTGAAACGATATATTTACAAGGGTGCATACATTCGCTACGAGATAACCACTGTACTGGTTAGGGATTCGAATATTCTATGCTGAGGCCGAGAAGAGAACAGGGGCCTTGGAAACCGGGAGAGAAGATCAAATTATTATAATAACAAAATACGCAAAACAACATTAACGTCCTAACAGTAGATGGAAGTAGCTATCTACCTCAATACAAACGCCTTGATCGGGGAAATCTAGGGAATCGGTAGTTTCTTCTTCTACTTCGAGACAATAGAAGAAAAAATAAATTTTCAGCAAACAATGTTTCCCATTACTGTCGCTGACGCCGTCTAACAGTTTACCGTCAATTCGAAACGGTTAAGAGAAACCGGAAAGCAATCACCGTCTTTTGCATGACAGCTTCACAAGAAGTTCCAACTCTAGATAAATGAGTCTACTCCGCGAAGGAACGTCGAATGCTTGACAAAGACTGCGTATGGTGGTGGAGACTTCTAGAGCCCGCAGCGGTCGCAGTAGGGCGACAACTATCGATTGGCGCGGCCGAGTGCAGTGAACCCACGACGAGCGAGGCAAGGCAGAGGTGAGCCGCATCCCAAAAGGCGGCTATACACGTGGAATTTGACCTTTCCTATAACAGTAGCCCCACAAGTCACTCTCACAAGTAGCAGTTCGTTGTGTAAGCACGTACTTCTACGGAAGTAGGGGTCGCTGGGGGTAGTAATCGCTACACTCTTGATCACGGTACGAACCTCGGAAAACTCAGAACTTCGGGCAGCCTTGTATTCTCCAAGTAGCATTTCAATTCTGCTATAATATCGGAGGACATCCGATGAAATCCAGATCACATGACTGAAAGCGGGGAATCAAAAGAAAGACCTGTGACTGTCCTCTTCTAGGACAATAAGAAATCACGTGTCACAGAGCGATGTATATCGAGATATCACTTAGCGAGACGTCCAAACAAGTCAACTTCCATGTGTACAGCCGCCTAATGAAACAAACGATCGCCTCACTGACGGAGGAAGCGAGCTGACTAACAAATCCAAGATAACTTTATCACGGTGATTGGGGTAAATTAAAAAAAGAAAGAAAACGTATTCAGAGTATTATACTGCCTCATAGACCCTGTGAATATACCTTCTGTGAAATAGATCCCTCTGAGGAGTCGATTCACAAGGTAGCGATATATCACAGATAAATAAGGCCATTAAGCGGGATCTCGGGGTGGCTTAGGCCAAAATAAATTGTGACCAACGATATTCGTTTGAATTGTGATGCGGAACGACATGCTAAAAAATCAACAGAATCCATCTGCCTGGAAGCCAGAGAAAATAGCACCTGACACTTCCTCATCACACTATTAAGCCCTCAAGGTTTAGTATGCCTGACGGCCGCAGTAAATACTTGAACTTACTTAGTAGCCTAAATTTATGCTGGAAATCAAACCAGCCGTCATAAATAAAGTATCTATAAATCAGCAGTAAAAAGGATACCACTATCACAATAACTACTGACTCTCCGCGAATCAGATGATCTACGGTGAAGGTAAGAAAACAGGGATGTGACGTAAAAACGATAATTAAAGAAGCAAATTGAAAGCGTGACCTCTCCACGTGGACAACTCCACTAATAAGAGTGCATGGATGCTTCCAAGTGTCGGCTATAGGTATCACACTCAGCTATAATTCAAAACCGACGACTGAACTGGCACACCACTTAAACGAAAACAAAATGACCCAGAAGTGTACGCTTAGAACTTAACTGCAAATGATGACTGGGCCCCAAATCAAGAAAAAGACGCGGAAAAATAACAACTACGAGGCCCATCATTTAGATCAAATATTATCCTCGACATATACCGGGCCAAAGTAGAGAAAAAGTTTCAAAGTTGTGACTTCATGGTCCACGGAAGTAGGACAAATACTTTGAGTACAACTCACAGTAATAGAATAAGCAATAGATACTGCAAATGACCATGTTAAATTTCAAATGCAGTTGCCCTTTTAAAATGTATCAACATTATCTGTTGCCTTGCCTTGTCATTCTGTCATCGTACTCAACGGTCAGCGGGTAGAGGCTGTAAATTAAAGAAGAGGTATATGCAAGTTCGGGAAGGAATGTAGCCCAAAATGCCAATAAAAGCCCCCACAGAAGACCGAAAACCATCTCATAGATTCCCTTGCACCTCTTAGCTCAACCTCGGTAAAATAGGAAACGGTCAGCGGCAGCCACTTGCCGTTTATGAGGAGTCAGAGATTATCTGGAAGGATTTAAAAGACGCCATGTTTGAACCCGGGCATGCAGTAGCGCCCCCAGGGGTGACGGGAGCAGGGGGAAGCGAATTCGGCAATCGATAGAAGTTGTGGGCTGCGAGAGAGACCTGCAGTCTGCTGCGTTGACGGAACCTCTTTCATGCTAACACAGAGAGAGAGGGAGGAAGAACCAAGGAGGGATACAACCACTATCCGGCACAAGCATGCATGTTGCGACCCCCCCGAGAGACGCCGTGGAAGCGTCATGCACTCGTCGAAATGCGAGAATAAGTTTTGGAGCATTACCCACTTGCGAGCTGTTTCGAGAAAAAACGTTTTGCGCGCACATTGAATTATGCAGATATTTCTATCAATGGGAGAATTTCCGAGGTCAAGTTGTGGTCACAAATTGTGCAAGGTAATAATGAGAATTTTCAAACAATCAGTCCCAGTACCACGATGTTTTAATCAGGGTCGCGGGATCGGGAAAAGGCTCGTCATTAAGTTAGCCTCGACTGAGAGATTCCAACCTGAGAATTCCAACTTCCGGGATTAGTATTCGCGATCCAAGTCTAGCACTACACGATCACTATAACACTAAACGATGGATTAGAAAAAAAGATTTGAAATACAGAAGGTAGCCACTGACATCTGGTATTATGAACTACATAGCAAAGGAACGCCCAATGCAAAACTGGGCTACTTAGCCAGCGCCTCACCTAAAATGCTCATGTTGGTGATTACTCACCCCCTGCCACGCACCCCTGAGGTGGCTTGCAAGGTATTTTGTAGATGTAGATGCTAAGTAACGTGTAATTTTACCAAACAGACCCAATACTATTGGGCGTTAGAATATGTTGATAAAAAGTAGAATCAGGCCCGACGATACCAATTTTTATCGATATATTAAGTGCCCCACGATAAAGTGTGGTATAAACCAACAGAAAGCGCCATATAACTGGAAAAACTCTAGACGGGCGACAACTACGGTATTATTAGTTGTATTCCAGACTCAAATAACCAGCAAAACACAAATCAGGCCGTACTGTTGACATGTAACCAGATATATCAAATACCACGACACGTTATTAGCGATGAGCCTAGACATTCGAACTAAGTGATCCTTTTAATGCACAACTATCGATCAAAACATACGAGGACCAAGCTTGGTCGGAGCGAAACCATCAGGCCAAACTCCATGATCAAATTGACAATACGAACCAAAAGCCGAAACCCCAACAGACGGCCACTAGCCCCAGCGGCGAGTTTAAGGCAATCCTTGGATGTGGAAGAAAAGCGAAAGCTTTCCCAAGTGGCACCCATGCGGTATCGACCGCGTTCTAGCCCTTGCGTATTTGAAATGGGTTACGGGAGCGCAGAGATGAGAAGTTGTGTGACAGCGCAATTGATAATACCATGCCAAGACTTTCAGCATAAAGCCAACAGCAATATCTGGGGACAGTAATAGAGCCAAGCGAGCAACGAAATAATACAAGAAACAGCAAGCACAACATCCATAAATAGCGCTGAGCACGGACAAAATGGAAACATAAACCACCGATTGAATGATATCGTTAATAAATAGAGCAAGCACGTCAGCAGACGCATTGTCTCAACGAATAGAACACTGCTCGATGGACATTAGTATTTTTTGCGGTAGCATTTGCGGAACTAAGTTGTGGAAACAACCGCCTCTAATGCGAATTACGTGGACTTCAGATGAAAATACATTAGCTTTCCTGTAGAAAGACGCCAAAGTCAAATAATGTCAATGGAGGCAGTCGATACTTTATGGAATTAAGTTGCACTGAACATGTTAAATGAAAGACTTTGTACTATTCCACAATATGATATATATTTTATATATATATATATATATATATCATATTGTGGAATAGTACAAAGTCTTTCATTTAACATGTTCAGCCAAAGTCAAAGTTCCTTAAGCCCTAGCATCCATACTTTTTAAGTTAAACATCGACCAGACACAGGTAAACGCTTTCCGGCTCGGAAACTCCGTGATAAAACGACAAACAACAACTGGAATACCACGGACTGGAGTTCATGGAAGCGAGAAGGATCAATGCAGGTTTCTTAATCTGCTACGTATTACTAACACCACGTCTCGCTTGCTATAATGCATGTTGGTAAAATTTCTCCTCCTGACATGCGTTCCCAGGCTTTTGTTAATGCATTAACAGTGGTGTAATCTACTTTAGCACGGAATAGTGTGTTGAGAGTTGGTGATAACTCACCCCCTGCCCCACACCCTTGAGGCGGCTTGCTGGGTATTATGCAGATGTAGAATTCTTGACCACCTTTACACAGCATTCAGGCTTCACAAAAGCAACCACAAAGAATGAAGATATAATTCAAAGCTTGCAAGTACGCATCGCCATATTGGCACAACAAAAATGAGAGACTAACACCAAAAACGTTTATACAAATGAATAGTTCATCTACAAACACCTATCTGAGTTGGCCTCGGTGGCGGCGGGGTAAAGTCCTCGCCTGCTAAACCGGAGGGTTCGAATCCCACCTGGGTAGGAAATTTACACCTCCCAGGGCATGATTGTGTGTGCTCGTCCATACAATAAATACCTAGTAATTGGCTTCGGCTGTTCGTTATATAGAGATTATTATTACTATTATTATCTAGGTCGTCTATTATACAAAACAAAATAACTAACTAAACAAATTAATGCATTGAAAGTCACTACCTCTCAATAAGTTCCTCTCCATAAGTTCAGTGACATGGTAAATCCCCTTTCCTAGTCGATAGGAAATGATAGGAGTGACTTAAAGAGCTTTTCTTCTATAACTTGGAGGCGAAAAGGAGTCGATGCTATAAATGCGAGACAATAGCTAATAGGTTTATTAGTACGCAAAAATCGTGCTACCCCGAAAGCCGACGGATAGAAGCAGAATAGCAACACTGACACGAATCGGTTCCCGCTACGAATCCCAATAAATCTCCTCTTAATCCAATCACCCAATTATGTTTCAGTGTCAAAAAATTCGGAGTTCCTTGATTTAAGTGAAGAATAATTATTGATTTAATTCATTACACCGACGTTTCTCCCTCCGATGCATAACAACCGTTGCAGGCCTTGGATGAAAAAAAAGGGAAACGGTGTATTAACGCATATTTGCATATTACTATGCGTAGGCAGTTGAACCGGGGGCGTTTCATTCAAATTATGAAAAAAAATCGACAGGTTGGTACTTCCGACAAAGATAATCAGGAAGGCATATGATTATCAAATTATGAGTAAAAATGTGACTGCAAGAAAATAAGAAATTTAATGGCGTGATTAACTTTTCTAAAAGTTTTGTGACAGCCATAAAAAAGGAAAATGGCCATCCACCGTAAGTTGGACAGTGAAGCACCTGGAAGTACACGAGCACTGAACAAATTGTTGCCACAGATAAATGGGTGTTTTACGACTGGGATCGGAAAAGCAGTGGGTTTGCTTGGGAAATCCGCTTACGAGCAAGTATGTTTCCTCATGAGGAGAAAAAGCCTGCTCAACTCCCAGCTATCTACATCTACAAAATACCCTGAAAGCCACCTCAGGGGTGTGTGGCAGGGGGTGAGTAATCACCAACATGCATTACACTATACCCTAGAGTTAGTGTAACTACGACTAATTATGCATTAGCATAAATCGCTAATGCTTGTCACGAGGCGAAGCCTCACAAGCATGTACTACTACACTACAGATGTCATCACAATGGAGAGGGACCGTCAATATACATGCATTCTACAACTATTCTCGTTGTCGACAAGTGGTGGACTAATACGGCCAGAAATTACAGTAAAAACAAAAGAATGATAAACTTGTAACAATCGATACTTGACCAACATTATTTTTACTTAAAATACGTAAGAATGTGGCCCCAACTAGGAAGCTCGTTGTGGCGGCAGTAAGCAACAGTGGTCCATAAATAAACTAATTAAGTATATCCAATAATGGAGGAGTATTCATTGAGCGATTCAGAGTCATGAGGCGATGAAATCCACGTTGGGGCATACATTATGAAAGACAAATTAAGAGGAGATTCCCTTTCAATCTCTGAATGTAACCATTATATTGAACATTTATATATTAGCCTAACGTGATACAATTTTTTCAGATCCCACACTTTGTTATATATTTATATAAAGACAGTTTTATGAGGCATGATGGAAGAACAGCATACTAGCTGAACCAAAACCTTTTTTGCATTATTCGCAAAAGAAAATTTTTAACCTTATTTATTATGCATTTATCTTTTGAAGTGGATTTAATAGTAAATAAATTAATAATATTATTACTGAAGAACGCAATTCACCCCGCGAGGACAAATGCCACCGTAACATTCCGAGAGGAGACAGACATCTAGGAGACAAGATGGAGCATCCGCACAGCCAACCAAACCTTACCCTCCCCAGGGAAACTAACGCGATTGGAATGTAGCCCAAAAACCGAAAACAGGAGGCGACAAATTACCGCAACGACAAATGTCCAA
This sequence comes from Pyrrhosoma nymphula, assembly GCA_963573305.1. NCBI lineage: Eukaryota > Metazoa > Arthropoda > Insecta > Odonata > Coenagrionidae > Pyrrhosoma > Pyrrhosoma nymphula. The sequence continues at coordinate 111,787,602 of OY754332.1, forward strand.
GGGAAGAGTTGCGGGTTGTACACTTCTCTTCGGAAATATGATTGACGATGATTGTAAAACGTAGTAACAATACTACTAATCGATTCCAGCAGCCTCTTACAGCAACCCCAACTGGAATCACTACCACATGTATGGTGGATTGATTGATGGGTTGAAAACATGATGGGTTGAAAATTTAAATTAGACCACATGAGCAAGTTCGAATCCGATTATTTTCTAACTACTGGAAAAGATTTTGAGAAATCAAAAACAATACGCAGGATTACAACATAAACACATAAGAGGATGAGAAATGCACTTTTTCACAGAAAGTAAATGCTAACATTAAGCCTGGATAAATTGGGTTTTCGACCTTTTCGCTGGGAATTCCAATTTACAAAACATTTCCACTAAGGTACCCCTACTACATCCAACAGCAGGTCTCGCGCTAGCTTCTCTCTTCGAATCTCTAATATTGGAATATTATAATATCCTCTCAAACTTAGCAATCGTGACGGGGGAGGGACAGCTGCATCCTTTCGTGGCAGTCAGGACTGGTGAACGTCGGTATAGGTTGGAATATTTGGGGAAACCAATGGGAACAGGAAGAAAAAACAAGTCGACCTCATCGTATGATGGGCTAATTACAACGAAAGGCGCATGGTGGTCCACAAATATGTCACCCAACCGATGGACAAAGTATTGCACCTAAAGCGCTTCCCGGATAGCACCCGCTGAATCCTCAGAATAACCTCCACCGCCGTTAGGATTCAAACCCGCACAAACAAACTCGGGCCGGGAAGCCCGAGGAACTCATCCACCACCGATTTACATTTTCTTTAACTTTATCCTCCAGCTATTTCACCGATCAGGTCTCCGTGACTGAAAACTAGGAAAGGACAGAAAAGAAAGTAGATAATAAGGGGACTCAATTCAACACCACTAATCCCCGACCGAAGAGACGCACCCATGTCGCCAATTACTCATTCAGGGCACCGCTCTCCGAGAAATCCGGAATTCCAAGACAAGGGCGTGAATACATTTTAACCGGAAGGGAACATCGTCGCGGCCAATATTCTCTTCGCGGAATGACATTGAGCAATACATCTTTAATCGGCAATTTCTTCGAAAATCTTTCGCGAAACTCCTTTGAGTAATGCACGCACAAGAAGATGAGCCAAGGAAGTGCATTGATTAAGCATTTCTTCATGAGTCACACAAAAGATTCTCGATTCGAATTAATATACATACATACAGAATAGATCAATACGGCTTCCGATGGTAAAATTTCTCCCAATAGGAATGAAAACAAAGAATCTAACCGGCACGTCCACCTCCCACCTGACCTTAGATAACTGTGTGATAAAACTCTGAAGAGGCGATAACCAATAAATTATGCCGTACTTGGCGAATGTATCACACCAGTGAACAGGAATTCAACGGACTAAGGCGAAAGAATTGACTCGAAACCAGGTACTGTCTGTGGAATAATAACTTTAGCCATGACCAGGGACAAGTGGAAGGAAAGCAATGCCCATGAACACAACTCGCCAACGAGCCAGAGAAAGACCACCGCGCTTGCTCCACCAAGCGGCCTGGGGTGCCGCCGAGACTCGCATTACTCCACATAATTCGCAAACGAAGCCCCTAAACATAATAGGTAAACAAAGATGCCGTAAGGTACATGCCACTGTCTTCCGTCATCACTGACTCAGCATTTATAGCTCCACAGCACAGAAATGCCAATAATGTAATCAAAATTCTCAATGAGAATTAATGTGAATATGGCCGATGGTTCGATATGTTTATTTGCAGGTCAAATATTAGTCGCAATCGGTTCCGGAATAATATATATTACGAGTTTTAATGAATTTTTCAAAAAGCCTCGCTCCCGCAATAGAAATATATAAAAACGGAAATATTTTCCACTAACTCGAACGAAACCTATTGCGAACAGACAGCTGATCCGCGAGACCCCCAACCACTCTTTCGCAAAGCGAAACTCTCCTCCAGTCCAGCGGAATAAATCGAAGCCACCTCAGCAACACGCAGCAGGTAGCACTAGACTAGCATACCGATAAGCTCAAATCAAAAAATAAAGCCAACCGTCATTACCAAGCCATTTTAGTAAAGAACCGTTAAAAATACCCCGGGCTAGTATACATATTGTAAACACAATCCCTCCAGGAGAAAAAATGATGGGATGGATACCCCAAATACGAAGCTCCTACCCCAAACTAGCCCTAGTTGCATAGAGACGTATGGAAACTGATGGGGAAATCGAGTTTACAACGAACAGAGTAGATCATAAGCCTCCCGAAACAAATATAAGCAAAATGAAAGTTATGAATGGAAGATGGGATAATCTAATTACGTTAACCAAAATCTAAGGTTTACATGAGCCATTATTTATGATAGCAATCTGGATCATTCCAGCAGCCGATTTGACAGGATAAAGAGGTCCCGTAGAGGCAACCTCGTACGTTCAATTGCTTTATATTTTCAACACGTTAATTAGCACTATCACCACGTATCACATGCCAACATTCACTATCGGAATTCGATTTTCATGTACGTGCGCGTTCATAAAAGCACTGAATTCCTTAAACCGCCTTTGCTTACATGGTAAAAACTCACCCCGTCGTGGAATCCCATAGGTTACATTCAGAATACTAACTAAACGCAGAAATCCTCGAAAAGATATGCACAAGTTACAATAATGACAAATTTGTTCTTTAGGTGTATGATACTAACGTATATGACTTTTGTAGCACATAGTGAAAATTTCGCCCCCTGCCAAACACCCTTGAGGTGGCTAGTAAGGTAACCAGCGGAAGTAGATACACGAGGAGGTGTAACTACTACTGTAAGCGGTGTCGCGGAAGCAACGGGGGTCCACCGAGGCGCCAGCGCCCGGCCGAAGAGGGGGAGGAACGCATGACGAGGGCCGCGGAAGAGGTGGGCAAACGGACACGAGGGACCGGACTCCCACCGCATGAGCGATGATCGCATGGCACGGGCGTGATTTCGCAAAAGGTGGTGGCACACCCTTCACCGCGCTCGTGACGAGCTTGCCCTACGTCTGAGGCGACTAATTTCGGTGGAAACGTTGACGTCAGAAAAAGACACTTCCATGAGTTCCCGGAAACGAGAGCCAATCCCAAATATCTGACCAATCGGTTAAACCGTCGCGAAAGCGAGCTCGCGGACATTCCCAATCAGTTATGTACAAGGAAAAAAAACGAGCTTCCATGGCTGAAGGCTGAATCGAGTTGGATTGAAATAAATTTGTTAACCTTGCTGGGAACCGCGAGATCATTTCTCAGAAGACCAGGGGGGCAAGACCCCGTGAGCCCACTCCAGCAGGTGCCAACGTAGGGGATGGAAGGAGACAAGGTGCCCCACACTCCATAACATGCCGTACCAATAATGCTACCCGATACGGAGGCTATGCAATCGTAGGCGCAGAAAACCCTTAACGAATCACACAAACAATTGAGCTAAGGTCTATAACAGAGGATTAACGACCAGTATAAATATGCAAAGACATAATCCAAATATCGAAAAGACCCGATTGACGATCGCAGTTATTACGTAAACTTCCAAAGAGAGAAAAAACAACTCAGAAAACGTACCAGGTAGCTACGATAGTGAGACAGCTCTCATTACGGATAAATTGATGGAGACAGGCGACACAAAAATTCACAACGTTAAACATGATGAAAAGAAAGGACTTTGTATAATTCCAAATTAGTTTCATTGCCAAAAAAGAAAATAGTTGTATCTTTCCACTGAAACAACGCTAATAATCTCAGATGAATTTCCACACAGTTCAGCCTGAAACCTTCGAAAGGTGATTAACTTTACCCAATATTTATTTCCCTACGAATACATTCAGACAATACCCATGACTAACGAACCCATTGTTGATTGTCTGAAGAAGATACTGGAATCTGAACTTGTATCATTCTTATTTCATGGAATAGAACTTGAGTCAATGAGATAGGCTCAACATAAACCAGCGCCACGAAAATATTAATAACAGTTTTTAAGGAAACATGAAAATAGCTCAACGCAAACAAATATTTGTGTTGCACGAGAAATTTACTAGGACTAGCAAAAATACTACGTAATATGGAGCGGCTCGAACGGTTGCGTGATTTTGGCCACAGATTTTTCATCCCACGAAACATGCGCAGGGGCCACAAACGACGGAACAATAACAAATAGGAACCGGAACGAGTAACAATATTCTATTCATATGAAAGTGAAAATATCGTCAAGGATGTAACGACGTCATCCGAGGAGTTCTGTGACTCAAGCGTGGAATAAATCATGACGCAATTGAACAACTCATACAACAATTTGAAGAACATTCCTCACAGTAAATTTCACTATGCAGTTGGATTGAATACGCTCTAAATTAAAGTAGAGAAAACCTGGCAGACAATAGCCGCGGTCCTAGAAAAACAACTTCGAAGATATAATTCCATCATACAAGGATTTCCTGCGACAAAATCGTGGGAATAATCAATATGTCATTCAAATACTCAAAGCAAATTAAGCAGAGGATTCATATCGCTGAATTTTTTATATTTTGCTGCAATCACCATTTTCTACATTTTGCTATAGACAAACCTCCATGATATGACCCAGGACGCTAGAAATTCAGCGAGTAATTGAGTACCTGCGACAACGTTTGTTGATGGACCAATATATCAGTGTTCATAACGCAGTTAGCAGAAAATTAATCTAAATTCTGCCATAGTCTAACTTCACGGATATGACCCATGATTCTGGAAAACCAGCGTACTAGGGAGTCCCCGTGGCAGCGTTCTATGATAGACACTAGTCAGACCTATGCTAATAGCACAATTATCAGAACATTCTTCTCGCTGAAACTTTACTATTATTGTAGCTGTATTCTATACTGTGACATAGTCAAACCTCGCGGATCTGACCCAAAATCCCAGAAATAGGGAAGATAAAACCAAAAGCTCCAGGGAAAAAATCGTGGAATAAATCATTACGCTATTCACACTCTGGCACTCAACTGGCAGAGCATTCATTTCCCTGACATTATAATATAATATTCCGTTGCATTATCTATAGTCAAAACTGCGACTGTCACACCTCGCAGATATGACCCTCGATTCAAGAAAAGCTACATCTAATAGAGCCTCCAGATAACGTTTGTTTATGGACCATTATCATACATCAGTGCTCACGCCGCAATTAGCAGAACAGTCATTGCACTCAAATTTGTAATACGTTGCAGTATAAAATATGGATAAGACTTCCAGCTGATGCCAGCTCACGCCAAAAACCAAATAAAATGATGATCCAGCATAAGGATGCCTGAAATAATTCCAGTTCCGGAAGCTACCATCACGCACTAACAATTACTAGGTCACTCAACTTTATATTCACACCGTCGAGGGTCAAAATAAAGAAGTTATCAAAATTATTACCAAATAAAATTGCAAAATATAACCTTTCAGAAATATTTAACGATCATTCAGCAATGAAGTAAATATTCCAGGGGCATCGACAGACTATACTGGGTAAATAATAATCTCCCTCTCTCTCACGCTGTCAGCGAATAATATGCATTGATACAACGGATATGGCTAACCACCTACAGCTATGAAGGGCAGGCGAGTACCAGAGAAACTCTCAGCAGCAATTATATCTCTAATAAACGAAAATCCACATAATACCGCAATAAAGCTCTAGTATACCATATATTGCAAGGGGTTTATAAAAAAGTGGCACTTATGATCAACTGCACAACAGTTAACAATCCTTACAAGTGCGCTGCTAAGATTAATTTAAAGGAATCCTCATCAACTTGTGACTCACAACTAACCACCTGGTGAAGGAGAGGTCCCTCAACTCACAGAAATGTTCCATTCGGCAAGAGACGTCAGTCACATAGTATTAGAATGCACTATTCGTAAACGCTGGAGGGAAGACGAACGACAAAAACAATCGACCCGATCGTATAAACTGGGGGAGCAATACACGCCTTCAGACAAATAAATAACTCTCAAATTGCTACACAAAGAATTTACAGTTGCTCAATTGCAGATCAACACCAATTGTTCATGCCGTACTTTGAATAAATCAAAAGTTACAATAAGCAGAAACAGTGCAAAAATTCAATGTGCAATACATATATCCATAAGATAAGGCCGCGGTCGCCAAGAGACGGCCCGCGGGGCGAAGTGGGACGGTTGAAAGCATGCAATTACTGTTTCCGATAGTAATTTCCGTCTCTATGTTATTTTACTCCGCGTGGATAGATAATCGAGATATTTAAGAATGAACAAGAAAGGGAAAGAAGGAATTCGGACCGAGCGACCAAGAGCAAACCAGATCAAATATAGGACAACCTCTATGGGAAAAATAACACAAACACAAGATAAAATGGCCAAATTAAATTATTCTTAATTACTAGCTTCCGCTCACAACCAATACATATATGTATTAACCATTGCAAGATGCTTTGGGAATTATAAAGGCAGTTAACAACTATGAAGCTAATAAAAATCACGTACCTTAATACCACTTCTTCCTTGCTGCTTGAGGAGAACATTTTCCGGTTTCATGTCGCAGTGTATTATTTTGTTTCTATATAGAGCATCTAAACACTGCAACAAGGAGTGCGCGAACTTACGCACCAACTGCAGGCTAAACCCCTGAAATTTGTTTTTCTTGATTAGCTCATAAAGGTTAATTGAAAGGAGTTCGAACGTTATGCACATGTGACTCCGAAAGGTGAAACTGTCGAAAATATGTATAATGTTCATTGTATTGTCTTTATCTTGTTTTCGAAGATGCTCGAGAATCCTAATCTCTTCCTGAGCTTGCCTATGAAACCTTTTCTCATTACGAACCATTTTGAGGGCCACATGCTGATGACTTTTATGGTCATAGGCCTTTACTACTTGTCCAAAACTTCCTTTTCCTATAACTTTTATGACTTCATACCGATATGCAATGTGGTCATGGGGAATGTGAAGGTAGGACCCTTGCTCGTTGTCATATCCGCTGTTGTTCGGCCCACCGACAATACCATACCTCTTCTTAGCATGTGCACCGATAAAATAAATTTGCGAGTATCCAAATATTTCATGTTGCTCATACGGCGCCAACTTGATCGCATATAATTTCATAACATGTTCCGGGGTAGCAACCATAGTTTTCGGCTTCGGTGAACTGTTCTTGTTTGACGTAGGGCTGTCGGAAGTCGCCGGACGGACTAAAGGCAATGATGCCTGGTTCTGGCTGTTGTTGGGTTGGTTCGAGATCTGCAGATTCAGATTCGGTAGGCTCTGCAGCTGATTAAGAGTTGAGTCATCTAAAAGTTTCTGAACACCTCCACCTAACTGGTTAGTCTTGAGACTATCACTGTTCTGAGTTTTCAGCTGCGGCAGATGATTGCTGTTTTCGGTAATATGAGGCAAATATGCCTCGCTTGGTGTGCTGGACGTTGCACCGTTGATGTTGGCGAGCAAAGATCGCGTTCGTGACAACGGCATTTCGATGGCAGTGGGTGCTTGGCTCACGACTGTACTAGACGTTCCCCATTAGTTGATTTCACTAATCGCCGAGTTTCACACACCTACACGAATTAGCTCTTCTCCAGTTTTCTTCAGCGTAAAACTGTTATCACTTTAAGAACGCCGAAATTCCACATCTGAAACAACTAAACACCAAACAAGCAATCCACCAGAACTTGCACCTTCGACGACATACTTCATTCTGTACCTCCGCTCGCACAGACACAGGCTCCTCAACCAAGCCTGGCGTTAGTTCGAATAAAGCTCACAACGCGGCGTACTATCAAAACATTCGATCGAAAACAAATCTAATTCAGCTATATTATGAATTTTAGAGTCTAAAAGTATTTTTAATTTTCTTAAAATACACCTTTCAAATTAATATTATTATCAACTTTTTTAACTCCGAAAGTCGTTTTATTTGTTGACGTAGTAGTTCGCTTACTTCACACATAGTCGCCACTGTACTGATACTGTGCTTTCGATGGTAAATTAATACCAAGTATATTCTTCATTTGCTTCAGGAAAACGTATTATCCATGAACCTTTCATTCTTCATTGAACTTTTAATCAGCGGTATTTGTTCTTATCTTGACGCATCTCCAGCATCCCTCAGGAGCTGTGCCCTCTCTAGCCCATCGTACCACATCCACAAAAGAGAATAAAACAAGGCGATTTAAAATTAGGTGTGCATCAGATGATTAGACTATATTGAAAATACGCTGTGTGTACATGAAACTTAATGGATAACGAGGAGAATTGTTCAGCCACAGAGCACTGTGCCTCAGGTATTCTGTAGTTCATGAAGATGAAATTATTTTAGTTAAGATTTTCAAAAATATTGATATGATTCGTAACTATCCGCTCATTTGAAATTTATGTCTTAGCAAGCCTATAATTAGTGATTACAGCGCATTAAAAAATAAAGTGCACGAGTAAATAAACTTCGTGAGTGGTCACCAGATGGTGGTTTAACTGTAGCGTTCTTGAACACTCGAAGGTTATATTCATGCAATTTCGGTTCCACGTTTTGGAGTAACTTTTGAGATCATTTCTGTTAAATTTGGGATAACTTCAACGCAACATCAAAATTTGACTATCTATTTAATCAAATAAATCACACATCATGACAATCCTGAGTAAAAAGAAGAATAACCCGAAAAATGAAGAGCCGTCAGATAATGGCGGACTGAGTACAACATCATCTGCGCTACCAGTCTCGGCCTCTGCGGTGAGTAAAATTCCTTTGCATTCATAGTTATTATAGCATTCCTACATGTATTGATAATATATCATTTCTGTGTGAAATTGAGAAATGCTACAGTTGCCATTGTTGTAGTAAATCTCACATACCAAAGCAAAGTTCGCATGTATAGCGAATCAAATATATTTTTCTTTTTAAGGCGATACTTAGTTACGGTCACATTTCCGAATTCATGTCACCCCTGTCTAATCCTACCGTTGCGTTCTAACACTTTTTGACACATTTTACGTCCTGCTGTGCTTGTTGCATAGTTACAGTTGCACACCATTCTCTGAAACTAGTAAGGGCGTAGTATGTTTTATCATTTATTTGGCTTACAAGTAGTATATTCTTTTAAATTTCATGTATGATTTGCTATTAACTAGGATTTTTTGACCACTTTCTACTTCTTCACTCAGGTCAAAAGTGACTTGCTGACAATCTGGTGTCATGATTAAATCCAGTTGGAGATTCCTTTACATTGGATCTCATCAGTCAGTTGAATAATAATCTTTATTCATGGATGGTGCCCAACATAACAGCTACCAGTTGCATTTAAATTCAGTCCCTTCCTGGATTCCATGGAAAAATATGCCTTGACCAGGAACCAGAGGTGACTTTTAGGGCTGTCGGTTAATTTAGAGGGAGTTGGCACATAATATTTTTGTTATGGATCATTATTATCAATATTTAACATATGGGTTGTTGAAGCAAGATATTGGGGTATAAATGGTGCTCATTTGAATGTATTCCAGACAGTAACCCTTTACTAAGTGCGGGTGCACCGCGGCGTAATTGGTGGGTCCTTGATGTATGATGTAAGAAATATGTGGAATATCAGAAGATAGAAGTTAGGTATTGCTTCACGTCGTCCAAGATGGCCAGTACATGTCTCGTTATGAGTAAAGGTGAATTCAGTTTCCATGTTAACTGAGTGGGGGATGGTCTCTAGCTTAGTGTCCACGTTGACACCTCAACCTCACATTTCCAGACAGCTGAGAGCTGTCTGGAAATGTGAGGAATTTATTTTGACCCTAGAACACCTTCGATAGCTCAGGAATTTGATCAGTAATTTTGAGGAAATATTTTTATCGGTTCTTCACATTTAGTAATAAGTCGAAGGGTATGTTTCACACAGCATGTCCTTGTTTTCTGGAAGAGACACCAATATGCTATTCTGCTCACACTATGGTCGGTAGAAAAAGTATGTTTGTTATGTTCTCTTCATTAGAGTCAAGTTGTAAAAGCCAATATAAATTTGAACATTATTACATTCAAAACATTTATTTGGATCGTTAAGCCTCCTTGTATTGCTTCCAGTGATGATGAGCTACTTTGTTTTTTTACCTCATGACTTAAATCCATGTATTTTGGAGTGTTACCAATCATTCGGTTCATTCATTCAGGGAAAACTGCAGGGAAAATGCTGTGACAATTTTAGCATGATCTGTATTGAATTTTAAACTCATCAGCGTGAAATTAATTTTTAGAGATTAATTCTATATTGCTCTTATTATACTCAAGAGGCGTAAAAAGTAGTTGCAGAAATATTTTGGGCATGCAGAAGACTTAAAGATATTTCCCAAACTGGGGGTATAAATTTCATGTGTCGTAGGGCTCATTACCTGATCCATCCAATCTTCTGGTCAAGTGTATAGGCTGTTTTACATGGGTCATGAAATTGCGCAACTTCAAACTGCATGATTTTCTCAATCGGGTGTGCATTCATTTTAGAATTAGAGCAGGGGCTATTTTGCCACCTCGCCTTCATGCATTCACGCAAGCGTTCTTGCAATTCACGGATTTACATGATGCAATTTGAAATGCATGTTCATACGTACATCTGATTGTGCAATTATATGCCCCGTGTAAAACAGGCTTAAGAGTTATGAGGAATTTAATTTACCCATCAAGTAGAGCGAAAATGGAAAGTTGTACCTACGCGTATTATTGTTACTTTTTATAAAATTGCATTAGAACTTGGAAGCATCATGCCCAACACTGGATATTCAGAGGCACTAAATGTGTGTCAGATTATGAGAACCAATTGGTTTAGGGACCAAAAAACTTAGGAGACGATCACAGACTTCGGGGGTCAGAAATGAGTTGATGCAAATCTCTTGTTATGTTATGGCATTTTATCCTGAGTTCAAATGGTATGTTTTTGCTTAAGGAGAAACATGATGAGGTTTTTTTTGTTTGGAAAGAAGTGCAATCAATTGATTAATTAATAAACATGAAACATTTTGTGGAGATTCACAGTGCAAATTAAAACATTTGAATCCATGTTGAAAGAACACACAAATGGTAATTTCCACACTTTTTAATAAAACAACACTTAACAACCGACCATGGTTTCAACACATTGTGTCATTGTCAAGGTACCTTGAGAATGACACAATGTGTTGCAACCATGGTCGGTTGTTAAGTGTTGTTTTATTAAAAAGTGTGGAAATTACCATTTGTGTGTTCTTTCAACATGGATATAGCGAACTTCCACAAAATCAAGCCTGAAACGATTTTATAAAAACATTTGAAATTACTGTTATTATAACACAATTCTCCAACTTGGTAGAAAGGTGTATTTGGCAATCGTGCCACTGACCCAATTTCATTCTATGGGAAAATCTAGTGGTACCTATATTGTTTTTATGTCAGCATAACTTTTAAAATCAGTGATTTAAAAAGTAGGTCCAGATGCACAAAGATCAACTTGGACAGTGTAAACTTGGGTTTTGTAAAGTATCCCAACTGTACCCAACTCAACATCCTTTTTTTGTTCAGTCAGTAAATGAAATAGTAATGGGTGAACTGTTTCGTTGAAATATATTGTGGCCAAGCAAAATGTTGACGCTGAAATATTGCTTAGAACTTCACTGCTTACAATTTGGATGGTAGATTTTAAATGTACATAAGAGCACTTGAAAAGAAATACCCTGAGCAAATATATCCATTGTAAGATTGTAACTAGGTATTATGTCTTGGGTGATACTGTGGAACTGTTCACTCACTTCCTAGGTATTGCCTTTTTAAACCGAAGTTCACTTCCCTTAAATGGCATTCTGGAACCTTTCACTGTCACCAACCAGTTCTCTTTTATCCCCCCTGAAAGAATGCGATGAATGGTGTCATAGGACTTAATGCTTAAACTATTGGCCAATTGGCATTAGCTGGTGATTTGTGGGCATTGCAACTTTTGTTACGTGTGATAGTATTTTTTTACTTCCTATTTCTTGGAGTGAAATTCGTAAAATCGCCTATGACCAGCGAATTATATTTTCCAAGGGGAACTAAAATTTGTTCCGAGTGTGTATGGAAATACTATTAGCACTTGAAAGTTTCAAATGATTGGATGACATCTTAAAATATAATTGTAATGCATTTTACAATTTCATACAATTCATTTTATAAAATTTTATAGTTTGAAAGTGCAAAATATCATTAATGTGTCACAATACTTAGAACCCAAAATCATTTTGTTCACAGGCTTATTGTGTAGGAGGGAGTCATTATTACTAAGGTTTTAGCAAAACTAATTGTAGAGGTAATACTGGAGAAAGTATTTGACCTAATGATAATGTTTACTCTAGTAAGACTATGCTGTAAATGAACTTTCAAAGGAAATCCCACCTGGAAACCTCTGGTGATATAATGAACTGGAGAGATATTGATTGGAATTTTATGTTGAAATAATTAAATGAAGCATGTTAGGTAACTTTATGATCTTCGTATGTTTACCAGTGTTTTCAAATGATTAAACATTTGCAAAGTTTTTGGACTGTAGGTTACATGAGCCCAAATGAAGACCAAAAAACAAAGGACAAGTTTTCACATAACCCCAATGTGCTTACATAAAATATAAAAATTTGAGTCATAATAACTGGTAGTATTTGATTGATCTGAAATGACACAACCCTTAATTAATATATGGTGACCGCTGAATTCCTGAATAATGGTAAGGGGACTTAATTAAAAGACTGCTCCTAAAATGTAATTCATTATTAGTATGAAGAATTTTAAAAAATCCACAATTGCAAGTAAATAACTTCTGAAATTTTGTTAAATGAGGAATGAAACTTTTGTGCTGAGTGTACAATATTTTATTCATATATATAGTAGTGGCTTCCCTGGTGCAGTCATTCCTTCTTAATATATATTAATTTAGTCTGAAGGTAAAGAGTTTTTGATGAATTACTTTTGGCGACAATGATATCAACTTTTAGATATGATTTTCTTTAAGCCTCAAGTACACAAGGCGAGTTTACAAGCTACAAGCCGGCTTTTTCACAAGCAGCACGTAAACTAGTCCAGTCTACTCAATGCACTCGCTCAGTTAGCTGCTTGTAAAATCGCTCTGGAAAAAGTTGAACTGCCGGCAACTTTACACACCACTTGCCGGCTTTTGAGTCAGCTAGCTTGTAAACTAGCCACGGGCACTCACAGTAGCTTGTGCACAAGCTGCTAGTAGCATTGGTCAGCAGACGACAACACGTGGTTTCCACACGCCAGTTAGTTGGCTACTGAGCAAGTGGGAAATTTTGTGTGTACTCAACTACTAGCGTACTTACCGACTCGCCGGCTTTTTACAAGCCGGCTTGTTAGCTTGTAAACTCGCCCCGTGTACTTGAGGCTTTAGTCTCACAAATGAATCTAGCTTCATTTTTTTGACAAAAATGGTAATGGTACTGGCAATCTGCTGCTCAGCTCTATTTAATCACCAGCAATGTTTTCAAAATAATGATAGAATAGGAGTTGGGTGTGTTTCAATGAATTTAAACTTCTCAAGACAAGTCTGCAGCTGACTGAAATGATTCCCAAGCAGACAATAAGAACATTTTTATGGTGAAGTGTTGTCAAATATACATAATCACCATAGCCTCATCACCTTCATTTGGTATTCTACCATTTCATGGATAGATTTATGGGCAGTTTCGCTATTCACTACCCAAATTCTGGGTTGTGTCTAAGCTTTCCTTCACATTATGCTCTCGCCCACCATTAAGTTTCTCCTGGGCTGCTCATAGTTTTTGAATCCCCTCGTGCCATCCAAAATTCATTCTTGAATTCTTCTTCCTCTTCTGTGCTGACCTAATATTTTCTCACCTCTCAACATTGTTTATTCTCATTCTCCCATCATCCTACCTCTGCAACAACATGTTCCGTCATATTCCTGCAAATTATCTAGCTATTTCTTTCCTATGATCTCTAACATTTCCTCATTCATCTTTCTCGTTGCTTAGCTCAACCTCTCCATTATTTTTCACAAGCTTATATCAAAAGCCTCCAGTCTGCATACATTATCTTTCTGCAATAACCAAGTGTAGCTCTGTTATCTTGGAAATTCAGTTGGAGGTTATAGGAAGCCACCTCAATTCTACACTTGGTGATTTCTGCTAGCTATGAAATTTGATGGGTAAACCTCAAACTGATTTTTTACTATTTGCTGTTTTTTGTTATACTAATATACTGTTTGTATACATAAGGCTGCATATCTTCTCTCAATTTTATGAGATTCTTGTAATTTTATAGGTTCGCTCGCAGGTTTTTTTTTTAACTTTTCTCATTAAGATAGTGGGAAGTGGGTGTTGATGTGTATCATGCATAGGTTTTTTTACTTCAACTGCAATTTGTTATTAACTTCCTGTAATAATGTTTATGGTAGCTGTGGAGATTATGTAAATGAATGATTTTGTGAAATGGGATGATACCTTCAAAAACCTAGCAGGGTGCCAAGTTTTGTAAAATTATCTCAGGGTTACTCAATGCTGTGAGAAGATTTTGGGAAACCATTGACATTGCCCAAATTAATTCCAAATCAAGGGTAATTCCTGGAGTTTTCAAAGGGCTGCAATTTCAAGAATTTTCCCTGTTTCTAGTATTTCTTGGAGGGTGGCCTCACCATGCTACTTTTGAGCCAGCATACTAATATGTCTCAAGTTTAAAATTATTTGGGCGCACTGAAAAAATAATTTCATAAACTTTGTTTGTATCCGTGTACATATAGAACATTTATTACTGGTGAAGTGTACCTAAAATTATACAAGATAGAATAGTTATTTAATCCTAGTTGCTATCCCATTTCATGACTTGGCTTTTTGGAAATCAGTAAATCATAATCACCCCAAAATAAGAATTCGTAGCTACAATGATCAGAGAATATCTTTTCCATGATGTGCTGGAAGTTTGAATTATGGATTGTCAGGTTCTTGGAATTTTATGGAGATTACCTGTTATTTAGGGCATATCACCGGTTTGAATAATTACAAAATATGCTTTTAATGTTGAATGTATTTTGTCATCTATACTTTCTTAAATTTTTTTTTTGCCATTTTTATAAATTCCATGATACTCCTACGTCACCAGCACAGGGATCAGTCCATGCGCAGTGGCTGCTCAGACATTCATGATATATACACTTTCCTTCATTAATGCATTTCATTTACCAAAATATTCCTTACTTTTTCTACTCATGAAATCATTTTGAATACAAAGGTAAAACTTTGTTTTTTCCACATTAGATTTTAATTTTTAGACCATGGTTTTGATGGTTAACGTCATCATCAGGTCTTTATTTGTATTTATGAAACAAAATTCAAAACAAAATGGCAAGTTTCATAAAGTTACGCTGGAAACCACCAACTTTGTTAAATCGTTTAAGTTTTTCTATAAAAAATACGAATACTTAGTCTAGCATAAGTGTGCAGATTGTTTTACTTGAATTCCTCTATTTTCCATGAATTCAAGTAAGTTCTAATTAAGTTCATACATCCACTTGATGGATGCCTGTATGAAAATGTTCACCAACTCTCTTCTGGCCGTCTGGCCCAATAATTTTGTTACTGATTCACCAGTCTTCTATTTTATACCATAGTATTCTACAATTTGGGGCAATCCATTTTCTTTCTCTGCTAACTCCTTATTGTATCCATGAAGTTCGAATCATATTTGGAGAAGTGTTTGGTGGTTATAATTTTAGACTCGGTCATCAGAATTATTTCTTGGTGTAATAAGTTTTCTATTCATTTAGGTTTTGAATGGGCCTTGTTTTAGAATGAAGAATTTATTCTGGAGAATAGACATTTTGACAGTGAAATATATACCATTGTAATTTCTCTGCTGTATAACCTGACTTCATTCCACCGTTTCTTCAGATTATCCAAATAACTGGTTTGCATAGCAATTTTTAGGCATTCCTGCCTGCACCATTTTGTGTCTAGCAAATTTAAGAGCATTTTTAACAAATTTTAGTGCCCCATTTCAAAAGGCCTGAATGGCCTCCTAAGGTAGTTTGAGAGAGACATCACTTCACTTAGAATTTGATGCATTTGACCTCATTTTTAAGAAAAAACTCATCTAGCCAATGATGTGAAAATATCAAAACCCCTTGCCGAAGTACTTTCAGAGTTTTCACTATGCGGCATGAAAAAATGAGTCAAGTTAAAGGCTTATGTAATTATATTTATATAATTACTGACAGTTTTTGGCCTTTTCTACTATATTTTTGCATTATCAGTATTACAATATTTACTTTATACTTATTACAGATGCTGAAATCAAAAATTAAATTCGAATATAGTCTTCATAATGACTAGGGAAATATCTCGCTACCTTAATTCAACAGGGAGTGTTGTGTAGATCAATCATCTTAGTCAGGGTGCTTCTTTATTCTTAGGATTTTGGCTTTTGTTAATGTCACATATATTTTGTCAATCCATTCTAAACACCCTGGCTACCCCGTGATCACTTTTCATTCCAATGCAAGTGGTAAATTTAAATGCAAGAAGCTGCTTAATTATGTTACGACATAATCTCTTGATTCTTCATCGTAAGCTGTCATCAATCCAAAGATTAGTTTGATGCTGCTCCCCCCTCCACTCTACCATCAGCTAACCATTTCATTCCTTCATAAGCCTACTATTTTATGTACCTCATAGAATGCCTGGTGTGTACCACGCAAAGTCCTCCGTGATAATTCATCTGATTCATTTCTAAATCCATTATTGTTTTCAAGAGGCTTTTTATGTCACAGAATGTGGCCATTATTTTTGTCTCTTCTACTTTGCAGTGTTTTTATTAAATGTTTTTCCTCTCTGACTCTTGGGTGATTATTTCTATGTGATCATCCTTCATCCTTCCATACCAACACATTTTCATGGCTTCCAATCTTCTTTGTTCTGCAGCTGTCATCGTCTAAGCTTCACTGCCACTGAGTGCATGCTTCATACATATGCATTATGTAGTCCTTCTATCTCACTCAGTGATTCAACCCGAAGGTTGGTTTGGATAGTTGAGGGTAGAGCTCAACCCGGACTAAGCCATAGGCGTGTGAATTCACACATTCAGGTTAGGGGGGCCAGTTCCTTTCCCTGGGCCACCTCGCACTCCGAGGATTTTTGTTCGGGGCGTTCCAATGATTCACGCGGATTTGAACCCGGGACCCTTCGATCAGTAGCCAAGCGCTTTACCCACTAGGCCACCACGCTCCAGTCCTTCTATATAATTTATTATTGTGCATACTACAGAAGTCCCCTCTCCCCCTAGCTGTCCAGCAGCTGCACTCCCTTGTGCTATCTCTGTCATGGAGGTTTTTTAGGCTTGGTGTCAGTGGTCTATCCAACAAACCCTCTCTTAGATTTGTCATTTCCATCTTAAACTTCCCCTAATATCCGTTGTCAAAAGCTTTGTCTAAATTAACAGAAGAAGGTTCTTCGTCTGTCTCTCCAAGATTAGGCACTGCTGCCTGTTCCGTTCTCCCCACATATCCGTGATCTTCCAGCACTTCTTGTACCCAGGGGCTTATAGGCCTTCTTCAGTATTCTCTCTGGGGACAAATGTATTATATGCTCTTTCCACTTTTCTTTATAATGTATGGCCCTGGCTTTCACTGAATTTTTTGTATGTTTAGTTCTCTTCTTGTCACAGTTCCTTACATCGTCTAATTTTTTGCATCCTTAACAGAATTGAGCTTCATATCTGATGTTTCGATTTGTCTCTAATCTCTTTGCCTTCGCACCCATGATTCGAACCGATACAATAACGTAGGTACTGCTTGCCTACTGTGTTTCTTTCGTGCAGCTCTTATGGTACCACATATTCTTTCATAGCTATTTACTTTGTTAGTTATATCTTGATCTTCTTCGTATGTTATAAAACAACCAAGGTATTTAAAATGTGATACATGTTCCAGTATTTTATTTCTAATTATAATTTTTGTTCTTATTGGGTCCTTCCCCAGGAATGCCATGGTTATGGATTTTTGTATGGAGATTTTTAAGTTATATTTTAGAGTTAGCAGGTGTAGTTTGTGTACTCCTACTTGTAATTTGTTTTCGTTGTCTTGGATCTTGGTCATAGGCAAACAGCATGGTGCTTAGGAAGTCACATTGACTTATTTGGATTCCAGGCGGCCCGCTTTCCTTATTGAAATATATAGATATTGAAAAGTGTGGGAGATAAAAGACATCCTTGTCTCACTCCTAGATTGGTTTTAATTTCTTGAGTAATTGTTTTGCTGATGCCAGTGTCTATTATAATTTTGGTATCTCTATACATATAAATGCTGTATAGTTTTTACCAAGTGGCTGGGGTATCCTCTCCTGTGATTCATAGACCAAAGTTTTTCTCTATCTACATGATCGAAAGCTTTCTCGTATGTCTCAAAATTAAATTCTATGAATTTCTGTATTATCTGTTTTAGCGAGAAAACGTCATCAGTGCATGATCGTCCCTTTTGAAATCCGGCTTGTTCCTTTAGCAATAATCTCTCCAAGATATTTTGAAGCCTTTTATTAATTATTTTAGTGTACAATTTGTAAGATGCATTTAGTAAGCTGATACCTCTGTAGTTTTCTATCTTGCTACGGTCTCCCTTGTTAAATATGGAGATGACTTTGGCAATTCGCCAATAATCTGGGATATTATATTTCTTCCAGCACATGTTATACAAGTGTAATAGTCGTACGTGTAATGGAGCTCCTCCATACTCGAAGAGTTCAGACTTTATTTCATTGAAATTCGACTGTCTCTGGCGTTATATGGTGGAACAGCATTCTAGTACTTAATTAAAACTGCAGTAGTTGTACTGTCCACTTAAATTTTAATGTAAAATATTACACAACACGTGTGTTGAACGAGACCTGATGGTGATGCCCTAAGAAACATCGAAACACGTGTTGTGTAATATTTTATATTAAAATATGAGTGGACAGTACAACTACTGCAGTTTTATTTAAGTACTATTTATTTCATCTAGTCCAGGTGATTTTCTGTGTTTTGTTTTTTCAATTGCTTTCAACATCTCTAACATTTCTTTGAGATCGATTTCCACTGCTTCTGCTTTTCCATTAACTTCTTCCTTCTCCAGATCGTACCATAGTTGTTGACAGTGTGCTATCCGTTTCTGTTCTCGTATAACATTTATTTGTGCTGTGTCTTTTTCTGTTTTCGTATTTTTGTTTAAGTGTATAATGATCTTGTAAGCAATTTCTTGAGGGCCGTATATAAAATTTTCTAATCTGCTGATAACGGTATCCCACGATGTCATGTGTGCTTTTCTTACAATTTTTTTGCTCAATCCTAATCTGTTGGTATTTTCTTCTTGCATCTTCAGTTTTTCTTTGGAGATATTCACAGTATGCTTTACCTTTCTTTTCAATGGCTTCCTTTATCTCATCGTTCCATATTTTTAATCCTCTTTTTCATTTGTTCTTTCGCCTCAAACCTAGTACTTCATTATATTTCCAAATAAGCTTTTGAAACACGGGGAGTTAAAGCGATTTGAGGATCAAAATAAAAAAGGCACGCCCTTTCCCCTCCATCCCATTCACTGCGAGACGACGGTGTGGGAGAAACTACATGCACATGAACACCCCCTGCTACACACCCCTTTCCCCTCCCCTATCCCCCCCCTTCCCCCCCGTGGCAGGCTATTCTTAATACATTTCTATTTATGTTTTTCCATTCTTCATTGATGTTATGGCTCATTGGAGTTTTTCGGGTAAGTTGTGTCAGTTTGTTCTGGTGTAAGGTTCTGATGCTTTCTTCATGTATTAGATGTGTTTTTCCGATTTTATTATCTTCTTCTTTTTTTGTCAAGGTCGTTTGGTTTTTCAATCTTGCGTGTAATTTATTTTAGATTTTACTTAGAAGTGATCTGTCCTGACATTTCTTTCCTGGTATACACGTGTCTCTATTACTCTCTGAATTAGTTTCTTGTTTATGATTTTGTAGTCGATAAATGAGTGATAGCCTCTTGTGGACCATGCAAATTTGTTAATGTCCTTGTTCTTGTATTGGTATCCTCAATTCATTGTTAGCTATGAATTCTCTTAGTTCTGTTCCGTATCAATTTAAGTAGTCTTCTCCAAATGTTCCTACCAGATCAGGTGTAGGCTCTCGTCCAATACTAGCGTTCAGATTTCCGAGGAATACAATGTAGTTGTTCTTTGCTTTTGTCATATGTCTTTGTAATATGTTTTTGTAGTTCTTTGTAATATAGTTCAATCTCTTCCTGTTTTCCTTCTTCTGGAGCTTAAGTGCCTATTATTGTTAGGTATCTTCTTGTTTAGTTTTACTCTCACTGTTATAACTTATTTATTATCATTTATGAAGTTGTATTCTCGAATTCTGTTTCACCATTTCCTGTCTATCAGCACAGCCACTCTACTGGAGGCTCTCTTTCTTTGATCTACTCTACTGTATAGCATTAAGTGGTGTTCCAGTTCTTTAGTTCCTTTCAGCTTCTTTTTTGTTACAGTGATTACATCTATATGACTTAATTACAATGATTACATCTATATGACATCTTACATTCATTAAGGATAATATCAAGTTCTATCTCATTTGTTCCCAGACCTTGAACATTCCATGTTGCAATTTTAGTATATCCGTTATTCCATTAATCTTGTCCTGTTCTTTGCATGGTCTGTCTGTCTTTGTATTCCAGTCCTATTCTGAGGCTCATAAATGATTCAACAAAATTTTTTGATCTTCATTGAAAAGACCTGATTTATCTAAAAGCATAAGTACTCCACCGTATAATGACTGCTTTCTCCATGACTCAAATATGTTACATCACTTCTCAATGGGTGTGCACTGTTAATTATTCATTAGTGGCTGCTTAGTGAAAGTGTGGCATATTCGCTGTTTATTTCAACCAAGAGAGAGGATATTTGAATGTATTGTTTGTCTTTGCTCTATGCTGGATGGCTGGAGACAAAGATCCATTGGAATAAGTGACTTTGGAGAGGATAAGATTTTAAATTGTCATATTTACAGGACTTGAACTTATACCTGGGGAATTTTGAAGAATAATTTCTACAGTTATTAAAAATACAGCTGAAGCAACTCAACAAATGTTACTGTGCGTAATTCTCTTGGTCACAGGCTCCTTCATCTCTCATCCTCAAATCTCATTTGTACTAAAAATGAAAGAGCTCTTAATCTTCCCTGGGGATCCTACCCAAATATTACTCAGTTGTCATTATTGTCTTTATGCCTCCTCTACATAGATAGTCAAACATTTTAGCGAATGAAGTACTCTTGTGTTCGACGAACAATTGTTACTGTTCATATATATTGTTTGTTAGATTTGGAATTTAGGTGTTAGGACTCCCAATTTATTTCCCAGAAAAAGCTTATTGTTACTGCCAGTCATGATATTATTTGATACTAGTCAAGCTGGTATTCTGAAGGTGGGGAAACTCACTCTTTCCCTGCAGTGTATTTAGCAGCAGTCCCTCCATAATGGTCAGTTATATCGTGAGCACTTTGTAAATCCTCAAAGTTGGTATTTCTTTGTATACTTCTATCAGTGGCAGAATTCATTATTTTCTCAAATTACCACTTTATGATGGTGCATTAATTTAGTTACCTTATGAGGAAGACTTACATTTTTTCAATATTTTTTCTATTTTATTCGAATTTTCATATTTTTCACATTACAGCTCTGCCCTGAAAAAAAACTATGAAAAACATGCTTCATTTTATTATATGTGTCTATGGGCTATGTTGAACTTCTGCCATGGAGAATGTCAGAATTATAGATGACCTTCCCTGCTCGTAATATCCTTCATGGCATGTACTAAAACTTAAGAAGAGTAGTAAAAATCCCTAATTCATTGTTTGTATATTTTTCTTATCATATTTTGGCTCACTGTAGACACAAGTTCATTGCTGAATGATTTAGAGGATAATCAGGGGATGGAAATCATCATGGAATATTATTTATAGCCAATTTTTGACAAATATTTGTGGTTTTAGAAAGGATTTCGTATCTGTCTAAAGCAAACCAATTGGCCTAAAACAGAGCAACTTTTTACCACCTGTAATGTCTGTCTATGTGCCATTTATTCAGTTTTCTTAGGTACTGCCTAATCTGATGTATCAATATTTATGATTTGTTTCTTTTTCTACATGCCTCGCAGAAAGAAAACAGCTCAAGTGTAAATAGTCCGTTCTGATGGGTAATTAAAAAATTTGCTGTGAAACAAAGGGTCATTTAAAGCAGAATGAGCTAGTTGAAAAACATGGAGAAGGAAACAAGTTATGTTTTTGACCAAGTGGAGTCAGCCATGAATGTTGGTTGATATTGAAAATATCTTGAAAGCTACCTGAGGCAACCTTTCCCAACCCAACCCCATTGGAGTAAAGAAACCATTTTTTCGATCTACCTTTCAAAGATGGGTCTGAGATACAGGTATTTTGGGACAGCTGAGTGATAACTCCTTGTGGCTTCATTATCATTGTGGACTTCTCAGTGAATTTAAACAATTTCTCTTTTTCAGTTTATCTTGGCCTGCCTTGTAGGCATGTATGGTTTATTTGATAAACTAAATGTTTTACCCTGAATTTTATCCTAGCCAGTTGTAAGTGCTATAGTAATGTATTCCATCATTGTTTTATTAAACCTTGTACAGACGTTGGACTGTTCTATTGTCATATGGTGGGTGTATAAAACTGACTCCTGTATTGTCCAGTATTTTTATGCTTATAAATATAGATATTTGTTCATTTTTGCTAGGTCCCTACAAAATGCTATCTTTACTCACTCTTTTTCACCATTTAACCCTCAAAAGGATAAATTATCAGGCCACAAAAGAATACCTAATCTTTGAAAAGTTAACCTTGATGGGATGAAAGGATTGCATTATAATTTTTGAATTTTAAAAGCTACTACAGCATTTAACAGTACACAGAAATAGTCTTGGCAGTAGTAGTACATTCTGCCTGGAATTTTTTGGGAGTGAAAGGGCTGATGTTGCCAGAAATTAGGGTAAAGGCAAAATGCCATTTACTCAAGCGAGATACGTACCTATAGTCTAAAAAATGATGAGCATAGTGTCCTTCAGTCATTATTACGTAAGGTTTCCAACATCATTAGTGACTAAATTTTCAGTGAACAGATAAGCTTCCTATGGGACAAGAACTAATTGTCTTTGGTTAAAATCGTTGAATTGAATTGATCCTCTATTTACATGTTATTGAAGATACTTTTGAGTTATGCAGCATAAAATGCCATGCATATTTTTTCTTGCCTTCTTTGTAAAAACCTTTCCATATTTTTTCTCTGTTTTAGTTGGAGTCAACTGAAAATCATGGTCTTCCATGTGCGCCCTTCAGCCCCACATCCAATTCTCAGCAGCATCATTTATGGCCTTCACAAAGTAGTTCCAGCCGTGAAGAGAAACACCCTGCACACAATGCAGTTAACAATCCTTTTGATGAGATGCTTGACCCAGTGCCAAGTGTAGGCAAGAGGAGGCATCGTGCCAGCCCACACAGGTATGGTCACTTTCTAAATTGTCTGTTATTGTTAATGTCAAAGGTAGCCGGGGACCATTTGCTTAAAAAGGGCTCGTGATTATTTAAATAACTTTTGCATTGACCTTCATGAGCGTAAATCATAATGCGTGGTGGATTGCTGCATGTTTGTTAATCCTTGTGTATTAAAACTTTGAATATTTGAACTGGCAGCGAACTCATCATTTTGGGGCATGCCCCACATTCTTCGAGAAATTAAGGCTTTGATCCTTTATAATCTGCATATTACTCATATAAATACTATCCTAGGCTGTCTTAGAAGCTTCAATACATTCTTGTTTGTGCAAAATGTCAGGTATTTGAAAATTAAATTATGCTTGTAACATCTGAAATGCATATTTTGGGGTACACAACACATTTTTTTGGCTGGTGAATTAAGATATTAGAAGTGTGATATCCTGAAATTATTATAGAATATCTTTCTGTTTATTCTTCTGACTGACTGCATTCCTCATGGTCTCAGTTCATGATGCATGCTGAGCACTTCATCTGCTTAGCTCCTCAGAATTAATTTTTATAGTTCTGAGTGACTTTCACAGAACAAGAGATAGGTGTACAGGTGACCATATTTGGGGAGGCTGCTAGTTTTGATGTACAGCAGTATAACATAAAAGTGAACATTTCATATAAGTGTAGGCACTTTCCATTTTGCAGTGCAAGGGTATGATCTTATTATGTCTTTCTATCATAATTGAAGGCACATTTTTGAATTTGGGATTGGATAACTGTCATAGTATCTCAGACTGGAATTAGTTATTCCTTCAAAATGATTTTCAGTTATAATCAGTGGGCTAAAGTGAAGTATTATACCCATATGTAATTTTGTATCATTTTTATAAGGCACTTTTCATTGGCTAGAAAAAGGTAAACCTATAGATGTTCCCGGCAAATGCCTGTACCGGCATAATTGAAATATTTTGCAGCTATTTAAATATCATTAATTGTAGGTATATTTATTTAAAAAAGGGTGTTGGAATATATTTCAAAATCATGCAACTAAAAAATTACAATACAGTGTGTCCTCGTTTAACGTTGTCCCGTTTAACGTTGTTTCGCGATAACGTTGTCCAACAATTAAAACCCTAAATCGTTCAACGTCGTCAGTGCTTCGCGATAACGTTGTTCAAATTTTGCGCAACGAAAAAAAAATGAATAACGAATAGGAATTTGGCGCATCTGATGCGTAATTTCCATTTGGCGGAAAAGTTTGACGTTAACTCCTCATAGCGTGTGTCAAAAGTTCACCTGAGCGAATAATTATTACGTTATTTTGTTTCATAACTATATTTTTGCTTATTATTTACTACTCTGTTATTGGGGGGCAATGCATCGGGTGATTTAAAACTCAAACCAACGTTAGTGTACCATCTTGAATCGCATGGTATTAATAATACCATGTCCGAATGGTATATTCAGGGGCAGATATCTACGGGAAAAAATACCTGAAAATCCCATGCCGCCATAAGGTAGATTTACTGCTGTTTGAGGTGTATCGAAAACGTCTTTTTCGTGTTGAATTAGTGTGTAAGAGTCTAAACCCTCCATGATGCAGTAAATCGTAGAGGGTGATACTGTTCCTAAAACTTTTTTACGAAATAACAAACATTTTGTACACAGCACCGAGTTTCCCTAGTTCACTCACTTTTTTAATTGATATCCTACGTCTTCGCGATCGCAGCGAGCGAAATCTTTGCCCTTCACTGCATTCGCATGCGCACGCTCCCGCAGTGAAGAACAAGCATTTCTTTTACTCCGAGGGAAGCCGGTGCTAACAGCACTAAATATCAGAAATATAGGAGAAAAACCTGGTGCTTATTCTTTTAAAAATGCCTTTTCAGTTTGCTTCATCTAAGATATGAAGATCTCTGACTAGTGAAATCATCTGTTCGACTGTCCGCGTAATTAAAATACGCCGTGGTATTTGTATCAAAGCGTCCAGTCTGGGAGAAAATTAATTTCACCTGCTTCCCGATCACCTTCTGCCACATATTTCACTTAAATTGCTACGCTACATATGCGCATTTACCTTTCGTTTGCTTCATAAATCCTTTTTCTTTCGTAAACTATTCACTTAAACCTGTGATGTAAATCTACTTCTGGACGCCATATTGGAAATACTGACCTTTTACTCCTAGTTCCCCCAGATGGCGCAGCGGTCGAGCAGTGTCTTAATTTTCTATACCCACCGCCCATGACTTTTCCCGCCTTCAACTTAAAAGTATTCTCGCTTTTCGACGGCTTTATTACACTCAGGAGGGATGGGTAACCTCTCGGAGCTACCCTATAATCTTTGGAGGTACTTCATTCCACTGCCTCCATACGGAACTTTCATCACCAACTCGCCTCTCGCCGTAATTTTATGCAAGCCAATCACCATTGGGGTGGGTTGGTTTAAAAGGGTATTAGTGAAAATAAATCGTAACTATCCGCCAAATAACCTATTTTTCCGTTCAGAAATGGCCTTCTCGACGCCGCATACTGTCCCACCTTAGCACCCCTGTTTCACTCCACAGACACGCAACGGGGGCAGTTGGGTAAGGCCATATTTCAGACGTGAAATTAGTCCGTATCCCTCTACCGGGACTTCCAAAAATCTCGCAATATGGCGTCAAAATATCACAAAAAATACGCGAATTTGGTAATTTTCAAACTTTAATTTCACCAAAACTAATAATCTCACGCCTTTTTTTCTTACATTTAATAAATGCGCATTCCTTTCACTTTCCTTTACCATTCATCTAATACCCCTTACTTTTCTACTATTCTCACACAAGAAATCGTTATTGTTATGAATTGAAGAATTGGTGAGTTTGGAACCGATTTTAATTTTTTACATTGTTTCTTATGGAAAATACTGCTTCGTTTAACGTTGTTTCGCTTAACGTCTACTTTTTCAGGAACGAGTTAACAACGTTAAACGAGGACACACTGTATTCATACTATTTTTATAACACTGAAAAATTGACATGTTCTTGCATTCAATGATATATTTTATGCATATTATAATGTATAATAGTAAATGGGCATTACTCAAATATTTGTTTGTCATTGAAGCTTTTCTGTAGAAAATTTCATGAAGGGACTTGAAATAAGTTTTACAATTTTACAATGTTCCATTTACAATGTTTACAACTATATAGCAAAAATGAATTTTTCTATCAAATCCAATCGATCATTTTCCGATTTAGATAATACAATTTGCGTTGATTCTCCTAGGAGATTATTTGAATTTGTGAACAAACAATTTATGAGTAGTTTTTATACTAAAAAGGCTAATTTTTATACATATTCAGTTGTTTAGTTTCAAGAGATACAAAAACGTCATACAAAAGAAAAAAAAGACACAGATGGGCAAAATTCAAAGAATAAATTCGCTTTGAAATGTTTTTTTGTAGAACAGTTCCGCAAAGGGCACTGAAATACATTTCATAATGGTTTCATTTACACATTTACAATATCTTTACAACTTCATGTAACTAACAATATACATTTTTATAGCATCTTATCAATTATTTTCCCATTCAGGCAAAACGGATTATGTATATTTTCATAGGAGATTATTTGAATTCGTGGACAAACAATTTATCCTTAGTTTTTTAAACAAAAATAGCCAACTCAGTAGCTTATCGTCGTGTGATACACTTGAAAACAAGGCGCCGCACATAGAGGGGCATCACCCACTTTTTCAAGAGAAAATTGTTTCCTTCCTCTGTTCATTAGCAAGGCACACAACACATCGTTTTACTCCTTGTTTTCTCTTCCCTGTAGGTGAATTATAGTCAGTGAAATGTTGCCCTATGAGTCTTCCTGGGATTTGAACTGCTGTCCTTCTTTCTCTTTTTCTTCCTTATCTGCAGTGTAATTCCCGTATTTTAGAAACAGACCCTCAATAAGATTCATGTGGAAATCAAGTTGTGAGAGACCACCGCCTTGTTTATTTGTATATAATAAAAGAAATGAACAACGTTACGTCTAACATGTGCCTAAACATCTTTTGATAATACTTTTTCAATCTTTTTCGCGCGGTACTGTAAGTCACGATGCATTGATTGGACAAATCCACTCCCATCGCATTGTTGTAATCAACGTATGCCAGAGGTTATATTTTGGTTTCTTCTCCTCTGCTTGGAACACTTACCATTGTGTGATAATGTATGCTTCTCAATACACACACATCCCTTTTGTCCAGCCATTTCATTGACATTATTTTTTCTCCGATAGGCCGCAACAACCTCCCCTTATTTCAAATTTCTTTGCATGACATTTTGCGGAAGATTTTTCCTATTCTCTCTCATAGTTCCGATTGCATCGTTCTCAAATGTGACTAAAAAGTCAAATAGCTTGGGGCAGCTAAGACAGTTGTTTATCACAATAGTATATCCTTGCTTCAGCAAATCCTTGGCCAGAGAAAGGACCAATCTCGAAGGCGTAGCGAAACCTGACACGTCAATGCCTTCGACTGTTTCAACTAGCTGAGTGTCCCTCCCTGGGTAAATCAGCATGTTCCACACGTACCCAGTTTTTGAGTCGCGTAATTTAAACGATTCCATAACAAACCGTGAACATTTTTTTTTGTATGTAAACCTTCCATCCGAGGCAGCCTTTCCATAGCAAAATGCTTTCATCAACAGATAGCAGCCTATAAGTAATTTAACTCTTCCTAAATTATTTTACAAGATGATCCATGACAGGTTTTATCATATATGGCTTTGCGGAAACTTGACCTTCTGAGAGATAATCCTCGTTCTTTGTAAAGTGCAAAAAATTGAGCAGCAAAAAAATCACTTCTCGGTGATCGTCTCATAAAATATAGGAGTTGCCAGTAATTTATTTCTTGAAAAAAATAATGCCCTAATTTTGGTTTCTGTAATATTCCCTGCAATAGGATGCCAAAAAATAACTTCAACTCTTCTTTGTCTGTTTCCACCCAGTACTTTTCCCGATTTCTTCTTTTCATCTGTCGCCTCCTACTTTTTGTTTCTATTTGCAAGCTTTCATCAATTTTTTCTTAACCACCCTGAAATAGAGCATATGAATGAAAGCCCAAAACCTTGGTGAAAGCATCAGTGTTTGATAAGAATCAGCTACTCACCACTTCTAAGGAGACAGACCGACAAGCAAAGGGACTGCGTTGACCATGTGCATGGTGTTGCACGGTGTTGACCATGGTATTTCCTTCAAGGTAAAGGATATGGGAGCGAATTTAAGGGATTTCCGAACAGACACGTGCTGCAGTCCTTGGGTCAATTCACACCCCCTGGGAAACAAAGAGGGTATGGGCCGAGGGATCAAGACAGTGGGAGCCCAGATAATGACGAAGGGAAGTGGCGGGGGTAGGGTAGTCAGGTCATAGCTTTCTCCCTCAAATCTTAGTGCTCAGTACATTAAACTTGGATTTCGTGGGTAATATTTTGGGTTGTTGCAAATGGAAGTTTATGGTTGTGAATGTTTTTCATCTGACAATACTCGAAATTCGGGAATTTTAAATTCAATTGTTCGGGATTTTATTCTACGTGCTTTACCATCACCGAATATCCAAACATAACGTTATGATAAACACACTGTAGCAAAAATATTGTAAATTACACATTACGATTGCTTACTTGCTTGTAAGCTGAGCTAAATCACGTCGCGATTTAGTCCGAGCGTGCCGAAAGATAACCAGACGATTCACGACGACCAGGATTTTCGTGGGAATACGAAGTGTGTAAAACCTCAATGAACTAGCTGAAAACTACGATGTGGTAAAAACAAAATTCTTAAGATGAATAAATTAGCAGGGATTGGTATAAAGCATATCGCCAATACAAGATTTGAAATATTATGCCATTGTGTATGAAAAAAAAGGAGAGTGAACAAAGATTTTTGGAATTTTGCAATATGTATCACAACAAAACTTAGGTACTTGTGTATAAAAATATAATAATTATAATGAAATAACATTAAATGTACTTTAAATAATAGGTAAGTAATAAATTTAAATGATATTATTAGCTGGATGTGAATGTCAAACGCTAATTCCGTGAACAAGTGTTCCCAACAGGCAAAAATTTCAATCGGAAAATGAGATCTAGATATACTATGCGCTACAATTAATCTCCGATACATAAATCCATTATGTAAATGAAAAGTGAGAAAATGTGTGACTAGAATCACATAACACACAGTAGAAACAGAAATAATCGCAACGGACGACTTAAGTCGCCATCCCCACCAAGAAGCATATAGTTAAGCAGCACGCGACTATAGTCGCGCTCCCCACCTAGGGAGCGATTTCCATTTGCGACTATAGTCGCTTACCCCACTTAAGGGGTTAATTGCCTTTTGGCCTCTAGGTGGTATAAATGGAGTCACCTGTTTCAACATCATTAAATGTGTTCCTTACTGAAGTAGTAGGCAGTTTCAACCTGGCAGAAGCCATCCAATCTGCCATTATATCATGGCAGGGATTTCGTGACTCACCGTACACTATTAAATGCCATCTCATTCTTCCTCTCCTTGAACCCTTTCAGCCTCTCAGGACAATACTTGAAATTAATTTCCTTCTCTGATGCCAAAGTGTCAACCTTGGCCACTAAAACAGGATTCAGTATTCAAGCATTCTGGCCTCTTGCTTGATTAACCATGACAAGCAGCATTGCATGTGAATCCTTGTATTAAGCCATTTGTGAATACGTAATGCTGGTACGTAGGCTTCCGGGGTGATTTGATGAGTTCCTTGTATTCCGGTTTTCCCACTTTGATTCATTCGTGGGAGAAAAATCCGAATGAAAGGTACTCAATATGTAATACTGTTTGAATATGAAATTGCTTTTCTCAAATATATATGTCAATTTTATGCTATATTTATGTAGTCATTGTCATTTAGTGCAAGGGATGAGTTCCTGCAAGTCATTTTGTTATTCAAATTTGTGCTAAACAAGAGTATGTTGACACGATGGAAATGAGGATGCCTTATATGTATCACAAAAATCTAATAGGGAGTGTCCTAAAAAATAAACATTCTGTTTAAGAGTCTTAGAAATAGTTTTTATTCAAGACAACTTTTGTTCGTATTAGTCTCAAAAGTAGCGTGAAAGTTGATAGCTTCAATGAAAGGAACAATTTCTCATCCCAGAGTCCATAATTTCCTTCCGAGCAGTTGGTTTTCTCCTGGCCTAGTGCGAGTTACTGTCTGAGACATCCAGGAGCAGTTGTTTACTCAATGTATGGTATTTGCCTTTGGTTGTATATTTCAGGAGAATGAAAAGCGAACAGACTTAAGCGATGGGAAGGCAGAAAAACATTACGAAATGAAAATGAAATATCTATTCCAATAATTAAGCCCGTTTACATGGATGTTGTAAACAAGGGAGCTTATCATGGGATTCAGTCTCTGAGAACCTGCCCTCTGGTATTTCTCCATCCCTTAAAACTGATAGGAGTGATAAAACAAGAGAGATACTCTGCCAAACTGATGGGTGCGAAATCTCCATCTTCCCATGCATCATTAGTGTCTGCATGAAAATGTAGCAAATACTTAAGGCTCAAAGTCCGTCAAAGTGCATTTCACATGTTGTCCTTTCCCTCTTAGCATTCTTTATCCATATTCTCTCACTTATTAATGGCTGGTGTCCCTGCACCCCCTGCCACACTCCTTGGCAGTTGCATGCTAGGTTTTATGTTGATGTAGATGAATTTAAAATCCCAGTTGAGGCTCTCCAGACTTGGAGAGAGCCATTAAGGAACCAGTAGATCTGTGAATCCTGTCATCTGTAGTTTCATGTCATCTTATGAGTTTTCTATGGTGATACATATTTTTTTATTCGGTTGAAAGGGAAAATGTTGAGTGATTTATAAGGGGGTCAACTCAACATGAAGTGAAAGCAAAAACTAAGTACTCAAAATCACAAACAGTGTACAATCATGTGGCATGTGAGTGTTTCATGGACGAGGAGTTTCTGTCGCCTCGTCAGGGAGTGACACGACCTGGTCACAAACAGGCAAGTGGTTTATGGAGAAATTAATCCCATGCCGATGGCTAACTTACTACAAACACCCAAGACTTCATTCGTCAAGTTTCTGTTGAGATCGTTAGTTTGGCTTGCCCACTTCGTGGAGAGCACACACACTTGACACTAGTGCAATATCACCACAGTTGTTGCTTATGCCACAAGTGTCATTTTGGGTATAGTTGGTCCATGGTGCGGTTGACCCCCTGAAATATCTCCAAACTTTTTACTTTCTCTTTCAACATCTGAAGTCGCTAAAGATACAGTTGTTTTCGGCATCTGGCATATTATTTTCATTAATATTTTCAAGCTGTAATAGCTCGCTGCTTTCTTTTTCATTGCTACTCCAGCCTTTCCCAGGACTCAGACAGCATTTCAAGAGCAAATAAGTTAAATAACATGCCGTATTGTGTAGGTTTAAAATAAGGTGAATGTCCCCACAGTTTTGACAAGTGGAAAAATTGTCACCATGTCCTCCTAAAGTTACCTCCCATAGGTTTTCCAATGTATCTATTTTGGTTGTAAAATATATTTATTTTTCTTTAATGCTGGGTCATGAGTCTGTATTAATTTGTAAATCTACATCTACATACTACCCTGCGAGTCGCCACTTTGGCGTGTGGCAGGGGGTGTTAGGACACCAGCCATGTTAAGATGTGAAGGAGAATTTTATAGGGAGGTAAAAAGGTGAAGTGTATTTCGGCCATGTTTTCAGTGGATCTCAGCTTTTTTTTGTCTCTTATTGTGCGTGGAATGAACGAATTTTTGTACCTATCTCTTCGGAAATGTATTTATCTTTTTTTATCTTTCCTGTCCAACGTAGAGATGTAATGCGACGTCAAAATTATATTCTTTGTGTCACACTGAAACACACGTTCAGAATTTCTCGAGCAATCTAAGCCTAGCGTGTAGCCTCCCGAGTCTCTAGTGGTTCCCAGCCTGATCACTCTAAAAGCAGTGAAACACTTTTTGTTTGCTCATAGCAGTTTTTAACAAAGCACACAGATTTCTTTGTATTTTATTTACTTTTCTAATCAAATCTTTTTGTCCAGGGTTCCAAATACTCTCAGCATATTCGAGGTGTGGCCTAACCAGAGTAAGGTAGCACTTCTCTTTCTTTTTTTAAATCCAAGAATCTTCCCCAGGTATTTTATTTCGTCTGACCACCACTTTATGCTTACTCCTCCTACAATGTAGACATGACATTGGTGTGTAGACTTTTGCAAGAAGTGTACTGCAGTGCATTTACTAACAAGGAGACATCGCATGACTTATGTTCAGGATCCAAATGAGGCAATTATTTTCTGAAACTATAGAGAGAATGCGGGAAAAGTGTGACGGCTTTCTTCCACATAGGCCAAGGTTCGAGAGAAAAACGCTATTAATGAATCTTCCTCCGTATAAATCATTTAAAGTTCACATCTCTCTCAACAGAGCTAAATTGGGATTTGTTAAAAGAGTACTTGGCAAGTGTGACGATAAAGTTAGAGAAATCAGCTACTTCTCCCTCGTTAGACCCCACTTGGAATATGCTGCCAGTATTTGGGATCCTTATGAGATAGGCTTGGAAACTGAGTTAGAACGTGTGCAGCAAAGATCGGCAAGATATGTTAAAGGCCGTTATGATAATCTCGTTAGTGTTACTGACCTTTTGCAGCAACTGGAATGGGAAACACTCAGACCGTCTATTAAAATTTAGACTTAATCTATTATGTAAGTTCCAAACCGGTCTATTCTCTGATGACTTGGATAATATTTTACGAAATCCGACATTCTACGGTAGATCAGATCATGAGAATAAAATTAGGGAACTAGACTGCAGAACGGACAGATTTAAAATGTCATTTTTCCCACGAACAATAAGGGACCATAACAGCTGCCTATGTGACTTTTATCTAGGGTTTTCGAGAGGTAGTGTAGCTCTTATTGTGAGATATATGTAGTTCAAGCACTCATTCCTGGTACCAAGAGCTAACTTTGTTTAGGTCCGGTGATAGAACTTTTAAGTCCGTATCTTCGCCGATTTTGCGGTAGGTAATTGCGGTGCTTGTATGAAATAAGGGAAGAGAAACTCCAGTATAGGATAATCTTATGGATTCAGCTACTGTGTATTTGTGTATTCCAAAGTAATGTAATGGGTTGAGCGAGTATCAATTATATTTCATGTTGAAATGCATGAAATAGTGTAGTGACTCTTAGTATGCAGTAATGAAATAAATTACTCTCTTGCTGACCTGGGGAAATCATAACTTAGGGAAGTCAGAAAGTAAACTTTAGATCAGCATATTATGAGCATTGTTTCCCTTAACATTTCAATTGATGCCTTGGATTAGAATTTGAATTATTTTAGTCAGAAAAGTCTGTTTGGTGGTTCAAAAATACAAGGCATGATTGGCGACCATACTACACGTCATGAAAAGGTAGCATTTGCTAGTTTAGGAGCAAGTGGTTGTGTGTGATGACGTAAACATCCAGGAAAAAAGCATATACTTCACCTTTCGATGAAATGATTTTATATATTCTGCACCCAAAAAACATTTTGACCCACTTTCTCGAAGTTCCTTAAAGTTTTAGAAGTTACTCAAAATCAAGAGACCAACTGTGTGTAATTAATAGTTAAAATGTCATTAAATTTATATTCTGCCCACTAATAGATGAATGTGTCCACCATCTGATATGAACAACCAAATACTCCTGCTACTTTGTTCTCAAATTGAACTTGACATTGCATTGTGTTGAATGCGAGAATGGGTAAAACATGGGGAAAATAATATTTATCTAATATAAAAGACATTTATGCGAAAGACTTTGTAAGGAGCAACAACTCCCTGGGAATCAAATAAAATAATTAAAACGTAAACTCTTTACCGTATTTATATTTCAGTTATTTATAAATTACGGTGGTTATTGCTCAAAATGTAATTGTAAATGTAAATCAAAATGTAATTGTAAATAATGCAAGGCAATTCGATGGTAGGTAGTGGTGCTGCAGTCAACTCTTGTTGGCGTATAAGTGATCATTAAAAAATAAATTCCTCAAAGAATGGGTATGACATCGGTTAAAGCAGATTTTTTAAAATAAAGCAACGAAATAGGTGGAATTTAGTTTTTGTTTCGACTCGCAGTAACTTGCGGCTCGGCTCCCCATTGGTTCGTCTATACGAACTTAATAACGGAAAGTTTAAACGTTCGCTGAAAAGGCAAACTGAAGTTTTTCCGTTGACAACTCAACAGGTACGTGATTTACTTAGAGCGTTTCATTTGCCTTTGGGGTGGATTTCTTAACCTGCGCCCGCGCTGAGAGAATGCATATCGAGAAAAAAAAGTATTCACGTTCATTGCATTCACCTTACTGTCACAGCGAAAGGGACAAATATACGCGTCCATCGCGTTTCCGTACCTGAATAGCAGCAGTGGCGGTTTATAATTTTGGCTTCCCGGCTGATGAGGGGTGCATGATAGTAACACTGGAATCTTTACGTTTGTGTGGTAGTATATCTCATCGTTGCTGTTAGCATTCAGCTTTGGGAATAATAAAATCCGAAGGTTGGCGTGCTACAGCTCTTCTCCCCATGTTATCATCTTCTGATTTCTTGTTCCGTCGTGGATTTCTGCGGCATTAAAGAAAATGTTCCTGCATTCTCGGGCGTTCATCGCGTTGGTTGTTTTTCTGTTTTTTTTTGCATCAATTTCGCCCGTATTCCAACGGTCATCTTTAGGTCGAAGTTGAGGGAGACAAAGGCTTAAATAATTCGGACAAATTACGAGAGGTATTTAATTTAGGATTAACGCGGGAAAAAAAGAAATGAGACGTTTCTGCATTCTTGGTCTTCTTCGACCTGAAGACGCCCGTTGGAATACGGGCAGAACTGTTGTCTAGAAGAACAACCTACGATGTGATCACCAGAGAATGGAGGAACATCTAATGTCCTTGTTCCCGCCTTAGTCCTACATTTTAAGGCTCTCGTAATTTGAGCGTTATATTTCATCCTTGGTCTCCCTCTATTTCTCCTTTCATTCTTGTTCTCAGGCTTTTAGTGATGTTCCTGGAAGTTTTTAAAATAAAATTTTCAGTGCTGCATTTTTACTAATGTTTACCTCATTAATTGCGAAATTAACATATAAAAAATCATTCGCTCAGTTTGGGATTCGAACCCCGATCCCTCGCATTCGGGCGGTGTGTTTTCTTATTCGGGTGATTTGAGTTCGAGTGGTAACCCAGGCAAATATTTTTTTGCCGTGAATTTGGCTCATTCATGTAAGTCTCCTCAGCAGGTGATGTCCGCTAAAGATGCGTCGCTTTGATTTTCGTGAACGTCTTTTGCATTAAAGCTTGTTTTGACAACAGGTTTGTTGTGGCGATTTGATAAGGAACTGGAATCTGTACCCGAGCCTCGTAGCTATTCAAAGCAGTATTTTCACGATAGCAAACTCGGAGGTGGTATGTGCTGCGTAAGCTGTCTCCTCCCGATGTGTCTCATTCTCCCAGCTTCCCGTGTTTCAGCATTTTGATATCTTTTGGGAGGCATCCGCGCCCGTCGTCTGACTGTATTGCTCTTGAAGAATGGCTAGTGAATGATAACCAGAGAAAGCAGAATGCTTTACTGATTGCTACGTAAGGCCGTATTCCTTTTATGCTCCCTGTACCTTAAAAGCAAACCATTATTATTTTAACTTTCTGTTAGCAAAATATTGTTAAAAACTTCGGTTGATATATTATTATTATGTGAATTCGTTGAGCCTTTTCTTTATTGCAAGCGTAATAGAAATGTGTTTGCCTTGCATAATTCAATATTATGTGGTGTGTCCCTAAAAATTATTATCACTCGTATCTACGAACTTGACGCATGAGTTGTGTCCATTTTTACCACCGTATAAAGATTCGTGATTTGAGGTTAAGGTGGCCCCTCCTTAAATTACTGAAACTAACATGATATACAAATCTCCAATGGCCGTAATAAATTGGCACCACTCGTCCAAATTACACAACAGTTGCTGTGTTTGTTTGCGGGAAACAAAAGGCAAGTCCACGGCGGTGACCAACCACAACCTCTCGGCCAGAAAACCCTTCTGTGGTGGTTTACGGGAATGTTAATACCTCGCCAGTGACAACCACAGACACACACACTCAAACCAAATGGGGATCCTTCACTGGGGCTGATGGGACCCCGCTAAATACGCCTGGGTTATGACCACAAACACACAAGCACTCAAGAAATCACTCACTCACATACTCAAACGGACCCAACTTCTGGGTGAATCTAGCTCAAGGGAGCGTACTCAAAAAACGACACAAGAACAAGAAAAGACTAGGGTGTGCGTCGGATACGCGTATTTCGGCCACAAAGTGGCCCTCTTCAGCGAGCTGAAGGGAGTAGTCACTTGCAACGCAATGTTGTCAGTCATTTTTTTCTGGCTACCTAAACAAAAACTTATCCTATCTTTGTTATGGATGACAAGATCACACCTTGCCACTCTATTACATTCTCAAATTGAACTTGATATCATATCGCATTAAATGCGAGACTGGGTAAAACATGGGGGAAATAGTTTTTTTCATATAGTAATATTTTTATTTGAAGTATCTAAGGCACGTCATCAGTGAAAGCATCATTTTTTTTTAATAAACAAACTGAAAGCTTAAGTTTAGTATTTTTTTTACTTGTTGAGACGCCGTGGAACCTCATTGCTTTATAACTATCATACGCTCATCGAGTCGCTTCCCTGGAGTTTGACTGCAACGTGAGATTTAACTTGCGGCTCAGGCCCCTATTGGTCCGTTTACAAAAAAACTCGTTAGCGGGAAGTTTAAACCAAGGATAACAGAAATTATAGAAACTAATGTGAAATATAACCAAAGGAAAAAGTATTTTCATGGTTGTCACGTTTGATTAAGGTGGTTGGAGCAATTTTTGTTTATGCACAGATTTGCGTGAAATTTTGCAAACGTGTTCTCATTAGTGATCTCTATTGAAATAAGTGAAAATAAATGAAAAAAATTGCATCATACCTATTTGGTTTTTTGGAAATTTATCACTGCCTTATGGCTCGTGACGTATGTTTTGTAATAATTCTATTACATGTGTACAGAATTTCTTCTAAACGCTAAATACTACATTCCATGTCATTATAACTGTTACTAACAAGTATGAAGGTGTCACGCTGAGGCAAACATTCGAAAACAACATATTTCAATTTAATTTCGTCGAAATATCGAGTACCGCGCCGGAAACTCATATATGCTCTAATTGAGGAAAAAAGTTTAAAATGTGATTCTTGTGTCATTTCCATTACTGCCTGTATGGTGCGTTCCATCGGATGCATTTAAATGAAATATTTTCCAATAGTGTTTTTCGACTTTCTTAAAAAAATATTACGATGTACACTCAATGACCCACGATTACCGCTCCAGCGACCTTGAAAAGCAAACTGAGGGTTTTCCGTTGATCAACTCGTCAAGCTTTTCGTTAGAGTTTCGGTGGGTTCTTTGGATTACCCCTGAACGCGCTGATTGTCCGTGGCGGAGCGACTTCTGCCCCTAAACTCCTTACCACCATCTATGCAGATACGACCCCACCTCTCCTTCCCCATCCTCCCATAGGGTCCCAAGGCGCTGTAGTCCCCGTCAAGACTTCGCCACCGTCGGACGTCAGCTTAATCGCCGGGTGTCGCGCGGCGGTAGTACGTTCCCCGCTCGTAAAAAAAGTGAAGGAAATCACGTGCATCGGACGCCTTCAGCGGTGTAAAAAATAGGTCGCCGGGCGTGTGTATTGTTGTGTCTACGTTTTGATTTCTGCAGTTTCCAAGTTTCGTTGTATTCGGACGCTGCGACCGTTATGCGAGGAAAAAGGTAAACATTTACGTCCATCGCCGTCACTTTGACCCCAAAACAGCAATGGAGATTTAAAGTCAAGCCTTCGAAGCCAGATGAGGGATGCGATTTTTTTCATTAAGTGGGTTGCATTTTTACTAATGTTTATCTTCGCAAGTGCCAGACAAACAGTGAAAAATCATTTTCTTGCACTGGGAATCGAACCCAGATCCCTCGAATTCGTGCAGTGTGTTTTAAAATTGTTTTCAGGCTGTCAAATTTTAGGGGGGATCTGGAATTGATTCAAAGCAAATTATTTTTCACTTTCGTGCATTCATGCGCACCTCTTCAACAGGTAATGTCCGCTAAAGATAATTTGCTTTGAATTATTGTTTAGCTTCACATGCATGGAAGGTTATTTTAACAACAGTTTAGGTGAGCGAGTTTGATGAGAAACTTGAAGCTACTCGAGCTTACTAAGTTATTCATGAAAAATTGTATCATCACCTTCTACTCACTCAGAAATGGTATGTGCTGTCTGTGTAAGCTGGTGATTCTGGGTTTCAAAACTGGTGTAAAGTCATCTGTTGTGCAACTTTTAAAACTATTTTTAAAAAAGTAGTTTGTAATTGGAAAACTGCATACCATCATTTCCTTTATTGTTGAGCTCTCCTCTGCCATTGCTGGTGAATTTATTGTTTAATAGTGTATTTGTGTAAACTTTACTCTGGTTTAATGATTGCAATTGTTAATTTTATCAAATATTTTTTAAAAATGTCATGTGATAATATACGATTTAAGTTTTTCCCAGTGAATAATATTTAGGTATTTTTCTCAGGCTCTGCACCGGGTAATTGGCTTCATATTGGCCGACATTTCAGGAAACAACTTGTTTTCCGAAACGAACAGAAAAGATTTCAAAGGAACATCAGCCAATCAGGTGACACCTGAGCTTAATTGTTGGACTCGTCAAACGGTCAATTCAGTTCTGTGTATAATCCTACATAGAGAGAGTAACACGCCTTGAAAATGGAAAACAAGTCATTTTCCGAAACGTCGGCCAATATGAAGCCAATTACCTAGTGCAGAGCCCGAGAATAATACCTTTATGTCATATGATAATTTGAGGTATGATTTCAAAGTGATGGATATTTTTCTTTGCAACTAACCTCAGTACTTTTCGATAGTTTTGCATTGATTTGACAGGTTTTCATATTATTTTGTCCACCCTGGGAGATGCTGTAGGGGCATGTGGCAGGGGGTGTTCGGACACTAGCCTTGAAAGGTGAAGGAATTGGGAGAGGATAAAATGAATTGTTTGTTAATGGAGTGTCTAGTGGCTTGCTATCTTTTTGTTGTAGTCATTAATGGTGTGTGGGAAAAGAGAATTTTTGTACCTTAGCTGTTTTAAAATCTCTGTTCACACGTAGCAGTTTTTAACGAAGCGTGGCTTTCCTTTTGTATTTTGTTTATTTTGCATATGAAATCTTTCTGTTGGGTCCAAAATGCTTTTGGCGTACTCAAAATGTAGCCTAACTGGAGAGAAGTGACATCTCTCTTTCACCTTTTCATCCACGAGCCTTCCTAATTTTCACTTGATAAATCTTAGTTATTCTTCTATGCGGCACCACAAATGTTTCGTGTTTCCCCCATGCTAGGTCCAAAGTAATGGTGATTCCCAGGTATTTGACTGCATCTGATACCTTTATATTTTTTACCTGTATAATTGCTCCTTTTTTAGCTGTAGGCCAATCTTTCATGCATATCTAATTGCTTGTTTCCCCATGTTTGGGTAGGACCTCTCGTTCCAAGCATCGGGAGAGGGTCAACTCCCCACCCACATGCCACTTGGGTCCAGGCCAGCATCCGCAGCAGGGGGTGAAGAGCAAACCTCAAGCGTCTCGGCCTCCACCGGCACGACCCCCTACGCCATCTGCTGGCCCCTCGGGTGCTGCCTACTTGGATGAGGCCAGTGGCTATAACTCAGAGGATGAATATGGAATGCAGGCATACTTGACTGAAGAGGAATGGGCTGAGGCAAGTATAAGATATTACAATCCTGATATCATGGAGTGAATGACACCAAGTTTTCGTTAAATGCATCTATTAGATATTTGAACCAATCGAAATCTACTCTTGAAAAGTCCACAGGCTTAACAATTGGTAGTGAGTTTTTAATTTTGTGTATAATTAAAAATGCATGCAAAAATTACATGGGGTGTGAAGTATATGCAATGACATTGTAATATTCCATGATAAGGGTAGTCAGAGGATAATATTTTTATACTTATCATTTCAGAAAAGCACTTTCATGCTTTGTTTGCATACTATATCATCATTCAATTCAGTTATGTTTTAAAAATTGATTTTTATTATTGATTTCTAATTGTGAGAGTATGTTTTATATGAGTTGTGTCGTCTTATTTCCTATTCAATTACTCTTATCAAATAATTTGCCATTCACCTTCTTCTCCTCTCAGCTGACCCCCTCCAAGGTCAATACAATCCTTGGCTATAGTTACTCACTAACATTTCGGTCTAAAATTTTCTCATCCAATTTATTAAGTGTTCCTTCCGCTCTAGTTGATGACACCCCCCCCCTCCCTCCCTTGTAATTTTATTCTTATGCTACCTCTTAGAGAATTTGATTGGTTTTTGTAGCCTGTCATTGTTTTAAAAGTTAATTTTCCCCATTTTTCCTTTGTGTCATGTGTTTCCATCAGAGAGATCGAAGGTTTGAGAA
The DNA here is from genome assembly GCA_963573305.1 of Pyrrhosoma nymphula. NCBI lineage: Eukaryota > Metazoa > Arthropoda > Insecta > Odonata > Coenagrionidae > Pyrrhosoma > Pyrrhosoma nymphula. The sequence goes on from OY754332.1 coordinate 111,828,754, forward strand.
GAGGCTTAGAAAGAAAGGTTGGATCATCAAGCAGATGGGTGAAGATGGAGCCTGCCTATTCCGTGCTGTTGCTGATCAGGTGTTTGGTGATCAGGAAATGCACTCTATTGTTCGAAATCAATGCATGGACTTCCTTGTAAGTACTGCACCTTGATTTTTGTGCAAGTTACATCCTCCACGAAAATTAGTAACCCTAAATTAGCTTGTCACACAAATGCTGAGTGTCTGAACTTGAATGTGTGTCATAGATCTACTGTAAAATAAGCTGAAATGGTGATTATTGCCTAGCAGTGAAACTCATTTGGAGTGCATTAATTTTTCCTGAGTGAAAAGGATTGGGCTTTAAATGATTTTTATTTCAATGGATTGCATTTAGGGGAATGATATTTCATTCAAAGAAATTAGTTTCAAGGCTTCAATAAATTAGATTTTCTGTATTTACTAGATAGGTTTAGGTAGGTGAGATAAGTGCATTTAAGGGTTCTGCTCCAGAGGATGAAGATGGCCTTTTCCATTCTTATTTTTACTTTCTTTGCAATGAAAGCATGCATTCTTTTCATAATTTGGACATAACTAGCAATTTATTGGAAGTACATTTACAGAAGTCCAAAAAGTATTTCATAAGTGGCACTGATAAAAGAAACTATTAATTGGACACGTCAGGAAAAATTTCAGAGGGTAGGGAATAATTTCAAGAAAAGCATTAACCTATAAGATCCTCTAATGTAAAAAATAAATTTCTAGTCAAATCTGTTGTTGTTTTGAAAGAATTATTTTTATGAGAGGAATGAAAGACCTTAAATTTCTATGTGAAAGGCCTACGTTTGAAAAAATAAGAAATTTGAAGTAAAAGTTAGTCAAATGTAATCGTTACCACTAATCAGATTACTTATAATCAATTACTTCCTATCACTGATTACTTGCGTGTCATAAATCTGTATCAGAAGTGCTATACTTTAGAGATTGTTAGTTTAGTCTGGTTTGGCTAGTTAGTGGCATGGTATTCCAAAGTCTTACATGGCGACAGTATGGCTCTCAATATATTGCTCTTCAATATTGCAGAAACAATGAAAACTATACATATTGACCCTAGGACTGTTTGTAACAACAATAATGTGTTAATATCAACCAAATCATTGTTTAAGAATATATTTTGGGATGAGTATTGCTGAACATCAGGGGTGAAATTTTCTCACAATTGAGAGCATCGGGGATAACTCTAGCCTTCGTAAGGACTTGCTTTAATATGTAAGACTATGGGGATGATTTTAAAGTGATATTTTGAATTTTTTAAATGCCTCAAATATTATGTCAAATACAGTTTATTATTCCTTCCTTGAAATGTATATTAAATGGATACCAGGTCTCAGTAATTGTTAACCTTTCAAAGTAGTCTAAGTATTGCTCTAGTGAAATCTATGTAGATATTTATATAATAGATTTTCTTTCTTTAAGAAAAGGCTTTGAATTAGTTATTTTAAAAATTACTCTTTATTTCAGGTTCTGAACAAAGACCACTACAAACAATACATGACCGAAGATCTGGATGCATATGTGGCTCGCAAGCGGAATGATTCTGTTCATGGAAATCACATTGAGCTCCAGGCCCTCAGCGAGATGTTCAACCGTGCAATTGAGATATTCTGTTACAGCATTGGTAAATGTTTTATCTATCCTTAATTATATTTAATTATGCAATGGCAAACAAGCTATTTTTCCTTTAGCTCTGGTGGTTTCTATTTAATATCCTTCAATCAGGGGAAAGAATTTAACACATTAAAAGTGTTTATCACCTGCTCCTACCTTCTGCCCTATTTCATAACTTCTGAGTTTTCTGTGCATATTACAATGCCTTAATGTGAAGCCATCAGGATGCAAGTTTTTTTAAATGGAAGTCATCCAATTTGGAAGTGATATCTAATACAAAGGTATTTAAGTATCTCAGAGGTTTAAATTCATGTTTCATCTCTTTAGTACTTACTTGTTGGTAGATGATGTTACTTAGTGTAAATTTGATATGTCAATATTCCTCACAATACGATATCTTGTGGAACATTACCAACTGTTTTTCTCTCTACTGGCATTCACTGTTTCACGAGCTGAAATTAAATGTTTTATGTGCTTCCTTGATTTTATTGTGGCTTTAGAAACTCCCCAAAGGGTAATAGTTATAGCAAATACTATTACTGAAAATTTTGCAAATCATGACTTATAATTGAGCATTTTTCACTTAAAGAATCAAGTTTGACCATTGACTTGCATAATTTTATAATATGATAGTCACCTTCAAGACTTCATTATCACCTATAATTCTTCAATATATCATTACTTTGCTGTCACAAGATATAAGTGACTGTAATGTATGATGCAATGACAGTGTTGCTTTAAAGAAAATAATCATTAATTCACTACAGAAAGTCATGTAGTGCTATTTGACTAATTAATCCTACCGTAAGATAAAGTAATATTTTCTTCTCACTATCTTTGAAGGGACACTTAGCGACAGATTATTAGCAAAAATTCTTTACACACTCTAGAAGAGGATTTATTTTGTTCACATGATGTATGCAGTAGGACCCCCTAATACATGATTGATAGGTTCCAAGACCCTCTACTGACAAATTAATACACAATGTATTAGTAATTATTAGGATTACCATGCTAGAGAAACACCTTTCCATTACTCTCACTTATGATGTAGTTTGAATTGTAAACTGCATTTAATGGGAAATTTTTATTGAAAAGTTAAGATTATCCATAAATTGGCATCGCACCCTTGTAAACAACTCGCTGACTTTTCCTTGTACTACGTGGTGCCACAGAGGCAAGAGATTCAGTTTTCCTTTACGTTCCTATCCTTCTGTCTATCTCATCGAAAGGCTGGCAAGAGTAGGAGGATTGGCCGTACTATACTTTTCTTGAAACAAAAGCCTAGAGTGTCAAAACAGAGGGCATGCCTCTGGGTGCTGCCCTGCCACTTATCATATCATCTCATCTTCATCTAGAAGAGAATGGTAAAGGGGGTGGGACTTGGCCCATTCTCCAGTCCGTGGTCTCACACCACATCCCCACCCTGGGAGCAAAGATCAACTGCTTGAAACCAGTTCATAAAATGAGCCAAAAATACTCATTCTCTGATCCAACTATTGTCAAGCCTCATGATACCACCCCAAACCAAATAATATGTAATAATAATAATATATTTATTTATCCATGGAATCAACATTACAAGCATATTTTACATTTCAAATAAATAAGGATAAATTAGGAATCCCTTTTAGGCATTGCCTGTATTGGGATACCTCAAGACAAATTACAATACGAATAATTGAAAAAAATAAGTAAATTGAGACCAGATACAAAAAAAATAAATGCTTGAAAAGATAACAATTTGTTGTTTAATCTCAACCTGTCGTGCATACAGTACATAGTGAGTATTAACCGTACTATTAAGAAAAAAAATACATCCGTATTTTCTACATAAAGTAACCATTTTTTTACTCTTTTCAAAAAAAGATGTTTAACTATTTGAACCTCTTATGTTATCTGACAATCTAGGAAATAATTTTGGCCCTACATAGATAAATAAGCCTTTGAACAGGGCCAAATTTGGCTTGGGCAAAATATACATTTTTGTAGATTTTGGGTTGTATACATTGGTTTTTGGTTCTTCCTTAGGTTTATTACCACTTCTGAGGTAGAACAATTTCAATTCTTTGTATATGTAAAGATGGCGTAAAGGGAGTAACTTTAAATCCACAAATATTGTGAAGGACCGTTCAAATTGACATTTTCTAGCAATCAGTCTCACTATTGCTCTTTAGAGAATCAGCATCGGATTGAGTGAATTTTTATAGGTACTTCCCCAGCAGATTATCCCGTAGTTTAATTTTGATTGCACTAACGCATTATAAATAGTTTAAATGAATTGTTGGGGACATTTATTTCGAAGGAAATAAAACTTCGCGTGGATAAATTTAAGTTCCCTTGAAATTCGGTTAATGTATTTATCCCACTTTAAATGCTGATCTACAGTCACTCCCAAGTATTTGTATTCAGGCACACGTTCAATATGTATACAGTTATTAAAAAAGTTTCGATCTCAATTTGGTTTATGATAGTTAAATTGCCAATTAATTTAGAAATGACTACATACATTAAAACACAAAAATTTCATCTTTTCATTCAACAATAATTTATTATTTCCCATCCATTCACTAAGTATGCGTAGGTCTGCTTCCATATTTAGTCTCACCTCTTCCCAAGATGACCCTTCATGAATAAGTGCAATATCATCAGCAAAGGCAATTAATTTTTCAGTGAATTTACAGTTACATAAGTCATTTATATAGATAAGAAATAATATTGGACCTAACACTGAGCCTTGAGGCACACCTGAACATATGGTTTCTTAGTCACTGACCCAATCATTTACCCGTACACACTGTGAGCCGGAATATAAATAAATCTTAAACCATTTCCATGGTGTGCCACGAACGCCTATTCTACTTAACTTTCCAACAAAATATCATGATTTATGGAATCAAAGGCCTTTTTTATATCTAGGAACAGGACTGCAACACATTTATTCAAATTAATTGCGTTGTAGACATGTGTTATGAAGCTTTCTAAGGCTTCTTCTGATCCTTTACCCTTCATGAACCCATATTGGTTGCAACTTTAAAAAATTTGCTTGTCCAAATAGGTCTTTTTTTAACTAGTTTCTCAAGAATTTTTGAGTGAACAGATAACAATGAAATTGGCCTATAGTTTGTTATATTGCGTCGGTCACCTTTTTTGTGTAGGGGTATTATGATAGCTTTCTTTAGGTCATCGGGAAATTCGCTTTGAATATAGCTTATATTAAAAATATGGGTCAGAGAATCAGCAATGAGGTCAATTATGTTTTTAGCATTGTTACATTTGTTCCATCCGGACCAGCAGATTTTCCAGATTGAAGAGAGCTCGCAATTTTACGTATTTCAAAAGATGAGATTGGATCTAGATATATTGAACTAGGATATTTAAAATTGGAATATAGGATTTCAGGCCCAGAAGCATTTCGCTGCTGAAGGGACATTTTTTTGGTGGACTCGAAAACACTAATAAAATATTTGTTGAATTCTTTCGCTAAAACTGCAGGATCTGTGAGAAGTTGGTTATTAATCACTAGCTCTGGCATGTGAGAATCTTTTTGTGTTTCGCCAGTTAATTCTTTCAGTACACTCCACTGCTCTTTTGCGTTACCTTTCCACTTGTCAAATTGCTTCATGTAGTAGCTATTAGAAGCTTCTCTTGTGACTCCTCACAATTTCTTTCTTAGTTTAACTATTCTTTTTCTTAACTCCTCGTTATGAGGATGCTTCTGTAGCTTTTTAAGTAAGTAGATTTTGAGGTCCATTTTTTTCAATAATTGATCAGCAGAGATCTGTGAAAACAAGAGACGCGATATCGCAAAATAACGCGAAATACTGCGAAATCAGTAAAAAACGAAATTGCACTTTTCTGGCAAATTTTACGCGAGTTAGCGAAAAAATCGCAAATGTAATGAGTCAAAATTGATTAAAGCCTAGGCCTTCATTGTTTAACGCTGCTGAAGTTCATTTGCGCCAAAGGCCAATAACTTGCTTTTTTGTACGCATATCGCATTCGCATAATATATATCGCGCACTGAACTATATTGTAAGGTTTAGCAAAATTCCCTCCTAAGGTTTAGCGAAAGAAAAATGTAGTAAAATTTTAATAATTCAAGTTTCACATAAACAACACCTCACACATTCATTGTATAATCTACCGCTATGCACAACTTTTTGGATATATCTAAAGACCGGTTGTGGTGAGCTCCGCTCACCGGAATGGTGCCACATCTTACGTGATATCTCTGCCAGAATTCGCCGTTAAATTAACCACGGACTCTTTCTCCGATTCCCATTTATCAATCCTCACATTCTCGTAAATATCTAGAACGATGTGCTTTCTCTCCTGAAGAATTAGATATTCTGAAACCATGATGCGCTGAAAGAAATTTAACAGAAATAACACAGCCACGGAGCAGCGGAAATATAAGCTCACATGCCCGGAACGAGTCGATGCTGAGCAGTAATTTCGGTGACTCACCGTAATGCAGTAGACAGCGTCATTGAATAACTTGTTGCAGGAAAACCGACCCGTTTCTCATGGACGCGGACAATCCGCGCGGACTACTAAAAATTAAATTACTAGGCTAAAGGGGTTTAATTTTAAAAGAATATTTGTTATTCGGAGATGTCGTTCTCTTCATATAGAACAATAAAGTGCACCAATCAAATATTTTGGCCATTACGAGATGAAGAAGACGACCGTAGAAGCTAAACATTTACATTTAAACACTTTTCAATGAATGCATTTTGTAGTCAAATAAACAAGGAGTAAAACAATATATTACACGACTCTATGGAACTCCGGCGGAATTTCATGCAAATGCTTAAAGTTCAGCGTTCTACCTTTTTTGCGCCGATAGTAAGTTCCATTGGCACTATTGGCAGCAATGGAAGTTTTGCATGAACGTGGACCGTCCGCATGCAGTGGAGCCATCTGCGTTGCCCCTTCGTACTGCGTTACATCCGCACGCGTACGGGCCACAGAGACAGGTTGGTACATACACATGAATGTGGAGGGCTTGTGCGGACGAAACAGGTTGTAGTTTGTTGTGAGAGCTCGGTGAAATGCCACTGCAAGTTGCGCTATGGATGGTGAAATAGACACTCTATCGCTCCATGTCTAAGATCTCTGTGCCACTATAGGGTGCACCCAAAACCGCCTTTGGTGGGAATTTTTCTTCCGTTGTTTCATAGCATGGTATATACCAATTCTTTTGATTACACTAGGTTGCACGACATCCTCCCAGCTTGGCAAACTCAACACAACTGGGATTGCGTCCTATGTGGACACTGGTCCATATGTCGTCCACGCCAAGGTGAAAGGACGGGACGCTCCGCACGCGGAGCGCGGATCGTCCATGTCCATGTGAAACGGGCCCACCTAATGTAGCAATTTTGTAGACTTAAACATGGCCACTAGCTGGGAACGGAAGCGCTAGCAGTTGGGGGAAGAACAGAAAAGGATAGGAGGAGAGGGGGTGCTACTTATTATTATTTTTGTCTAGCAGACGGATCGTCGGATATTCGGCGCTCCACTGTACTTCAATGCAAAAATAATCGTTTCAACTCACCCCCAGGTCAAGTTTCGTTGTTTCCGATTGTGTTTAGTTATGCGTGCTTCTTTCACTGCCTTTATTCCTTTATTGACCAATTGCAATTGGCAACAGCTGTAATCAATACTAAACGATTTTTTTGCATCTATTTGCTACCTACCTTCCCTTGGCACCTTTTCTTGCTCATTCTATAATATTAATGCAACTTGAACCATTTCGTTCATTCGGTTTTATCAAAGTTTAGTTTTCGAAGTTTAGTAAAAAATAAAACCACTTTCACGGATCTCTATTGATCAGTCATCCAAGGTTTTAGTTTTTTCAAGTTAACTGCATGTTCCGTATGGAGCTTTGAGTCCTGGACACAGCTTTTCAATATATCTAAGATCCATATCTACATCCACAAAATACCTTGCAAGCCACCTCAAGGGTGTGTTGCAGGGGGTGAGTAGTCACCAACATGCATTTCACTCCAAGGTTTGTGCCACGTACTTTCAGCTAAACCTTCCCTTCCACAAGGCGAGATGTTTTCTTTTGTTTTGAGTGCTTATTTCCGTTTCTTTTTATTTCATGAAAAGGTTGTATGTTGAATATTGTTTTTGTTTTTCATCACCTCACCTATGGGTAATCCATTCTTGTCGTACATTTTAGTGACTTCTGCTTTTGTTTTTTTTTCTCGATTCAATCCAAAGTTCGCCCTTATTTCTTGATAGGGAGCATTCCATCCCCTTTATTTACTTGAGCTGAGCAACCATTATTACCATCACATTTGGGAGCCATCATGAGAAAATAAACTGTTGCTGTCACAATGACACAGCCACAAATATGGACTCAGGAAAGGCTCGAGGCCTCCTCTCATGTATTTTGTGGCCTAGAATGGTAGCTGAGGACATAGTGTGATGAGCCATGCATGCACTGAGGCCTACAAGATGTGGTTTTACATCATAGAATGGCACATATGTATTTGGACTTGGTATGATTGTTTAGGAATAGTATCGCCTTCAATTTCCAAGCCAAGTGAACCGTGGATGTGGGGGTCTACTGTAGTGCCGATTTTTGTGGTTCCTGGAACACTTATCTCCTTGGGTGTTAAAATTGCTCTGGTTTTGTGAAAATGTGAATTGATGAGAGGTATATAGCTCTGGCACTGAATAGGGTGGTACATATCACGGTGGTGTAGTGGATGTATTAATGGTGTATAATGCTTTTAGGACCCTAGGTTTGTATCCCAGCTGTAGCAGATGTTTTTGTGGAATTCCAATCCCATCTTGGTTGCCAAGTGGTGAGCTATTCCAGTGTGGTTCTTGGTCTAACAGATGTGACGTCGAATTGTGAACCATCAGTACCTCTTGTCAAGTGTAGCTGTACACCAATTGCAAATTTCTCTCCTCTCTTCCCAAAATAGACCTTCCCTACCCACCAACCTATCTACCTATCCCTAATAGTGGAAATCAACTCAGATGTCTGTCCCCGCCCTGAATACCCACTGAATAAGCGTTGACCTTACTGTGAACTAACTGGAACCACATATGATTCTATTTAACAAGAGATTCATTGTTGTTTGACATGTCATGTCAAGATTTTATGGCAGCATTGCTTTAATGAAATTATGTAGTTGTAATGTACTTGTTGCTAACCCAAATGCTCTCTCCATTTCAGAGCCAATTAATATTTTCCATGGATTAGCCAAGCCGGACAATGAACCTATCCGCCTATCTTACCATCGAGGCGTCCACTACAATAGTATTGTGGATCCATACAAAGCCACTATTGGAGTAGGTCTTGGTCTACCCAACTTCACCCCTGGGTTAGCAGATACAAACTTAATGAAAGAAGCTGTAAGGCAAAGCGAGGAGTGTGTGATTGAACAGGTGAGTGGAAAAAGTGACATAGCTTAATGAAAGTGCATTTAAGTGCATCAGAAGCTTTTTATGTATGTCCTTCATTGGCATACTTTTCTGTTGGCATGTCGTTTATTTTTAGTAACAGTTTCATTCCATTGAAAAATATGTAAACAGATTTGTTGTGTGGTATATTTTAATGTTTTCCTGCTTAGTATATTCAGGGATGTGGGATAAAAGGGCCCGGACTACTCATCTAGCACTCAGAAAGTAGTAGCAGTTATGTTTACTGTCCCTGCAACTAATGTAACTTTTTAAACAATAATTCTTCAGTCAGGACATGTATTCAAGTTGTCGGCTAGTCTAAAGTAGCCCTCTGTTATGTATCAACTAAATAATAATTTGCTGTTTCATATGAGGGATTTGGGGAATGGCTAACTCATGAATTTTGATTGTCTCCAACTTTGATGACTTGGGTTGAAATTTCGATTTTACTTAAACAGCTATTCACCATCTGTCATATGATGTGCTTGTGTTTTATTGCGTGAGTTTTGATTGTTTTTGTAAGCTTTTTCCATGAAAACCAATAGGAGTCATGTGTTCTCAGTTTGCTCTTGTTTCATTGTGAACCTTGCTCCTGCAAAGGTATTCAGAAAATTGTCTGACTTGGATTTTAGGTGAGGGTGTGTAGTAGTGTGAGCCAATTGCTCTCTCAAGTGCAACATGCCTTACTGCTCTACGTACTTGGCCTTCATGTCACCCTACTAATTAAATCATACCTAGTTGAACGAGAGTAGTTGTTGGTAGGTCATCTGGTTGATCCCTGCATTCATTGACTTTGGGTTTTTGCTGCATGCAGCCAGCGATACTGTGGGGTGCATTTTTCTTTATGAAATGATAATGTTGTTTAAGGCTTTCTGTACGATTTAGTTGTGGAGACACTGAGACAAATTATCTTTTTTGTCAGTATGTGGATCAGGTTAGTGAGGTTGCTGGAGTAATAGTTTCCAGGTTTGAATCCTGGTGGTCGTAATTAGGGATGAGTTGATTCCACTTTTTTTCGATTCCGATTCTGAATCTTTCAAATTGATTCCCGATTCTCAATTCCCATTCCATCAATTCTTATTCCTAGTAACACGTGGGATATTGACATACCAGTAGTGTACGACTATTATTTAAATTCTAGTACTGGCTGGAATAAAAGAAAAAAGACAATTAAGTCGCTCAAAAAGTGTATTTAATGACAAATAGCAAATATATCCTCAGCTTATAGTCTATGTTTAAAATATTTATGTATCTGAAATTGATGGAATCGACTTTAGGCGATCGATTCTCGATACCGATTCTAAGCCTGAGAATAGGTGGAATCGAGAATCGATGTTTGGAATCAACTCATCCTTAGTCGTAATACTAGTTGTGTTATCATGGTCTCAACTGGGTTACTACCAGGGGAGTGCATCAGCTTGTTAATGATGTCGAAGGCTATATGCATTCGGTTGGACGTTCCACGCTCTGATCCTAGAGGGGCTGTAGTCGCAAAGAAAGACAAAAAGTTCACATTTTGGCTGGTAGATGGCACTACATGAAAATTTGAATTCTCGCACCAGTGGTAGCCTGCTTTCCTTTTCACTTACCATCATACCTCAGAGATGTTACAAGTCAGGGAAATGTCAGGGAAAATCTTCGAGCTCTCAGGGAAAAATTAGATGAGGGCGAAGGTCGATGAATTGGTCAGTGGCCGACGCACCCCAACTATACCTTCGTTCGCTGTTGCAGGAGTTGATATTCCATCTTCTGATTTTGTCTTCGTTTCATAAATTTGTCAATACATTTGGGGAGTAAAATTAACATTGGTTTGTTTTCTCAACTTTCATTTGCACTTGGAATTACGGAAAATGTCAGGGAAAATGACAATTTTTGTCAGGGAAATGTCAGGTAATTTCTTTTCCCGAGTATTGTAACAACCCTGTACCTATTCTTCCAAAATCACTGCAAAAACATCAACGAATGCGAAAATTATGCAATTTTTTCATCAATGAGAAGGTTCCCTTGGGTGAATAGTAAGGCAAAAGTATTTGCATTGAAATCAAATAAAAAATCCAACTGTAGGTAAATAATACAAAACGCGACTTAAGTACACATCACAAGACCGTGATTAAAGGTGGGATTACGGTAGAATATCCTCCATATCTCGGCCCTGAAAATAAATTTACAACTCAATAAGAAGAACTACAAAGACTACGTGGGAAGTAATCGCTTCAGCACTAACATTCCCTTATCCCCGTGAGACACGTTATATGTCTAACAAGTAATATATGATTACTTACCTTGCCACTGCCATCGGGAAGTGATACATCTACCCGTCAACATTTCGGCTACGACAGCAAGACACAGCGCAGTTTGTCTCAGGCATCTTCAATGGAAGAAACACAGCAAAGGTTATTTTCAAGCGCAGTGCGTCCGTTTCACAGCCAAACAACACATGTTTCACCGGGAGAACAGGGTTCTCCCGACAACACCCATATGGCGCCTCTGTGAACAGAGCACTGAAACTTCTTCCTTGTTCAATTTGAAATAGCCTACCACATCCCACCGTTACTTTTGCCCTCACCTGGTTACTACATGTAGAGCTTTTTAAGTGAAGTATTCTATCTGTCGGGTTGGATGTTAAATTGTGGACCCCTTGGTGTATTTCATCAAGAGTTAGCCAATGCTGATGCCTCCCCACACTTCATCCATTCCCCAAACAACCCTTCCCTTTACATGAACTCTTCTCGGGTGAAACACTGGGTCAATTCTTCCATTTCATCCAACTTTTCAATGGGCATCTCACTCATCATCGTCAGGGTTATGATGATGCATTGCTGCCAACGTTTCGATGGTCGAGTTGTCCATTATCTTCAGGGCTGAAGATGATGGACGACTCAACCATTGAAACATCGGCGGCAATGCAGAATTTGACCAGGTGGAGATCCCAAATAGACCTCAATAACAGCCAATGCCAGGAAAGCCTCAGAATTAGTTCTTACCTTACCCTTGCCAACCTACCCACTTAACCTTAGCATAAATGAATGCAGTTGGAGGTCAACTCCAAAAATAATGGGCCAACCCCTGTCAGTATGGATAAGTGGATATTTTAATCAGTTTTGTCTGAATTGCATGCTGCTTTTCACTATGAGTGGTTTTTGTGTGCTTCATGTGCCATTGCCATGAGCTACCTCCTATCCATTTCCTGTATAGGCTGCAATTATTCTCTAAATATTGTGATAAAATTGATTGTGTATGTCATAGTGGAAGTAAATGTAACATCAGTAATACCAATGAGGCTGCATAAATAACTGATGAAATGTCATAGTGAGGTGATGAAAATATAGTGTTTCGTGGGTGATTGAAATTTTCCGTCAAATTGGTGTTTCCATTCATCCTTCCTTGTGTTTAAGAACTGTGGAAGTTGAATTTTCATTGTGGGTTTAATGTAAATGTCGTTTTTCTTATGAATTTTACACCATCACTAATTTCAGGCCATGCTGGAGGACAAGATTATGGCTACGGATTGGGAAGCAACTGATGAAGTGCTCACTGAGCAAGCTGCTCGAGAAAGTTACATTCAGTGGCTCAAAGACAATGAGAAGAGGCACAAGACCATGGTCAGTGAGGAAATCTTGTTGTTAATTGGTTAATGCTTTATAATTGTATTGGTTGAAGGTAGTCCTACTGTCCATTGCAAAATTCCGTCACCCGAGTTTGAAGACTAATATCTCACAGATGGCTCCATCGATTTTAAAATGAAGTACATCACATTAAATCTAGTTTATTTCTACGTTTATTGATGGTGCACAAAACTGTTTACTGTTTATATTTATTTCAGTGTGTGCTTAAAAACAGAATTTTAGCGCATGTATGCAAACAGCATTTTAGCGGATGTATCTCATTTACGGCTTCGTAATAACAACACAGATCAAGATATCGAAATTTCCTTTTCAAATATTGTAGCAAAGATCTTTCTTAACAATTATGCAAAGTTTCATATTATTTAATGCATTAGTATTTTAGTTATAGATGCAAATGCGTGGCTGCGGTATTTTCCGTTCTGCGCATCCCTGAAAACCGCCATTTAGACCTTCAAGCTCTCGAGTTCATCATCATGAATCCACTTTTAAAATCTTTAAGGAATTCGTTGGTTAAGCAATATCGATTAACATTTATTTTGTAAAAAGAGTGCATTGAACTGCCAGGAGCATGCATGGAAGAGAAAGGGAGAGGCACATGCTGTTGCCCAGTCAGAGGGTTGTCCGTAAGGCACACGAGGAATTGCCTACTGCAAGTATTTGCCAGCAGGGGAAAACTACTTCACTTGTAATAACATACTGTAGCAAATGATAAAAGTTGCTGTACTCACCAAAATATAACCAGGGGCACATTTTCACCACTTCCCATCAACTTTTTCCATGAGGGCTTTCTCCAATGGCAGTTTTAAAAATGATGACTGCTCTTAACTGCTGCTCCTGCGAGCATTATTTATAAACACAACAAATCTAGCTCAACTATTCTAAAATTTCTATCATTTACACATCTATGTACAATTTCTTAATCGTAAAACGCATGCGTTTTTCACTTCACTCACACTCGAAATCACTTGCCAAAAATGAGAGGGAATCCGATGAATCAGAATCATGGGCGTTTATTATCACTGGTTCCATATCTGTGTTTGTCTCAATTAAATGATCCTTTTGCCAATAATAATCCTCAATACACCTTGCATGTAGCACACACTTTTTCCACAGCTCCGGAGATACTGATCCCAGTTTCTCCCGGCACAATTCACATGTAATATTCACACTGCTTTCCCCTTCACTAGCGTTAGCTATGTTATTTTAGCAATACTGTTTTTTACAAACGCCCATATTAGCTCAATAGCATTGAGCTCCCAATGAGTGACCGGAAGCCAAATCAATTCCACATCTGGGGCCTAATTCTCGTTCGTTGTCGCGGGACAAGATATCACGCGTTCCCCATAACCGAAATTGCGTTCGTCTCCCATTCTCATTTTTGCGTTCGTGTTCGTGATAAGGCTCAGGCAACTTCGGCTCTGTAACCATGGAAGTGGCGTCAGCACCGCTAACGTCATCGATTTCAGACAATATGAGAGGAGTGGACTTTTGAGTGGCAGCTGTTAGCAGACAAAAAGGCAAGAATAAGCCATGAATAAACGAATAAACAGTTTCAAGCGCTTAAATGTTATAAGTTTGCTTGTAATACTTTTATTATTAATACAATTGTAACTTAATCGTATTCGATTATTCACTTACGGCGATTCGGTTCACTTATTCGTTTAAACAATACGATAGCATTAAATATAGTGCTCACGGGGTACCCTTAGAAAAAAATACTATAGAACTATATATACTTAATAACTATAGCATATAGTTATTTGGAACAATATTGTTTATATATAATCACTGAAGTCCTATAGATATGAAATATGACTATTGGGTTGTATGTTATCCTATTGATAATTTTAAAAATTGCCTAAAAACATTTTTCATTGAAGTAACGATGATAAGAACACCAAATAAAACAAAAAAGAATATACCATAGAAAGAAAATAATTTACCTTTGGAGGGAATCGATCATAAAACCTCGGCAATCAAAGCCAACCACCTAAGCTACTAGGCTAAAATGGCACCTTGAAGTGAATGAATTTCACAGGGTTTACATACCGCGACATTAATAGCTGGAGATAATGCTGAGGTTTACTGAGGTTTGAGGTCTAATACCTCTATGTTTTTTATATTGTTGCCTCTTCCTTGGTAATGCCGACGTTTTTCTGTAGTTTACCTTATCATGATTACTCTTCCTCATGATCTTGATTACTAGGCATGCTAGAAGAAAATAAAATAAGTTCACAAAATGTCCTAACCTAAATTTTAAAGGAGAGTATCTAGACGATGGACACTGTCCAACACAAATAGATCCAATTACACAGGTACCTAACAACAAATACGTCAAATGCAAATTTTGGAGAGGAAAACACAGCAATATGAATAGCGAATTGATGACAATGGCTTAATATGATATTGTCATATCAAATAATTTCATTTCAGTTTAACCAATTAAATTTGTTTGAATCCTAGGCAAAAAGAGACAAGACGTTGACGCTAAAAGAGCTTAGTCAATAATGAGAATATTAGTAAATTAATTTATTAAGCCTAGTTTGGAATGGGCATATTTCAAATACGAGATGAAATAAGGAAATGTTTAGATAGCATATTTAGTTCAGAATTGACCTTTATTTAAAATATAAAAGCACCAACAAAACAGAAGCCACTAAATTTCACTCTTGAATTTCTTAATTAATGATTGAAAAATGACGTTTACTGGACTTATTCACACAGAGTCCTCTCAATCTCACTTTTTTCACTTCCTACATAAACAATCCACAACATAAACAATCTCCAAGACATCTATTTACGGATCCTGTAAATTTCATTGAAAATAACTTAAAAGCACCATGTAAGGTTTCACTTAACAGCTGTTAAAAAAGAACAATCACTTGGTATTTCACATTACATTACCATTAAATGCACAAACATTCACCAAGACATCCACTATGGATCCTGTATTTCATCAAAACTTAAAAGCTCCATGTAAGGTTTCACTTTACTGCTGTTTACAAAGAATGATCACTCGGTATTTCACATTACAGCCCAATGATAGCGATTAAAGACACACTTTACAGCATATTTGAAGCGGGTACATGTACTTCGTTTACCAACATATTCATCAGGTAGTAATGAATATGTTGTACCAACATACACATAGCCTCAGATGTAAAACAACATAACAATAGGTCCACTTCATCAAAGTAGTTGCAATATACTATTTCATGAAATGTCATGCATATCCAATTGGTGGTGTATATGACACTTCACGAATATGAGTAATCTTGTCGTTGAAATTACTTCGATGCACACTGAAAAAATAATTCCACGTTGATAATTAAAATAAACAACGACCAAAAACTTTGCTCACAAAGATGGAATCTCATGAATAAACGAACTTAAGGTAATGAAAGCCTAGCATGATGATTACTTAAATATAATTGCATTATTCCTCTCTATTAGTGTTCATTGGAATCTCAAGATTAAATATATCCTCAGAAAGCTACAAAACTTTCACTGATAATACCACTCGCATCACAAACAAACACGAATTTCTCGCTGGAACTTGAGGAAGCTAAGTGATACACTTCTCATATTTATGTATAATAATAAATAGTAACAAAATAACTTATTCTAAGCTTCTTATCTTTTCCATACTAAAATTCCATCGACTTATCACGGCCACAAAAGCCGTAGTAACTTCTTCGTCACAACGTGCGTTCACTTTCGTGATAAGTAGTAAGAGAATACCGAGCACCACTGTGATTGGACAAGCCCTAATGCTAACGCTATCACGAACGCTGTCCATTTCACTAAGAGAATACCGAGTAACGCAACTGGCGTTCGCGCTCGGTATCACACTATACGAAAGAACCAGAATTAGGCCCCAGGGCATTGTTGCTTCACCAAGATATCGAGAATCCTTTGCGAATTACCGAAATGAGATTTTGCGTAATTTATAAGAAAGGCTTTCATCATGATTTCGAAGCTTGGTACTTCCATAGGCACTTAAATGTCCCTTTTAGTCAGCCAAGCAATAATATCACCTTTTCTCCAGCTTAAGAAGGGTTTTTCGACTCAAGAGTCCAACATGGTATGGTATGGAGCCTGATCTAAACCCCAGCTGATATTTGCGGAAGAAGAGTAAGTACTTTCTGGAACCACTCTTGAAAATGACGAGCGTTCATTTCCTTATGGTAATCAACAATTCCTTTTTGGCCAACGAAACACAATTCAGCTCCTTCCAGAAAGCCTTCATCACTCCCTATGTGCAAAATTATCACTCACTTACCAGCACCTGAAGGCATTTTAAATCCTTCCTGCCATTGAATTGCCTTCTCTTGAATATTTCCTTGATAAAGATCGTAGCTGTCATTACTACTCTGCAGCAACTTCACCATATTCTCCTGCCAGGCATAATTCATGGTATGATTTTGTCCGTACCAGGTCTCGTCCATGTAGAATATCTTGTATCCTTTTGCTCGAAGTTGGCGAATTTTTCTTAAGAACTCGTGCCGCATTCCAGCAATTCTCACTGATTCCATCAACATGGGCTTTCGGCTTAGTTTCCTGAATCGAAAACCCATGCTCAAAATCATTCTCCTTAAAGTCACAGAAGACATTCCTGGGAAGTCGTTCAGGGACTCTCACAGCTTCATGTACACCTACTCCATTGTAGGAAATAGTTTTCTCAGGAAATTATCGTGTATAGTCCCTCTAATTACTCCAACAACAGTGAAGTGATCAAACTCAATTTTCTTGTGGCCTCTTCGATGAAGTTGCAACCTCTTTGGTGACAGTGTGCTTCCCGTTGCATCGCTGGGGATGTTTTCCCCATTCGTAGACGCTATTTTCTTCACAGCGTCAAGGGTTATGCCAAGGCATTCAGAAACATAACGATATGTGGGATATCTTTTGTCACCACATTTCTCGGCTTCTCAACAAAAGAAACAAATCGCTTAAAACCATCCTTAACTCCATCTCCGAAAATTTGGCATGAGGAGGCATATCGATGGTATGTTTCCACACAGATCTAAAATGGCACTGATGACCATTCTTAAAAATGACCCTTTCTGCCACTATTTACCGAGTCCCAAGTGACTAATGCACAGAGATAGGACAACTGGTTTTCCCCCGCAGGTAATGCTTGCAGTAGACTGCCTCGCGAGCCTTGCGGACAACCCTCTGACTGGGTAACAGTGCACGCCTCTCCCTTTCTCTTCCGTGTATGCTCCTGGCAGTTCAATGCACTCTTTTTCTAAAATAAATGTTAATCAATTTTGATTAATCAACGAATTCCTTTAAGATTTTATAAGTGGATTCATGATGATGAACTCGAGAGCTTGAAGAAGGTCTAAATGGTGGTTTCAAGGATGCGCAGAATGGAAAATACTGCATTAAATAATATGAAACTTCGTATAATTGTTAAGAAAGATCTTTGCTACAATATTTGAAAAGGAAATTTCGATATCTTGATCTGTGTTGTTATTACGAAGCCATAAATGCGATGCATTCGTCCAGTACCCGGAAAAATGCGCTAAAATGATGTTTTTAAGCACACACTGAAATAAATATAAACGGTAAAAAGTTTTGTGCTCCATCAATAAACGCAGAAATCAACAAGCTTTAATGTGATGTACATACTTCATTTTAAAATCGATTGAGCCATTTGTGAGATATTAATCTTCAAACTCGGGTGACGGAATTTTGCAACGGACAGTAGATTAAGTCTTTATTCTAGGAATGGTAGTCAACCATTTTTCCTTGAGAAACTTTTCTAGGATTGCCTTGTAACTTTTCCTCAAGCAACTTAGGTTTCATGAGTTCTTTCGTAGTTATGATTCAATCAGCTCCGACCAAGTACATAGTTGCTTTTCATGCCATAATGAGAACCGATATGAATTCTCCAGGCCGGTTAAAAAGTATGACGTGAATGTATTAAAGTTTCCCACTGTAAAGTTTCACTTTTTCCCACTGGTTTTGTTGGATGTTACTATTGTGACTAAATCTGCATGTGAATTTTTAATTTATGTTTGAATAATGTATCTAATTTGATTTGTTTGAGACTCTCTAAATAGTGGGTAATATTTTTAAATTTTTATCTACTGTCATGCTAGTCCTGTTCATTTTCAAAATCTATTTGAATTTTTGAAAGCTATTGAATTTAGCTATTGTGCCTCTTCATCTCACTAGGAAAATCCATTGATGATGGGCACATGAAATAATTTTTGCCAAGAAATGCTTACCTTCTTAAAAAAGTAAAACTGTGTTTCTTTAATTTTAATTTAACTGGCACAGATAAGATTAATACATTATTAAAGCCATAAGAAAAGTGAAATTAGTTTTCTTAACTCATAATTAAATTTGATTTGCATATTTCCGTCCAAAATGACTGTGAAGTCAAAGGATTTTCCAAGCATCCAGTATTTTGGTGTCTATAGGCACCTTGTTTATGGTTGCTGCTTTATGTTATATCATCAAGGACTTTTCACAAGCATTGACACGCTATGACCCAGTTTTTGTGTTGCCCACTGTTCATACAGTCTGGTTTTTTCAAGTTTTGTCTTTTCCTTTGCTATCCAGGAATCACAAGGAACATTTTCCATTTTTTCATAGAAATTTGTATGGTGGCCTTCTTATGAAGGAAGAACATTGTTTTTATTTCCTCTTTCTAGGATGCACATCAGCCACTTCATCCTTGGCATATTTATTTTCTCCTTGCTACGAAATTATTGTCTTCCTCCAATAATCAGTAACCCCCTTGAGGAAAGTATTGTCCTTTTTTCCCTCTCTTACTGCTGAAGTATAACCATTTTTCCATTGATGTCATTGATGGTGAATCCTGTTTTATAAAATTCGACTTAATAATTTGGTGATCATCAGTTTGAATTGGAAGGTACCTATTCTTCTGCCTTCTTCATGAACCCCAGAGCCTTTCGAATGCCACCAATTCATTGCTGTCACATGTAAAAATCACCAGGGTCAAAATCAAAATGCTTCTCTGGCTTCTGATCCTGTCTGTTTTAATATAGTTTCATTCAAAAGCCAGTTATAGTGTGTTCTTCAACTACAGTGTCACTCTTCTCATTTGCAGCAGCGTGCCCCTGCAGCCACCACCTCGGCTACTGTCACCTCAGCCGAGAACAGGCCAACCAAATCGGGCATCAACCAAAGGCTGAAGGAGAATTCTCCAGAGCCTCACAATCGGCCTGTTCGATCAGTAATTGGTAGCAGGAACCGTGAACCATCTCCCGATATCATGGGCCACTCTGCTAGACCGGGGATGAACCCCAGGCACAAGGATGCATTCCGATGCCCACAAGGCTGCCCCTGTGGCGCAAAGCAATCGTACGTCCCACTCTCCTCCTGCTTCTTCCAAAACCTGTCCCGACCAGAAGACTATAACCTCGAGCCTCAGCCTGGGTCATCGGATTTGAACAGACAGTGGGCACCTGGGAAGATGAGCAAAATAGTTTCACCAAAACAGAAGCCTTGTCACAGTAAGCAAGCATCAATGGGGGGCTCACCCCTGAGGTCAGGCTCCCCCGAAGTCAGTGGCCACGATGCCCATGCAATGATGCACGTGCCCTCTGGGCACCACTCCCCCTCGGCTGCCACCACGAGTCACAATTTGGGGCCGGTTGGGCCTTGCCACAGCCCCAACCAACACCTCCTCTCCTCGTGCAAACACTTCCGATTCTGCGTGAGGGATTACTCTGATGAGGATGAAGATGACCATGCCTTAGTGAGCACAGCACTCGACGTAGTGTCTCAGTGTGAGCCTGGTCCGTCACGCGGGAGGCGTGAGATGAACATGGATATGGATTTTAGCAAGTCATGCTACAATTTCCTAAACCAGGTGCCACCAGAAGTTTTAGGTATGTACATGGTGGATTGCTGAGCAATGGGAAGTGTGGTTTAACTGATGGGTTTATTTATCATGCTTAATATGTTCCCCAGAGGTATCTGGGATGGTGTGTTTTCTCCATGATATGGAGCTATGAAATTTCGTGCGTAAATATCAAGTAAAGGCCATTTCACTTAGGAAGTTTTCTATGAAGGGCTGTTTATTCGAGGCATATGATTGTACAGATGGGTATGTGAACAGATTTGATGATGAATGCTCAGATTTAGAGTGAGAGTCATTTTTTGGACATGTGTTGGTGAATGATGAATGATCTGATGCTTTCTTGGCATATACTGATAGTGAACTCTCTTCTTAGCCTCTCCTCTTGTCATACTCTTTAATATTGCCAAAGTTTTGATGGATGAGTTCATCATGGAAACATTGGCTGCAGTGAAGAGTTTGGACTTGTGGAGAGCCCAAGAAGAGTTCACCATCATGTGTTTGTGAAATGTGTTATGTTTAAACAATGCTGATTTGAAGGAGCATCTGTTCAAATATCTCCTCAGGCAAAAATATATATGCCTTGTGTAAACAAGCCTTAAAGAGTTTCCATGCAATACTATGCCCTTCAAAACTTGTCTGACTCATCCTACTGTCCTTTCGCACGATGTAACTCAAGGGAGAGCACACATGTATTGTGCAATATTACTATTTTCTAAAAATATTCTTCTCTTTTGGAATTGCTAAGTGGAACACTTACGTCCTACCTCATTACCCATGCCTCTGTAGCCTCCTTAGTCTTGTTATTCACCACATCCTGAGTACTCATCTTCATTAGTCTTTCAGTCCTAAGATTGGTTGACTGCAGCCTTCAATGCTATCCTGTCCCCTGCTAACCTATTTATGCCCTTGATGCTCTGTTTCATATCTCATTTTATCTGGCCTATGTATTTACCCCTCAGTCTTCTTCATGTGTCTTTGCCTTCTATTGTTTTCCTTTCAAATTCTTTGTGTGTCAAAGTATGGCCTATCCATCTGAACTTTGTCTTCCTGATACTTATATTAGAATTCAAATATCTTTGCATCTGAGCTTTGTGTGCATTCGTGACGGCTAGTTGGGGGAGGTCCATGCAGGTGAGGGGGCTTCACGTAGTGGTTGCCAAATGTACTACCCAGACAGAGGGCAAGAGCGAGGGAGTGACTTTAGGCAACACAGCATATAGGAACACGAAGTCAACAAGACTGAGGCTTGAAGGCAACTGATATTTTCCAAGGGTATGCTCCGTCCACTTGCATTTTATTGGTCATTCTCTAGTCACGTGCAGTAGAGCTTCCTCTCCCCTTTTCCTCCGAGTCACAAAGTTTTTTGAAATCTAGTATAGTGCTCCATATGTTTTTTTCCTTTTCTGTTCTTCTGTACACTTCCTTGTTTTTGTTCTTACCCACCCATTTGATCTTAAGCATCCACCCTAAGCTTCAAGTTTTGAAAGCACCTATTCCCTTCTGTTCCTGCTTACCAATAATCCATGTATCTGAGCCATAGACCATAGAAGCACTACAGTACACTTTCCTTGTCAGTTATACTATTTTGTATCTTATATTGAGAATAGCTCTTTCCTATTGATGGCTGCTATTATTATGAGCTGTGGACCATCTAAGCATGGTGGAATACATAACGGTGTACCTCACCCTAAAGGTATATATTTCTGACTTAATACTATTCTCTAGGGATGTGCAAGTAGTACTTTTTGATCTCGATTTGAGTATCGAGTCGTTGTAGTTGCGAGTATTGAGTCGAGTTGTATGAACTATGAAAATTTCCCAACCAGGCAACATAATAATGCATGCACCAACATATTCTCGTTTCCCCAATCCCCTAGTGCATTTTCTCTTCTGAACATATGGCCTGATTTAGAAGGGAAAAGGTGATAAGGAATAAAAATTACAGTTTCCGGCGTAATTCGGTGGAAATCTTTTATGTTAAACATAATGAATTTACAAGTCTATTTCCACACATTTTTAATTAACCGACCATGGTTTCAGCACGTAGTGCCATTTTCAAGGTATACAGCTGTGGGTGGCAGCCTATATATACATGTTTCAATGGGAGAGGGATGGGGTAGAGTTTTCAGGGGGGGGGGGGGGTTACTGGATTTGGGGTGGGAGGGGGTTTTGGGGGGTGGATTCATTTGAGGGTTTAGGTAAGGTCATGGGAGTGAGGGATGACGTCAACAGGCGATGGGTGGGAGGTAGGGTGATGTGCAGGAGAGGCGAGTGGAATGGGAACATATGATCATTACATAATTTAAAATCAGTGTGGCAATTCACAATTTCATACTGCTCGAAAAAATCAAGTTTCTGCCCCTTGTTAAGTACATGTAAAATTTTTGGATCGAAATTGCACCAGTGGTGTTCTTCATTCAAGTGTTTAGCTATTCCAGAGGAGTTGTCATAATTTAAAAAACATCGTCTATGTTCACGAATTCTCGTTCTAAAACTCCTCCCAGTCTGGCCAATATATTTCGTTTCACAATCGTCACACTTCAGTTCGTACACTCCACTTTTTTTCTCACTACAATACACGTCTTTCGAGTTAAATAACAATTTTCCTAATGTCAATGGATTGTAAAAAGCCACTTTCGTTTTGTCATTTGAAATAATTTTGTCAAGTTTGAAAGAAATTTTCGGCATAAATGGTATCTTTCGCCAGTTAGATGGTTTGTCTCTGTTCTCTCGTTTGGAGGTTATCATATTAAGCGCTTTTTTCCGTCTAGAACATTCCAGAAGTCTGTTTATTAACTTTGTGTCAAATCCATTCCTTTGAGCAATAGATTTGATGGCGTTTAACTCTACGTTGAAATTTTCTACGGACATTGGGATATTTGTCAGTCTGTTGACCATTGCTTTGAATGAGCTCATTTTGTGGGAAGGATGATGGTTTGAAGAGTTGGAGATTATGACGTCCGTGAAAGTGCTTTTGCGGTAGATTGAGAATTCGTGAGAGCTATTTTCAATGGAAATACTTAAATCCAGGAAGTTGATATTTTTACCTCCATATACCAATGACATATATTATTGAGCAGAGGATTTTCGGAGTTGAAAAGTTTTTGTTCTAGATTGTCCATGAAAATTTCTGCTAAAATTGGTGATAGTGGTGATCCCATAGCAAGACCTGTCTGTTGTTTATAAAACTTTCCATTATATAAAAAATAGTTTTGATCCATACATGTAGATTTCTGAATCAGTAAATTCGTGATTTGATAGGTTCAACACTCTGGGGTAAAACTTCAAGTCAGTGTTGTCAGGGATCAGGTTTGTTGTGTCAACTACACCCAACTGAGATTCACAAAGATTTCTCAATTTCTTGTTGACGGTATTCAGTTTTTGGATAGCGATCCCACTCACCCGATCTTTCACCCGTTCCTCCAGGTAAGTCCACTCCCAACTGTTGAGTGAACCCGCCAAGTCTGTATGCAAGTAGTACAGATAGTGGGAGATGGAGTCACGGATAACGCACCAGCACTGCATTTCCTTCTTGATCCAGATCTTCTTTGCAATGGCAATTGCTTCCATCGCTGGTTTAGATGTTGCTTCATACGTTGACGTAGTTGGGGATGACTCCACGTTTCAGGCACTGGTTGTTGAAATACAGATTATAGACAGACTATACAGACTATATTGGCCAGACTGGGAGGAGTTTTAGAACGAGAATTCGTGAACATAGACGATGTTTTTTAAATTATGACAACTCCTCTGGAATAGCTAAACACTTGAATGAAGAACACCACTGGTGCAATTTCGATCCAAAAATTTTACATGTACTTAACAAGGGGCAGAAACTTGATTTTTTCGAGCAGTATGAAATTGTGAATTGCCACACTGATTTTAAATTATGTAATGATCATATGTTCCCATTCCACTCGCCTCTCCTGCACATCACCCTACCTCCCACCCATCGCCCGTTGACGTCATCCCTCACTCCCATGACCTTACCTAAACCCTCAAATGAATCCACCCCCCAAAACCCCCTCCCACCCCAAATCCAGTAACCCCCCCCCCCCTGAAAACTCTACCCCATCCCTCTCCCATTGAAACATGTATATATAGGCTGCCACCCACAGCTGTATACCTTGAAAATGGCACTACGTGCTGAAACCATGGTCGGTTAATTAAAAAAGTGTGGAAATAGACTTGTAAATTCATTATGTGATAAGGAATGTTTATTGTAATAGTGATAGAATTAGTAGATGAATTAAAATTAATGTGTCTTGAACAGTTTCAATAGGACAATTGAAATGAACTAACCTCTTGTAATTTGTTGACAGTTTTATTTAGTGATTGCATTGGGTTGAAAACTTGTGTATCCAAAATTCTTAGGAAGAGCCCAGAGTAATCATAGCAATTAAAGTTAGAAAACAAGCAGACTATCAATACCGAATACAGTAGAAGTCCATTATTACAAGTGTGGTATATAGTGAGAATCTGGCTGTAGCGAGTGATTTTTTACCAATGGTTGGTCTCATGGAAATATAACATATGAAGTTGGACGGTTGTAGCGAGTGGTTATTTCTCTCGCATTGCCATAACGAGTACAATTTTTCGTTTACGCAATCAAGGTTGCATAATTTACAGACACCTTCTGCTACGAGCAACAAAGTTATTCAAATATAAATTACATACTTTGCGGCAATGTATCACCTTGAAAAGAAAATGTGCCTAATTTGAGATCATAGTTCCGATTCTCTCTTCGCATGCGCCGATGCTCTAGGTACGTTACTTGTCCTATTGATGTGACGATGCATTTCAAAGCTGTCTCGGGCGCTACGCAACATAATTTCAGATTGTGGAAAAATCATGAGGAAGTGCGCAATCTACCCAGGGTGGCGATCGTCAGGGAAAACCGGGAAAACCTGGAATTGTCAGGGAATTTTGAATTTCTGGAAAAGTCAGGGAATTGTCAGGGAATTCTCGTAATAGTCAGGGAAAAACTGAGATAGGAAATTCTCGTTATTTTTCTACCATTACGTTTATCGGCCAGTCATTCTCGCCATTTGTTTCACCAAAATATTACACCAGCTAAAACTAATGTCCGTCGCTGACGTGCATGGAATAAGCCCCATCAATTTGTGGGACATTCAGTGGTGAATCTTATCAGTTGTGAATCTTAATTATTTAGTTGTGAATCAGACTTACAATGTATCCCTTTTGTATATCCGTATTCCGATATTTGCCTAGTAGTGTTATAATTCATGATCATAATGTATTACACTCATCACAAGGAATCCGAGGATATGTTGTTCGGAAAATTTTACCTCGCGTTTTTTTTTAACTTCCGAGACTCAGGTCGAGAGGTAGCTGGAGCACAGTAGCTCATAGTAAATAATTGCTTACAGTGTTAAAAATACAAGACGATGATTATTAAAATGGTAACACAAGTACGATCTCACGTGTAAACAAAGTCTTACGCAAGATCATCTTTGATTCTCATACCCCCCTTCGTGAGACAGTAAGAAGAGCCCTCCTCCCCTCCCCATCTTTCACGCTCGACGTAATTATTGAATGGCCCCCTTGCTAAGATCCCTCTCGAAGCAATTTAGTCAGGTTACAAACCACCTCAAATATGATATTCCTGAACATGACGCTGCCGTTGCTAATTGCCTCCTGTTGTCCTCGCTCTCAGTGTCGCGCTTACGTTTTTTAATCAAACTTTTTTACATTTTTTGGTTCCGGATTCACGTGAATCAAATTGTTATTCGCTTCTGAAGGTCATTCGCGCCATCCGATTTTGATCCAGTCCAACAACTTTTCTTTTGTTTGTATTTTTTGCGCACCTTAGTGATACCTGTGCCGGAGTCCGCCAGTAAATTGTTAATTAACTTTCCCTTCAATGTCTTTTCAGTAATCCTCAACTTCCCAGAACTACCACGATGCGCTACCTCTTTCTTGAAGAATTAGACATTGTCAATTTGTAATTTTACCGTAGGAAACATACATGGCCACGGAAATACGATACACGGCCGCTTATACGCGGCCGCGGAAGGAATATAGCTCGCTCGCCTGGGTCGCCCCAATGCTCGCATTGGTTCAGTGGACTCTACATAATGCAAAACTATTGTATGCGTAATTCAATAGCCTGTCGTAGGAAAACCTTGTGTGTAGGGAAATGTCGCAATTTTGTAGACAATAAAACTGCCGCTGCGACGGCGCACAGTGGTCTGAAATCGAAAATAGCCGGACAAAATCCAAATGTGTTTTTTCATTAGTATGTACTTTGTAGCTTTTAATGTATTGATTTCAGCTGTTAACATTTTCTGAGTTTTGACGAAAATTTAATTCAGCAGAAATAAAAAATTCCAATAATAGGTGACATTATGGCGATCGGTCAGGGAAATTGGTGAATCCATCAGGGAAAAGTCAGGGAATTTAAAAATTGTATATCAGTAGCCTCCCTGCTACCTCACCACTACCACCGGGGTAAGGTTGCAATTTGAATCGACTTAAATAACGGCTCCCCTCGATTCGTTCGAGCACTGGCCATATAAACCCAGTGTTGGCTTTCGGCTTTCGCCGTACTTCCGAATCATCTGTAAAAATTATGATGCAAGTCAACAATTAACATTGCAAATTGATAATGGCAACATTCATTGTTTACGTAAGGTGAAGGAGCAATCTTCTCGCATGAATCCCATATCGTTCTTGCAGAATGTGTCCCGCGCTCATAAATTTCTTGTCCAAAAATTAGCTGTGATGTTTTCTCATCCTAAGCTAGAGGGTGGCCTTGGGAGGTGTGGGAGGGGCACGGAGGGGAATTAGTTGTCTATGCTTTTCGAGTCAGCGAGCCTCTGAGCAGCAGGATGCGACCCCCGGATGATCCCGGGTGGTGTCAAAGAATAACCCAGGCCGAATTATGAGCCGAGAAGGGAAGACACTGTCAGCCTGTGCTCATCACGGAATGATTTGTCACGGTCCTCCCAAAGCGAACCTAAAAAAATGTATCTGGTGTCGGAAGGGGTGGGGGGAGGGAGCTAAGACGAAGAAGTCAGCTGAATCGGAGGCCCAGGTTGGCCTTGGCGCTACCACCGCAGCAAACCGCCAATGAAGAAGTGCGACATGCTTCACGCCTTGAAGGGTGTAGATACCATTCAAATCATCCTAAATAATGGTCATCCTGTGTTGCGGCCAATGTTGGAACTAGTTGGAACCATGGAAGTTGGCTGCTGAGACTCCCGAAAGGATTGCCCCCCTCCCCCCCAAACTTGTGGAAGGCATCTGAGAAGTTAGGGCGTGGGAAAGCGATAAGTGAAATGTGATACTTTTGATGAAATGTGATGCTCACTCGAGGAAAAAATATCGCTTCACTCCGACCCTCCGATGAGCGCCGAGGCGAGGGTGGGAGGAGAGTGAGACCTGGGGTGGTGGAGGGGAGAGCGAGAGGTAGGCCAAGGATGCGTAGCCGTTCGCTGGACTGCTGAAAGCGCTTGGTGCGAAGGCCTGAGGAAAAAAGCACTGGACATCCTCTTTGCTCTTTACTAATACAGTATGTGTACATATTAAACTTACGTACATGATAAGTATCCGTATTGAAAGATAAAGGATGCAGCTAGAACTTATATCAAAGCTCATTTTCGTATCACTTCTAATAGCCTAGGAACATTTCCGCAAAATGATCTATTTTAGCCAAGTTTACTATGATAGCACTTCCTGTCGGCAGATTTCTGAACCTATTTGCCTCGGCGGCTCCGTCGACTTGACTTTCATAAAAATACTCGAGTCGAGTACCAACTACTCGACTCGAATTTTCGATTACTCACATATCCCTACTATTCTCCTTATCCGAGCCCTGGCCACTTCAAGTTCATTTTGCTCTCCTCCATTGCTTATGGCATAGAACCAGTATGGAAATTCAGGGAGTGACTTGTCCTGTGGTTTTACTTGTGATACAAGTGGGAAAAGGAATACTTTGATCCGTGCCGAAGTCAGAAGTGTACTCTCTTGAAAATCATTGAAAAATTGATCCCTAGACATGGCCTTTCTCACTAGGTTTTTTTTAAAGAAATGAGAAAGTTCTTTCTTACCATTGATGAAAAGGGGTTTCTGATGTCAACAAAACCATTTTAATTTTATTATGACAGTATTTTTAATTGCATAAGTAGTAAAAATTTTCAGCCATGTAATTAAATGTAAAATCTATGCATCCAATTGAAGAGGCCACAAGGTGGTTCACTGATCAGTGGCAGTAGTCACCCTAGTGCAATGGAAATTTCATTGGAAGAGGAGATATGAAGTGTGATAATTGGTGGCCACTAGCTGTGGAATAGCATCATTAGCAGTCATGCTGGTGATCTTCAAGGTACAGTGGAAGCCCGGTTTAATGAGTGCTCATAATCCCTCGGAAATCACTCGCTAAATCGAGCGCTCGTTGTATCCGAAAGTGTTGAATAAAGCCACCTAATTCTCATAGTCGTTCGTATTTACCGTTTTTCTTTTGTTTCCATTGTATTTGACGAAGGTAAACAGCAAAAAAAGTCGTTTCAGGCACAATCTGGTGGAATATCAACAAATTTTAAGAAATAAACAGGACATTTTCCATTGCATAAAATATTAATTCCTCCAGTTTCGGTGTTTTTCTTCCAGTTCTTCTATTTCGATCGCCGAAGAAAGCTGTAAAGACACCATAACTAATCGGAATAAAAATATTAGGTATACTGTAGTTTTTGGATAATTTTGCGAGTATGTCATGACAATAATATCAATTTTGTCGAGTTTTTGAATGTTAACCAGTACGTCCATCAGTTGGGAAAATTGGCCAGAAGGTTCACTTAAATACGGCATGTACCGGTGGTCGAAGATATTTCTTGCATAGTCACCTATTCCTAGCAGTTTCTATGATTCAAATTCAATTATCTGCCGCAAATTAGTGTCTTCGAGTATTTATTTACACTAGAAAAGAAAATACCTCAGTCGATTGGCTAGCACATCATGTTTCGTTCAAGTGTAGTCAGCTTTCGCCTTTAACATCTTACCGTTTATAGGCAGTCCTGCAGACCTTTGCTGACAAAACCACTTGAATAGTGCAGATTCCATTTGAGGATGTACCCCATGCCGCAAATGTTTTTGGCTGCTAGGTCGTAGTTCGGTCACTGCTGCACGAATTTTATCTTTGTTCTTTAATATTGTTAACAACGTAGATGACGACACACCAAACCGCCTCCCGATATCAGTCTTTGAAGACCTGTTACTTTCGCACTCGTCTATAATTTTTATTTTGGTTTTAAGGTCAAAAGATTTACGTTTCGCGGACATGATGCTGCCGCACAAACCACATGAGACAACTCCGCCCCTCCGACCGAGTAAACTCCGCCCCTCCAACCTAGTAAACTCTGCCCCTCCATTCGAGTAAACTCCACCCCTCCGACCGAGTAAACTCCACCCCTCCGACCGAGAAAACACCGCCCCTCCGACCGAGTAAACTCCGCCCCTCCGACCGAGTAAACTCCGCCCCTCTGACCGAGTAAACTCCGTCCCTTACCTACATCACAACTCTCTGCTGCAGTGTGATTGGGCGCATCAAGTAGACGGAATGGTTTGAGCTTTTTAATCGCTCCGACAGATCGCTCTCATTCTGCTGAATGTTCCCTCTTCTACTCTCAACTTGCTTGTCGTCCTCCCACTCCCCTCTCACTCATGACTGGGCCTAACAAAAGAAGAACGTAAAGTGGGAGCGCGCACAGCGTACTCAAGGCCGTAAATCACTAATGTTTGGACATAACTGGCTTTAGCTGTTGCAGATATGGCTCACATCTTGAATATTTAGTTTAATTAACAGATAATACAAAACAAAATAGTTAATTTTTGCTAGGTGGTGCATCGCCCTCGAGAGATATCTGTCGTAATACCGAGCGTATACCGTGGAAGGAACTTTTTCGCCTCGCTATATCCACTTTATTTTACATGTAAAACATAGGCCTTTTGGCGGTACAAAGACAATCACTCGCTAAAACGGGATTCTCGCAATAAGCCGTACTCACTATACCGGGCTTCCACTGTATATCTTGGTACAGCGACTGATTTGGAGGTACATACATTGTACTCCAGTTGTGAGCTAATGAATACCATTTATAAACAGTTGTTTTTTTAAACTTGCATGAGCAGTCTTGCAACCTTAAATTTCCTCACAACTGAATCTTTCTCTCTGCTGAAATTTTTCGTGATTAGATTGATGAAAGTATTCGTGGGTGATATCTTGAACATTTTTCAAGCTATACATGCGATCAGAAAAATGTCTTTCAACCAAATTGAACAAACTTGTGGAAAGTGTTTTGATAGTTTAATGAAGAGGTGGTGGGTAGAAGTCGGTATCGCTGATCAGTACTGTAGTTAACTAGCCATATTCCATCGTAGATTTTGGATTATTCATCCTTCCCTATGTATCAGGTTTTGTATCAGAAATGTATCTTGTATCCCTATGTATCAGAAACTTATCCAAAAAGAATCGTAACTAGCCATATGGCAAGACAGCTTTGATCTCTGATGATTTGTTGTGTGGGTGGTGGTGAGGCGGAGCATGTAACTGAGATGATGGCATGTAATGGGAGAAGTGGCTGTTTTGGAGAGAAAGCTTCCATGGAGTGGTCTTGAGCCTTGATGATTTTCAGAATACTTCTTTGTTGGTCCATTCGGTAGACAACAGTTTAGTTTCACTTCTGACCTGAAGAAGCAAGCTGGAACGCTCGTGAAATTGTCTACAGAATGAATCAATGGGGAAGTATTCCCGAAAATCATCTAGGAAAAGTGGCTGTTGTTTGAGTGTGTTGACAGCTGCTGGATGAGCCTCTTCATTTGTATGATGTGCCTTTCTCTCTTTAGGTCGGACTTGAAAAAGGTTTGTCTAGTTTTTTCCCTGTTTAAATCTTGACTCTTGAGAGTAATTGTTTACTTAGCACCAAGCTGATGAGTTGTTGCAAGTTCTCAGAAAGAATCATTCCATACCTTTGGTTTCTCATGTTGCGCGCAGAAGGGTTTAAGATCTCATGATATTAGTGATCTATTGGGACCAAAAATGGTATTTATTTCAAAGCATTGTTTTGACGATGTATAATAGGAATGTTCCAGTGAATGTAATTAACTGGAACCATTGGTATGATGTATTGTTAGAAAATGTTTATTCTAAGTGTGTTCTATCAGTGTTTTACTGTATCTGACAAAATTGCAATTTAGGATATAAGCTCCACTTGACCTTTTAACCCTTTAAGGACCAAAATTTTCATTATTGAGAATGGATTATTTTCCTCAACATTAACTAATGGAGGTTATGGGAATGACATAAACAGCTTGTTTTAAGTATTTTTTTGTGCCAAATATGGAGCATCTGACTTTAAAGGGTTAAAAGTGCAGAAATCTCTTACTTTTGATGGCACCTAAATTGATTTGAAATGCTTAGTTATTGTGGTTTAAGCCATTTCTCAACTGGCTATTCAGATGAAAGACGGGTTTGGGCTCTTGAATGATTTAATGCAAACTATGTGATATGGCTTTTGAGTAGTCATGTGGCCAGGATTTGAGGATTCAATCGAACGTTTCAAAATCCATGGATTCAAGGTTTGATCAAATCCATCCGAATAATATTTTTAATCCCAATTTTGCCCATATGCTGCATCACAGTAAACTCTAGATTGTTTGAAATGACACTGTGGAATAATAGTCTCACTCCACGTTATGTATCATTTTACCTCTAGAGTGTTAATAATTTGCGTGAAAATTTATTACGGCAAAAATAAGTTAGGGGAGAAAAGATGGTAAGTGCAGTGTGCCCTCGTTTAGAGTTGTCTACTTGTTTCTGAATAACTTGACATTAAGCAAAACAACTTTTAACAAAGCAATATTTCCCATAAGAAACTAAAAAATTAAAATTGGTTCCAAACTTATCAATTCTTCATTTCAGCACAATTTTAGATTTCCACGAAATACAATGATTAAAGGTTGGATACACGTGGCATAATTGGAAGAAACATAAAATAAACTTCTAAAAAATTTATTGGTGAAAACTTAAATCAAACTTCTAAAACATTTTACTGGTGAAAACAAATCAATCTTCAAAAACATTTTATTGGTGAAAAGTTAAATATTTTATTCGTCACTAAAGTAATTTTAACTGCTTTTACTGGACGTTGAGGATACTTTGTGGGAAATCTAGCCTTGTCAACTGGTTGTTTTTATGAGTTTTATTTTCATTCCACAAATAAAGCAAACGTTCCTACTCAACTAAAATCATGCTCATGTTGCGTGATAAATGAGCTGCACTTACAGGAGTTGCAACTCTCCCAAATTCCTTAATTTTTTCTTCGTCCTTTTAAATGGTCCTGATTATCATTGCCTGAAAACCTAGAACTCGGCCGATTTCTATGGAAGTTGCACCATGTTCACTTCATGTAATAGCATCAAGTTTTTGTTCTAATGCTACAGTTTTCCATTTTTTTCACCTCTGCTGATACGCACAACTTCTCTCTGTAGACATAATTTTTTATTAGATGCTGCAAATTTAATAGATATTCAACTAATTACATGATCATTATTTGCTCAAGTAAACCTATTACACACCCTATGGAAAGCAAACGCCAACCTTTTCTGCCTAATGGAAATTATTCATCAGACATGCACCAGGGTCCTATTTGCCCTTCATTAATTTTGCTTGCACATAATTTGAACAATGTTATCCTGAAGTACTGATGATTTTGAGCAATTTAGGGTTTTAATTGTTGGACAATGTTATCGCAAAACAATGCTAAATGGAACAACAGTAAATGAGGACACACTGTAGTCAAATGATGTTTCACTCAGAAATTCAGCCTGCAGCTCATATGCACGCCACCCTCTAAACCTCCCAATACTTAGTTTTCAAAGCTGACATGCACGCTGTGAACTATTATGATTGCCTGTTTTATTATGTGCTTGACTGATGAGGTTCGATAAAGAAAAGAAATTTGGATTGCTACAAATTTTGGATTTACCCACAATTACATTTGAGTATATTTTTTCTATGAATGAAATGAAACGAGAGGTTTGGTGGCAGAAGCTTTCGTTTCCCATCGCCATAGGTGCAGGTTTGAATCCCAGTATTTGTGTGGATTTTTTCCGAGGAATCTGTATCTTTCCTTAGGCTGCTACGTGGAGGGTGCTTCATGTTTAGTGCTTTGCCCATCAAATGGGGTGCAAGGGCCCCTTGGTGCCTTTTCATTAACAGTAGTCTTACGCTGCCAGGTTCCTCTACATCCTTTCTCCTTCCCTTACCAACCTCCCCACATATCCTAGATGGCAAATATTACCTCGGCTGTCGGTCACCTCCCCAAGTAATCAAACTGAAATGTGAGACTTAATGCTGATAGGGAAGTGTCAGAAAGGACCACCCTACCCCCACTGAATGTGAGGGGGGATCACACATCTCTGGTTGGTGGGCCTGGCTGTCACAATGTGAGGTGTTGATGGAACTGGGAAGTCTGGGAATTTTCAAGGTTCATAACGCTTGGAAGAATCTGGGTAGGTTCATAAAAAAGGGGGTATTGTGTTGGAAGGAACGTACAAACCTTGATCAGTTTGGGGTGGTGGTTTAAGTATTAGCTTCCCATTCTTAGGTTCGAATCCCATCAGTGGAGGACATATTTCAGTCGAATCATGATTCCTAATGGGTCGATATGTGGAGAGCACTTCTGGTACCATTCTCCATCAATTGGGTGGGACGTTAAACTGTGGACCCCTCCTTTCGTTTACACTTTAGCTACGAATGCTGCGTTAATTCATCACTGATTTTTCAATGCATACAAGTCAATGCTGTTTATGAATGGCATAAAATTTTCCACTCTAGAGAACAAATTGCATTAAATTGTATTCACTGATACATTTTGGGTGTTCATGCATATTACCTTGTGTAAATGGTAAATCTCAAACATGGAAATGGATTCAATTTCCAGACACTTGCACCTGGGTTGAGCAGAACTCCATGAATGCTTTCCTCAGAAAAGTTTGTTTTAAGCACCTAAAGCAATAAACATGCCATATTAAGAAATTTTGGAGACTATGAAAGATTTGGTGGACTGTGGTGTGAATAAAGATAAATCAGATTAAGTTAACTTATTAAATTGGGCAGTTGACAGTCTAGAAGCTGGCACTAGACAGAGCTGAAAGGAAAAAGCCGAACCATTAGCTTAGTTAAAAAAAAACATTAAAAACTTTATGTAAAATCATGTCGGAGAAATGAAATTCTCTATGAAACCAACCTTACATTTGACCAGAATCCAATCTTGAATCTCACAATTCCAATCTTGAATCTCTCAATTACCATTAATATGTGTCAGCCAGTTGTACCACCAATCCATCTTGCAATTAATTGAACCCAAATTTCTTGGGGGGTTTATGCGAATTAGCATATTACTACTAACATTCTGCATGGAAAATACATATTAGTTACAATATGTGACTCTTTTCTTTATTTCTTATGAATGCCATATGGACTTTCAGCCAAACAACATTGGCAACACATCTTATGGATGTAACATAATGGACTTAAAATGTCTTTTTTGAAATGTCCAACCCTGCATTAAGCGGAAAACTGCCTTACTGGAAAAATATCAAGGTCCCAAGAGATTCTGCTAAAGACAGGTTTCACCGTATGTCGCTCTACTTTTGATCCATTTTTAATTACAGGGATTACCTATGTAATAGCAACTAAAGTGATGGATTTTTCAGAAAGAATTTTAGTCAGTTATTTGTCTCTGTCTACTTCCTCTTGTCCATGGAAAATGCATAGAGTTTTATTTTCAGTTGTTGTTTTAATTGTCTCTTCTGTGGGAAATAAAAAATTTCAATTTGCCAATCTGGCATATGGAACATTTCAGGTTTAACAGAATGGGAAGATGATGCCAAAGTCTTGGCTGAAGTCCTTGCTACATCTCAAGAGGAGTATTTGGACTCTTTAAAGAAATCAGCACCCAAGGATTCCAGTGAAACTGTGGAAGAAGAGCCTTCAGTATCTCCTGAAGATAATAACCCTTCTAACTTATATGAACGCAGCTAACATTAACCTTACGTTGTACATACGTTATGTATATACATGTATGATATACCCAGAGTAATATATAAATACATAGCTGTAAACTTATGTTCCTTCGACACCTGACCGTGATTTTGAGGTGAGGAAAATCTATATGACTTCTATGTATGAACTTATGGACCGAAAAAAAATAGAGAAAAAATATTGTTGCATTTTACTTATTTCCCCTCTGCTTATGAATTTATCTTAGAACTAACCTGGTCCAAATTTGGTGGTGAACAATGATCTCAAAGGCTGTAAGTTAGTCAAAAAAAGGACTGCAATTGATGTGAAAGTACTAATGTGGTGTTATTTTGCAAGTCAATTTTCTGTGTAAATACTCATTTGTAGAGTCAAGGAGTTACTAACTGGAGTCTGCACATTTTCATGCGAGGAGTTTATGCAGACCACAGTTTAGCATTGGATGGAAAACTGTTGATCTGATGGCTAAATTTTGTGGCATGGGTATTTCGGTCAATCACCACCAGCTAAAATACTCTTTTAAGCTTTGAAAGACAATGAAAAGGTTCAAGAACTGGTCATAATATGTATCAGCTTTTATAAGTAATCTGTTGTCGGGAAGTATTTTGCCTTGGGTCGTATAAGGAGCAATGGGAAATGATTGGGGAAAACGAAATTTTTAACTATTGCAGGATGATGAAACAATTTTTAGCTGAGAATATGGAGACAAAGTGATGAATTTTATACCTTTTTAAATTCTAAGGTAGGTGTGAGGAAATGCAAATTCAGGAATATTACAATTTGAGAACTGAACAATTACATGTCAGCAATACTAGTGATTTGCTGTCAACTTCTATGTTCTTAATGCTTTACTTAGTCAATTGCTGGTGTATTTTTCTAGAGTTTTAATGTAGGAGTATGTTGCCAAATCTTTGAAGTATTTTTTTGTTGGTGCATTATGTTAATTTTTTTGTCTGATTTTCAACAAATGTTTCTTTAGATCTCATGATATGTTCACTTTCACAAAAGTTATTGCTAGATAGCAGTTCTGGACTATGAAATTTGTTATTAGTAATTTTATGTCGCAGTCCTCGGCTATGATGCAATGTGATTAAATTTAAAGTGTATGTCTCCTACCAAAATGAGGCAACATTCGCAAATATCAGTTGAAAACATTTCTATAAGATTACTGTGAATATTGAAAAACAGTGCCCAAACCGGAAGAATAATCTAGATGAGGCCTTGCGTGAGTATAAAATTATTAGATGTAAGTACCTAATTGCTTATAATAAAAATTGTTTAAATTCCAAATGTCTTGTAATAAATCCAAGAATTTTAAACCTCATTTATTGCATTGTCTTCTTGTATGTTATAAGATAAAGATGAGTCCATCCAGGTGCCTGGGTCTCCTCATGGCAATACTTGCTTTCAAGGCATGCTATAATGTTTGAATTGGTACCTAACAGAGTAATGTTGTAACAATAATTGGTATTGCATTTAGATGTCTTAAGCTTAGAGCGTATAAAAAAATAGTTTTACAGAATCTTGTATTGCCATAATTATTTTTGTCGAGGATCCTTGCATCATAATAGCAACCTCAGACTTACTTGAATGATAATACTTGAAGCATCAAGTGTTTGCTTTTATGAGACTTCCCTCGGGACAATTCTCTCAATTTTCCCCTGAATTTTCAAATAGTGACTCATCGTCTTTAGAATCTTAATTCCATTTGGTGATTGGACAGATTAAACGATTTGGTATTATCTACCTTTGAAAATGAGAGTGTGTCATCTAAACCTCATGAGAAATGGGGAACATCACTCGGTAGGAAGCCCAAAAAAAAGCTGACCATGAGGATTTAGGGGAAAGCTCCAAATATTTCTTGAAGTATCATACTGCTTGGGCTCATTCTACTGCTGGCCATTCCTTTTAGAGATGAGTATTTGCTCTAACTACTAGATTCCACCGGTGGCGGTGGGGTAAAGTCCTAGCCTGCCAATCCTAAGGTTACGGGTTCGAGTCGCACCTTTCTTCCACTCAGGGCATGGCCGGGTGTTGACGTGCGAGGGTTAAATGGAAGAGAGGGCTGCACAGCCCTAATTTCGCCCTGAACAGTCGCAATTA
Source organism: Pyrrhosoma nymphula (assembly GCA_963573305.1). NCBI lineage: Eukaryota > Metazoa > Arthropoda > Insecta > Odonata > Coenagrionidae > Pyrrhosoma > Pyrrhosoma nymphula. The sequence continues at coordinate 111,866,459 of OY754332.1, forward strand.
TTATTATTCCAGCATTTGAGCCATCCTCCTGGGTGATATTTCGCCATTACCTACTGATCTTGGGAAGAACCTCATGGTGCTAAATTTATGCATTGATTGGTAATCATTTACCAACGAAAGGATTTCCTTAAATTGTTTGATTGGGCTAATGGCTATGAGTCTATGCATCTGATACCCTCCATCCATTCAAAGAGAGCAAGTAAATCTTTTATCTACTTGAAGAATGCATCCCTGAGAAGACGTCCCCTCTTGCCACTAAGTTGTCACATGAAGATGGTGACGTGGGACAGGTAATAATATTCTAATTCTAGAATTTTTTGTGAGGAAATTTATTTAAAAAGGACTTACTAATGGTATAAAATTGCACATGAAAGGAATAAAATAGATCATTCACATGACCAGAATCCATAATACTGCTGATAAGACTTAAAAATGTTATTGGTCAATCTATGGAAGTGCATTTCAATAATGTTTGTATTGATGCTTCATGGTGTAATGTTGCAACAATAAGTGGTGTATTGCAATTAGATATCTTAAGATTTATTTGAGCATATTAAAAATAGTTTTGTAGCATTTCATAATGCCATAATTAATGTTGTCGAGGATCCATCATAATAGCAACCTCAGACTTACTTGGATGAAAATACTTGAAGCATCAAGAGTTTGCTCTTCTGAGACTTCCATCTGGACGATTCTCTCATGATACTGCGCAGTTTCCCCTGAATTTTCAATGATTGACTCATCGCCTTTAGGACCATCATTCCATTTGGTGATTTGGACAGTTAACGATTTGACATCAACTACCTTTGAAAATATATGTTCGAATTTTATAAGTATACAAATACATGTACTAAGTTTTTGCTCAAAAATTCAAGGTTAGGTATACTTTGTCAGTTCACATTCTGAGATGTGCAAAGAATCATCTAAAGAAAATCAGCCTTCTACCTCTAGATCAGTGCAGTGGCATAGCCAGGTTTTGGGTCTAGGGGGTGCTGGGAGGGGGGGGGGCAAAATTTTTAGGGAGCGCCGAATTATAAATTCACCAGTTTACTAAACTTCATACTGTTATATACTCTATTTTTTCATAATATGCTGTAATCCAAACTTGTAGACCTTGTAGAATTTATTGTTGTTAATTAAGTTATGACATTGATTCGGGTATGCATTTGGGACTTGAGAATGGAAACATTCACAGGCTTAGGGGTGCCAGAACACAGGGGTTATTCGACCCCTGTGCCCCCCTGACCACGCTACTGAATCAGTGCAATTGACATCCTTGTCTTTTCAGTCAGTCAGAAAGTTCACAGTACTTTTTCTAGTTTTTCAACATTCTCAGTGGCTTGTCAGCAATACAACACTGAAAGATACTCCTGGCGTCTCGTTCAACATATATGAAGAGCTATAAGAGCAATATATTTACACCTAAAAATTTGGAGCACTGTTAAATAACAGTATGACATACCTATGTCATATCACATAAAGCTATGCTTGCAACACGTGTATTTCAAAAGGATACTTAAGTCTTTTTTCCCTTTGCTGACATTCCTTCCTGGCAAAGAGCGCTTTATCTGCCATTATCTGTGTTTTTAACAAATGGTGAAGAGTTATGCACTCCCTTTTTAAATAGCTCTTCCTCTATAATCCTGCAATGTATGATAATTCAAAATTAAATGGCGAAAGTGGTGAAGAGTTATGCACTCCCTTTTTATATAGCTCATCCTCGTTAATCCTGCAATGTATGAGACTTAAAAATTAACCCATAATATTATATGCTTATATAGCATGTGCTACTTTGGTGCATCATATAGTGTGGAAAAGAGATGTCAAGGAAAGTAGGTACATAGTTAACTCAGGCGAAAATATTCCCGTCTAAACTAATTTAAACCTGATATTTTACCTCATTAATTTTACTCTCCTGCAAATGGAAACAAAAGAAAACCAAATTTAATCAAGCTGAAAACCCCTTAAATATGACTTTCAAAGCGGGGAAATTGGAAGGATGTTATGAAGGAAATGCGGAATTAGGCTTTTTGGATGAAATGGAGAGAGGTCAGAAGAGTTATGAGCAAACGAAGGATAATAAAGTTGTCACATGTTTTGCGCGTACCACGCAGTAATTGGCTCAGCTGCACACTCTTCGACGCACTTATCCGCCTTAAATGACGAAATTTTAAATAAATATTTTCAGAAACTACATGCGAAATTATTATTTACATGACCTATGGAAAAATAAAGAAGGAAGTTGTAAGTGGAATTTAATTAAGGAAAAAATATCGATCAATCTGCATGTATTTGGGCTAGTATTTAAGTCATATATTTTAATTTAATTTCTTTCTACGTTTACGAGCAATCTGCCACGTTAAAGGTACCAGGAAGAAATGGTTTATCTATCATGGTATTAAATGCGCTGTGCATCACTCCCGGGAAATTTCATCTTATCGCGCGTCAGCAAAGATGTTACACTGTTACCTCAAAGCTTTGGCGCTAGAGGCCGTTAAAGATTGGTACTGCGCTGCCATCTAGCGGCTGGTTGCATAGGCAGGTGAATTAGTAAGGCAGGCAATTCCTTTCCCAAAATATTTTAAGGACATTTAACGGAGGAGTACAGGTGAGTGTGGGTATGGCTAGCAGCGAGGTTGAGAGTACGAGAAGGTGATGTGAAATGACATCGGGGATTGTAAGAGGCTCGCTGTCGCGCTCAGAGGAAAACGGAATCGGATCTACGCACCCTTCATCTTCCATGCATCCTGCAGTAGCGGCTACGAAAATATCCTGCTGCTATGGCAGTCGGACGCCAAGAAACTATCGCTGCATATGTGTGCATAGTAAGCCAAAGTGAATTTTATGGTCTATGAGTAAATCAATGTGTAAATGAGTATGTTTATCCTTTTTCCGCAGTTATTTCTCTGCTGGGCATCTCTTGATGCGAGGAAATATATATCCCCCGATTATTGCGACGAGACGAAGGTAGGCGTAGGGTGTGTTTTGAGTTCCTGTTTTACTTTCTATGTAATCTCTCCCGTCTGACACTATTTTTGCTTTCCCCGAAGACCAAGACACCTCTATCTTTTCTGTGGGGTGTGAGGCGCCATCCTCCTTCTTACTTATTCGGAACGATTCATGTTCCTTATTCGAGGGTTTGGGACTTCATCCCCGAGAACACCAAACAGGCCTTCCATGAATCGGAGAAGGTATACTTCGAACTGGACCTTACGGACGGCAAAACTTTGGCAGCTTTGCATCGGTGTCAGATGATGCCCCGCGGACGGAAACTAGCTGACATTCTTCCGGATCATCTATTGCACCGCCTGAAAAACCATTTGGAGCATGTGAAAAGAATGATGCCGCAGTGGATGACATCGGATCAGCGTGGCCGAGGATTGCACGCTGATTACCTCTACGCTACTATCACCGGTAACTGGCAGAGGAAAAGGCCAGTGTGGGTGATGTTGATGGTTAGCTCACTGACTGAAGGCGATATCAAATGGCGTGGGGTCCCCGTGTTGGATCTTTATCTCGCCCAGAAGGCTGCGCAGCTAAGGAAGGCCATAGGGGCTGTCGAAGATGCGAACGAGCAATGCTCTCCACTCAACGGTCTTAGTTTCTCCCAGGTCAGTGAGACTTGTTGTGGGTGGGGGAGGGCAGATTCCTGCATGGAGCACATTTGTGATTAAATTAAGTAGTGGTTGGATCGTGATTAATGGAATTGCTCCTCCTACTGTGATCTGGCATTTCAATTCCTCGTCCTGCGTTAACTTTTTTCCATTGAATCCTTCAGAATGTCTTCGAAGACAAATGTTTGGGGAGAGGAGAAGTAATTATTTCCTTCGGGTACATTGGTGATGCGGGCGTTACCCACTCTGTGGTATTCCGAATCCTCTTGGCTTGAGCTTTTCGCCCTGCCGGGGGAGGTTAAAGATCGTTCTTTGGGGCGGATTGCTACTTACCGGGGTTCTATGGGGTTAATGGAATACCTTATGATTACCATTTTTCGCGCATTGCCATGCATTGCAGGGGCGGCCGCCCATCCTGCACACCCCCTTAAGCTAGGTTCACATGGGTGCGGAACAGGCGGAGTGCGGACGCGGAGCGGAACGTGCGGAAAGGTGGACTGGGCGTTCACATGAAGGTGCGGAAACGGCACGAAGGGCGGGAAAATTCATCACTAAATATTTGGACGCCGTGAAACACAGATACTCCTCGATCATCACTTTCCTACGTATTTGACCTAGCGTGTTTTGAATTAGAATCTACAAACTTTAGTAGAATACCCCTAATGCAGCAGATATATGAACTACCGGTGAAAATGCCATAATTATCCACTGTTAATAGTCACAGATCTAGAGGAGTCCTATTTTCCCTTCGAGATAGTGATAACGGGGATTGACAAAATGGGTATTCAATAATTCCCAAAAGCCTTTACACTACTACTGTGCCGATATGTTACATATATAGCATTAGAATCCAGAGACTAAGCAAAAAAGTTGATAGATAGTACCTACTCTAAAATATGGCCTTTAAGTTATTTCTTTAGCCCTCAATCTGTTGATCATCCATCCACTAACTCCATACTTCTTCCTGAGAAAACCTGTAGAAACGCCACTATCTCATTCTCTCCCAATGCTTTACATAGTATTTCTCACTTGTTTTAAAAGCAGTCCTTAACTTTTCCCCAGAATTGAATTGAGATTCATTTAACGGGTTGGTATGGTGGCTAGAGTACTGGCCTGTCATCCAGAGGGCCTAGGTTCAAAGTACACATTTGTTACTCTTTCTGTATTCCTCCCCTCATTCACACCTTGGGCATGTTTACCCTATGCAAACTCTTTATCCTGTGGGCTCAGCCAAAGGACTTGGCCGAGGCACATCCAACATGGGGAACAATGGGAACCCACTCCCCATTAGAGGGGTTAATCCCTCTAATGGGGAGTGGGTCTTTAGATGTGCTACTCGTTTTAATGTCCCTGTCCTGCTAAATTATTTAAACAAATATTTTATTTTTATTTTGAATGTCCTGCTGAATTATTTAAACAAAATTGTTTAATTAATTTTGCAGAACATTCAAAAAAATTTCATATAACATTCTTACTTGCAAATCAATAAGACTATATTCCACCAAAAATAAATTAAATATAGTGGTAGATACAAAAACCCCACCAGGCAAGTGATTATTGAAAAAAAGAGTCCCTATTAAAGGGGATAATGACATTGTGCCAATGACACTAAAAACTGCTAAGGATACTTAAGGTTATAACCTGGGATCCTTCGTAAGGCTAATGAAACCCTACTAAAGGTGCCTGGTTATTAACGCAACCACATGCACACTCACAAGCACTCAATCACACACACAAATGTGCCCAACTTCTGGGAGAAACTGCTCCAAAAGAGCACGGTAGAAATCTTGCAGATAAGAACGAACGAGGTTGAGGAAGGAATATGCGTATTTCGGCTACAAAGTGGCCCTCTTCAGCAATCCGAAGGAAAAGCGTCACAGCAATGCAAGTTTGAAGTGAGGAAGGGTAATGACATCCAAGGTGTTATGAAGGTAAATGAGGAGGGGGGGAAAGGGAGGACATGACATCAGCAAAAGCGGGGGAAGGGAGACCGGCGAAAAGCAGCAACAAAAAAGGGGGGGGGTCAGTAACGGACATAAAGGAAGGACGTTTGGGGGAGGAGGGGAGGCTGAAGGGGAAGAGGAGGAAGAGAAAGTTAGTGCATGACTACGTCCGCTAAAACAAGTGACGAATTACGTTCAAAACTTAGAAGAATGAGGAATGGGTCCAAAGTCACTGTTTAGGAGATTCCCTTTGTTTTTAAAAATAAAAATGCTCTCATAAGTGTCTAATAGGTTATTACCTGTGTGCTTCAAAAGTTTCAAATTATCTTTTGTTACGTTGTGCCCGGTCTGGATTAAATGCTGTGCCGCGCTAGACTTTTCGGGATTATTATTTCTGTAGTGAGAATAGTGTTCTTTGAATCTGGTTTGTTATATACGTCGTGTTTGTCCTATGTAAGCTAAATGGCAAGTTTAGCAGTTGATTTGATAAATGCCTGATTTTTCCATTGCTGGAATTTTATCTTTAGAGTTTCCCAAGAGGTTTTTTAAGTTTATATTGGTTAGAATACGAGATTTTAGTTTAGACAGATTTTAATATTTTATCGATTCCTTTCATTAAACGGGGTAATAAGGCAATTTCATGTATTTCTTGGTTTCATCTTCCTTGTGTGTGGTGGAGTTAGAAATCAGATGCTTGAATTTGTACTTCTTCACTATGTTATCAACTATTGACTCCCGAAAGCGGTTCTGTTTGCCAATATCTTTTATAAAATTCAATTCCTTATTAAATGCCGATCTCTCTAGAGGGACGTTAAATAGTCTATGAACAAGAGAGCGGAAGATGGCCAGTTTATGGTTGGGATGGTCGAAGGAAAGATTGTGGATGTAGTTAGTGGTGGGTGTTGGTTTCCGATAAATGTCAAAAGTTATCCTGTCACCAGATCTAGTTAGGGAAAGATCAAGGAAGGGAAGACTGTTCTCTTTTTCCATCTCCACCATAAATTTGATCGTTGGAAACAGGCTGTTGAGGCTGACAAAATAATCCAGGTTAATTAACAATTAACCTGGATTAATAATAAACAATTAGTGGTATCAAACACCGCAAAAATGTCGTTCACGTAGCGTAAGTACACCGAGGGGAAGTATGTGAATTTTTCTTGAAAAAGTTACTCAAAATGAGTTATGAAGACATAAGCTAGAAAGGGTGAAAGGGAGTTGCCCATGGTGGTTCCGAAATCTTGTTTGAAGAATTTACCTTGGAAAGTAAAATAATTTTGTTTCATGACCAAATTGGTGTGTCTAATGTACTCCTTGATTGTTTTTGAGTCCAAAGAAAGTGAATTCAACCAATCCTCTAATGCTAGAGTAGCAATGTCAATGGGTACACTAGGGAATAGATTTGTTACATAAAATGAGACCATTATTTCACCCTCTAGGAAATTGTAATTTCTAGTCTTTTTAATAAAATCCATATTATTCTTAATGGAATGGGGGCTTTTAAAAATGAGGCTTGTAAACTGGGAAACTAACCATTTGGATAGAAGGAAGGTGGGAAAATCAATTCCAGAAACAATGGGTCTCATTGGGCAGTCGATTTTATGGACTTCAGGAAGACAATATATCCTTGGCAGGGAGGGATTGTTCACACAGTTTAAACTTCAATTTATTGTCAATCAGGACAGTGCAATTTTTAAGTACGGATTTGAACTGAAAAGTCAGTTTATTAATTGGGTTCTTTTCAACTTCAATAAGGCCCATTAGGCGGTAAGAAATTGACTTTTTGCTGGTAATCTTCTTTGTCAAGAATGACACATTGATTCCCTTTGTCTGCTTTCAGATAAAAACAACATTTAATTTTTAGGCGTTTGACAAGATCAACATTTTTATTAGAGTTAGAAGAAGAGTTATCTGTGAACTTGAGGAGATAATTCTAAATTTGTTTCTCACAGCCTTTACGGATGAAGTCCTTGGTAGCGTTATCAAAGAATTTAAGGGAACCTTCAATGTGGGCTACTAAATCGGTAACAGAAGGAGATTTAGGTTGCAGATTGAAATTTGAAACCATGATTTAACAAGTGAAGCTCCTCCGTAGAGAAAAAATCTTTATACAGGTTGAGAACATATTCAAAGTTGTCAGTACATGGAATGGAAGGTTTGGACTTACTCAGGAGTCGTTTTAGTTTGCAGTATGTGCATCGGGCTTTGTTTTCTCTTTTCTTCTGCACGATGACATGGATTTTCCTCTCAACCTCTAGCCAGGATAGGTTAGTGATCTCTGACGAGTGGTGCCAATTGTTTACGGCTATTGGAGACTCCCTTTAATTTTTGTATTTGTCCAGCCGTAAGACCTCACCCCATCATTGTAATAACCTAAACCCTCTCACCTCAATGTTGTCGAAAAACCACCTTCCATAGTCCCTTTTGGTGCATGGTGATTCAGTTCTGAATGAGAATTAGACGCGCGATGTGCATGCAGAAAGCATTCACATCGTGCCATTGCTTGGTAGTTTCTTTCTCGTTGCTAGTCTGACTTCTTACCCTTGTAAAAATTTGGTTCTGATTCTGGATTGGAAGTTTTGTAAATGGTTGGCTGGCCCTTGAATTTGTTGGCTTTTAATTTGGAATTATGTTGTGAAATATACTTACTGACATTAGTAAATGATTGAAATATATTTTTTGCTGTACATCGCCATTGTTCACCTGAGTTGGTAAAAGAGTTTTTGATTGTAGTAGGGCATTATTGGTGAGAAAATCAAATTCCTTCCCTAATGTCACATTGTTGCTCCTGTCATCATGGGTGCATTGAAGTAGCATGACACCTCGTTCCTTTAAATCCATAAAAATTACTCTAGGAATTTATAACCAAGTAGTGTGGTTGTTTGAGTATTGGTCCAATTAGCCTGCGGGTCATGTGTTTGTTCCATGACTATATGGACTTTTCCATTTGCAATATCTACAGATGTAAATACTGTGATTTACGTTGTGATTCAAGCAGTGGATGTTGATCCTTAGCCTTAATTGACCAAAGGAAAGTCTCAAGTTTTCAATATCCAATTTTCATGTTTATAGGTGGTTTTTGCTCTGAATCAAACCCTAAATCATTTGGAAAAAAATCGCTCAGGAAAGACCAATGAAACAATTTCTACTGATGATCTAATCAAACATTACAACTGCAAAGATATGAATGCCATCATATTCAATCAAGATGCATCTCAAATAATAAAGGTAAGTGAAGCATTTTCAGTGTGCATTTATTGAGTGCTTTTGATGATGGTAAATGGCCCACAATGATAGTATGTGTTGCTGCATTTAACATGATCACCAAATCATTACTGGGATTGACTCACATTTGAATGGGTGATCATCCAATTTGTCTTTGGTCCTTTTGTTTAGTCTGAAAGTGGATGGCAGTAAGTGCAAAATAACTTTGTCCAAACACATTAAAATTAAGTTCTTTTGATTCATGCTCTCTTGAAAGTATGATAATCAGCTATTAAGGCTTGAGCATTTGATAACTGTGAGTATGTGAGAGGGTGGGATTTCACTGTCTCTCCCACACTTCTTTTTTGCTGGAGAGGAGCCCACTGAATAAGTGGAGGCAAAGTAGTGGAATGCCCTTGTTGAATTGTCCAAAAATGGTGTGTTATGGCAGTACCTACATAGTTCTCACAAGTTACAACTCACTTGAACCCTAATCCCTGCTGCTTGTCTTCTGCCTCTCTTCCTTTCCCCTTTGGTAGCAGAAAGTACCTTTTTCTATAAATGCTAGAGCAACTAACAGTGAGAAAAACATTCTTGTATAGCCCTATCTTCTCAAGAAAGGTACAAATGGCCTAACTTCCACGCTGGAGCGAAAGTTTCTGCAATGCCTTGATGTATCAGGTTCCATCTTCTGGTTCAGCTGTATATGTCAGCACTGAAGCAACGACAGTTCTCCCGCGATACGGGAGACATCTTCAGGTCAAATGTCTGTCACTTCAACCTAAAGATGCCTCCTTTATGGGGAGAGAAAATGTCATTGCTTCAATGCTAACATAAACAACTGAACCAGAAGTTTGAACCTGATGCACTTCCACATTGTACCAGAGTAGGGTCCTCCATTACATGACCACATTACTTATTAGCATTGGTTCCGCGCTAGCAATAGTTAATTTGTTCAATGATTAGATTTTTTTATCGTAATGAAGACATCCAAAATAAAATGCTATCATGATATAATATACATGCATTCATAATTAATTTTTCAGATAACCATTACTTGAAGATTGAATATTCATAAAACGAGTATTATAAATTCTGACGTAGATTTCCGTGGGGCTTGGATGGACGTTGATTATTCCGATTTCTGGGATTTCCTCCTCTGCCGCTTGGAAGGCGATTTTCCAAGAAGACCCTCAGTGAACCAGTCAGAGAAGAGGAGCTGAAGAAAGGCACGAAAATCACTGCATATAGTCAGCGCCACCCAAATGTGCACTTGAACCCAAGGGAGCCTGCAGGATAGCCGGCAAAATTTTGTCCCTTAAATGGAACCACTCGGAGGAAATCCCAGAAATCGGAATAATCAGCGTCCAGTATCATAAATTGGTTTGCAGGAAATATCGTAGTTCGTTTTTAAAAGCAGCTATTCTCATTTCCGATTTTATTATGTGAGTAAGCTTATTGTTTAGTACTAGTCCCATACATTTAGGTGCAAGTGTTGCTGAATTACTGTACAAATGTGCAGTGTAAGTCATTACATTGCCTTGTTCCATAGCTGTGGAAATCTGAATTTTTATTTTAGATTTCTAAATACTAGATTTAACATAAGATATTATGGCTAAAATCTGAGGAATTTATATACTGTTTAGTATAATATTAATTGGATAAGAGCTATGAAAGTGAATGTGGAGTGGAGGATCATTCAAAAATGACCAATAATTAAGGTATTACATGATTTAAGGCAACATCTTGCTGCTCGGTTTCCTAGCTTTACTCTCCTAGTATATTTTCTGTGAGTTGATGTGTGAAAACATTTCCAGCTGCCCCAGTTCTCTAATGGGACTTATCAATCTACTGAGGAAGGGACTGCCAAAGTAATTGATGAATATTTCCATGAGGAGTTGATCTACAAAAGAAATCTCCGAATGGGACAAAAAGTTGCTGCACTCCTTCGAGATAACCCTGACAAGAGTTTTTTCTTTGCATTTGGAGCAGGTACGTATTTAAGATTGCAATTATCATGAAATTCTGCAGGTCTGACCAAAATCAATGTAGAATATTGCTTGAATAGCCTGTGGGTGAACCTACCTTGTGCAGCAAGGCAGATCTTCTTAGAAAAAAACACATCTGCAGTCGAAGACCCCTTGTCCTCCTCCTGTCACCCTCCCAGGGTTCTCCAGTTAATTAAAAATGGGTTATCAAAAGTGTTGAATTCTGAGGCAAGGCTTAAGTGTTAAATTTACCCAAAAACATTCTTGTGATTTAACTTGCCAGTGGGAGAGTGGTGACGGCAGTTTTTTCCCAGGATCATTTCCAAAGCGCTTGCTTTATCATTGATTATTAAACATTTTACTCAGTGCATGTGCCTGAGTGGGGCTCATTGGCTTTTTAGATATTTGGGCAAATACTATTGAACGTCTCTATTGCATGAAGTGGAAGTTCATGAATCTCGCCAGTAATATGGAGGCCACTCTGCATTCACCAACCATTCAAAACTTTTCTCTTTGGTTTTTTAAAACTCTACGACTGGTGGAGAGGACTTCTTAGAATTGAGAAAGCTGTTAATAGAGCCTAGAGCTCATTGTCATTTGCATGTTCCATTGATTGTAAAATTTTCTTGGTTTATAAAATTGTTTTACTAGTTTCAATTGAAGCTTTTGCATCTACAAAACTACTTCCTTACATTAAACATTTCCAGCTCAGCATTTACCCTTCATTATCATACCACAGTTCATGTGGTCTTGAGTACTTGTTTACCTTCATGTTTTGATGCAATAACTAGATAACAGAAGTAATCAAAATTCGCTAATAAGTCACCTGAACAGCCTGGTATTTCAGCCAATAAATCACGAAAGACTCTTGTCTCAGCCAGAATTTCTAGTCCTTAGGCCATGCTAAACCAACATAGCAAAGTGAGCCTTGTGCAGGCTTCTTACTAGCTTGCCAAAGCAAGATTGAAACCTTGCAGCAAGCTTGCCATTGAGATTCAATTTTACTGAATAACTGCTATAGCAACTTCATCAAGATTCCTGCGAGGTTCCACTTCAAGGTACAGGAATCTTACTGCACCTTGTCATTACAAGACTGAGATTTGCTAGAATCTAGCAGCATATTGTCATGACAAGTTTGGACTTAGCTGGAATCTTTCAGCAAATGCAATGTTATAGCAAGCTTGCTGCAATATTGGCAATGTCTCTGCAAGTGTTATGCAATATTACGGCAACCTCGCACGCTACGTGGGAAGTTGAAACAAATGATTATCCTTTCTTTAGAAAGGTTTCCCCTACATTTTGGTTGATCGTCAGTGTTTATATCCCAGGGGTGTAGGTAAGTCTGTAACTTTTGTCAGGGCGAATGCCAGTTGTCTCCTATGTGGACATTGGAGAGTATAAAAAAACTCAGACAACAGGGCGACCACTTCTGTGCTCACCTCAGGGTTTTACAACTTTCTTGTGAGGCGACTATTGACATAATTTAAATTTCCTTACTTTAGAAATGTGCACCTTGTGTGAGTGAGTGACCGTAGAAAATGTTGCCAACCTCAAGTGAAACCAAACGCCGATAGAGCAAGAAGTCTGTGTGTACCCAATGTGCACTTTTACTTTAATTTTTATTGAGGGTCGACAATTTTAAGATGGGGTTGAGCCATTGTACATAAAGTAGGCATCCAAAGTCACTTATATAATAGTGGACAGTGCCAAAATTGTCTACAGTCTAAAAAATTTGGGTGGAAGTGTGCTTTGGGACTGCACAGACTTTTGACTCGTACGGCATTAGTTTTCTCTTGAGGTATTGGAAATGTTTTATGGTTTTTCTCTCATGCTGGAGGTACATTTCTACATTGTGAAAATATAAACCATGCCACTGCTCACTGCACAAAAAAGTTGTAAAACTGAGGTGAGCTCAGCTGTGGCCACCATATTGCCTGAAATGATGTTTATAGACTCGCTAATGTCCATTGAGCCACATAGGAGGCAATTTACGCTTTTCGACAGTCGAAAAAGTTGCAGACTTGCCCCCCTGGACCTTATTTGAAATAGATTTGACTGTAGTCTTCCGTTACCTATCAAATGGTATGATGATCTTGTGTGGACTTGCATTGATACCTTGTTCTATTTAGTGTGATTTACCCTTTCGTTTTCTCTAGCATTATGAATCATTTCCATTCATTACTCCAAATGAACTTTTCCTCCTATGCTGTATCCTGCTTTCCATGTTCATTTTTCCCACAGTATCTTTTACAATTGCACTTAACTACAGGGTTCAAAGGCTACTATTATTCTCTAGTCTCATTTTCCATGGGAACATGCCTCTAGTCCATTGAAGACCACCTTTGGCATAAGTATTTGCAATGACATTTTCATGTCTTGAATCATATCTTCTTTGGTCTTAGCCCATACTTCTGGCTAGAGAATTATGGGTGATCTGGCATGACCATAAGCTTTTTAGGGGACCCTACTTGCCCTGGCACTAGTAGAATTTAAGGGGTACCATTTGGCAAAGCATCTCAAATGGGGCCAACCTTACCCATGTTACCCCAAGTTTTAATCAGCTTTGCATGTCCTTTTATCTCCTGTTAATTGAAAATAAAAATAAAAAGACTGACTGAAGTCTCTCAAGTTTCTAGAGCAGCATCTTTAGTTGTTGACAATTAAAGGATCAACCACTAAAGTATTGCATTCATAATACACATATAATCAGTGATTCATCATTACTCCTCAGCGATTAAGAGATATTTTCACCTCATGAGGGATGATTGAAATGAAAAACTGTGTATATTCCACATAAATAAGGTTTTATAAGGACCTAGGTTTCATTGCTGAGAGACTTCATCGGGTCATGATCATAGAGACCTGATGATGTTGCTCAGTGATGAAACCTTGGCCATTATTGAAACTTATTTATGTGGAACATATAAAGTTTTTCATTTCAATCATGAAGCTATTCCATTAAGTTACGCTGGAAACCATCAACTTCACGAAAGTATCTAAAATGAGATTTTCTATATTTCAAGTCTTTCCCATGTATTTCATTCTACAGAGGCACAGACTAAAAAATTTAATGCTGTACAATAATTGTAGGCTGAAAACTTGGGAGTGTAACTCTTGGTGAGTTGCAAAGCTTGTCACTAATTTTCCATGCTGCTTATGAAAATGGTGAATAAACTTTACTACACTCCCATCCCATTATCTGTGGCAAAGCGTTACTAGTCCAACAGTGGCTTTGCTAGTTCATCTATTTGACAGGGACAGCAAGACAAGCTCAAGTGCTAATGCATCTTTTTATACCTTGGCTTTAACTTACAGAATGTAATACATATACCTTGATAAGAAACTTTTCCAGCTGCAAACTTAGAATTATCCTTTAGCACTTGAAAACTACAACAAAATGATATTGGATCAATCCATGTGCAATACTCTTAAAATATTTCTGATATGTGATGATGTTATTGATGCAGTAGAGTTACTAAAGTATGAGAGGTGGCACTGCGTATGCTCGGCCGTAAGCAAAGGTGAACCCGCTTCTGCCATATTGAGTGTCCATTTGCGTGATAGGCCAAAACATATTTGTTTACATGTTTGTTGAACATGTAATGTTGAAATATGGAGAAATTCGGATAAAATCGGTTGAGCTGATAAGGCTATACCTATATTTTCATCCCCTACAACCTTAGGTACAATGAAAAGCGTATTGTCTGCTCTTGAGAGCCTATGCTGTATTTAGTGTCTTCCGAATTTTAAAAAAATGAACAAATATCTCACTTTAAAGCAGAAAACACAATAATCGTCATTAGAATATTCATCCATCTCACGATCTCATACGGCAATTTTAGTATTCAAGGGACTCTCAAAATAACGGAAATGGTAAAGACTGGTCAGGCTCTTCACTGGGTCAAACTGCATTTCTGCTGATGTTTTGATGCATGAGTCGTCCATTGAAACATTGGCAGAAATGCAGAGTTTGACCCGATGGAGAACCCAAAGTCTTCACTAACAGCATATGCCAGGAAAGCATCAGATCTATATTCAGCGGAAATAGCTTCACATGAAGTTTGTCACTTCACCTCTGTTCTATTCTAACGATATATTCTAAGATTGATGCAAATTTATTTGATTTGACATTTAATGCCATTAACATCAGCAAGAAACCACCTCTGGAGTGGATTATTTTATTGTGGTGTCTAGAGTACTGGCTTACCATTATGAGCTCGGGCTTGAGTCCTGGCTGGGGTGGAGATTTTTCAGCAGAATACTGATCCAAGATTAGCTGCCTCGTGGAGAGAACTTCAAGTTATGTAGTTCTCTATCAGTTGGATAGGACAGTTAAACTGTGGACCCCTTAGTACCTTTCATTATGGGTAGGAATTTTGAAAATGACCTCCGTAGTTGGTCACCTCCCCTAATAACCAACCAACTGCCATTTTTGTGTTTTATCACTGGTTTCAGTGTTATGCAACTATCTTCAGGGGTCATAAATATATGTCAAAGGAGGGCTGAACATCCTCTATAGCTCAAAAAGGGTTAGAGGTTAATGAATTGAAGGGGTTGAGGAAGGTGTTGGTGTAAATGAGCTTAGTAATAAGGGTGAGGTGATGAGGTCATGATGAGATCGTCTTCACAAAAGAGCAGATTTAAGGTTTGAGGATGAGCACATAATTGAAAATGGTGAAAGTGTTATTCTGGGGAGCACATTGATGAAGAAAGAGATGCAGTTTTCTACCAAATGGTGTTTACGACTAGTTTAAATGCTTCATTTCATTTTCAAGTTAGTGAAGGCTGCACCCTCTTTCTTCATCACTATAGAACTGTTCCTGCATCAGCCAGCCTTTTTTATCCACTTGATCAGTTATTTTTATGGGAATGCGAATGAACATCTTATGGTTCGTTCTCGGTGTCATGTAAGGTTTTGCCATGACCAATATTTGTGTACTTTCGAGGGCCTCGTGTGCAAAAACTATAAGGATTACAGAATATCTAAAACTATGACTGGATAGCCCATTTCGTCGACTACCAGAAATGGTTTGTCACGAGGGAAGGGGGGGGGTTGTGAGGTGACGTCACAGTCCTGTACGTGGGGGTCTAAATTTGGGCTTGTGTGGGCACGGCGTGCGCTCAGTTCAGATATCACCGGAACGAGTTGGTCGATATTATTGATCGAGGTGTCTACGGAGAGCTGAGAACGTGAGTTACATGTTAATAGCACAAGAAATATAAAATTAGCATTGGAAAGCAGAAAGTATTAGTTAACATCGACCAATTGTTCATAGGTTAGCCATTTGTACGAATGATTTCGATGAATAAATGTTTTGTATAGCGTAATTTTCTTTCTTTCCTTAACTTTTTCTGACAAACAAAACAAAAGAATCTCCCAATAACGAGAGTAATGCTTGTAATTTCGCATTCATGAAATAAAGATCCGACGGGAGTGTCGAGAATACTCCCTGTATTTTTTCATTACAGATAAAATTGCATCTCCATGAAGTCATGTATTTTTTTACCAATGCTACTCCTTTGTAAAACTCCCGGGGCAAAATTGCTCTGATGCTTCTAGATGATGAGATACTGTGCAAAGTTGGGATCTTCCATTGTTCTCATTGAATTAGTTTTTATACTCCAGACTCTTGGTTTTGAACTTCCACCTCGTTGACCCCTTATGCTTATTGTCACTCATGTTATGTAAATGAATTCTATCCATGATGATCAGCTGGTCTTTCAAGTAGATAATACATTTGCCTATCCCATTAGAGTTGCTAAGCATCCTAAAACTTATGTCTCTGTGTAAGGCATTACATATTCATTTTGGAATATAGACACTGAAAAAATGAAAAAGATCAACATTCATTATGCAGTGTGTGCTTCAAATATTTAGGTTCATATAAACCTTCTGTATCATTGATTTAAATGTGCTTTAATAAAATGCATACTTTCGGTTAGACCAAGATCATTTCATCTTTAGGCATCTGACTATTGTTGAAAGTTTTACTCATCGAATGGAGCCACCCTGAAAATGGTAAGTGATTACCTTGTTTCTATTCTCAAATGAGCTGCATGATGCATTCTAGGTACAAATCATTTCATTTTTGCATATTTGTTGAGAAATTTTCAAAGGTAGATGTCATTAGTTAATTAAAAACTGTAGTACTTAGCCATTGGAATGAAAAAGAACTTAAAACTTTCACAGGACTAATATAGTCTTATACTTTAAGACTATATGAGAATTTCATCTTGTTTGTTCTGTATGGATGTGGTTGCTGCCATGACGTTTCAAGGATTTTCTGGGATAAAATACCGTACAACCACTTGAGGCAAAAGGTAATTGAAAACAAATTTTTTCCCTTACATTACTATGACATGCACGCATGTATGAATTAAAGATAAAAGGTTTCAGGCTTTCCCGGTGATTAGACTGCATGAAGGCTTCTTGGGTTTCCATCCAGGTAATTGGGTCCATGACCTAAGTTTCGGCAGTTAACTGTGCTACCGTCATCAGGGTGGTGAGTGATGATGACTTGGAATTGGCTGTAATATATAGTTGTCCCTGGAAGACTGGTGTCGGCTGGAAAAATCTCGGGAAAAGTGTCCCAATTGGGAAAAAACATGGAAAAATCAGCCGACACCGGTCTTCCCGGGATAACTATATATTGCAGCCAATTCCCAGTCATTGTCACTCATCGCCCTGATGACAGTAGCAGAGTACATTGCCAGAATGTCGGTCATGGACCCAGTAACTCAGATGGAAACCAGAGAAGCCTTCATGCAAGAATTAAAGAGCTCAGGAGCCTTGGTGCTGTATTTTCGTACTTAAATTTCACTCCTCCTGCCTGACCCTTCCCCCCTCCACAAAATATAATAATAATACATACCATATATGCTCGTGTTTAGTTAAATATATATATATTATAGTAATACATATATTATTTATTCTTCCATGCAAATATTATTACAGTTATTATTTCCGTTCCAGTATATTCCAGTTAGACCCTGGGTATAGTTTGACCTCACATTTCTCACAGAAAAGAATTTACTTTTATTTATTTTGGTATGCTTTCTTATCCATAAAAGTCTGCGAAAATCTTTAGGAGAGGGATACGTATTTTGCTGCTATTGACAGCAGTCAGTTGTTGGTGGGAGTGATGGACAGTAGTATGGTCACTAACTCATTGCCTCTCTGAAAGAGTCTTTCTTGTTGATGTGTTCTGGGTAGTAGTTAAGGAGATTGAATTATGTCCGTAAAACTTGCATCGGTAGATGCAGGTCTTAACTTTTTTCTTGTTTCCAGACTGGCATTGCCATCACCGGTTGTGGACAATCATAAACTCAAGCTGCAGCAATAAGATCCATATCCTCTATGGTTGATGTCTGTTGCATCAACTCTCTTCCACCTTGATGTCATCTGCAACAGATGTGAGGGTTATTACGGCTGTCATTATGTAGGTACAGTGGGAGGTGCCTCTATCCCATATGAAAGAGCTGATATAAATTATCTGCAAGTGTACAAATTCCTCTGGAATGGCAAATGCTAGTTCCTAAATTATTTTGTCCATTGTTAGTTTGAGACTTCCAAATGTACTAGAAGAAAAATGAATCTTGAGTGGATTACCTTCAAATTTTGCCCTTGGTTCATTGACAAAGAAAATGTATTGTAATATTTTGTATTCATGATTGATTAAAATACTTAACACTTTCCTACAAAATTTTGTAGAAAAGTTCTAAGTATTTTAGTTAATCATGAATACAAAAATAAATAACTTCTATGAACTGAAGCCTGCCACTGTCAAGTTTATGCTTTGTAATCCTTCAAATAAGTTAATAAAAGGCACAAATCATTGCCAAGAAAAATTTGTCATCTCTGTTAACTTTGTTTTTCCCGGAGAGTACAACAAAAATTCTACTCCCAGCTGGCCTTTTGTTTATGTAGGATACAATGTAATGTGATGGATAAACATTTTATTCTCTTAATCCATAATTGATTTTGTAATTTATGGGATTTTCATTATTTGTACCTTGAAAACCTCAGAATGGGAAACAGTAGTGAAGAATAACCCATAACTCTTTGCGGCATGCTCAAGCAACATCCCGGGATGTTGCTCAAGAATGAGCTCAAAAAAATCTGTACAGGATGGCAAAAATTATGTACCCACATCTTTGACCTGAAGACATCAGTAGGAGTGCTGATGAGACTGTTGCCAGTCAAGTCAACATACGTCGGAGGTTAATGGTAAATGCTAATTCCAGTGAAAGACTATCATAACATATTTTCGTTAATGATCCATAATGACGATAGACCTGCAATGCTATAGAGAGGTGGTTGTGAAAGCACCTAATTTTGTGTAGCATCTACTCACATGAATATGACTTTACCATTTGGTTAGGATATCACATTCTCTGATCAACTAGACAATTAAGCTATTGTTCACAGATGACCTGCTTGCAGGGGATAGAGGGGCCCTGTTCAAAACTAAAGTCTGCGGCCCCCTTAACTTTGCATTCCCTTATTGATATAGAAGCGTCTTTGAAGCATATTTCATGGCAAGAAGGAAATTAACCGACAAACTGGCTAATGATTTCAAGAAATTTACATTTGTACTAAGTAGTAGGAGTAGATAATTTCGGGTAATAGGTGGGTTTCCTGGGGCCGTCAGAAAAAGGCAAGCCCAGGCTGGGCCCCTATAAGCGTGGGGCCCAGTGCAGCTGCACCTGTCGCACTACCCTAGGGACGGCACTGCCTGCTTGGTCATCTATAGATTAATTTTCTATGTCTTATGACCAATGAACAAATAAAGAATTATTATGTATTCTGAAAACACAAATTTATGGAAATGTAGTTGGCGAGGGGGTTTAAGGGTAGAGTTAAGGTGGCTTTGAGGAGCTCATTGTGCATGAGGGCATGCTGACTTTTTGTATGAATTCTTTTAGGGTTCTCAACCAGGCTAGGCTCACCATACTGGCTGACGTTTCGATGCCTGACTCGTTTATTGTTCTCAGGGCTGTTGAATGTCATTTCAAAGATTGAGGTCATCCTTGTATACGATTCAGTCAGGATCAGGTGCCTCGTGGTTGGCCTTTTCTTCAAAATCTTCCATGAAGAAATTAGCAATGGTAGGGGATAAGGGGGAGCCCATAAAAACTCTGTTTACTTGTTCATAGTATTTCCCATTGAACTGGAAATAGGTGGATGTCAATATTTGGAGGAATAATTTCAGTGTCAATATCGAATCTGTTGCTCATGAGGCATAGAGTATCCCACAGTGGGACGGGTGTAAACAGGGACACGATGTCAAGGCTCATGAAAATGTCTCTCTCCTCTAGCTGAACGTCATGTAGTGTTTCCACAAATTCGGCCAAGTTTCTAATGTGATGTTTTCAGGACCCCACGTATGGTGCATGGATGCTGGTGAGTTTTGCCATTGAGTGAGTGAGAGGTTTGCCAAGTTTAAGTGGGAGAGGCAATGGCAGTCACAATTGGTCTTAGAGGTGTGCCATCCTTATGGGTCCTGGACAAACCATGGAGCCTAGGGGGTGCTGGTGCTTCAGGGGCACTATCACGTTTCTCCATAACGTGTTCGCTCGCATTATAGTTATTTTTCAATGGTGCTCATGAGAGCCAAAATGTGATCATCATTCTTCATATTTTGTGAGGTGCTTCAAATCAGTAGTTTTAATTGATGGATTACATTCTTAGGACTGTAACTGTGAGCATTGTCCTTCTAGAGCGGTTTGCGTTTTGGACAACGATGATCTGAATGAAGGAACTGTGATCCCAGGTCTTGGCCCTTGGAGATTTTGGTGAAGATTGAGCCTCAGCATCTATCGCAAGCCTACTCACACAAACCTATATCTGAACGGCACGCCCATGTTGCCCAAAAGGCCTTACTATTATAAAAAGCAGTGAACTCAAAAACTCCATCATATTTAAAGATGTTATAGATTTATAGATGATTTTAACTTGACATTTAACCCGTTTAGTGCTGCCTTCTGCCAGCGGCACTTGCGAGAAAATCAAAGGGTAATTTAATAAAATGTATCACCTTAGGAAAAAAAACATTATGAAATTGTTTTAGATATCCATAGGTGTTTTTTTTTTATTTTATACAAATTTAATTATTTATTAACCCTTCAACGACGAGCGACGTAGTCACTACGTCGGTCACGAACTTCACATGCTGTCGAGCGACGTAGTGACTATGTCGCGGTGATTCCATTTAAATCAGTGGAAAACCAGCGGTTCCATTTAAATCTCCTCCGACCTACGAGATGGGATTCATTTAATACTCCTCCGGGCTTGAAGGGTTAATGATACTGTTATTTTACATCATCTGAAGAATAAATGTAATTTTTTCAGGGTTATAAAGTTGAACAATATTCTATTTGCTAGCCGACATATTGGCACGCTGCATTTTTCACTCGAAAAGCAAAAGCTGCTATATAAGCCCATCGCACTAAGAGGGTTAATGTCCAAACAACGAAGAGATCAACCCATATAATGAAAATATTTCACATCCTCAAATATTGCACAGAAAGATCTCGCCTCTTACAAATTATAGAATACCTTGTCAAATATCATCAAATTATCCAGGAACATCTATCACAATTCAAAAGGATCAGGACTAATTATTCGTCTCCCTCAGTGTACTGAACACAAATTTTTTTATTCAAACTAATTGAATGCTATTTGTTTTTGTAATTTTGATTATCAATTATTTTTTTATTAATTGTAAATGCTTCAGCATTACCCTGCTCTTAATGGAATTTACTACGGGGACCAAGGTTTAACACGTTAAGCACCAATATGAATTTTCGT
The DNA here is from genome assembly GCA_963573305.1 of Pyrrhosoma nymphula. Taxonomy (NCBI): domain Eukaryota; kingdom Metazoa; phylum Arthropoda; class Insecta; order Odonata; family Coenagrionidae; genus Pyrrhosoma; species Pyrrhosoma nymphula. Next base: position 111,888,015 of record OY754332.1, read on the forward strand.
AATATGCTCTCACGGCCAAAATTTAAAAAAAAGTTTTATTATCGAATACATATATCCTTTACCAATTCTACAATTCCTTATGCATGTTCGCTTATCTGTTTTGTATCTAAATACCTTGAAAAATTTAAGTGGCAGTCCCTCAGGACTGCAATGGCGGTCCCATTGGTGGTCCACATCATAGCACTAGATATAATAAATTTTTTCCCGAAGCGATTGTTACATATCTTATTGCTGTACTTCTGGCTGGGATGAAGATCTTCATATGTAGTCAGGGAAGTTTTGCAATTTCCCTAAATACATAATATTGGCACTACGGGAAAAAAGAGACCGAGGACAATGAGTCAGACTTCATCTAACAGGAGAAGAACATATGTATTCCCCACTCCCTAAAAAAGAATGGACAATGCCAAAATGTATGAAAATATTGTAAGGGCTGTTATGAAAAGATAATGAAAGGTATCATACCTGCTGAAACATGCCATAAGTAACTACTTCTAGAGAAGACTGTGAAGGAAACCCCCATTTTTTCTTTGATTTTTTTGCCATGTACATACCAAAGAAAACACTTTAGTGTATATAGGTTTACAGTGCTTAAAATTTTTATTTAGCAGTGTTGAAGTATATCTGATAGGAGAACTTAAAAGGGAAAAAATTGTGTGCAACGAATTCAATTTAATTTTTTTATTTTTTATTTTTATTAAAGTGCCTTTAAGTTATATACATACTAGGTCCTTTTAAGCCACATGGCTTATCAGAAGGTTCCTTATTTACTTACAAATACTTTTCAATTCATAATGCTAGAGAAAAATGTTGAAATGTTAATGGTTTTCCCTTCAATCCCCAAACTTCTGCTTGTGGTGCTACTTGGGGTCATAGCAGTCTGTTCATACTGTGTTATGTGCTTCAGAAGCGGTCCACTAGTTGTGATAGGGCTTTCCCTACAAAAATGCTAGGAGGTCCCATTGGTCCCATGGCGCTTAACCTTAACCTCTCTGCATTGCACCCGAGTAGGGATCAGGAGTCCAATGAAAAATCTCCATCACTGCCAAAATTCCCCCAAAAAAAATCCATTGGAAGGGAAACCAGAACTCTAGCCACTGCAGGAACCTTATCCTTTTACACGAGTAAGGACTGGTGGGTAGGTCTGTAATGGTCGAATGGTTTTGAGAACCTGTGAGGGGGGTTCATTAAAGACTCAGATTAATGCCATAAAACCTTTATAATCACATCTTATTCTTCAACAATTTTTTCATGCTCAATATAGTCCCCTTTGAGTGCTATGGCCATGTCCCAATGCCTCTGCCACTCTTCAAATACTGTCATGAAACTGTTTTGATTTACACTTGTGAACTGCCTCGAAAGCCTTACTGCTTGAATTTCAGTATCAAAGCACCATCCTTTCAGCTCTCTTTTGGCTGTAGGATACAGAAAAAAGTCACACTGCGCAAGGCCTGGGCTGGGTGGGGTGTAGTTGCAATGTTTTTTTTGCCAAGAACTCAATGACAGCAGTAGTGATCTGGGGCCGGACGTTTTCATGATGTAGCTGCCCACTTCCTTTCAATTGAGGATGGTTTTTAGGGATATGGTCTTTCAACAATTGCAACAAAACATTCAGGTTTTACTGAATGGGGCAATGGCCTGTCACGATGGAAACACCGGTTCCCGATCAGTCACCGAAGTTAAGCATCGTTGGGCTCGGCTCGAGTTTAGAGGGGTGATCCTCCAATTCGTCTGAGTGCTTTTGCCCCTGGCTGCGCGTGGCAGACAGTATGTGCGAAATGACCTTAGCCGTCGAAGCAGGTTAAACCAAAATACTACTACTAATACTGAATGAATGCTATGGTGACTGTGGAACCCTTTTTCACCATATGGGTGTACACCATATCTTTGTAATTGGGAAAGGCAATGACCATCACCTTCGTGGCCCTAAATTTAAAGGTGAAAATTCTACACACACTTCATCAAGCTGCTCAGCACGAACTACTGCCACGTTAGCTATGAAACTTGGAGTGTAACTTATGAGCTATGAAACTTGGAGAGTCTTGCTACGTAATTTCAGGTACTGCTGGTGGTGCTATTCTTGTTGCTGCATTCTTCCGGCAGTCTGAGTCTTTATTGTCCCCCCTCGTATAAATTGATAGAAGCCCAGTATCAGGATTAGCCTTCTCTGAACAATGAGCATGCAATGGGTATACAGTTCACTGTCTCATATGATAGATGGGTTACTGCACTTGCCACTCTAGTACAGATCTGGATTCCACTAAAAAAATCCCTGCCTTGGCTGGGATTCAAACCTTAGCCTTTGGGATGAGAAAGCAGTATCAAACCGTAACATCAACCTAATCCCCTCCTCTTCATGTCCATCCTGTTAAGGTCATTCCCTACTTCACTCATCCATTCCTTGTGAGGTTGCCTTCTTTTACTTCTGGGGAACATATTGCCCTTGCACATCTGTGAGGCATCCTCTGTCCTGGCATTTGTACAAGATGTCTGAGCCATCTTGCCTCTGAGCTCTCATGAACCTTAAATGGGCTTTTATAATGATTAAGTTCGATTGATCAAGTTCATGTTCTCCTACTGTCCTCTTCCTTAATGAGCCTCTAAATCTTTTTGAGCATGTCACTTTAAACAACTGAGAGCTTTTTTGTATGCTGTAGCCATTTTCCAGGCTTCAAAGCTATATATAACTGCAGGTGACATTTTCATTAAAGCATTTTCTGGTTAGAATGTTTTGATTTTTTTCCTTCCCGAGTGCATCCTTCAATATATATTTTTTATTTGAGTTGTCTGAAGTAACGAGCTCCAAGGAAGGTTATCTACTTTCCATAGAAATTCTTTTTCCTGTGGGAGGAAGAACTGGTGGCAATATTGCTTTGGTAAATTTCATAAAAAACATACCCTGCTGAAAATGAAATTATTCTAAATATGAGCTTACTGTTGACATTTTATGTTCTGCAGACTGTGCAGTGGGTTGTCTGTTACGTATATCTCCAAAAAGATTATTTGAGATAAAAAGAACATCTTATCAAACTAATGTAAAAGCTAATGAAAATGGGAGGAAAATTATCCGAGTACTTGCAAAGAGTTCAGCAACCTCAGAATAGGTTGGAACGTAAACAGAACATAATGTGGTACCAAAAAGAATGGTACTATCGTTAATTAGGAATCATTTCAAAAATATTTTACCCAGTTATATGCTCTTAACACCTTATGTGGAATATTCAGTGAAAACATTAAGAAAGAGAGGTAGTGAACATACTAGGACCTTAAAATGAGCCGAGTTTTCTGGTTGTATGCAATCTTAGAACTTGTCATGAGCATAAGGTTTTCTTTTATATACTTTTTCTCCTTGGCAGTTCAGCCAGCATATTTATAAAATCATCTATTTTTATTTTCACACTGCACGCTAGTATAACTAACAAGCAAGAAAATGTTGGTTTTCTTGAAGTATAAATGCAAATTCTTCCATCATTTGACCAGAATAATATGTATCTCTTTCTTTTCAGGACACTTCTTAGGGAATCAGACGTTGCTGAAAGTGGTCGAAGAGAGTGGATTTCAAATTGAGCATATTCTGCCAGACCTGAAATTAAAAGAGTGGGTTTCCATTATTTATACGTTGAGTGTATGTGAGAGCTAGGACTGAAGGGCAGTTCTAGCCATTGTTGTATTAATCCTAATATGTATGCTGTTAAGTATATTATGCAAGCTCTGATTTCATTTATGAAAATGGCCCTTGTGTTATTCCAAACTAGCCAGTCTACAACTCTCAAAGCATTTTGATGGGTGAGCTTGTTAATAAGATGAGCATCCTTGTGTCTTGAGTCCAACTGCACCTAAAAGTCACATATTGAGGGTAGGAGAGCATACATGCTTTGTTTTTCCACCTGTGGTTTCCCAAGTTACGTTGGTGCCCAGAAGATCACACTGCTAAGGTTTTATGGAGGTGCTCTGAGGTATGGATTTCAACCCTAGAACCTCACATCAGTAGTTAAAGCCTCTGCCCATAAGATGCTGCCTCATTATGTTAAATAGCGCCTTAGGAATTTCACCATGCATGGCATGAGCGATCAAAACATAATAAATTTTGAAATGAATGGAAGTGCACTAAATCCTAGACCTGCACTACAGCATAGTTTTCTTAGATCTCATGTACCCCTGGTGGGTTGGCAATTCGGTAAACGTCTGCCATGTTTGTGTAACTACAATATTTATTTCACCATTGGCAAAGTGAATATGCATGGCTATGTCATTAGAGATAGAGGCCCAGATAGCACGGTAAACTTGTTGCAAACTTGTTGTAAGTTTGCAAAGCAAGTCTGCAAGTCTCTGCAAACTTGCAGCAAGTCTGCATCATACTTACTAGTTTGCACTTGGTGCACTTGCAGCAAGTGTGCAGAGCAAGTGTGCACAGTAACTCTGCTGCAAGTGTGCACAGTAACTCTGCTGCAAGTGTGCACAGTAACTCTGCTGCAAGTCTACAGTATATAGTGCACTCTAATGTATTCTTATTTTACATACCTATCAGCATTTGGGACAAAAAAATATATTTATTCCAATAATAATATATTAATTTGTTTCATAGTCCACAGTATTATGTATTGGGAAAGTGCATAAGGCACATCAGGTCAGTTAATGGGTCAGTACAAATAATATCAAATATATGTAATATAATTATCTATAATATATAATATGATTACATACCGTGAGATATATATGGCAGCTATTAATCATTTCCACTATATCTCCTGAGACACATGTACAGCGGCACTCAAATAAAGGAACAATACTTGGAAATGACATCAAGTCGAGTAAATGAAAAGATAACTTTTGAGATGGTAAAATTTAATGAATGAAGCATAATGAAACAACTTACAATGCATAAGTAGAAAAAAAATCATCATCCTTTCACTTGGACTCCAAACTCACAATTTACGATACTCTAAAATAACACAATAATCCCTGCCAAGGACAAATCCAATTGCCCATTGCTAATTAGTCATTACCTGCCTTAAACACATACAGATCAATTATTTCAACAAAATCACATTGGACACAACAAAGCAATGGAATAAGAAGATGACACTTGGGGTGGCAACATTCACTGAATGAAGAATAATAAAACACTACACTGTTTATCCCTTCACTGGGGCGTAAACAACCACACTTTCAAGAAAAGAGCAATTCTTTAGTCACCAACTTCACTTCAATTCTCATAGATTCCACATTTTAATTTTGCCAATGGTAGAAACAATGAACTGATTGCTGTTATGTCTTCTCCTTACTATGCATTCCTTACTAACACTTATTACGTATTTTTCACACTTTAAATACCATTCCTGTCAAAACATATTATTTTAAGAGATTAAGTCCGAATAATTTACGTAAAAATATCACCACTAGACACACACAATCCAGCGCAGCACATAAATAACGCTTGTAATCCCTGGCATGCCACAATGTACACACAGTCAAAACACACGAAAAAACTTCCTTTAAATATTAAGACCAAAAATGACAGTTTTTAATTGCACAATGAAACTTGGTGATGCCAATTTTATTTAAAACTTGAAATTAAATGCTTCACTGGGATGATTTTCTTTAAATCGTCACAGTTAAAATCCATTACAAGACGTACGATTGAAACTATCTTCCAATATAGCTTTGCACAGCATTCTAGACCACTATTCACATTTGAAGTCCAAGAATAGTATGTTGCAAATGATTTATTGTTCACAAAATATATCACACTGTGATACTTCTTCAAATATCATTCAAATTAACAACCAAAACAAACTATTCTTCGATCAATGCATGGCAATGGCCACTTCGGCACTACTTTGGTGCCAAAGCCTAGCGTAAACACAGGTCAATACAAATACCAACAGTAATGCGTAAAAGACCGCAGTTGTTCGTGATCATGAATATAGTATCTATATTCATGTTCGTGATTATTCGTGAATATTTTCAATATGCACTTTTTTAGATAAAATATTATGTACAGTTGTTAACGATACTCACTTTCAGCAAACTTGCAGCAAGCCACCGGCAAGAGAAAATCAAGTTTAGAGCGAACTTGCAGAAGACGTGCATGGTGTCTTGCTACCAACTTGGTCCAAACCTTCAAAGCAAGGAAAGTCTAGCAAGTGAAAATCAAACCTAGTGCAAACTTTCCGCAAACTTACGTACTATTTGGGAGGTGTACAGTATGAAAGTTTCTGCACCAAAAATACAACAGTTCCAATTTCAGTTCCAGTTTCCAGTTGCAATTACAGAACCAGCTTGAAATCAAGTATATTTAATTAGACAGATGGTGCACCATGACTAAAACTTTCAGTACCTATTTACATTTTCTATTTTAAAATAAATTTATAAAAGACTTCAAATGCAATAAATGGAGATAGAGATGCATTACGTACAGATAACTTTACTTTTTTTCAATTCAATAATTTAGGTATTCCCTTGCGCCATGACATGATTTTTTAAAAAGTTGTTTGGTCATGTGTTTAAAAATTGCTTTACCATGACAGCTGGAGACTTGCAATTTTTGTCTTCTGTAGATGAAGAGTCATTTGTTGATTTAAATGGAGTAACTTTATCATGAAGTGCTTGTGTTTTTTTATAAAAAATATCAAAACCTTGATTTTAACAAAATGTTTTTGCTATATTCCGGGGCATGTTGCGAAGGCTAAATTCCGAAACGAGGATTTTCAGCCCACATAACATGTTCACTGCGGCGTGGCCCACCGGTGGGCCACGCAAATCCAACAAGCGACGCGGCCGTGAAATTCATTGAATTATCGTAACTTACGGGGAGTATTGTGAGAGTAGAAATCGAGAACTTCTCGAGTGACTTCACCCAGAGTGTAGTCACATGTCAAATAATAGACTTCTATGTGCCACTTAGTGTGACCCACCGGTGTGCCACGCTGCCCCCCCCTGAACCTTTTTTCACCTTGAGCGGCGAACAAATGTACATATTTGCGTAATTTTTCCAAAATATAAGGTGGCCGCTTGAGAGGAAGCAGACAGCTTGTTTCCGGAGCCTGTGTAACCACTGTTAGCTTGTCAAAGGTACATCTTCCCCAGTTACATCTCCCTACATAGTACGTACCAACGATAGAGGAACGTCGTCTTCACTGGATGACATTGCTTCAAGAAGCAACAGTAAGGATAATGACTATTTAGCTCACTGACTGCTTTGCACATAAGCACACGCCTTTTTCTCCTCAACTTCTTGGCTGTCCGTCACTTGCTCGAAAACTAATCAATCCAAACTGCACTCACCCAGATGTGTGCAAGAGATAGAGACACTCTTCCACCTCCCTCCCTCCATGGAAGGGCAATAGGGAAAGGGGCGTGTACCGTTCTTCAGCTAATCCCTCAGTGGGTGTATGAGCGACCGTCCCGTTGCCAGGTGAACGTCTTCCAAATTGCAGACACTACTGTTTTCTGAGACCAACTACTCAAACCTCTTTCCAAAGGATCCCCCTTCCCTTCTTTCATAGTCAGTGCGCAGGGGGCTGGGGGATGGGTGACACTCGGACGGGCATCTATGTCTCACAGACGGACGCAAACAAGTTCGTGGGAAATAAACAGAGACAGGTGGCAGTCTTCCGGGTTTTCCGACCATCAGCAAATCTCTAGTACATACATTGTATTGTTGCCCCTCTCTTCCCCCATCCCGCGCCCGGGTCTAGCCGAAAGCAAGTCCTACCGTGGCCGGTGGATGGGTGGGCTAGGAGCGAGACTGGGAGTCGCTTCCCCCACCCTTCCTCCTATCTCAGGCAAGAGGTGGGTGTTGCCGCTCTAACCACCATCCGTCGGCAGTGGCCAGAAGCTCGGAAGGACTGTGGCCCACTGGTGGGCCACGCCACCCATGCAAAAGGCTGAGTGTGACCCACCGGTGGGCCACGCCGTGCTGTGAGCAGTAGGGCTTTAATCGGCCCTGCAGGGAGCGTGTTATATCAAAGAATCATTTTTCATGCATGCAAAAAATCAACAACCATTGACGTGGTTTTCGTAAGTAGGCTATAGCAATGTTGAACGTTCAAGCCTGTATTGACAACGGAGTAGACCTTTTCCATCCCCACCCAAGGATGTTCCCCACTCCATTTTTGTCAGCGCCGCCCTCACAGTTTCCCGTTGGGCTTCTACCACCCCAGTAGGCGACCACAGGCAGCGACCGTTAAATTGAGACAACTTGGAAGTATAGATCCACGGCAGCAGCAATCTCTTCTTTGATGTGCACTTGTATTCTTCACACGCTAACTCTTCATGTCCCCATGCTTCATCTCCAATGATAGGTACCCTACAAGTCTGCACTACACTTCAACCTACTAACCTACCACCCTAAGGTCTTGGTAGTGGCAGGATTAAGTTCTCATCTGTAAACCATGGGTTTTTGTGCATGATTCCCACCTGGGTGAGTTCTTATCACCCAGGGGATGGGCATCGGTGTAATGAATTGAAGTTTAATATTAGGACACACTGCAGTGTCTTTATGTTGCTTCAATATAGATCCCAGTACAGGAAAACCTCATTAATTCGAAATTCAAGGGACCAAAAAAATTGGACTTTGAATTATCCTGGTTCGAACTAAACGTACTTTCCAAAAATTAACGGAAAAGGTCCCGTATATTCCGAGATAATCACTGTACTGCTATATTTTTTAATCAAAAGGCAAAGAATATGCACTAAAATGAGGAGTTAATGGACGAACTTCTTCACGTTTATCAGATCCAAGTTAAAGTTGGAGAAGTGTGCACTATCAGACGTGATCACATGGAAAATAAAAACAAATTGAATGATTTTGGGCATATGTCCAGTGATATCACATAAGGTATATTTTCCAGGTTACCAAAATTTTCGCGGTAAACCTATAAATTTACCCGCCTGCTCTCTGCCCTTTTCCCCCTAGACTTTTCTACGATGAAGAACTGCTGCATCATCATCCTTGCCCGCCGGAAGTCCCTTATCAGTTACGACCTCTAACCAAAAGTATCACATTTCACTCATCACTTCCCCACGCCCTTCTCTTCTCATTGTCAGGTGGCTTCCAATAGGGGAGGGGCTTGGAAGAGGAGAGAGGTGTAGGGGTGGAGTATCACGTCAAGATCGGCGACGACCCCAGAATCCCTTAATCCTCCGAAAGAAGCTCGAGGGAACCCAAGAAAAAAATCGCTGACGCAATGTTGGACATACACCACACAGAAGTAGTCCCTTTATAAATTTCAGGCTTGACTTCGTGGAAGTCATAGATATCCATTTTGAATTAAAAAAAACTTTGTACTTTTCTACGCCCAGTGTGGAAAAGTACCAAGTTCTTTATTCAAAATGGATAGTCCCTATATCTTCTGCCTTCCTTACCTCATGATTCGCATTCGAGTTGTGGGAGATGGGACAAGAGTGGATGGGAAAAGGGAAAACAAAGCTGATAACCATGACTCGTCAGCGATTCAAGGCAATTAAAAGAATCTGGGGAAGCACGCGAAGCGAGATGGGAGGAGCAGCTACCAAACAATGAAAGTGCTAATGCAGGGAAAATGGGTAAATGATATCACACCATTTGGAAAATACTACTCCACTATGCCTGGCGATCTTACAGTTATCACTCAAGGAGAGGAGGCTCGGAAGGAAGAGTAGGGAAAGCATTGCAATTACGGGCATTGTAGTCATGGCATGAAAGCCCCGAAAAAAAACCAAGGACGGAGTGGCTGAGATGTGTATCGAGGGATATTTGTTTGGGTGTGAACAGCTACTAGTGCGTGGCGCACAGTAGGCATAAGCAAAAGTTCAAAATAACTTGGCAACACTTAAAAGTAACTTATGCTCAATAAAGCGATGCCGAAATCACAAAGACTTAGAAATAAGCACTACTATAGTCACAAAAAAGGAAGGATTTGAGGCATGTGTGGCCTGGAGTTTCACCATTACCAACTGCGCAAAATGGTAGTGTACATTGCCGCAGGGCGATTTTCTTCTTTGTGGTTTACTTTAAGTAAGAGGAAGAATATCAACATTTCCTTACATGAAAAGTTTTGCAATATTGTTTCCATGAATCATAGGTAAATTAGATATTAATATACTTTTCTACATCTCAGAAATTGAAAGGTAGCTTTCGACCATTTTAAAAATCGAATGGGTAAAATTTAATTTAAAAATAATATTTATAATGCAAATATAATAATAATATCTATGATGTCGTTCTCTTCATAAAAAGGTAATGAAGTGCACAAATCAAATATTTTGGCCATGATGAGATGAAGAAGACTAACGTTTCACCGTTCTCCTAGTTTTTCACATGTTTTTCTTCACCCTTTCGACCGTAGAATCTAAACGTTTGCATTTAAATACTTTTCAGTGAACTCATTTTTTAGTCAAATTAACAAGGAGTAAAACAATATATTACACAACTCTATGGAGCTCTAACGGAACTTTATACAAAGGCTTTAAGTACAGCATTCTACCTTTTTTTGTGCCGATAGTAACTAACTATAAAAGTGCACTGCCCCCGTGAATCGTTTCGAAATAAATGTCACGTTAGGGCATCACAGGATGAAATTTGACTTTGAGTTACATATTAAGCGTATTTCGAATTATCCATACCATCAAGTATGCAATTTCCTATTCCGTTTGCCGCGGACTGCTCACAACTTAGAATTAATCAATATTTCAAATTAAGAGGGTTCGAACTAACTTTACTGTATCACTATTATGACAAGCCGCCTCTTGGGCATGTAGGAGAGGGTAATAGGCTAACAACCATAAAATAAAATATTTTTATTTCCTCAATCAACAATACTTACATAGGCACAGTATTATACCAGGTGATAATATACATGTGGCAACTGCATAGGGCATGCATGTAATGGATAAAATTTAGTAACATATGTAGTAAGTAGCTGGATAATTTTATTATTCATTAGGTACTTAAGTATTCATTCATTCATTTCAACTATGGTCATTTAAGTATTAACCTTCATTTTACACGAAGGTATGTATTGAATCAGCCCCTTTTCCTACTAACAGGTTGTTGGTTAAATTTCACGTGCATTGAGCTAAGAGCAGAGAGAAATATCACAAAACAAAATGTGTTTTTATGTGCTCATGTTTCACTATATGTTGCTTTTGGTAGGGAATAGTGATAGGAAAATGAATGATTGAACATATCTTGTCAGCTGAGGTAGAAGGATTTCCCAGTTGTCTTCCATGTCATAACATCTTTAATGACAGTTTTGCCGGCCTTACAGCAGGTATCTCCAGGTCTGAAGTGTTTTGTGGAGGTGTTGGCCCATCTTTTATAAGTCTCTGGTAGGCCTAGGTGGGTCCTGATTGGTTTGGAAGAGGCATTTGAGAGGGCACAGCTGTCATCCCTGATGAGGTTGGATTTCTTTGCTATCTCAATGGCTTTTCAGACAATACCTCTTTTCTTTAGCAGTGAGTTTCATATTTTATACAAAACTGTCATCACAGAAGATGATACAACCTGGAAAACAGCCTAGAAATCCTGTTGCTTCAACTGAATCACTTTGTGGAAGCCTTAATCAAGATCTGTCTTGTGAGCTGTCACTGTCTGACCTGCCAACATTGTGTTAAGGTTGGATTACTTCCTCTATATTGCCAGTGAAATCGCTGGTTTGAAATATTGTCATCATAGGTTTTCCACGAAATAAATTGTAGATCCATGGACAGTTATACTTAATTTGTCCTCAACCTCTGGAAGTTTTCTCTGGTGTTTCCCTCAAGGACCTATTGATTTTCTAATGAAAAACCAGTTTTTAAATCCTTTTATATTTGCCTCCCTTCATACTGAATGCTTCTCCGGGTTTCCACCGCGTAGGTTGTTACGCCCGGCGTAAACCCTTCAAACTGCTCAAAAACTGCACCAGTGCCAACCGCCACTTTTCCTCCTACCCCACCCTTTCCTGAGCTCCGAAACCTCACCCCATCCCCACCGCAGTGCCGCAGACCCTTAGTTGCCGCTGTGGTCATGTGGATGCCCTCAGGATTTGGGATAAAAGGATGGACCCTGGCCAGGAAAACTCAAGAATGGGGTGGGTCAAGGATCAGATCGAGTGAGAAACTCCCCTTGACTTTTTTGCTCCCATCGCCGGGAGCATAGGTTGATTGAGCAAGAAGCTCCCCCACCGCTCCCCTTCTCGGCTCTTGCACCCATACGGGGAAGAGTCTTCCCATCAACCCCTTTCCCTACTCCTTCCTTTATTGAATAATAAATCACAATTCACGAACCAAGTCTTTTTATTCCTGACTTAACCAAGGTGGATGCAGACCTGGAGATCCGCAGTCGACTCCCGTCATACGGGGGAGAAGCAAAGGTCTTCGAGGAGACAATGTTGCTGTTTCAGACAATAGTTTCGTCCCTATTCCAATGGGCATCTTCAGGTCAAAGTAACATGGCATCATTTCGGCCGTGTTGATATAGTCCTTCTGTTTTCCTCCATGCTCTGTGGTTGGATCTTTTCCTCCCGCCAAATCCTCTTCCATGCACTCAATAGGCAGTTACCATCTTCTCTGTTGAAGTTATCCTTTGCTTTGTTTATTTCAATGGCTTCCCTAATCAGCCTAGGATATTAATTGTTGTATAAACATGACCGAAATGATGCCCCGGTACCTCGACTTGAAGACGCCCGCTGGAATACGGGCAAAACTGTTGTCTGATAAAGCAACCTATGCGGTGGAAACCTGGAAATGGAGAACATTCATCTGAATGCCGCGGAAACCTATGATCGAAAAACTCCCTTCATACTGTTCAATATTCTTATCTATCGCCACTCACTTCCCCACTTGCCAAACATTCTCCCCTCTATCAAACCTGCCAGCATGTCATTACTCAGGGTGGCGATCATCAGGGAAAACCTGGAATTGTCAGGGAAATTTAAATTTCTGGAAAATTCAGGGAATTCTCGTAACAGTTGGGGAGAAACTGGGATAGGAGAATCTTGTTATTTTTCTACCATTACCTTTATCGGCTAGTCTCCCACCCTTTATTTCACCAACTAAAACTAATGGCCATCACTGACGTGCGTTGAATAAACCCCATCAATTCGTGGGACATCAGTAGCCACCCTGTTACTCCTCAATACCTTCTCCAGCCAATTTTGATGCCATCTATTAATTTCTTCTTTCAGAATCCTTTCCTCTCATGCCATATCTTACACTTCATTTGTTTTCTTCTCTACCCAACTTACTTTTTCCATCTATCTCCACACCCACATCCCTCCAGTTAATGTTCACTTCCTTCCTCAGCGATCAAGTTTCTGAGCCATGTAATGCTATACTCCATTTTAGGATTGAATTATGTCCATTAAATGTAATTTAGTGTGTATTCTTCATGGTTTCATGGACAGATTTTGTGGTAAATATTGTCATTCGCCTCCCTGAAAAGGAAGTCAATGGGGTTTGATAGTAACTGATCAAAGGGGAAGGACAAATGAGATGAATAAATGAATATTTATAAAAAATTCTGTAATTTTTTTTAATGTTTTCGCGATTAAAATGCTGCCTTATCTGTTTAGTTTTAGGAAAAAATGCATGAACAGTGCAGATGTTAGAGGAGAGGATCGGAAAGTGCCAAAGCCCACCATTATTGAAGGATTGTCCCACCATGTCACATACAGTGATGGTGGGAGCATCGATGTTGATGATGCAGCCCTTTCTCACATGATAAATGAGCAGAAGAAGAAAAATGCTCAAACGACTAGCTGGATACCAAGAAATCAGCAGCATCAGCAGAGGAGGAATTTCAATGAACTTTGGGTTCGTTTGCCTCCTTATCCCACAAGGTAAGGTACAACATTTTGGTATTGTTTTGTTCCTTATTTGCATGTGAATAATACAACTCGTACAGGATATTATCTCACATTTATTTCAGTTTCCATTTATGTGCCAAGTCACTCTGGATACAAACTGCTCTCCATTATCAAGACTGTCTCTTTGAGCCATCGATACAAATATCAAATCCTGATCGATATATGTCAACATCTATATACAGATATTTAATCAAAGTCACAACATCAATATAAAATCAAAGTTACAACACCTCCCTCCTTCACAGTAAACAAAATCACAGAAAACAAAAACCATGGTACATACAATAAAATATCATCCTGACCTTAGTAAATGAAATCTCTGTACTTTTCAGGATATTTTACAGATTGTCCTGACGTGGTGACATAAGGTTGAACATAAGTTTGATTAGCTTCTCCAGCTGTTGGACTTTCTGACCTTTCAACGACTATTTTAGCTTCCTTTAAATGAAGTGTGTTTCTTCTATATTTTTTACCTGGTTCAGTTTCCACTATGTAGGATCTAGGATAGCCACATTTTTCAATCACCTTTCCCCTCTCCCACTTATCGCCTTTTCTTACTAGCACATGATCTGTAACTGCTTGCTCTGGTCTTTGCTTTGCTGTTTTATCATACTGAACCTTCTGTTTATTTTTAGCCTCTAATATTTTCTCCCGAAGGCTGTCACTCCAAATAATACTGGGGTTTAGCAACTCTTGCGATATAGGCAATTTTGTTCTCAATTGTCTGTTAAACAATATTTGAGCAGGTGAGTATTTCATATTACAGACAGGTGTACATCTATACTCTAACAAAGCTAAATTTAAGTCACCATCATTATCTGTTTTCTTCAGGACTTTTGGCAATTCCTACCATCTTTTCCACCATACCATTAAACCTGGGATAGTGAGGGCTTAAATTGTACACTTAAAAATCCCAATCACTGGCCAATTTTTTAAACTCATAGCTTCCAAAAGGCATATTATCACAAACAACAGTTTTACCCAGACAGCACAAATTTGGAAATACTGCTGTATTACAGTCATTTTAAAGTCGTATGACAAAAAAGGGCTGATGAAATCCCAGGGAAAATATTATATCTTTCTTATACCTATATAAAAGAACCTCTCTTATTTCTCGTTAATGAATCCCTCAGGCAAGGCATCTTCCCATCTTCTCTGAAACATTAAAAAATCATCCCTCTTTATAAAAATAAGGGATGTTCCAATAACTTAAATAATTATAGACCAATTGTACTTCAAAATGTCTTGTCCAAAGTCTTTGAAAAAATTTTCTGTAACCAATTAACATCATTCTTAGAAAAATTTGCCCAATTGTCATCTAATCAGCATGGGTTTCGAAAAAACCGTTCCACTTCTACTGCGTTATTTCAAGCCACTGACTTCTTATTGTCTTCTCTTGACCATAAACATAAAACAATGGGAATCTTCTATGACTTCTCCAAGGCGTTTGACTATGTTAATCACACATGCCTTTTCAACAAAATTAATAAACTGGGCGTGAGAGGCATTGCTAACAAATGGCTTCACTCTTATCTCGCCAATCTAACACAAGCTGTGTCACTCACTGTAAAGGGTAACAGATATTGCTCTGAGAGTAGTACCACTTCTGTTGGTGTACCGCAGGGGTCCATATTGGGCCCAGTTCTTTTTCTAATCTATATAAACGATTTGCCAGCATCCATTGCCAATATTCCTAATGCTGAAGTCGTAATGTATGCTGATGATACAAACATCTTACTTTCTGCCCCATCACAAAATGACCTTATCATGAGTTCTAGATCCGCAAACCAAAACATTCTTCGCTGGTGCGTTGATAATGAATTGAAATTAAACACTGAAAAGTCGCATATTGTTCAATTTGGGTGTAAAAGTCATCTCCTTGAAAGTATTTTAATTAAAATTGATAAAAAGTCCATTGAGAATGTTACTCTAACTAAATTTCTAGGTTCATATATAAGTGGTAATATGTCCTGAGAGAAGAATATTGAAATTTTAGCCAATAAACTTAGCTCTATTTGCTACCTTTTACGCCACCTCCGAAACTCTGTTAATGTAGATATCTTACTTACTGTATACTATGGTGCTTTTTATTCCCTGATGTCATACAACATAATTCTTTGGGGCTCATCACCTCACGCATTCAAAATATTTACATTGCAAAAAAGGGCAATTAGAATTATATTAAGAAAACCTTATGATGCTCCCTCCAACCCCATCTTTAAAACTTTGAGGATCCTCCCATTTCCATGTGTCTATTTATTATCTCTGCTAATTTTTACGCATAAAAATCTGGACATGTTTGAAATTAACTCCAATTTTCATAAGTATGAAACCAGAAATAGGCAAAGCCTTCACTATAAAACAGTGAGGACAAATAGGACTAAGTTAGGTCCAAGAGAAATGGGACTCCGAACCTACAATAAACTTCCGCACCATTTGAAAAATCCATGTGAGTCATTGGTGTCTTTTAAAAGGAAGTTGAAAGTATTCCTGCTCCCAAAGAATTACTATTCTGTGACTGAATATCTAACTGACTCTACAATCTAGTGCTGCTTTTTTTATGTTGAAAATATATTGTATGTGAATTCAATATATACTTTGTACGTAACATTTCATCTTGATGTTTGTGAACTACTAACTTGTATTAATCTCCTCCTCTTTTTTTGACGTGTCTTATATCTTTTTGTACGATCTTTGGACAAAAATAAATTATTATTTTAATTGTTACAGTTGTAACATGACCCTCCGAGTCCCCAGCAAGCATCGGGTTTCATTGCCGTCATAATGGCCGGAGACTCGAGAGGGGTTCTGCAGTAATCGCAGCCACGTCCGACGCCCATCGGATGTGTGGCTACGCTGCGGTAGGGTCATGCGTCCGCAGTAGACGGAGTGACCCCAGGATGACGGCCTTCTGCATGCGTGCAACTAGTAATTCCGCCTGTGCCACGCAGGACGGAATGCACTTGATGTTATTTATCAGCGAGCCCTTAACTCCACCGAGCACACCTATAATGAGGACCACCAGTTTCACAGAGTGTCCGGGGTACATCTGTCGAAGTTCAAAAAGCAGGTCTTGATATTTCGTCCGTTTTTCCACCTCTTTCGCATCCATGTTGGTTTCAGCCGGAGCAGAAAACTCAATGACGAACATGGAGCATGTGAGGTGGTCGAGGAGAACGATATCAGGCTTGGTCGCCTCCAACTGCCTGGTGGTGGAGAAGGAGTAATTCCACCAGATTGTGCATTTATCGTTCACCAAGACGGACTCGATATCTGCAGGGGCATAGGGCAGCACAGGTGTTTCGTCGATGCCATAATGGTGTCGAAGGTGGAAGTACAGCACCCGTAGGGCCGCGTTATGCCGAGCTAAATACGCAGACTTTGCGTAATAGCTACAGCCGGAGAGGAGCTGACTCAACGTCTCCGGCTGGGCTCGGCACGTCCTACATCTCGTGTCCGCAACCTCCGCCTTGAATATAATGCGCGGTACACGAGTGTGTTTATGACACCATCCTGGCACGCGAGGACAAAACCTTCGGTCTCGGACTTCAGACCAGCGGAGCGTAACAAGGCAAACATCAGCTCCTTCGATAACCCATGCTTTTCGATGTTTCGGTAGAAACAACCATGCATGGGCTTATCGGTATGCACCTTGAGCAAGGCCTTCTGCTCGGCTTTTTTTATTTCGAGCTTGAGGACGTCTGCCTTCAATGACAAGGTGGTCGTGTCATTCTCGCTTCCGTTGGATGACGGGTCGAAGTCGAGACCGGTTTCGTCCGCTGCCCTCTTTTCTGCCTGGAAGAGAAACACCCTTGCTCCCGCACTCTCTCACGAGATTGAGCAGGGGGTCCCTGCTTTTCAAAACTCGGCAAGCTGTACCCAGGACAACTCTGTTGTGGAGACACTCCAGACTCAATAGTCCTCTACCACCTACATTGCGAGGGAGATACAATCTGGCGACAGAAGATTTCGGATGAAGACTTCTATAGATGGTCATCATCTTCCTCGTTCCCCTATCGAGGTTCTGCAACTCGTTGACGTTCCACTTCATGCATCCGAAGGTATACAGCAGTGTAGGAACCAGTGGCAAGAACCTTGTTCTTGCCTGACAGCTCAGAACTCCAGATGTTCCTGAGAGTCTGTCTGTATTTGGCGGTGACCCTTTCCTTCACTGCTGCAACCTCCTGCATTCGGCGCTGGGGGACGCCGAGATATTCATAGCTGTCATCGTCAATCGCACAGATTCTGCTGCGATAGGTGGCCGTGTTCTGGATGCATCTCACACCACAAAGAGTGCATCCTTGCCATATACCCCCTGCGTTCGGGCTCGCTGGCAGCATGGCATGCGAGGAGGTCGCCCCTTAGGGCTTCCGTCCACTGCATCCGGGCTCCCTTCTGAGGTGGTGAATTTTCATTGCCACACCCAACTGTACTAGGGCCCCCATCCGAGAGGGGCCGGTTGTGGGTGGCTTTTTCTTTATTCCTTTTTGGAACCAGATTGACTGCGTGTGGGGTGGTTAGTCCCACACGCAGACGTCCACCATTAGCCGGCAAAGCCGTTACCAGGTATGCCACGTGGAGGCTGGTGGTCCGGTTTTCGTACCCTTTATTTTACCCAGATTGAGGTATCATTATTATTATTATTATTATAACCAGGGGCATATTTTCACCACTTCCCATCAACTTTTTCCCTGAGGGCTTTGGACCTCCAATGGCAGTTTTGAAAATGATTACTGCTCTTCACTGCTGCTCCTGCAACTGTCATTTATAAACACAACAAATCTAGCTCAACTATTCTAAAATTTCTATCATTTACACATCTATATACAATTTTGTAATCGTAAAACGCATGCGTTTTTCACTTCACTCACACTTGGAATCACTTTCGAAAAATGAGAGAATCCGTTTATTAATACTGGTTCCATATCTATGTAGGACTCAATTAAATGATCCTTTTGCCAATAATAATCCTCAATACGCCTCGCATGTAGCACATACTTTGTCCACAGCTCCAAAGATATTGATCCCAGTTTCTTCCGGCACAATTCACATGTAATATTCACACTGCTTCCCCTCTCACTAGTGTTAGCCATGTTAATTTTTGCGATACTGTTTTTTACAAACGCCCATATTAGCTCAATAGAATTGAGCTCGCAATGAGCGACCGGAAGCCAAATCAATTCCACATCAGGGCGTTGTTGCTTCACCAACATATCGAGAATCCTTCGATGAAGTTTTCGCCTCTTCGGTGACGGTGTGCTTCCCGTTGCATCCTCAGGGATGTTTTCCCGATTTCTAGACACTATTTTCTTCACAGCATCAAGAGTTATGCCAAGGCACTCAGAAACATAAAGATATGTGGGATATCTTTTGTCATTGTCCCTTCTCTCGGATGACGGGTCGAAGTCGAGACCGGTTTCGTCCGCTGCCCTCTTTTCTGCCTGGAAGAGAAACACCCTTGCTCCCGCACTCTCTCACGAGATTGAGCAGGGGGTCCCTGCTTATCAACACTCGGCATGCTGTACCCAGGACAACTCTGTTGTGGAGACACTCCAGACTCAATATTCCTCTACCACCTACATTGCGAGGGAGATACAATCTGGCAACGGAATATTTCGGATGAAGACTTCTATAGATGGTCATCATCTTCCTCGTTCCTCTATTGAGGTTCTGCAACTCGTTGACGTTCCATTTCATGCATCCAAAGGTATACAGCAGTGTAGGAACTGTGAACATGTTCGTGGCAAAAACCTTATTCATGCCTGACAGCTCAGAACTCCAGGTGTTCCTGAGACTCTGTCTGTATTTGGCAGTGAGCCTATCCTTCACTGCTGCAACCTCCTGCATTTGGCTTTGGGGGACACCGAGGTATTTATAGCTATCATCGTACTCGAGGCGATGACTGATGCTCCCGTCAACAAGTTGCATGTCTTCCTTGATCTCTGAAAATCTTCCTCTCGCCAGGTGGATGGATGCATACTTGTCCAATCTGAACTCCATCCCTATAGACTCACTGTATTCCAGTACGGTGTCCAGGGCAGTGCGAAGCTCTTTCGCATAAGGTCGCTCAAGATTGAGGTGAACGCCTTATATACAGTGTTTAGGCAGGTTATGGGGTGGTAGTTCTTTGGATTGGACAAGTCTCCCTTCTTAGGTATCAGAACTGTGCGTCCCTCAGTCAGCCAAGGTGGAATTGGTTCTCTACCATTTAGAAAGGACGTGAAGATTCTGGCAAGGTGTTGGTGGGTGGAAGTAAACTTCTTCCACCAGAAGTTATTCACGGCATCCATTCCTGGAGCCAAGAAATTCTTCTTGTCAGAGAAGGCCTTCTTCACGTCACTTTCAGTGACTGAAAGAGGTCCATCCACATCTTGTAGGTGGTGGTCACAAAAATCTTTAACCTTTAAGAGCCGGATTTAAATGTCCAATAGTCAACCTTCACTGCCGGATTTAATTTTTTCTTGTTCTTTACACGAAAAATGTCAATATCACAATAACTAACTACTAGAGATAAATATTTCAAATAAAAAGCGTTATTTAGCTAAATGTTCAATTTAGTTGTACATGAAATGTCTTACCCGAGATCAAGTTACAAAGGATTTGAAAAAAATATTTTTTTGGGAATAAAGTTGATGTAAATAATTTTTTATACAGAGAGGTGAATATATAAGATGGAAATTATTTCCATGGATATATACATCTTGGTAATTAATAAAATATTAAAGTTATACCATCATATGGTACTCCTGGAAACAGTTATTGGTGCATAGCCCTACTTCGCAAACTCCGCACTTTGTAATGGTATGAGTGTACAGTCACCGCATAAAGTCTGGCGACATCAACAGCAGCGCCGAATAAGCAGAACTGCGATTTTTTGTGGCTCCACTGATTCAAAAGTGGGGGGTGGGGAGGGGGGAAAGAGTGTAGGTGGAGGGACTATTGTCGTCCCATCAAACTGAGGGACTTGATTTTTTCCCGTAAGGAGTGTAAACAGGAGTGAACGAAAGATTTGGAAATGGCTGCAGAAGTCTCAGTGCATCCATTCGACACATTGCTGAGAGTCAGAAATTTGAAGAGCGTTAGCCAGTCGAAGGAACACATGTGCGCTGATATGCACCGACCTGCGAACCACTGCGAACAGGGAAACTTCTCTCGTAGACAGCAATGAAAAAGTAAAAAAAGATTTAACTAATGGAAGTTGGACGTCCAGTTACGGAGGTGGCTAGGGATTTGCGAGTCCATAGGAGAGTGGTATGGCGATCGGTAAAACGCGCTCGAGAGTGTGCTGCAGATGGACTGAACAGTAGGACACGGACCGGGAGACCTCGGTGCAGAACTAGAGGACACGAGGCGATGGTGAATCACATGAGCAATAATCCTCTAACAAGTGATGGGCTAGCATCAGCAGGAAGATCTATGGAAATACAGTGTAGATACACGACTCTTATAAATAATATGGTTGAGCGTGTAATATTTCATCATCGCGTAGCTCGTAAGCGTGCCATATGCGAATAAGATAGGGGAAATACGGTTGAAATTTGCAAGGAATTATTTCGAAATTAGTCAGACCTTTTGGGATCTCGCTATTTTTTGTGATGAGAAGGTATTCACCAGCATCAATGAAGGGAGAATGACACTGTGGGGTCCGCCTCGATCCAGGTAAATAAAAGTCATAGATATTGTTAAGAATACTATTGACAAATATTTAACATAACGTTTGCCAATTTGCGTTCATTCATTGATGGTGCCATACTAATAGTGCTTTGATTATTAAGTTTTGTTCGTACTTCCCGATAATGGTACGGAGCCTTCAACTTCTAAACTAAGGGTCAGAATTTAAAGGCACAACAAAATCAAGGGTTTGAATTCCATGCTTTAAATTAGCTCAAAATGGTGTGTTGAGATTTCTTTGTGGAGAGATTTCATATGTGTAATTAAATCAGACTCCTCCATGGCAATCCTATTAGGATTAGTTCATTTCGTAATTTAGTGCCAAGAAAAAACTAAATGTTTTGCAGGTTTTCTCCGCTATACATACTAAAATCTACAAAATCCGAGCGTATATCTATGAGTTTGTGGGGTGCAATATCAACAGCCGTGCTGGCCCTGGTCCTCTGGTGAGGACACCACTAAGGATGACATCTATTATGTCTGCAGATATTTTAGAGGACCATCTGGTTCCCTACTGCAAGGATGTTGTTCCTGAGGGAGAGGGTGTAATCCTTATTCAGGACAATCCACCTGTCCAAACTGCTCGCGTTGTGAAGCAATTTTTCAGTCAGAACCTGGAGATCGATGTCCTTCCTTGGACAGCAAGATCACCGGATTTAAATCCAATTGAAAATCTGGGCATCATGGTTCCAGAATGGAAGGGAAGCACTGCAAGGACGGATGAGGCATTGCTGAATCACGCATTGGACGTATGGTAATCTGTCGAGCGGCGACCTTCAAGATTTGAGAATTCAGTGAAATACATGCATAATCGGCTCCATGAAGTCATTGATGCTGGATGAGAAACCACCAAATATTGAATAAAATGTTCACTATTATAAAAATGCTGTGTTTTCTTCTAAAAAATTGCGAATCTTTCGAAAAAAAATCTTGCATTTAGAAGTGAGTGGCTACTTATATAAATACTGTATATAGCATTTTTCATAATTTTGAATTGTAAACAGAATTCAAAACATTTAATTAATAATATTGTCTGATTCGTATCAATTTTCTCTGTGGTACGCTGTTTTTTCCACAAAGTCGTTTTGAAGGAATTCTGACATAATACGATCTTCAAATTTCTGACTCTAAGAAATGCCTTGAATGGATGCACAGAGGCTTAATTCTACGACCATGATAGCCTCTAAGCCCCTTCCAAGACGTTCATTCAGTCCTGTTTACACTCCTTACGGGAAATAAGCTAGCCCCTCAGTTCGATGGGACGACATGAGTCCTCTTAGTTCACTTGCCCCAAGACGAGGTCCCGATTCACGACTACTCTGGCCACTTTTTCACCTCCCTCCACTCATTCTCCCCTCCCCATCCCTCACTTTTGAACCAGTGGAGCCACACAAAATCGTAGTTTCGCTTATTCGGCGCTGTTGTCGATGTCGCCAGACTTTATGCCACGACTGTACAATCCCTTCTCAGAACACACTCTGCACCTTACGCGGTTCCCTTTCACTGGCCAGTGTGTAATATCTTTCACCTCCAAGCGACGCAGTTGCCTTCCAAACGTGCTGCTGGGCCTCTCCCTCCATGAGGAGGAAGGGCAGAGGCCCCTTCCTCGATCATTTACCTTATCAGAGATAGCCGAAACTGCCGATGTGTCATCTGGCCCCCGCAAGACGTAAACAACATGTGGCTGTTTAGGATGTTTACTTTCAGTAGGTGAGCGGAGATCTTTTGTGTCCACTTCCAGCTATGACGACTAGTATTGTGGCTCGCTCCCATCCTATCCCCATCATCTACGTATCCCATGTGTGCATTGTAGTCCTCTACGACGGCCGGCTTCAAAGTTTTTCCATGTTCATTGCAGAAATTACCCTCTTCTGGGGAACAGTGTAGGTTTGTCAGTATGAATACCTCCCTTTTATCTTTCCATAGTATGGCTGTCAAGTAATTTCTCACGCGTACCCGTAAATCTCCCCGCTTCATTTTAGCTCTCTGACAGTCAAAATTTTGTGGCTTGCCTTTGCGGTTTAGTCTTACCGTACCACAGTATAAAATTTCTTTAGTCTGCTGGTTGTCGAAAATGGCTGGAGAGGAAAAAAAGTTGTCCATATACCAACCCCTTCCACTCTCCTTATCAGGGCCCTCACTGTCACGTGTGTTGCTGACATGTCCTGCGTCGCAGTCAATCGATCCTTTCCTAAGTAGACTTTCATGCCATAAGTGTATTCAGTTTTGTCACACATTTTATAAATGTTTATTCCAACACGTTTATGCTTTATCAGTATATACTGATGGAATATCACCCAGCCTTTGAAAAGCACGATAATTTCGTCTGCGATAATGCGATAAAGGAAATATGGACTGGATATCAGGAGTGAATGAGTTCTTACCAAAAATGTCACAATTCCTCTAAAACATTGTATATATCCTAGTGAACAGAGCAGATAAACAGACAAAAGAGCGCACTCACCAGAAAACTGAGACGGAATGAAGTTTAGTTTGAGTCTACTTGAAATGTGGCAAGGGAATATAACAGAACTAAGAAGGGATACATCTTGCAGTCACTTCCTTTATTGCTCTCGTGCCGGCGGTGCCCTGCAGCCGAGAGAGGGAGAAGGTTCTTCGTTTTCCCTAATTCCCCTAATGGGGGCCCTGTTCCCCTCCCAAAAGGCAGTCCCTTTCTCAGCATCTGGATAGTATTACTGCCCCCGACGGAAGGCGTTATCTTGGAAAGAAAATAAGGTCACAGTGAACCATCAAAATTTGAGACACCGCCAATGTTTATGAGGGTTTGACAGCTCTAAACCAAACACGAGACTTGGAATATTATTTTCCAAATGCCTGTGTGAGTAAAAAACAAAAAAATAAAAATAATAATTGGAATGCGGAAGGTAAATAATAGATCGAGAACGCATCCAAAGGTGACTTGCTGCGATGCTGTGTCATGCGAAATCTTAGCACCGCGGGCGATCATTTAGATATCAAATTATTAAAATAAGTTGTATTTAAAAAGCTAAAAACAACGCTACTGCATTGAAGAGACATCTATCTACAATCCTAGAAAATTTCGCCCCGCTAAGTTGAAATTCATTTAAGTTAGAGCTGATCAAAGTTAGCGTGCCCGTATGGGCACGCTTGGCACCGAGTAGAGCTTTTTTCCGAACCCGTATGGGCACGCTAGGCATTTAAAGGTTAAAGAGGCCTATGGCCGGAGTGTCCCCGTTGAATGGCTTCGACGTTTCATAGATTTCCTTCCAGAAACGTTCAACCTCTTGGACGGGTGGCGGTGATTCGACAACAGGCGGAGGTGGTCGAAAGAGACAGGACGGGTGAAGGAGAAAGGTGGAGTTTTCCCTCATGACCCTACTCCTCTTGAGGAGTTTTTTCCGGGCAGTGGTGAGTGCTTGTACTCTACCGACCGCGTGCTACTTAATAGTAAGCAACACGCTTTTATTTAGTGTATGATGGTTGTATCTGAGGCTGCGCACAATGCGCCGAACTTCGGGAGTGAAATTTCGCCCAGATACGATGTATTCCATCACACACTGGATTCTTGATGCCTGTCCCCTCGCCTACGTGATATTGGCCCTCAACTGTTCCAGCCTCTTTGCTGCTTTGTCCTCCAAAGACGTGTTCTTTTGGGAGTGAGCCATACTTTTGGCAGCAGCGTAGACCACGCAACTTACTGTCCAAAGGTCCGACATTTCCATCAGGATTTCGTCAATAAGACCATTCAACTGGGGCAGGTGGTTACCCCGCAGAGAGATCTTTCAGTGGATTTCTCTCTGCCTGGGTTGTCCATCACAGTTAATGGTGCTTAACAACCTCGTTTGTAGTTCAGAGACGACCTGACTAGCTTCCTCACCATTTGGCCGAGAGACTGACATGAATGTCGTTCTTGCCTCAGGCAGTGGAGAGGCTGCCTGTGTCGGGGAGAGTGATCTGTCCAGTGGTGTGTTCCTCTGAACTGGCAGTTGGTATTGAGTATCCTTTTTTTCGAAGGTGTTTGGCATAATCGTGCAGATTCTGCTGCGATAGATGGTCGTGTTCTGGATGCATCTCACACCACAAAGAGTGCATCCTTGCCATATACCCCCTGTGATCGGGCTCGCTCGCAGCATGGAATGCTAGAAGGTCGCCCCCTAGGGCTTCTGTCTCTGCATACGAGATCCCTTTCTAGTTGGTGAGTTTTCGTTGCCACACCCAACTCTACTAGCGCCCCCATCCGAGAGGGGCTGTTGCGGGTGGCTTTTCTTGATTCTTTTCTTGGAACCAGTATAACTGCGTGTGGGGTGGCTAGCCCTGCACGCAGACGTCCACCATTAGCTGGCAAATCCGTTACCAGGTACGCCACGGGGAGGCTGGTGGTCCGGCTTTCGTACCCTTGTTATTATTATTATTTTTAGAGGCATCACATTGGATTGTAACAGATTTACGATTGTCAAAATTGGTCAACACTGGTGCACAAGAGACACATTCTTTTAACACTTTCAGCATTTGGTCATTGATAGGTAGCCAATAAAGGGTACTTGATAGAGGTTTCACTGATGTAGACATAATGCGTAATCTTCACAAACACAACAGACCACTATTGAGATTATTTTAGCAACTCAACAAGTCCCATGAGGTCAGCCTGTTAATTATCAATTTCACGTAATTACTCAAATTTTTTTGTACTTCTATACTGAGTATCGACTGCGCCATTTTTTTCCTTATATGCATGTGAATAATACAACTCGTACAGGATATTATGTCACATATATTTCAGTTTCCATTTATGTGCCAAGTCACTCTGGCTACAAACTGCTCTCCATTATCGAGACTGTCTCTTCAAGCCATCATTACAAATATTGAATCCTGATCGATATTTGTCAACATTGATGTACAGATATTTAGTCAAAGTCACAACATCAATATAAAATCAAAGTTACAACAGGTATACTGGAGCCCAACTCCCACTTAGCTATCACAAATTCATTTCTTTGTTGCTTGTGGTAGAATTATGGATACTGCATGTGCTTTGCTCATTTCTGCATCCTTGAAACACTTAGAGAATCATAACACTAAATCTAGCGGTGCAATTGCATTTAATGGAGTTCTTAATTTAAAAATAACTCATAATTTCATTCGGGTGGTGAAAATTCCCTAACATCACCTTATTTAATACCTATGTATGATTTATTCTCACATGCACATAGTATCTACTTCTTCAGTCTCAGTTGAACATCATTCTCTAATCTTCTAACAGATCAGTGTATCTCAACACTAACATATTTTAAGAGATGACTAATTTATGTATTCATTCAACTATAACAAGGGTGCACTGAATATGGCAGTGATTTTTTAGACAACAATATAGATTGAGCTTATTTTATAGTATGCCATATGTGCTGGAAGTTGATCCAAAAAGATTTTATTTCATCTAAGTAAAAGTTTCAGGGAATGCCATTTATTTTTTGTTTTACTTCATTCATTCATTACAGTAATCTGCCGGTTAGAGGTAGGTTGTGATGAAAGTCAGAGAATATCCAACGAACTCTTACACGTGCTGTGCCCTTTCTACCTCTTGTTTTTCTTTCTTCATCTCAGCATAAGTCCTACCGTTCTTCATCCCGTCCATAAAACCGATTCTCTTCCTTCCCCTTCCCCGCTTACCCTACATCCTTCCCTCTATCACGATCTTCAGCAAACCATCGTCCCTCATTACCCCTTCCAGCCACCTACCCTGCCTTCCCCTAATCTCATCTATAAGTTTCCTCTCCTCGCCCACCATGTCAAGCACTTCCTCATTAGTCTTCCTTTCCGTCCAACGCACCTTCTCCATCCTCCTCCACACCCACATCTCAAAAGCCTTCAGCCTATTTTCGTCTTCCTTTCTCAAGGTCCACGTTTCCGCCCCATACAACGCCACACTCCATATCAAGCTCTTTACTAGCCTCTTTTTTACATCCTTACTTAAGGTCCCCGTCATCAGCTCCCTTCTATTATTGAACGCTTCCTTCGATAGCGCTATTCTCCTCCTAATGTCTTTGCTACTATGTCCTCTTTCTTCTAGCGTACTACCCAAGTAATTAAATTGTTCAACTTGCTCCAGTTTGTGACTTCCTACACTTATCACCAGCTTCGCTTTCTTTGTCCTAGAGAATCTCATTACTTTTGTTTTCCTATTATTTATCTTCATTCCATATTTCTCACACTGCTTTTCCAGTGCATCTACTAAAGTTTGCAGTCCTTTCGATGACCGACTCACCAACGCCTGGTCGTCTGCGAATCTAACCGACTTTATCCACTGGCCTCCTACTTTCATTCCCACGTCTAGCTCATCCCATGCCTCTCTTACCATTTCCTCAGCATAGATGTTAAAAAGTAAAGGCGACAACGGGCACCCTTGCCGCACCCCGCGACCTATAACTGCCCACCCTGATTCACCGTCCGCTACCCTTACCTGAGCCCTCTGCCCCATATATAAGTTTCGGATGAGTCTCCTATCACGCCAATCTATTCCTATTTTCCCCAGTATCTGCATTAGTTTCTCCCAGTTTACTCTGTCAAACGCCTTTTCGAAATCTACAAAACAAGCGAAAACATCCTGATTATGCTCTATGTTTCTATCTATAAGTGTCCTCATTACCGCAATCGCATCTCTGGTTCCCCTCCCCTTCCTAAACCCAAATTGGTCATCGCCTAAATAGCACTTTGCTCTGCTCTCCAACCTTCTATTTAGTATTCTAAGCAACACTTTTGCTGCGTGCGAAATTAAACTGATTGTTCTATACTCCTCGCATTCTGACGCTTTCTTCTTCTTCGGGATAGGTATTAATACTGTTTTCACGAAATCCTCTGGCCATACTCCTTCCTCGTAGATCCTGCGAATAAGTTCGAAAAACGATTTTCTCCCCCTACTACCTAGATTCTTCAGTAGCTCCGAAGGTAGGTTATCGGTTCCCACGGCTTTTCTACCCTTCATCTCTCTTAATGCCCTCTCTATTTCACTCTCAAGTAACTCTGGTCCGAGGTTATCTTTATCTATTGTTCCTTCGTCCTCTAGATCTAGGCTAAGGGGTCTATTCTCGCTGTCATATAGCTCCTCTACGTATTCTCTCCACCTTTCTTGGATATCTTTCTGTTCGATTAATATCTTTCCTGTTTTGTCCTTAACCTTTGGTATCGCTTGACCTCTCTTACCACCCGATAACATTTTCACCTTGGCGTACAAAGCGCCCACTTCCCCCTCCTCCTGCATCTTTTCCATTTGCTCACATTGTCCCTTCCACCAGTTTTCTTTTGCCCGATTGGTCACTCGCCTGAGTTTATTATTCAATTCCTTGTACTTCCTCTTCCCTACGTCGGTGTTCACGTTTTTCCATATCCTTCTCTCCTCCATTTTCTTTATCATTTCTTCTGTAACCCACTGCTTCTTAACCCTCTTCTTTTCCACCGTTCCTATTGTTTTCTCTGCCGCTCTTGCGATGCCTGTTTTTATAACCTCCCATCTCTTCTCTATGGTTCCCCTCCGCTTCTCTTCACCTATGTTCTTTTCTACTAGCTCTTGGTATTCCCTCTTTTTCAACCCTTTCAATGCTTCAAGGTTCCACCTCTTTATCTTCCTACCTTTACAAAGCCTTTTGAATCTAACTTCACACTTCATCATCACCAAGTTATGATCCGAGTCCGCATCCGCCCCTGGATAGCTACGAGAGTTTTTTACACTGTTCCTAAATCTCTGCCTCACCATTATATAATCAATTTGGTATCTCCCAGTGTCACCCGGCATTTTCCATGTGTACCTACGCCTGGGGTGATGTTTAAACCAAGTGTTTGTCACTACTAATTTATTTCTTCTACAAAATTCAACTGCCTTTTCACCGCGATCATTTCTTCTTCCTAGCCCAAACCCTCCCACTTCTAATCCGTCCCTCCCTTCTCCCACCACTGCATTCCAGTCACCCATCACTATCAGGTTTTTCTTCCCCGGCACTTCTCTAATTATTTCTTCTACTTGCTCGTACACCTCTTCCACCTCTTCCTCCCTATGGTTGCTCGTAGGCATGTATACCTGGACCAGTACGAAATTCGTCGGGCGTGCTTTTATTTCTACCACTAGTATCCTGTCGTTCACCTGTTCAATGTTTACCACCCTCAGTCCCAACTTTGTGTTCAGTACCATGCCTACCCCCCGTTGACTCTCATCTCCCCCACTATAGATCACCCTGTAGTTATCACTCCAATAGTCCCCGCTATCCTTCCATCTAACCTCGCACAATCCCAAAGCATCTATTTTTCCTTTTTCCATTTCCTGCTTAATATTTTCAAGCTTCCCGGCCCTCATCATGGTCCTTACGTTCCAAGTTCCTATTTTTACCAATGTTTTCCTCCTCCTCTTCCTCTTTTTCTTCTTCTTCTCCCTCCTTTCCCTTGTATCTTCTGATGATGATTCTGATTCTGTGCAAGGATTTCGTGTGATGACGACCGCGGAGGCCTTGCCTCCCCCGCTGCCGGGCACGACACCCGCCCTAGTGGGCGGCGTCCCGTAGTTGCCAGGAATCAATTCTCTTTGAATGACTTTCATGTTCTGGGAGGAGATAGTTGAGAGGTATCCCACGCGACTCAACGGTATTTTTAACGTGACACCATCACGGAACTACCTTTCGTCTGGCTCCTACCCTTCGACCTATCTGGCATGGGTGGCCCTACCAGGAGCAATGTACTTGCGCCTGCCAGTCCAGCTCTAGGGGTCATTGGAACGCACAAGCCCTTCCACCACGTCAAGGTCGTAGTTCAAGGAAGAGTTGTTTTACTTATGCTGGCCATTTTCATGTTTCACTTTCATATAATTTTAGGTGTTTATTTGCAAGTCTGTTTATCTAATTCTAGTAATTTATTTGCAGGTCTGATTATGAGCTGAGTATTGAAGAAGAATTGACTGATGTTCAAAATCTGTATGGCTCCCAAAGAGTATGGTATGGTGTTCCTAGCTCTGCTCCCATTACTTTCTTAAACTACCTCGTTGTCATCGTATTGACTTACCATACTTGCTTATTATTTAAGAGCTCCATAAGTTGAGAATTTTTTATGTTTTATGCATTTATATTTATTGTGTGAAAAATGTTTACATTTTGATTTTGTCCTGTGCCATGAGAATGTTTTAATGTGCAGTAAAGAATTTTTACTCTCCAGAGTTTGACTTGAAATTCTCTTATTTGTATTACTAATGGCCTATAGTACCTCCTGGGTGTCACTATCCTCTCCTAAATATCCATGGGGCACATGCACTCACGCATTCAGTTTTCCAATACCATTTTTCCCAATTCATGGCGGCTGACCTTGAAAGCACTGGAGTGCCTTTCAATTTTCCAGCCAATCACAGAAGAGTGGCATGGAATGGATTTAGGGGGACTCAGTTTCTCTCCGACTGCCATGAGGTTCCCTTCGGTCTCGTATCATCTGTTTTGCCAAATTTACAGCATGCGAGTTAGACTTTGCTGGTTAAGGCTCAAAATCAGTGGTTAATGTGACTCCTAACCACCCTACCTGCATTTATGCACAATAACTGACCGCTGTTCGGCCACCAGGAGTCAGAAACTGAGGTGGAAGGTAAACACCTTTCATTGGGATCTCACTCTGTGACGTCCACTTGCCATGAGTTTGAGAAAAAGGATATACCCACCAAACGACAAGTGTCAAGAGTTCTATGAGGGGAAGGAAGCTAGGCGTAATCCAGGAGTGAAGAAATGATGTTCAGCTACCATACTTTGCCAACCTCCTCCCATCCCATATCACACTGCTCTGGCAGACATTGGTTATCTTCAGCCCCTTCAACTCTCACCCTCAGAACAAAAATGGGGACTCAACTGACGTAATGCTGCTGCTGGGGGATTGTTGGAGCCTTACTCTGAGGTCGGAACTTGAAGTGTTTTGGTCCCTTTGGTCTGATCTTTTTTCCCAACTGAAAGGGGAGGGTGGAGAGGCTCCGTTCAATGGTTTCCAGTGACATAAGTCCATGTTTTGAGGGAGAGATTTTATCAGAAATTTTCAAATCTTTAGTAGCAAAACAGAAGCATTTAGGTTAACATTGCATTAAGAGCACCAAACAAACTGAATCATTGCCGAGAATGCAAGTGAGAATTGGGATGAGGATTTTGAAGAGGGGAAGGACAAAAAGTGAAATGTGTCGATATTTGAAAAATGAATGGGAAAACAGTTGTTCTCCAGCAGCAAACAAAGCTGAGATAATGTGACAAAGAACAATGTTGAGATAAATGTGACATCAATAGATCGAAAAACCTGTAAGTCTAGTCTTAACCTTCAAATGACTAGCGTTTATATCCAACATCGAATCCTGCCTGCAGTGCTCAATGCAGGAATTTTAATCTGTATATTATAGGTTAAAAGCGTTTGAGTAATAATTTTCAGAGTTAAAATTCCTGTTTTTATTATTTTACACCTATGATTGAAAAAAAAGTAAATTGAACATTTAAGATACTGGCTTAATACATCGTTAGTAGGAAAACAAACATATAATCAGAGGACCTTTCCTCTTCATTATATAGCATTTCATATGATCAACTATTTCATTCATGTGTAACATTGATCAACAATAATTCACGCGATAAGAAAATATATTAAGCAACAGTTGAGTGAAAAGTTTTGTTTATAGGCATTGTCAAATCTGTCCTATGATAGCAGGGATATATCAATACCCTGTGTAGCATGGAAATTATCTCTCATAGCATTTAAAACGGCCAGGAAATATTAACACCTTGTAGGTAAAATGGAATTTGCAAAGTGAAATATTAAGACTTAATGCTTCATCTTTAATGAAACACGATAAGAAAACCGACCCAACAACGAAGCAAGAAAAGTACAACATTGAAGACTGGGATGTAATACCAAACTTCAAGTGAATAAATTCCTTTCACAAAAATGCCTCGGATATAAAATCGCATGAAGCGGCGAAGACTGCTTTGCTATTGTACCATAGTAAAATAACGATTTTGCTTCGCTACGTTCAATTTCAGAAGCAGATTGAAAGATAGTTTTATTTTCGAACAAAATTCAATAACTAGAAATTTAAACCCCTGATCATTTCATTCATTGCGACTAATATCTAGGGGTTTTCATTAAAAATTATAATCATTGCCATATATTCGATTAAAAGAAAATAAGTAGGTATCGTATTAAAAAAATAATCCAACAATGCTTACGCATTTACAATTTCAATGAGCGTTATCCACATACCAACAAACTGAGGTTCACTTCAATAAAAACAGCCAATAAACTCTCACGCAACAAATGAGGTCGCTCCACGGGATCAACACCTCAAGCCATGTGCACTTTGTTTATTGACAACAGCTGATTGGGGTCACGTGACACTCCGTTCTCCAAGCATTCTAACTTCGTCTATATACATTCTTTATTGTGAAAATTTTAGCCATGGATTAATTTATATTAATTAATTGAGATAAAAGCTACTTATTTAGATTTTAAAGTCTAATTATTTAGGGATAATAGTTTTTACGCTGAATACGTCATTGAATAAAACAATGGATTACAATGTGTTAAAGCACCATTAAATTGCGCTGTTATAAAAATGAATCTAATACAAAAGGTGTTAAGAATATTAGACTTGTACAGAGAAAATATTCTGCTCTCGAGTACGGTGTTTATTGCCGTTGTTGCTAAGGTCGCCATCGCTGACTTCGCCACCCCCATGGTCGCCATTACCCTGTGTCTGACGTCAAATAACAGTCGCCATTGCATGAGGGAAGTTAACACAGGAAGGAGTGTGCGACAAAGGAGCGATCTGATAAGGGTGTGAATACCCTTGAGAGGATCACGAAAATGTCCTCGCCCAGTGCTGGAAAGCGTCGTATGGACACAGATGTGATCAAATTGTATCCTTTACGTGTGGTCGAGTGATAGCTGTAAATTTGTGTGATATGGTGTAACTTCTGAATCAGCTGCTTAGGTACATCGGAGGCTCATGATTTTTCGACACCCTATCCCCTGATCCTTCTCCTGATATTGGTTGACACTCCTGTATCTCCGAGGGTAACCACCAGAATCGAGTTAAAGTGCTAAGGCTCGAGCAAAATTAGTTTTCCATTTATGTATGTTTACAAAAAGTGTTATTTTTTCTTTGAGTCTTTAAGGTCATCTTATGCCTTCTGTCAACCGTGACATTCGCCTTAAGTAGTGTATGGTGCCTGCAATAATTCAGTCATTATTATATTTTTTACATATTTTGATTTTATCAGTTAATGTTATTCGGTGTAAGTTATGAATGGAGTGACATGTTCGCTGCCGTTTTAACTCGTAATGAAGTGTTACTATTTTTGGAGTATTTGCTGGTTGGGATAACTATTGAGTGTATAATTCTATACTCAGTTAAATCTTTCGCTGTTAATTTAGTTGTTTAATCGATGTGTGTGAAGCTATGATCCTTAACCTTGGCCAGAATCGAGAGCAAGCACGAAGTGACTATTTTAGGGGGCCTGAATGAATTTTGTGTCAAGTTCTTTGGACCACGAAGTAGTGAGTATTTACTATAATATATTATTGAATAGTTTAAGTTGGAGCTGGGAAAGCACGTGCTTCAATCAGTCATTGTTGTTACTATTTACAAATTACACCTTGATTGGTAGAAATTAATTATCATTATTTTTCTGGATATCCGGAGTAGAGCATAATTTACGGCAGAAAATTAATATTCCTTGTTGTAGTCCCTAATTGCAGTTAATTTCTTGCGCTCAAGTATTAATCCTTCACTTTGGAACTATTTGCTTACTGTAGTCAAGTCCGTAGTACTGTGCTCGTGATTAGATCTATCATTAAAAATTATTACATTTAGTGAATGTTGCCGCGGTGTATCAAACTGCGAATTTGAAATACCCCCGAGTGATTTGCAATATGTCTATTGAGCAATATGCGGAAGTAGCGCGCCTAGTAAACATGATCACGCTTTACAAATAGCAGGGATTATCCTTCAGCGCATTAGCATGATATCCTAGGGTTGATCGAACCCGTGAGACTGTGGTCTCGGTATTAAGTGCTAAATATCTAAATTAAAAGTTCTCTTAAAATGTTATGGAAACCCTTTAAACCGGAGTTATTGATTTGCTGATATGTATTGCGATGTTGTTCAAGGCCTTCATTACCCCGATATATATTTGTTTGCATTTTTATTTTCGAGTGATAATTGACGATGTATTCTGTAATGGGAGCAAAATTACTGGCGGTCAATTCTTTGGTCGACCTCGGTAGGGTCTTTCGCAAGGAGGCAGTCCAAAAATGTAAACATAGCACCTGACAGCTGACGTCCCGTGCTGTGAAATGCGCGCTGCCTTTCACAAATTTCTTTCCCGTTTCTCACGGCGCAAGCGCGTTCTGCAGGGTTTGAGCTAGTTTTAAATGGCCTTGGGCGCGTAGAATTCTCCAGATACGGAAGGTGTATTGTTCATTACAGATTTTGTGAAAGTGGCTGGACAGTTCGTTCGTCTACAATACTCCCCCAGTGGAAGCGACGCGCGTTATTAATGCGTATATTATCGGTAGACTTCAGAAAATGATTTTGAAACCCTTCATTCGTCGCTGATTTCTCCGTCTTTTGTGACTGACGCATTTCAGCCTAGAACGTAATTGTCGTGATCTAAGAGAACATTCACTTGTTTTTTTTTTCCATTTTTACACGTATAAGATGGTAAATACTTGCGAGGAATTATTTAATTGCATAACATATTCAATTCGGTTGTCATAAAACCTGAAGAGCAATAAATAAATAGCCTTACAATTAATGTACGGTATCCCTGTGAACATTTAAAGCTATTGTCAATTTGACAGACACCATGTTTTGTGGAAGATAATCGTATCTCAAGTTTCAGATTGTTTTGTAATCGGTAATGCACCTTTGAAGAAACTTGTAAAAGTTGCTTCTATATCCAGGCTCTACAGCGAAAGTAACTGTAGATCAATAGTAGATATGCTGTCCGAAATATTTATGGTTTAACTAACTGTTTTTATCATAGAAAATTAATCAAAACTCACCCTGGATGCAGTGACAGCATCTGTCCGTCAAGACAGCGTTGGACAATGATTTCTGACTTGCGCATTTAATATAAATCGTTTTATTGTAAGGGGAGTTTGTTGCTGTAGTAACATTGTGTATATATACTAGACTGATATATATACAGCCACTTGCTTGGTTTATTGTACTTGCAAGTTGAAAGTACCTCAGTGAAGATTTATTAGCTTATTTCTTGAAGTTAAAATTGAGTACACCTCCCATATTAAAGTGATCATTTATGTATTGGATCTGCATTCATATCGGAAACTTGAAGTAGTTTTGTTTGGACTACACCTTTTTTTAGGAATTCGTTTTTAGTATGCTTATGACTAGTAGCATCTGTTATTCCTCGGAACTCCAATCATTTGGTAACCATTTCTTTCCATCTCCACTCCTGACAGTCTCAAATTAACTGTACACAGATTAGTTTTATTATTGAACGTGGACATTTATAGGGTACACCGTAATTCATTTTTATTAATGGAAAGTGAAAATACTTCAGAACAGAAACCAATGATCATATCTCGTCATCATATGTTTATTCAGGCATTCATAATTGATTCCGGTTGAGCAATAGTTTACTTTCACATGCCACAATTTTTTATCTCATGATCATTTCAAGTTGCTGGGAAATTGGTAAGAGTTTGCTTGAAGGAACCCATCACATAAATAACTTACACGTTATTTTATGCTTCAGTAAAAGACTGAAATTCTCTATTTTGAGTTCAGCCAGATCCAGGAAAGCGTTGTTATTGTATGTTGAAGTGAAGAAAAATGACTGTCTTATTCACTTCGTTGTTATTTTTAATAACTTTCATGTTTGGGAACATTTGGTTTTTGTGAACAACGAGCCATTTTGCTCTGAACAAGTGATCCAAGGTAAGGGAACATTTATTCCAAAACTTACTTTGTGAATAGTCCGAATTTCAGTGGGACAGTGCATCTATTCATGCTATTATATCGGCTTTTCTTGAACTCGCAGAATGTTATGGAGGCTTTTGAACAACTGAAGATCTAGCAGCAATTTAGGTGCTTATTCTGTGCTTTGTTGTCGAATTAGTATTTAGATTGCAATTCACGATAATTTTTGTAACCCCGAAGCTTCGTGAAGTGCTAGAAAGGTATACCATCCTCGAATGTTGGTGCCAGGTGCGCAGATGACGATTTTGGGATCGAACGGGTCCATATTAAAAAAAATGTTTCCGCGGGTCGAAGGATAGATGATGTGTGCCTTTAATTACTGTACTTCGCAATTGTCGCTTCGCTGTCAACTTCGAAATGTGACCCATTCTGACTGCAGAAATCCATTGGCACAGCGGGCTATAGGTTGTAATGTTGGCCATACTGCGTACAATTCCCCTTCCATTCACTTCCCCTCCATACCCTCTCCTCCTTAACTTCCCCTTCTGCTTTCTCTCCCTTCCACCACTTCCACCAAGGAGTCTATATAATGTAATATCCGTGACTTCCACCTTGCACTCCGTGACGTAGTGTTCGAGCTTCCGTCTGCCACCAGCTTTTTCGAGAGCTGTATTTTGTGTGCGAATGGGATATTTAGATGATTAAATGGAATTTTATGGGATAACTAACCACAAGAATCCGGCACCTTTTTTTATCTCTGGGAATTTGTTCGACTGATTACGCATTCCGCTTGTGTTGGGGTCGGCTACCTTTACAAGATGCGTGCCTGAATAGCTAATTCCGAAGTGTTGGCGTGTCACAATTAGGGTTACCATATTTTGAAATCCCAAAATGCGAACACCCTCAACAGAATTGATCAACACGCTCTTAGTACTGCCAAATGAAACATTATTCGTTCAATTATATACTGTCAAATAGCTATATTCCACGGCACACCCCTCCCTCCTCCCCCCCCCCCCCCCCCCTCAGCCGCCATCACCCCAACCACCGCCGTCTATCGCCAGCTATAGCCCTAAATCAAAAGCACCCTAACAGATCGCTGACGGTATAATTCAATAATCGATATAAAAATATATATAACTATTTGGTGATACGAGATGTAAAGAAAAATCAAAAGAACTTACTTCCCAAAAATGAAATATACGGACATTAGCAGAAGTCGTAAAAATGTACGCGGACGCTACATCAGAAGTAGAAAATGCGGACATGTCCGCATAAATGAGGACGTATGGCAACCCTAGTCTCAATATTCTAGTAAATTTTCCACCATTTCGAAAGCAGTATTTTTTACAATTAGACAATCGGAAAGACAAGCAGAAAACCTTTGCGGGTCGAAGGATTCTAGCCACCGTGCCCAAGTCGTAATCTCATACGTACGTGTCGTATCCGGCAATATACGGATTCTCGGGCATGCTTAGAAGTGAACTACGTAGAGCGTGCTTTACATACACTTTTAGGCGGGATAACCTGATGCTATTTTCGATTGCCCCTCCTAGCACCTTGAACTACGGCGCTGAAAATATGTACAGTACACCCGCGGTTCGCTCGACTCGGGAATAGTGAGTGAATAATTCCGGAAGAAATCGACTGCAAGCTCCAAGGGTGTGGTACCCTAACCTCTTGCCCTTGAAACATGCTTTGTGTCACGATCTCTTCAGCAGCTGCAATACATCAAAAAATGTACCTGTGTTTTTTTCTTCAACCCACTGAAAATAGCTCTCACGGCCTTTAACGTTGTAGTAATTAACACGTAACAAAGGACAAATACAGCCATGCCCTTAGTGGTGTAAAATACACCCAGTCGGAACTCGAATCACGACCCTTGGGTTGGCAGACGGTGACGGTTCCATCGGAGACGCCATGCCTGTAGTATTCTCGATGTCCTCTCTGCTCGCGTAGTCGTTCAACTTTTGTCATGGCAGCTATCTTTAATTTTTGTGCTATGGGATCCAGACGCTTGATACACTCACCGCAGTGCATCGAAACCCTAGTGTGAATCGTCCAACATCAATTGAATGGTGCGGAGTTGACAGTGATTAGGCAAACATGCTTCACGATCGCCCAGGGCGAAACCAATGAACCCTCGAAGCTGTAGTCACCCACGAATTGCGTAAGGGGTGTTTGGCTAGCGCAGGCCTGCGCGCAGATTACCGAAGGCTGAGAGTGGGATGCGGCTCGAAATGTCGCCCAGCGGGTAAATGACCCTTTTCATTACACCTGAAGTTCGCGGCCGCTCAAGCCTTGGATCACGAGGTCGGTCGGACCAGGCGGAGGCATAAGGGGCTGAATTTTTTGTGACCACGTTTCGCATTTTTTTATTTTAGGTTATAATAGTGCCCATGAAACTGAACAATGTGAATCATTCCACGCAAATGTTTTACAGTTGATGCGTCGAGCTCCAACAATGAGGTTGTAGGCGGGCATAAACCATAGCCAAACCAGGGTGGTTAAAAGAATACACTGCAAATAGTAAATTTTATAATGTTCGTAATACTCCAATTTATTTTTATTCATACAACGTCATCAACCTCGCGGCGTAAATGACGTGCATACCTCTGGAATTATATGAAGCCGGAAACGATGAAAAAACTGAAGTTACAAATATATGACTTAAAGATGAATGGACTGAAAGTATTCGGTCTCGAGAATACTTCATTTTTATGAGATCCTGTAATTTTAATTAGGCTGCCGAATTGTGAAACCCATAAGCTATTGTCTATTCCTAAGACATTTAGGCTTTGTCCAACTTCAATGCAGCCAATGTTAGCAATGTGTGGTCGATTTGACGGCATATTCTTCTGAGCTGAGGAAATGGATCAGAGTCATCGCTTTAAATTCATCTACGTGGTTGGTTAATTTTTTTTTGTTATAGCGCTCTTTTCTATTTAATTTAATTTATGGTGTACAGGTATGGTATCTGTTACGTAGAACCCGTGCAATTTTGTTCGAGATGAAAATTTGTAACTGAGTGATAGGTATGGGAGGCTTTATTTTTACCAGGAGGGAGGTGAATGGAAATATTTTTGATTTTTTAAAATTATTTATCACTCCCAGGATCATTGTGGTTGCTGTAGTTAATAGCTTATTTCGGGTGTCACATTTGCCTGATGGTAGTAGTCGGGTTTGGCTATGGACTGGAGGGTCCCTGGTTCGAATTGGGGTCAATCTTATTTTGACGCACCCCATGACAACGTAAGAGGTAACGATTTTTTCCGGAACCCCTAAATTTGATGGTAAACAGCAGGTGCCTCAGAAAAAGGAGACTCTCCGTCGCCCTCATGATTAGATTTCGACACGCCTTAGGGATTATTAGTAGTGGGCTCTTATCAAATCATCTCCCTGGTTCATCGAACTGGTTGTGAATTTATTCGTCTTTAATCGCTATCTTTATTTTCACGATTGATGGCGTTGAGATTCAGGTGCGGTGTCTCTGACAACTCATACTTATTACACTTTCTTAGTATTCTTGGCGGTTAGTGTCCGAGAATTTGTGTTTAAAATACTGAAAAAAGTGTTTTCGCCGTATTTATTCAATGTCTGTGATCTACTTGTACTTGTTAATATGATTTCATATTTCGTCGGAATCGTGACTTAGGTGCTGGCCTGGCACGTGATTTTGAAAAAATTGGTTCGTGAAAACACGACCCCAG
The DNA here is from genome assembly GCA_963573305.1 of Pyrrhosoma nymphula. Lineage (NCBI taxonomy): Eukaryota > Metazoa > Arthropoda > Insecta > Odonata > Coenagrionidae > Pyrrhosoma > Pyrrhosoma nymphula. The sequence goes on from OY754332.1 coordinate 111,928,145, forward strand.
TTCCGAAATTGTCCGTTGGTCTTGTTTTAAGTAAAAATTCGGAAGAGGATAATTCCGATTTTTTCAGTTGGCACCGTAATAAATGATTCCGCCTAAATGTTCATGAGTGCGAGCGAGTGAGCGGGCAGAGACAGCGATAATGCCGATTCATTTCAAACTTAGTCTCGAGACATTTCACTCCCACCTCTCGAGACTGCTAAATGAGCTTTTCGATATAATCTTTTAAGAAAGCAAACTTCGGAGCTATGCTAAAGCAGCGAACTCAATGTCTTTCAGATGTCGGAATGTGTGTACCATACGTTCGGAGGAGACGCATCGAGCATCCTCTAATGCAGTGCGCCCGTTATGTACCTCGTCATGGTACTTGACCGATTTGATATTAACAAAAGAAATCCTCACGTCTTAATTAGGCTTCATGGTCTACGTTGAAGTTGCGTTATGGATTGAAATAAGAGGGAACTACAGTGTCTCCACGAGTTTCTTTGCAACGTGATTGGTCGATAATTTATTTTATTTCTCTACGATAATAAAGCTTCATGAATATGTATGCACATTTTGTACTGATACGTAATCTGTAAATCAGAAGAAGTGAGGCCGTTTGTGAATAAGCATAATATTCTAGATTATGAACATGGAATTGCGACACCCAGTGCGTGCGTCATTGCGTATTCCTTTTTCGATTTTTTCGTGTTCAACCTCCGTAAAAAGAATCCCTTCTCGTACGAGCTAAAATAGTAAAAATATCCGATGACGTCCGTCCATTTATCTGCCTTTGATTAAAGGAATTTCCGATCTATACCCCGATATTTTCAGCATTATAGTTGAAAATGTACTAAACGACAGTGTTTATCTTTACTACGGCAGTAGTTGAGTTCTGGTGGTAAATTAATCGGGAGCTATCAATCACTACGTTGTCATTTCCCTCGTACACGCTTGGATATTTTACGTATCCGTCAATACCCTTCATCGCTAAGTTTCGACGGTCGAGCCCAACGTTCCAAAACAGTATCTTCTGCGTGTTGTTGCAATGATGGTGACTTGTATTTACTAGCGCCTGTAAATATGAGATAGGGCGGGGGCGCCGTTAGCTCAGTGAATACCCTTCATCCTACAGCGTTGTCGGGCGAGGTATGTCCTCTGATAGTGGCCGCAGTCTCGTGGGTGCTGACAAGGTTTCCCCTCGTACAAAAAAAAACCCCAGCGGAGAAAAGATGACGGCGTCTAATTGCGTTTTACGGGGGGAATGAGTAATGCGTGGGCTAGACGCGGCGTAAGTATTCGAGGATTCTGCGGAAAGCAAGATCCGAACCTTGCTAAAAAGCGATAATATCTCAAGATATGTAGTCGGCTGTTGTATTTAGCGTTATCGGCGGCAAGGATAAGGATTTATGCAATAAGTAATAAATTGATTTCTAGCATGGATAACATTTTAAAGTCGTAAGTTTGACTGCATCCGTTTTAGCTGCAGGGGACAAGACATTTTCGTAATTTTTGAAAACTCCAAAGTAGATTTGAAACTTATTTCTTCTGAGAACTACTGCCATTGCGAACAAAGGTTTTTGTTCTTAATTTCCTATTCAGTAATTTTTCAGTATTGATTGTTCTAATCAGTGGCTGATAAACTGTGGAATTGGTAAAGAATCTATGGTAGTGACAAATATTCCATCTTAATGAAGCCTTGTAGGACCACTTAGGGTTGTTTTTTATTATGCTGCTCACTACTAATAGTGTACTAGTGCCCTAAATTGGTAGATTAAAATTTAAAATAAATGTTTCATTTTCAACAATTTATATATATTCAAGACCATGATCTCGGAAAAATACAACACTTGATATGTAGGGGTGTTATTTACTTTTAGCTATCGACTTGCATAAACAATTTTTCATATTCGTTCGGACAAAGTAAACAAAAAGAAAAATGATATTTTGCCACCTGTCCCACATACATGATAAAGCAATACTGTCATTTCAAAATCTAGAAAATAGTGTACAAAATTGTAGGAAAACCTCTTGTATGTTAGTGTATAAATTTTTGCAGTTGCATCTCAGTTTCTTACACAATATTTTAAATGGGCTAAGTAATTGTGCTTAACCCTTTTAGTGCTGCCTTCTGCCAGTGGCACTTGCGAGAAATGCATAGGGAAATTTAATAAAATGTACACGTTAGGAAAAAACCTTATCAAGTTATTGTTTTAGATATCCATAGGTGGTGATTTTAAATTTTATATAAATTGAATTAATTATTAATGATACTATTCTTTTACATCGCTTAAAGAATAAATTTAATTATTTCAGTGTTATAAAGTTGAACAATACACCCAGTCCTCGAATAGCGCTGTTTCGCTTTAATGCTGTCGAAAATTTAATACCATTTCATTCTTATTAATGCTCTCGCTCCGCATTAGCCCTCTCCTTAACTACCGCCGCATTTGAAACTTTCACTGTGATAGATGCACCCCTTACGGAAGGTATTAGAAACTGCAGTCACTAGATCCGTGTTGTACCATGTTTGACCACTTGCGAACATTTAAGAAAACAACAAATCTAATGAAAACATCTGTAAAGTGAGCAAAATTGAAAGTTAGTATTCCTGTTATACGTTCATTCGCGTTTTCGTTTTTATCACATGCATAACTAAACGACTTTATAGCCTTAAGTACCGCTACACCCTCCTAACCACAGTATATCTGATAGTTTTGCTAATTAAAAAATAACATTATTAATAATCCATTTTCTTCTCAAACATTAAGGTCATGAATGATAAGCCACAGTGAGATAAGAAAAAATGGAAAAACCTAACCCTTGACATGAAATTGGTTGTTTTGCTACGATTAGATACTGGGCAGCAACAACACGAAGTCTGCAGGATGCTGTCTCTGGCTGGTTCCACAGTAAGGACTATCATCAGAGATGCACAAAAAATTAAGGAATATGGAAAGGCTGCGACTCCCTTAACTTCTGTGAGGATAGGAACGAGGAACAGATCAACAACTATGGTGGAAATGGAGAAGTTATTAAGTATTTGGATGTAGGACTTAATTCAAAAACGTATGCCCGTGAGTTTGTAGATGAGCCAAGCAAAAGCAAAAAGTCTTCGCGAATTTGGTTAAAGATCACCCAGGAAGGTCTAGTAGTTCTAGTGTTGAGTTATTCACTGCAAGTCTAGGATGGTTTGAACGCTTTAGAGCACGATATAACTTGCACAACATATCTGTTCGTAGCGAATTGGCCAGTGCAGATGATAGTGCAGCAGCGGCTTATGTCCATGAAATTGCTGCTATTATAGAAATGAATGGATAGTCACCTCACCAAGTTTTTAAAGCCGATGAGACTGGGTTATTCTGGAAAAGAATGCCAGGACGTTTATTTCTAAGCAGAAGAAACTAATGCCTGGATTCAAAGTTCCGAAGGATCGGTTGACGTTATTGCTCGGTGGAAATGCTGCTGGAGACTTAAAGTTGAAGCAAATGATTGTGTACCATTCTGAAAATCTGAGGGCTTTGAAAGGCTATGACAAGAAAAATCTACCTGTCCTTTGGACATCTAATAAAAAAGCTTGGGTAACAATTCCCATGTATGAGCATTGGTTTACGTCTTACTTCTGTCCGGCAGTAAAAAAGTACTGTGTACAGACAAATTTAGATTTTAAAATGTTGTTGATACTAGATAATGCTCAAGGCCATCCAAGAACCCTTGGCGATTTAAGTCAGGAAGTCAATGTCGTTTTTTGCCACCGAACACAACTGCTATTCTACAGCCCATGCACGAAGGCATCATTTCAACGTTTACGGCATATTATCTAAGGGAAACGTTTGCTCAAGCTGTGAAGGCTACAGAGGGTGAGAATGGCATGGACTTAAAAAAATTCTGGAGAAGCTACAATATCCGCCATGCAATAGAAAACTTAGCTAAATCATGGGATGAAATCGGCCAAAAAACTATGAACGCGGTGTGGAAAAACCATTGGAGTGATTGTGTCCCCAATTTTCAAGGTTTTGACTTATCACACGAAGCCATTGATGAGACAGTTAACCTCATACAAAAAGTAGGTTTAGAAGAAATCAAGCAACGTGATATTCATGAGTAGATTGAAGCACAAAGGTAAGAACTCACAGATGAAGAACTGATGGAAATGCAACAATATGAGGAAATTAGTGATGATCATAATGACGCTGAAACAAATTCACAAGGTTTAACGTCATCTGGTATCACTGAAATATTAAAACACATCGATAGTGCTTGTGCTTTGATGGTAGAAAAAGACCCTGATGAGGAAAGAAGTTCGAAGGTTGCAAGAGGGATAAACTGTGCGGTGAATTGCTGAAGAGAACTTCTTCAAGAAAAAAATAAAACAAAAAACAGCTCACTTTGGATGCAATTTTTGCCAATCATTCAGGGGTCAACCTTTCTCAAACTAAAGAGGGTTCTCAGAAATCGGATGAGAATGATTAACACCTTAGCTTCAGAGTTTTGCTCATTATCTTGTGTTTTCATTGTTTTGCAGCATATTGTGATTACATTCATGTGATGTAGAGTATTTTCTTTCTTTGAGACAAATTGTTTGTTCAGTTTGGAATAGGTTATTTATGAACCGAAGTTTCTATCAAATCGAAGTGCGATTTCGATATGTACGATTTCTGTTCTGGGTTATTTTCGTATGCTTTCTAGTTGCCTTTCCTTTTTTTATTTCTCTCTCATATCAACCAATTTTATTATCCATTTAGAACTACAGATTATATTTATAATGTGCCACTTTTCTATTGATGACGCCTTGATTTTTAAGAAATGAAGCGCTCTAATGTGCGATGTTTTATTTTATCTCATGCAATACTAGAATTTCAAAAAAATTATGACAATGTGATTTATTATTGTTTTCATGTTGAATTTTAAATAAATTTTTCCATAAAATAGCTTAGCTACATCATTCTAATATATAGAGTAAGGAAAACGTGCTCTGTTATCTATATAATAGCACTCGTTCAGTTTCAATTATCCTTCAAAAAAATTTGGGAACGAATTATTTAAAATAGCTTTAGTCCTTATGGAGTTTTATGCTTCGAATAGCGCTGTTTCAATTAGCGCTCGAATTTCCTGGAACGAATTAAGAGCGCTAATCGAGGACAGGGTGTATTCTATTTACGAGCCAATACATTAGCCCGCCACACTTTTTGCCCGAGAAGCAAAAGCCGATATGTCAGCCTGTCGCACTTAGAGGGTTAATGCCTTTTATGAGTAAATTTTAATGTTTGAAAATGAGAAAATGGTGAGATAGGTTTTTGTTACTGGTAACAGTGCCATTATGTAGTTGTATCATTCATCATTCCGGTTAGGGCATGGCTCACATCACTAGGTAAAGTACTGAAACATTTTGGTTGTTAAGGTGTGTGTATTCTAAGGTGTTAATGATTTCTACTTAATTTTAAGGTTTTCTTCAACTGTTACATTCAGATATATTCAACTATGTCTGGGGAGATGTGGTGGAACATCATTCTGAACTTATGTAAAAACAATGTGGTAATGTCCACAGAATAGTGTATTTACTTTATGATGTATTTCAGCATCAAAGCGTCATCTTCGGGTACAATGTTAGTTTGGTCAAAAAAAATTGGCAAGGGCCTAGCCAAGTTGAAACACCGTTTCCCATCAGAACACCGAAGTTAAGCAACATTGTGCCTTGATAGGGGCTGGATGGGTGACCCTCCTCCATACCTCGACCAGGCATGGATGGAGAGGCGATACTCCCTCCAGACCACCGGGAGGCCGGAGGGAGATATGCCCAAATCGGGAAGGTTAGAGGGAGGACACCCTCTATACCTGTACTGAGGAGGTTGGAAGAGGCCACTCATCCATACCTCTACCGTGGTGCTCTTGTCCCCTGTCTTTAAGTGGCAGACAGGCACAGGCAGGCAGACAGGACGAGTCTTAAGTGTCCGGGCTCCTGTCGAAGGACCCCCGACCAACAATCAATTGGTCAAAATTACAGCCGTTATATATATTTTAGGAAAGTGGGTGGAGAGGGAGATTACCTAATTCCAAAAATCTCATTGTTTTAAAGTAAATAAACTATTCTGTGGACATTGCCAATTTGTTTTAACTTATAAAGGATTTAAGGTTTTCCCAGCGAATTATATAAGTGAAGGTTTCTCAGGTTTCACACCGGGTAAGATTATTTAAATGGATCAACGTTTTGTTGGTCGAATAAGCCATCGTCATCAGGATAATGAGTCGAACGAGGATGTTGGCAGTTGTATATAGCCGCAGATGCCCCATTGTTGTGGGAGCCGTTATGTGTTCTTTGAATTTCGTCAATTACTGGGTGCCAAGTCCTACTTAATTTGAAGCCGTTGTCTCTATTGATGTTATTTTGCTCCATCTGTATCAATATCGCTTCTTTCTTTATTCTTTCCCAATATTTGGACGCCCGGGAAAGTAGTATGGAATTTGGGAAATCGACACGATGTCCATGGTCAAGGCTATGGTCTGCTAATGCAGACTTTTCCGGTTGGAAAAGCCTAATACTTCTTTCATGCTCTTTGATTCTTTTCTCGATGGTCCTTCCTGTCTCGCCAATATACGCCCTACCACACTCGCATGGTATGCGGTATACCCCTCTTGTTTTTAGGCCGAGGTTGTCCATGGGTTCATAAAACTTTATTTAAAAAACTCAAAAATTTCCTAGTCACCTGTATGGAAAACCTCGGCCTGAAAACAGCAACTTCTTCAACTTAAGTAGGACTTGGTACCCAGTAATTGACGAAATTCAAAGAACGCGTAATGGCTTCCACAACAATGGGGTATCTGCGGTTATATATAACCGCCAGCATCCTCGTTCGACTCATTATTCTGATGACGATGGCTGAGTCAACCATCAAAACGTTGATCCATTTACATAATCTTACCCGGTGTGAAACCCGGGAAACCTTCACTTGTTTTCATGGTACATACATTCAGCTATTTTTGGCCAACTTATAAACCCCATAGCCAGCAAATTTGGCTGGTTACCATTATCTTGGACTCATTCTCTTCATATCTGAGAAACACCCTTCCACATGTGCTTTTACTTTCCTTAACCCAATTTTACCCTTGTTCTTTTTATTCCCTTTTCCATTTCTGCATTATCTAGTTGTAATTCTTCATTTTTTCTTCTCATTAGGGATCAGTTTTCTGTCTTTCACCTTGTGTCATCTGCATCTGCAGTACGGAAATCAATGTGCTTCCATGTTATTTTTGCCAGTGTGGTATGCTAACTTCCTTGTAGGCTTTGCTTTTGTAATATCTTGAATATGTTGTGATAAACTGCAGCATTTACTTAACAACATTGCATTAATTCTTTATAAATTTTGCTTTTTGTTGGCATAATGATATATTTTGTCAATTTTTTTGTGCTGTTAGAATTTTCCACACAGTCCTTACATCAATCTCTCTTTATTGAGTAATTTATAGTTATTGCTTTTGCAACTATTTTCCATGGCACATATGTATGTTGTCCTGCAGGTCAAACATTTATGTCCATGGATGATAAACATAAATGTTTGGCCTGCAGAACATCCTTTACTTATCCTCTTTACTGACTGGGTTTTAGTTATTGTTTAATGTGCTTGTTTGAATTTGAAAATTGATTCTACATTATTTTTATGGGTTGATTTTTTGTCAATTTCTGGGTCTTTTATGGAAGACTGTTGTACTCAGTATTTTCACCATTCGACTCTTATATGGTAGCATTGAAAGTTCTCCTACTTGCCCTTTCTTGCAATATGTTGTGTGATAATTCCTCAAGACTGTCTGTATCTGCTAATAAGGGTTGGGGGCAGAGAAAGTGAAAAGATACCATAATGTTTGCTGTGTTGACCATATTTAGGTCTGCATCCCATGCAGAAAAACAGAGTTTCTGCTCTTCACCTTCTATTTTCCGAAGTCCATTTTCCTGAATATTTAATTTCTTGAATGCTAAATGAACGAAAAAAATTATTCCAAATTTATTTTCCTTAACCAAAATTCCGTAATAGTTTTTTTTTCAAATGCATTCATCCCAATCCAGATTTCCCAAATGATTTCAAATATATCAGAAATAAGACTTCCCACTGCAGTCTATTTTTATCTCCTTGCATTTTGTATTTTATTAAGTTTTCTGTCTGTTACTTGGATTATGGTGTGTGAATCATTCACTAGCCACATGTCCAAGTGTAATTCTCCGTTCTTTGTGTGTCTGATTTTCTGTTTTTCCTTGCAGCGCCGTACGAAGGGGGCATATGGAAAGTTAGGGTCCACTTGCCGGAGCATTATCCCTTCAAGTCGCCCTCGATTGGCTTCATGAACAAGGTGTATCATCCCAACATAGATGAAGTATCTGGAACTGTATGTCTCGATGTCATCAATCAAGCATGGACAGCTTTGTATGGTGAGCCATTCCAAATTGTGGAGTGATTAAAGTATTTGTGTGTGTGTGATTACAAGCTCTTTCAAGTTGTGGTGTTACAGATGATGTGTTTAAGTGCGTTTTTGAATGGAACCTCACAGTAAGTACATTTTCTAGAATAATTTAATGCTCTAATGCTGATTTTATTTACCAATATTTGTGAGTCTAATTTGTGCTCTTGACTACAGCATTACAATAAAAACTGAAGCATTTGTTAGGCATAATTCTGAGTTAATTCTCTTATTGACTGACACTGTGCTCAATTACAATTGTAAGCCAAATGCTCTTTGATATATTTCACTTTTGTAGTGATAGATGATACTGCTTGAAGTAAATATATTGCAAATTCATATTGAAAATAATCTCTCCTGGATGCAAGTGGGTTGAGATATTTTTTTCCAATCATTTCAATTTGCACAAATGATGTGGTACACATGTGCACTGGCACAAAAATATACCAAATAAATGACAAGTTCCCATCTTCTGACTTAGAAGTCAACAGGGACATGATGCAAGAACACTGTAGAAAATGTCACTACAGTAACTTCAGCTGAGGACAACATAAATGCTTGTGTTTCTTGACGAAATGTAATCGTGAGTATAATTCCTGTTCTGACAGTCCCGAAAGTATTTTTTTACCATGAAATTAATGTTGGACATATGTCAGGTCCTGCTACCATAGCAGATATATGCTCTAAATTATTTTATGAACATTAAAATCTTGGGGAAGTCAAGGTAAACATATTCAAATAGCATCCTTTGTTTGGGAAACAGCATGAATAGAGGCTGTGCTTCAGTGTTAGTTTTAGAGGCCTTTGGGAAAGCTGATGTTTTAGCACCAGTGATGTGTTTGCTCTGATACCAATGCCTACTCACGTAATTCACATATACAACTCTCAGGTATGCAAGTGTTTGGGTACATTCCACATGGTCTGGGAAGGTCGATCGAAGTACCAATTCCTGAAAATTTCATGGATAGTACGGTCAGAAGTGAATTGTCTCTTACGGAACTTATTTGAGGATTCAGAGATAGGAAAATCACGTAGAAATAGGTTGAAATCATTGTCAGAATTGTTTGCATGGTCATGCTGGAATGTGGACAAAACTGTTGTCTACATAAGGAAAAAATACCATGGGAATCAGACCATGGAGAGATCATTACATCAATGGAGTAAAAACCTTTGTCCATTTTAAATAAAACAATGATGGTAAATTTCCACACAGTATATTATCAACCACAGTATATTAACAAACACCGACCAAGGTTTCGGCACGTAATGCCATTCTCAAGGTACATATTTCTCAAATACTCCACCTTATATACCCCGGGATGGAGGCCAGGGGGTGGGGGGGGTGGTGGGAGGTATTAAGTCACAGAGGGGGGGGAATACAAGAGGAAAAGGGAGGTTTAACACAGAAAAGCCGTTGGTGGTGAAGGTCAGGAGGCATGGTCATCATATTGTCGGACGGGAGGGAGAACAAGGTTTAACAAAGGCGATCGATCATTAAAAACAACATCATTACATAACTTAGCCGGGCTATGAGTGATTTCATATTGTTCAAAGAAATCCAGCTTAGCCCCTTTGTCAAAATGGTGTAAAACATCCGTGTCAAAATTACTGAAATGATTAAAATCACACAAGTGTTTAGCAAGACAGGATTTATCGTCACAATTAATAAAACTAGATCTATGCCCTTCACTCTGTCCTTAAATCTTCTGCCTGTTTGGCCAATATAACAAGTATCACAGTCATTACACTTTAATTTATAAACACCACTTCTGTCTACAGGGTCATACCGGTCTTTTGAGTTGAATAAAATTCTTCCTATTGTCACAGGGTTATAAAACGATACATTAGAACATTCATTAAGCACAGTTTTCTGCAATTTGTACGATAATTTTCCCACAAATGGAAGTTTTACCCAGCGATTTGGGAGGGAGCTATTACCAGGCAGTGGTGTAAGTAACTGTATAGCTTTTCTTTGGCTACAACGGTGTAGTAACCAGTATATACATTTTTCTTCAAACCCATTCCGACATGCCAAGGCCTTTATTGTGTTCAACTCCTTACTGAATTTTTCCACGGATAGAGGTATATTAACTAATCTGTGCATCATGGATCTAAAAGCAGCAAGTTTATGAGTGTGGTGGTGAAATGAGTCAAATGATATTAAAACATCCGTAAAAGTTGATTTTCTAAAAATGTTAAAATCATGACGTCCACTAGAAATCGAAATATTTAAATCTAAAAAGTTTACGGAATCACCACCGTATTCTAAAGTAAAATTTATATTATCATGTAACGAATTTAAAAAAGTTTTAAAAAGATCCAATTGACGTGTTGTCCCAGTCCATAAACATAAAATATCATCAACATACCTAAACCAGTAAAATACGTTCCTCAGAAGAGAGTGTTTAGAATTAAAAAGGTTATACTCCAAGTTATTCATAAATATTTCGGATAAAATAGGCGAAAGGGGGGAGCCTATGGCTAATCCGGACCTCTGTTGGTAGCAGTCATTGTTAAAAATAAAATAATTTTGTGCCAGGCACAAAGTCAGTAAGTTTTTAATATCTTTTTGAATTCCCTCGTCACAATTCAAATTTTTAAGTAGCTCGAGCGCTAATAATGAACTTTCGGACGCTGGAACAGAAGGGAATAAATTCGTCACGTCAAATGATACTAACTTTGCCGAAGAAGGTGGGGTTATCTTTGATAGTTTCTCCGCCAGTTCCACGGAGTTTTTAATGCTGATGTACCGCGGAGTTGTAATGCGGATTTAATGTTGATGCACAGATTAGTTAATATACCTCTATCCGTGGAAAAATTCAGTAAGGAGTTGAACACAATAAAGGCCTTGGCATGTCGGAATGGGTTTGAAGAAAAATGTATATACAGGTTACTACACCGTTGTAGCCAAAGAAAAGCTATACAGTTACTTACATCACTGCCTGGTAATAGCTCCCTCCCAAATCGCTGGGTAAAACTTCCATTTGTGGGAAAATTATCATACAAATTGCAGAAAACTGTGTTTAATGAATGTTCTAATGTATCGTTTTATAACCCTGTGACAATAGGAAGAATTTTATTCAACTCAAAAGACCGGTATGACCCTGTAGACAGAAGTGGTGTTTATAAATTAAAGTGTAATGACTGTGATATTTGTTATATTGGCAAAACAGGCAGAAGATTTAAGGACAGAGTGAAGGAGCATAGATCTAGTTTTATTAATTGTGACGATAAATCCTGTCTTGCTAAACACTTGTGTGATTTTAATCATTTTAGTAATTTTGACACGGAAGTTTTACACCATTTTGACAAAGGGGCTAAGCTGGATTTCTTTGAACAATATGAAATCGCTCATAGCCCGGCTAAGTTATGTAATGATGTTGTTTTTAATGATCGATTGCCTTTGTTAAACCTTGTTCTCCCTCCCGTCCGACAATATGATGACCATGCCTCCTGACCTTCACCACCAACGGCTTTTCTGTGTTAAACCACCCCCCTCCCTTTTCCTCTTGTATTCCCCCCCCTCTGTGACTTAATACCTCCCACCACCCCCCCCACCCCCTGGCCTCCATCCCGGGGTATATAAGGTGGAGTATTTGAGAAATATGTACCTTGAGAATGGCATTACGTGCCGAAACCTTGGTCGGTGTTTGTTAATATACTGTGGTTGATAATATACTGTGTGGAAATTTACCATCATTGTTTTATTTAAAATGGACATTTCGTATTTCCACAATGTCAAGCCTGATACGCTTCTATAAAAACCTTTGATTGAACATGGTAGAATTGTTGAGTAATCTGGGGTCATGAGCTGCAGTGTGTTTCTGATTTAAGTATTGTTGTTTGTAATGCAACAGTGCACTACTACTTGTCAGTCATGAACCTTTTTTCCAATATCTTGGTAAGGGGCTTGACGTTCAAGTAGTACGTAAGATGATTTATGCCATTTTTGACCCCCCCTCCCCCAATGTAAGACAATGTAAGATTTTACCAACCGCCCCTCCCTCTCAGTCTTACGTAAGACGTTAGATATTTGTATCTACTCTTTGTTAAATGCTCGGTTTCTGCCATTTCATCTTTCCATAGAAGCCATCGTACAGAGGCCTAATTCTCGTTCTTGTCACGGGACAAGGAATTCTGCATTCCCCGTAACCGAGATTGCGTTCGTCTCCCATTCTCGTTTTTTGCGTTCATCTCCCATTCTCGTTTTTTGCATTCGTGTTCGTGATAAGGTTCAGGCAACTTTGGCTCTGAAGCCATGGAAGTGACGTCAGCACTGCTAACGTCATCGATTTCAGCCAATACGAGAGGAGTGTACTTTCGAGTGGCAGCTGTTAGCAGACGAAAAGGAAAGAATAAGCCATGAATAAACGAATAAACATTTTCAAGTGCTTAAATGTCATAAGTTTGCTTGTAATACTTTTATTATTAATACAATTGTAACTTAATCGTATTCGATTATTCACTTACGGCGATTCAGTTCACTTATTCGTTTAGACAATACGATAGCATTAAATATAGTGCTCACGGGTACCCTTAGAAAAAAATACTATAGAACCATACATACTTAATAACTATAGCATATAGTTATTTGGAACAATAGTGTTTAAAAAAAGATATATAATTGGAAGCTTTCACGAGCGTGAGCACAAAATATATAAAAACTTCGTCACAAGGGTGACTAAAAGGAAAAAACATAAAAAGACACTCATACGGGTTTTGTAAATTTTTGGGTGGATCGCCGCCACCTTCATCAGTGAGAGGTAAAGGTAGATTCTTCCTTTACCTCTCGCTGAAGAAGGTGGCGGAGATCCACCAAAAAATTTACAAAACCCGTGTGTCTTTTTGTGTTTTTTCCTTTTAGTCGCCCTTGTGAAGAAGTTATATATTTCTATATATATCACTGAAGTCCTATAGATATGAAATATAATGACTATTGGGCTGTATGTAATCCTATTGATAATTTAAAAAATTGACTAAAACATTTTTCATTGAAGTAACGATGATTAGAACACCATTAATAAAACAAAAACGAATAAACCTTAGAAAGAAAAGAAAGTACCCTAGGAGAGAATCGACCTCAAAACCTTGGCAATGATAGCCATCCACCTAAGCTACTAGGCTAAAACGGCACCTTGAAGTGTACGAATTTCACAGGGTTTACATACCGCAACATTAATAGCTGGGGACAATGCTGAGGTATTAATACCTCTATGTTTTTATATTGTTGCCTCTCCCTTGGTAATGCCGATGTTTTTCTACAGTTTACCTTTTCATGATATTTCTTCCTCATGATCTTGATGACTAGGTATGCTAGAAGAAAATAAAATCAGTTCAAGAAAGGTCCTAACCTAAATTTGAAAGAAGAGTATCTAGACGATGGACACTGTCCAACACAAATAGATCCAATTACACAGGTACCTAACAACAAATACGTTAAATGCAAATTTTGGAGAGGAAAACATAGCAATATGAATAGCGAATTGAAGACAATGGCCTAATATGATATTGTCATATCCAAGAATTTCATTTCAGTTCCACTAATATAATTTGTTTGAATCCTAGGCAAAAAGAGACAGACGTTTACGCTAAAAGAGCTTAGTAAATAATGAGAGTATTAGTAAATTAATTTATTAAGCCTTGTTTGGCATGGGCATATTTCAAATACGAGATGAAATAAGGAAGATGTTTAGAGAGCATATTTAGTTCAGAATTAGCCTTTATTTAAAATATAAAAGCGCCAACAAAACAGAAACCACTAAATTTCACTCATGAATTTCTTAATTAATGATTGAAAAATGATGTCTATAGGACTTATTCGCACAGAGTCGTCTCAATCTTACTTTTTTCACTTCCTGTAAATTTCATTGAAACTAACTTAAAAGTACCATTTAAGGTTTCAATTAACAGCTGTTAACAAAGAAAGATCACTTGCTATTTCACATTACATTCACCATTAATTGCACGAACATTCACCAAAACATCCTCTACGGATCCTGTATTTTATCGAAACTTACTTAAAAGCTCTATGTAACTAGGTTTCACCAGTTTCACTTTCAGCTGTTTACAAAGAATGATCACTCTGTATTTCACATTAGAGCCGAATAATAGTAATTAAAGACACACTTTACAGCATATTAAAAGCTGGTATATATACTTCGTTTACCAACATATTTATCCACACATAGCCTAAGATGTAAAATAACATAAACAATAGGTCTACTTCATCAAAGCAGTTGCAATATACTATTTCATGAAATGTCATGCATATCCAATTGGTGGCGTATATGACACTTCACGAATATGAGTAATCTTGTTGTTGAAATTACTTCGATGCACACTGAAAACATTATTCCATGTTGATAATTAAAATAAACAACCACCATAAACCTTGCTCACAAAGATGGAATCTCATGAATAAACGAACTTAAGTTAATGAAAGCCTAGCATGATGATTATTTACGTCAATATTATTGCATTATTCCTCCTGAATAGTGTTAATTGGTATCTCAAGATTAAATATACAGACAGCAACTACTCTTTCACTGATATAACCCCTCGCCAGCACAAACAAACACGCATTTTTTGCTGGAACTTGATGTAGCTTAGTGATACACTGTTGCCATATTTATGTATAGTAACAAATAGTAACTAAATAAGTTATTCTAAGCTTCTTATTTCCTCCATTATAAAATTCCATCGACAGCCGTGATAACTTCTTCATCGCAAGGCACGTTCAATTTCGTGATAAGTCCTTAGAGAATACCGAGCACCACTGTGATTGGACAAGCCCTAACGCTATCACTATCCCTGTCACGAAGAGAATACCGCGTAACGCAACGCGTTTGATGTCGGTATCGCACTATACGAGAGAACCAGAATTTGGCCCCAGCTTTGAGCACTGGATATCATATAATTATGCAGTGTTGGAGTACCACATTCATTGAGCCTGGGGGTAATGTAGCTCAGTCAGGCGACAAATAGTGGCATTGGTGTAGTGGTGAGGTTATGGAAAATACGCCATTAATGAGCGGATGCTCCATGTCACTGCTAAATTTCATTCGGAAACGATACAACGTTTCCAGACAGACAAAAATCTTACTTAAATTGGTTCCAGACCCCCTGCCCCCCTAGATAAGACAATGTAAGATGATCCCAACCCCCCCACCCCCAAAAATGTCTTACGTAATACTTGAATGGCCCCTAACCATTGGTGATGATGATGACATGACTGTTGCAGTTTTCACTGTATCTAAAAACAACTACCGATTGTAATTTTTCCAGATCAAGAATTTCAAGTTACCTCACTAAGTATGCATACAACTCTTTTTGTTAAGTTAATTGTATCCATAATAAATGCAAAGGTTTATGTTGTGGATAGATTGAACTCAGTATCAGTGTCATTAATTCTTAATGAATGAAACATGTCAAATTACCAATCATGGATGTTAGAATTTTTCTCCAAGCTGGTAGGGGATTGAGAAGATAGGTCAAAAAAGGTAGTTAATCTCCCTGAGTAAATTTTGAATTTAATTATCATGAGTTTATGTAATTAATTATCCATTTAGTTAAGAGAATTCATAGTACTGTGTTACCTCTATTTTACTCTTCTGAGGAGGAACCACCTAGAGCAGGTGCAAAAACAAGTTTAGGGGAAATGAATACTACATATTATTAAAGATCATGCCATAGCTATAAATGTTTTCTCCCATTTATGGTGTGCTTGTCTAAACAAAAGCTAACCTGCTGTGGTTACTAGTCCCGAAGTATTGGTGGGCAACAACATGGTTGACAACTTGCCATGGTAGGGAGAATTTCTTTTGCTTTGACATCTAATGTTTAGAGGGGTAATAACCAAAGAAGCTTTCAAGTGCTGCTGCAGTGCAGGTTTAGATTAATTTTTTTCCTCAGTGTTTCTCTCATGACAGAAGAATGTACATGAGAAAGTAACCATCGGTGGGTCATCTGCTTCATAGTTTTTTTGCGAGTGTTTCATTTTTTTATCCCTCATGCACAGACCATCTGGGTTTTTCCAATGGAGAAGTCTAATAACTCTGAGAATCATAACATTCTACATATTATGAAAACAAAGATTTTATTTTTCTCTTAAAAGCCGATGGAAATTAATTATAGAATTACTTGAAACATTTATTCCAAATCAAAGATACTTTTCAAATGACCGCTTTCATGCTAAATCACCTTCCCCAAATGTAGCATCCCCTTCCACATCCATTTTCAAGCTGTAGTGCAGTGTATTCACTTCTTTCTCTGCAGAAGTCTAGTTCCCTTAAATAGGCCAAAGTTTCCACGAAAATTTGGAAGACTGGGTTGCAAGGTGGTCTGTGCATTGACTTTGTAAGCCAAAGTCCATGGTTTGCTTC
Organism: Pyrrhosoma nymphula; assembly: GCA_963573305.1. Taxonomy (NCBI): domain Eukaryota; kingdom Metazoa; phylum Arthropoda; class Insecta; order Odonata; family Coenagrionidae; genus Pyrrhosoma; species Pyrrhosoma nymphula. The sequence continues at coordinate 111,944,953 of OY754332.1, forward strand.
TAAGTCCAGGTGTATTTTTCTCACAGACTTTTTCTGTGGCAGTTACCTGATGTGACTTAGCCGTATAACTACTCATGAGTGGAATTCAAAATTGTTGCTTCATGGGTACAGAATATGCTTTAGCAGCACATGGCTATTTGACCTAAATTTCTCTTTTCTAATGACAGCTATAGTCTTTAAGAATATTGGTGTGTGTAGCCCAAATATCTAACCTCATCCTATGCAAAGTTTTCAGCAGACCTATTTGGTGTCCTTGGATGCTATCCTTTATATCATGCCATGCTCAAGCTTGCTAAGAAATTGTTCAGAAAATGTAAATTTGTACATCCAATACAGGGTTAAAAAAATTCACCTACATCCTTGAAGAAGAAAGAAGAACCTTTTCTCTGCCGAAAATTTTTAGAAAAATTCTGTTGTCTCCAAGGCCAATGTCACCATTATGCAAGGATTGAGCTTAGGTTGTGGAACTTTAGCCTGACAATGCATATCAAGTGGATATTATTAATTTGGCAGAATATTAACTAGTTACTTATTATCAGAGACAGGAAAAAGTCTTAAACGTAATAGTCATAGGTTTTTATCATGAAATAGCCCGTTTCTGCCAAAAAGTCATGAAATGCAACTTCGTGGATTGACACATTCAATGCGGGTCGCAAATTTAAGGGAGACACTGGAAACGGAACCCTTGTTTTAAAGTGTCTAAAGTTAAAGGACCACGTCTATTGACATGGTCCCGAAGATCGGCATAGACGGGACCATGTCAATAGATTGTCAAATCAAAAATGTGTTAAATGTCATAAAATAGTAGTAATCACTTCAGGCTTAAGTTTGTGGAACCTCTCCAGGTAGATGTATCGAAGGGTCCAGTGAGAAAGAAAATTTTCTCACAGAAATGAAGGGAACGCAGGAAAAAGAGGGAAATGGCATAGGATAGTGAAAGGAATGAGCATTTAGGAAATGTAAGAAAGAAAGGTGTGGGATACTTAGTTTTGGAGTAATGAAAGATTGAAAATGACGAAAATGGAGATATTTTCGTGACATTTTCATGCCATATTGCGATGTTTTTAGAAATGGCAGTAGAGAGATACGGACTAATTGCACATCTAATATATGGGCTTACCCCACCCCCCAACAAGCTTGTGGGCGTATGGAGTGAAACAGCTAGGGTGGGACGGTGCGCAGCCTAAAAATGGCCATTTTCAAATGCGAAAAAGGCATTTCTGGGTGTTGAGGAAAGGCAGAATGCAGTTTTGAGAAGACTGAAATTGACGTTTTTCAGTGGTAAAAAATGGGGAAAAGTGAGGAAATGGGCATAAGGAAGTTAATGGAAATGGTCATATATTTAAAAAAAATTCCCCGAGTGGGTTGGTGATTGGAGTATAATGTAGTTGTAGTGTCATAAATGCTGTAGCATATTTTTTTAAAGAAATAAATCCCCCAGAGTGGATTGGTGATTGGAAGGGATTTAGTTGTAGTGTCGTCAATGTTGTAGCAAATTTTTGTAAAGAAAAAAATCCCACAAGTGGGTTGGTGATTGGAGGGGGGTATAGTTGTAGTGTGGGGAAAGTTTTAGCATACAGGCGGTCCTCGACTTTCGTACACTCGACTTTCGTACAATTCGAACTTTTGTACGCTCCTAATTGATACCTTTTATTTGACTTTCGAACACTAAATTCAAACTTTCGGACATTTGTCGAACAGTATTTTTTAATTTCCCGCGAATTTTTGAATTTCCCGCAATGGTGCATGGCGCATCACGGCATTCAATTGTTACATCTGGCGTTCTCGCTCGCTAGTATACGCGACTATGGGCAGTGTTGAATTAGATCAAGGTATAACTTGTTTATTTACTGCATTCAATTAATATCGTAGGATTAGAATGAGTGGAAAACGTAAATATGATGTTCCTGAAAAGAAAGTTGGGAATTATTACACGTGCTGAACTGGGAGGATCTTTTGCTGCGATCGGACGATCATTGAACTTAAGTTGTTCAACTGTGTGTTCAATAGTATAGGGGAAAGATAAAATTTTAGACCATGTACGAAATGCTTGGAAGTGCATGCGAAATTCACGAAGTTTTTAATGGCCTGTACGTACGAAACGTCGTTCTATTTTCGTTTGTCTTTTGTCCTGTTTAGGAAATTGCGAAATTTTGTTGCTTCTTTAATTGTAATAAACTAAAAAAACATCGAGTTTAAGGGTCCGAAAATTAAATGTCATGATGCTTCTTGTTTTGTGTCTTTATAGTTATAGTGGACGTTATCAGTGAAATGTTAATTCCTGATTGGGAAAAATTAGAAATACGTATGTTTACACAGTACACAACGGTATTCTTTTCGAACCGTTTATCAAGACTACGTAGTTTTAAAAGTAATTACGTATTGTTTGAATAATAATTAATGTATTTTTAAACTTTTGTATTAAAAATAACATTTCCTTACAATTGATATGAGGTTTTACTATGCATATTTAACTCTCCGGGAACGTAACCCCTAATTAGTATGGGACTCTATTGTTAGACTTTTGTACATTCGACTTTCGTACACGTTTTCGGGAACGCATTGTGTACAAAAGTCGAGGACTGCCTGTATTTTTTTAAAGAAAAAACCCCCGAGTGGGTTGGTGATTGGAGGGGGGTGTAGTTGTAGTGTGGTGAAAGTTGTTGTGTATTTTTTTAAAGAAAAAAATCCCCCGAGTGGGTTGGTGATTGGAGGGGGGTGTGGGAGCGTTAATGTTGTAGCTGAAATGGTAGGGGAAGAGGTTATGTAAAACGTGTCGTGGGGGTATAGTTTAAGTTGAAGGTGGGAAAATTCATGGGTGAGGTGTTTAATGCGAAGAGGATTAACTGCTCGACCACTGCACCATCTCAGGGAAATAGGAGGAAAAGGTCAGATTTTCGAATATTGCGTCGAGAAAGAAATGCATTTGCATAGACAGGTTTAAGCGAATGGTATTGGAAAGGAAAAGAGTTAATGAAGAAAATGAAAGGTTAGTATAAATGCGCATATGTAGTATAGCAAAATGTGTGAAGTAGGTAGGTGGTTGAAGGTGAGCGGAAAGCAGGTGAATAGGAGGAATTCGCAGACTGGATGCTTCGATTCAAATACCCCTCTCCACATCAGAAAATAAAAATTACACTTTGTAATGGTCCATTAAATTAATTTATTTCTAACGACCCGAGTTTCATCAGTAGTGACATCTTCAGGAACAATGATCATTTTTACATCAGTATATATATTCAGAAATCCTGGTGCTTAGGGTTAAGAGGGGAAGCGAGGGGGATACTTACTTTTGAAACACTTACTTTATTGTAACTATGCGGGTCATAATATTTGTTTTAATTTTACAGTAAAATAAATGTCATACTTTTAGCTAAAGCGTCACGAAATGACCGAATTTAAAAAAATAGACATCATGAAACAGGAAAATAAAAGTCATGAAAGTCGTAGAATAAAGGTCATGAAATGGAAAAATAAAAGTCATAAACTCTCTGCTTATTATTGTTATGGTCACACCAAAGTGCTGAGCAAAATACTTCTCAGGATATCTTTTCCAGTAAAATGCTTAAAAGGTAGAATATTTTTCATCCACTACGTAATATTTGTGGCAAAAGTATTTTTAATGAGTTAATCAAACTTTGTGGCATTGACAGTTTTCTACCATTTAATTTAATGTTTTGCTCATGTAATATGTGGAGTAAATTGACATTTTTAATCAGTTCATGCTGAATTTGAAGCCCATTCCCTACATCCATTAGGTTGGAAAATTATAATATTTATCTGGATAATGGGGGATTATCATTCAAATGCTTTTTCGGTATTATTGTTGAAATCAAATTTGCAAAGGTTTTCATATAGATTTACGGAGTTACTTCAAAACATTAAGGCCTAATAACCGAATAACTAATCGTAGAATGCTCCTTTTTTTCTGTTTCCGCAAAACGACTTCTGATATAATTTCATCCATCGATCTAAAGCCCATGGTTCAATTTCTGGGGAAGAAATTTTTTTCTAAAACTTTATATTGTTGTATTTCCAGCAGAAGTGAACATCTTCACAAAATCTTTTTTTAAGGCATCCCTTAGAATGGATTGGGAAGAAGTGATGAGTGGAAATATCGTGACCCCTCACTTCATGACGCTTATGTCAAAAGAATACAAATTTAAAATTAATGAATTTAAAAAAAATTACTTTAGTCAACGTATCCTTAGATCTAATAACCACAGCAAAGCTGCATGGCATGCAATCAAGCAACAAACAAGTAACGTCGTGAAAAAAAGTATTCCTTCACTCATCAATTTCAAAAATATTACAGTATCGGAGCCGCTGGAAATTGCCAATCGCTTCAATAAACAGTTTTGCCAATCAGTGAACTCCACTGCATCTCCAACTTTCACTTCGATAAGTTATCCTAGCTCTATATTTCTTGCTCCCTCAGATCCTATTGAAGTTGAGAATGTCATTCGTACGTTTGACAATAAGTGGTCTGTGGGTTTGGATGGAATACCTATGCCAATTGTCAAACTCGCTGCAAAAATTATATCTCAGTCTCTCAGTGATATCTTCAATCTTTCCCTCTCGAATGGACACTTTCCTACAGCTCTCAAAACATCTTTAATATTGCCAATCCACAAAAAAGGGTCTCATAGTGATTCTGAAAATTACAGACCCATTGCCATTCTTTCTGTGTTTTCCAAGGTCTTTGAAAAGCTATTTTATAGCCGTATTTTTAACTACTTAAACAGGTTTAACCTCATACACCCTTCCCAACATGGATTCATAAAAGGAAAGTCAACCATAACTGCTGCCTTTCATCTTGTAAATAAGATAATTTGGGGACTTTCTAATAAAAAAGAGACCATTGGAATTTTTTTTGACTTATCAAAAGCATTTGATACCATAGACCACAACATACTTCATTCTAAACTCATTAAAATTGGGATCAATGGCAATGCCTTATCTTGGATCAAGTCTTATCTTTCAAATCGCAAACAAATGGTGCAAGTAGACCTCAAGCACAAATCAAATGTTTGTACTTTTAGATCCGATGTAGTTTTAACCAATTGTGGCGTACCACAAGGCTCCATATTAGGACCCCTATTATTCATTATTTTCATTAATGATCTCCATGATAACCTACTTAACAGTGAAGTTATCTTATATGCGGATGATACATCCACACTGAACATAGGTGACAATTTTCTAGATGCTAGCAGTGCTGCCAGTCATACCTTAACGAATATGTCCAAATGGTGTACGTCAAATAACCTGCTTCTAAATGAAAACAAGACATGTTTTCTTCATTTCCATAATAAAATAAATCCTCCAACTCTAAGCCCTCTTCTCAGAACAGACTCTAATACATCAATACTACACTGTGACACTACCAAATTTCTTGGATTATATCTTAACGTGAATCTTGATTGGCAACCACATATCACTGGAATAATCAAAAAAATTACTACTGGGATCTACATGATTAGGAAACTTGCTCCAACTACCTCCACACAGACTCTGAGTCTTATCTACTATGCCAAAATTCATTCCTATTTAGCCTACGGAATTGTCTTCTGGGGAAATGCTAGTGCAGCTACCAAGGCATTTTCTATGCAAAAGAGGGCTGTTAAATCAATGTTACGGGTTTCAATAAGGACACCAGGAAGACCACTATTCAGGAAACTCATGATACTCACTCTGCCATGTATTTATATCCTGAACTGTTCCATGTTTGTCAGAAGCAATCGACACCTTTTTATGCCCAATTCTGCTATACATGGGCATGTGACACGTGGTAGAGAAAACGTTCATTTGGCTAATCAGCCACTAAACATAAGCAGGAAAGGTCCTCATCATTCAGCCTCAATGATTTACAATAAGATTCCTACTTCAATTAAATGTTTAGCAAGCCAAAACGTCTTTAAATATAAATTAAAAGAACTGCTTATTTATAAATGCTACTACAGTGTAGATGAATTTTTGAGTGATCAATTTTTGTAGTGTGTACATTACTGCTCGTTTCTTCTTTTGTATGTATTTTTATATGTAATTTTTTTTGTATGTAATTTTTTGTATGACTAAGTCCTATGTTGTACTTGTATAACCGACAGGACATTAAAGATTATTATTATTATTAAGATTATTATATTATTATTATTATATTATATATTATATTATGATGAAATGACGTCACGGCCATTTTGAGAAGGTTGCCCGTCCATTGAACTTTAGACTCCTATATCTCTGGCAATTCTTGGAATCTTTAAGAGATGATTTGCAAATGATCATTTGTCATGGTCCCCCGCACGATAAAGTAAAAAGCAAAAATTGTGATATACCCCCTTTTTAATAATAAAAAGCAATTGGATATTATTCCACACTATTTTAAAGAACACGACCCGGATTTAAGCATCTCATGCCATCATCAGGAGATGCTGAAACCTGTGTTGTGTTCTTTAAAATAAAGTGTGGAATAATAACCTAGTGCTTTTTATTATTAAAATGCCCAGAGTTCCACAGAGTTACGTCAGAAGCTGTCTTATATACCCCCATTTCTTTGCATTGATGTTAGTTTATCTGAGTTCATGTGGACCGAGGACACTCGGATAAGTTCAAACTCGGATGGATCCTTAGGTATTTAATGATAAATTAATATTGATAACAATATCATGCAATTGCATTTTGACCCAAAGACATTGCTAGGATGTGTGGCAGGGAATGCTCACACTCAAGGCATGTACACTGTCCCTCTCCAAAGTGTGGAAGTACTGCAAACCAGTATTGAAGCTCTTTGACCTGGACACACATTCAATCCTTAGGTATCCAAGTATTAATCAAGTATCATATACCAGCTTCAGTAATCTTAAAAATCTCTCTGTTGCAAAGCAAATTAATCTTATCCCTCTGCAAACTATTTTTAAAAATTGAAATAAAGGTGAAAATGTTAATGTGGCATCAGAGAAGTTTAAATACTTCTCAAAATTGGTATATAGTAAGTCACTTAGGAGTTATTATTTTGAATTGTAGCTAAAACCTCATTAGGTGTATTCAAATTCTTAGCTTCAGTTATTATTGTTTTCAAAAACCTTTGTGGCTGGCCCTTTTGTCCGTGCTTGGAGTGGTTCGAGCAGGTTCACAGCAAGGAGGTGGGACCACCGGCACCAGGGAGGTGAGGTGGGGAGAGAGAGAAAACTGTGACTCGACGTTGCCAATGTAAACTACTTCGGATTTAAATGGAGATGAAAGGCTGCCTCTCGTAGGCATTCTTTGTGACATTCCACATGGGGTTAACCACGTGACCCATTAGGAAGGGCAGGAGAGTTACTCGGCCAACACAGATGTCTAAGTCTCAGAAGTTGTCTCTTTGGTTGTTTACTGATACCTGTCATCATTATACTAACAAATCATCCTCCCTGGTTTTAACATTAGAAACCCTTCTTAAATACGGACCCTGCTTTTTAGTACTCCCTCTAATTGGTTGTGTTTGAATTCCCACCCATGTGAACAATAGAGGCATTATTGATTTTACTATGAAATTCACCTTGCATAAGTACCTGGAGCAATTACAGATGTGAAACATGAATTCCATGTCTACTAAAATGGGTATAGGAATTATACTAAATTTTATTTCAAAAGAAGGAAATTAAAATACTTTGCTTTTCTACAAATTTACTTTAATCGTCGACTAGTTTCGATACACTGTATCATCTTCAAAGACTAGTGGTACAAAAAACATAGGTGCTTAGTTATATACTGAATGGGTTGGGAGGGGGTGGGGAAGGGTATGGATGCGGTTGGTAGGAACCTGTCGAAATTAGTGTATAGGCGGGGTGGGGAAGTGAGGGAAAGGAAAGTAGAGGGGGGGTGGGGGGGGTTAGGAGTGGAGCGTGGGTTGACGTCATAGGGAAGGGGAACTTGGGTTGGGAGGGGGTGGGGAAGGGGACTTCATCCCAATATTATTGCAACAGCATAAAAGCTGTTTTTTTCTAAGTCAGTAAATCTGAGATTCATATCATTAATTATAACATTTTTCATCCCTTGCAATCCGGATCCTACATTACCTGGTTATTCCATAAATTTTAAATATATGTACTATTTATGAAAGGAATCACTTTTGATATTGTGGTGTTAGAGTATCCAACAGTAGCCTGATGAAAAGGCTTTTAAATATGTTGAACATTTTGCAAGTAAGTCCATTCAGCACTGCTAAGTTCGGCTGGTAAATTAATCTCCCCAGTAACCATAAATAGAGCTGGTTTCTGTCCCAGAAGACTAGTATCAATTCTTGCGTATCAAAGTCGAAAACAAATTCATGTAGTTCCTTCAATTGTTACTAATAATTACAAATGTTTTAGCTGAGATCTGCATCAATTGGAAAATTAAAATCGCTGCCTTGATTACTGGAACCGCTTAGTAGAGTATCGAAGGCATAAGATTTAGGATTTTCATCTTCCGATTTATCTTCTTGCGCTAATTTTCGGGGTTTCGCTGCTTCACGTGCAGATAATGGATGTTTCTTTATGTGCTTCTACAATGCACCAGTGGTTTTGGAAACAGAACTGCGGGATATAGCGAAGCTACAAATATCGCGAATTTATCATCGGAATTTTTGTTACCGAGAAGCATTACCATATATCGCTGTGTTGCGACATTTTACAGTATAATTGTCACCTTCGCGACTTCCCTATCGACGCTGTCGACTCTTCTGTCTGTTCTTCACTATCGAATTACTGCTGTCCGTTTCAGTGCTTTTCATTTGAGTACGGCGATAGCCGGTTATCGAACGCAGGTGCCGTCGATTGCAGACTCACCCCGGAGCAGAGAACCACCGGTAGACGGCGATTCTGCTGAATCGAAAGTACCGGGGCGTGGCGATCGCCGTCTATCACCGGCTATAGCCGCAAAACGGAAGCGCCCTTCATATCGTACACTCTAACCACAGATTCGCGACCACGATGGTGCATCAACGTTATTGAGTTGTGATCGCGGTATATAGTACAATCACGAATATAGAGGTACATATATAGCTGTGAGTGCTTTATCGTCTACTAATTTTTGTTGTATCATACAATTTTACAACGGAATGCTGCAGGGAAAATCTGTAAAGTCATAGGCGTCATAAGGGTCTTAGCTATTACGGGGAAGTTAACACGGCTACGGAGTTTTAGCAATCACAAGCGATTAAAAAATAATAAACTCAGGCGAGTGACCAATCGGGCAAAAGAAAACTGGTGGAAGGGACAATGTGAGGAAATGGAAAAGATGCAGGAGGTGGGGGAAGTGGGCGCTTTGTACGCCAAGGTGAAAATGTTATCGGGTGGTAAGAGAGGTCAAACGATACCAAAGGTTAAGGAAAAAACAGGGAAGATATTAATCGAACAGGAAGATATCCAAGAAAGATGGAGAGAATACGTAGAGGAGCTATATGGCAGCGAGAATAGACCCCTTAGCCTAGATCTAGAGGATGAAGGAACAATAGATAAGGATAGCCTCGGACCAGAGTTACTTGAGAGTGAAATAGAGAGGGCATTAAGAGAGATGAAGAGTTGAAAAGCCGTGGGAACCGATAACCTACCTTCGGAGCTACTGAAGAGTCTAGGTAGTAAGGGGAGAAAATCGTTTTTCGAACTTATTCGCATGATCTACGAGGAAGGAGTATGGCCAGAAGATTTCGTGAAAACAGTATTAATACCTATCCCGAAGAAGAAGAAAGCGTCAGAATGCGAGGAGTATAGAACAATCAGTTTAATTTCGCACGCAGCAAAAGTGTTGCTTAGAATACTAAATAGAAGGCTGGAGAGCAGAGCAAAGTGCTATTTAGGCGATGACCAATTTGGGTTTAGGAAGGGGAGGGGAACCAGAGATGCGATTGCGGTAATGAGGACACTTATAGATAGAAACATAGAGCATAATCAGGATGTTTTCGCTTGTTTTGTAGATTTCGAAAAGGCGTTTGACAGAGTAAACTGGGAGAAACTAATGCAGATACTGGGGAAAATAGGAATAGATTGGCGTGATAGGAGACTCATCCGAAACTTATATATGGGGCAGAGGGCTCAGGTAAGGGTAGCGGACGGTGAATCAGGTTGGGCAGTTATAGGTCGCGGGGTACGGCAAGGGTGCCCGTTGTCGCCTTTACTTTTTAACATCTATGCAGAGGAAATGGTAAGAGAGGCATGGGATGAGCTAGATGTGGGAATGAAAGTAGGAGGCCAGTGGATAAAGTCGGTTAGATTCGCAGACGACCAGGCGTTGGTCAGTCGGTCATCGAAAGGACTGCAAAGTTTAGTAGATGCACTGGAAAAGCAGTGTGAGAAATACGGAATGAAGATAAATAATAGGAAAACAAAAGTAATGAGATTCTGTAGGACAAAGAAAGCGAAGCTGGTGATAAGAGTAGGAAATCACAAACTGGAGCAAGTAGAACAATTTAATTACTTGGGTAGTACGCTAGAAGAAACAGGACATAGTAGCAAAGACATTAGGAGGAGAATAGCGCTAGCGAAGGGAGCGTTCAATAATAGAAGGGAGCTGATGACAGGGACCTTAAGTAAGGATGTGAAAAAGAGGCTAGTGAAGAGCTTGATATGGAGTGTGGCGTTGTATGGGGCAGAAACGTGGACCTTGAGAAAGGAAGACGAAAATAGGCTGAAGGCTTTTGAGATGTGGGTGTGGAGGAGGATGGAGAAGGTGCGTTGGACGGAAAGGAAGACAAATGAGGAAGTGCTTGACATGGTGGGCGAGGAGAGGAAACTTATAGATGAGATTCGGGGAAGACAGGGTAGGTGGCTTGAAGGGGTAATGAGGGACGGTGGTTTGCTTAAGGCCGTGATAGAGGGTAGGATGTAGGGTAAGCGGGGAAGGGGAAGGAAGAGAATCGGTTTTATGGACGGGATGAAGAAAGGTAGGACTTATGCTGAGATGAAGAAAGAAATGCTAGAGGTAGCAAGGGTACGGCACGTGTAAGAGTTCGCTGGATATTCTCTGACTTTCATCACAACCTACCTCTAACCGGTAGATTACTGTAATGAATGAATGAAGCGATTCTGTAAGCCCCCGTATAAGGTTTATGCCGGAGGAGTCATTACGCTATGCGAGCCGTTCGTGCACGAGATGAACCAATGAAGAACGCCGACACATCATCTTCCAATCATCGTTTTGTGACGTAGCAATATTTAAAATACAATTGACGAACGAGATTATAAAGCGTACGACTTCTCGCCTTAACCAGAAACATATGTAATCAATATTATCATCACAATTATGTTTTTCAACACCTAATCTCGTTCTATACATGCGCCTGTAAAGTATCAACCTTAAGATGAGTTGGTAAACTTAAATAATCGTAGTACAATTTAAATAATATAAGGATTTATAAGAATATGAATTCATCTTTTGAACACTTGCTTTTCTGAGCGCCTTAATCTTCTGCTCTTTTTCATCCGAGTTGCAGCCCATATTAAATTTTAGCGAATTGATAATTCGTCTGCCATAATCGGGAGCAAAAACAAACATTATATATACATTGTTTTCAGACTGTGGTACCTCATTGTCCATACGAAATGAAGGAAACTTTGATTATTCCACAAAAATTTTCATATCACCTGACGACTAAGGTTTCGACTTATGTCATTTTCAAGGAAATTTGGGTCAACAAGCGGAATAAAAATTATAAATAATAATATGTAAATAAAAAATAAAGGCCTTGATAATGACTTCTCAAATCGAAACCTAGTTCGGCATGTGAAAGAATTAATTCTATTCTTAACTACACAACAATTCCCTAATTTCATATTATTATCAATCATGTATCATTAGCGATATTTGATTAAAGGGTCCCAAATATTATTAAATATCCTCCCTTTGAAAAATGAAGGCGATGTCTAACTATTAACGATAGGTCGTATTTAAATATATATAGGTTATAAATGTTGAATGCTGACAGTGAAATATATGTGGATACCTAATGGTGATCCCCCAATGCTTGTCATTTTCAAGGCATTGACTTCATAAGTTGAAACATTGGTTGACAAGCGAAATTAGAAATAATAATATGTAAAATAAAAATTAAGGCCTTGAAAATATCTTCGTAGGACGAAGTCTTGGACAGGCGGTGAAACAGAAAGTATTATTGTAGGCAAGACAAAATTTCCTTCATTTCATATTAATAGCGATATACGAGAATAGTGCAACCTACCCTTCATAAAATCTATCCTCTCTTTAACTACGCTTGGCAACGTCTAATCACTTTTAACCATATCGGTCGTATATAAATATTTATTCTTAAATATTGTGTGAAGACGGTGAAATCGTGATTCCTCCACGCTTTCCGTGATTAACTGTTTTCCCATGATTCTTACCAGGATTTTGACTAACCTGCGTTCCAATTACAAAAAAAACACGATGGTAAACACTATTCCCTGATCTTACTAGGGTAACTCAATGCTAGTAGGCATATCTACTATGGTAGGCGTTTCCATTACTAGCTTTGCGCGGGTAGGGAGTTCCCGTAGTAGAAATGTCTGTAGTGGAAACGGGGCCTCAACGGCATGCTGAGATATCTTCTCAATTCAGGCTCAGATATATAAGCTCAACAGGGAAAGGAGTTCCTTAAGTAACTCAAACCCAAGGCATCTAAATGGTATTTACAAATGAAATAACTGCTGGATGAGTGATATTCTGATTGCGTAGATCATACCCATTAGATTGGCGAAACCATTTCTACGAAGAAGACTAATTTTTCACTAGGTATATCTATGAAAGCATTAAATAAATTAAATACGAGGATTTCTATAAGTATACATGCTGAGAATGTCATTAATCAACCTCGATTTATGAAAATATGTTAGAAGTAAATAAGCATTACTCACTTGACCCGCATATACCGCCAAAACACTAACAACAAAACACTAACGGAAAGCTCTTGAAAGCTTAGCTGCGCGGGCGGGCTCTGTGATTTCAGACGCCGCAAGCGCCGACCGCCGAAAAATAACGGTCGACACGGAAGCTTCGGTTTAAATCATTCCGTGAACGAACAACTGCCAAATGAGTCGTGGGCGCCATCTTGTCGAAAATTTGATGACTTATATTTCGTCGTCATATTTCAGAAAATCTGAAATATGATGACGAAATTTCAGATTGTCGTCACTCCCGGATAACCCCCGTTTCTCAAAGCTACAAGTCTGATATCACAAGTGTGACTTAAAAGTGTTTCGTAAACGGAAGACTTATCAATTCTCAAAGATTTTACAATTGAATATGGCGGACGTCTGGTCCATATTTAGCTATTATTTAAAGCTTTCAATATATTTCGCGAGTTTCTCCAGCCATCTTCTATAACCGAGAGTTAGTGTTTTGTTGCTCGGTGTCCATAATTGCGTGAATACCAAATAAACGGAATTTTTGATTCACAGTTTACCGTAAAATATCCCGAGCGAGGACGAATCATCTGCAAAACTTGAACTTAATTGAACTTGAACTGAGGAAAAGTCGTTTATTTCATCGCATGAAGGGAAAGATGTACTTGAAACGAAGGTTATTCACAATTATTGCATGTCAAGACATCATCTTGTGCAGTGTTTATCTTTCATAGATACGAATGAATAGCGAAATAGCGTTTTGTCAGACAAGCGAACACTACGTTGTCAGCCATTTTGAATGTTGATTATTAATACTAAAAGGGAACACCACATCGTAAATGAAGTACGTTAGTCTAGTGGTAGCGTGTGTGATTATAGATGCTGAAGAATGCGAGGTCGATCCCCACAGTGCGTAGGTTTTTTTCTCTTTCATTTTGATGGGCTAAGGAGAGATTTTACCACCGATTTAAGTAACTTCGTACAAGGACTTAAGCACAATTTTATTCATTTCACTTGTCCCAGTGCTGTACTCCAGTTTGGATAACTGGACGGCAGATAACTTCACTTAAAAGGTGATGAATCCGTATTCCAGTTTGCAGTGCCGTCCCTAGGGTAGTGCGACAGGTGCCGCTGCACTGGGCCCCGCCCCACATAGGCGCGGGGCCTATGTGGGCCCCGTCCGGGCTTGCCTCTTTCAGACGGCGCGGGGAAACCCGCCTATTATCCCAAATTACCTACTACTTAGTACACATGTAAATTTCTTGAAATAATTAGCCAGCTTGTGGGGTAATTTATCTCTTTCCATGAAATATGCTTAAAAGATGCTACTATATCAATAAGGGAATGCAAAGTTAAGGGGGCCCCCGAATTTTGTTTGCACAGGGCCCCTCAATCCCTAGGGACGGCCCTGCCTGTTTGGATAACTGGACGGCGGATAGCTTCACTTAAAATGTGATGGATCGCTTATTTTATAGTCTGTCAATCCTGAATAAACTCTTCCATCTAACACACAATAACACCAGTGACAGGAAAAGTAGGTTTATTGTCAAATGGTAATAAATAATACTAGTAAACTTGTGTGTAACTTTAGCATATTCAGGCATTCCCACCTCCCCAAAATGATTTATTGTTTATCAAGTGAGATAATTTATAAATTGCACGATTAAAAGCAACATACCTATTATGTCTCCTGTCGGAAATGTATCTTTCATCTCCGTAGTTTATTCACAAAGGCTCCGTGGGGGTTATCTTGGCTCATTACGTTTTAGTCTAAAAGGCTTTTCTTTTAACTTTAAATTATAAACAAACAATGTGTTTTAAAGTAAACTGAGCAAGTTATGTCAAAATTTGGTAAAAACCATATCTGCTGATACCTTATTCGTCACGTTCGTCGCCATCGCCTTCGTATCAGTTGAGAAAAGGAGATCGCTAGTCAATTTTCATTTGTTTTCCCAGTTATTCTTTTCGATTTTAAATGTGATTTACTCACCTCGGGGGACTAGTAGAAATTTCCTTACAAGTTACAAGGACTTGTAAATTACAAGTCTGTTTGAGAAACAGAATGTGTCGTAACCATGAAAACACTTGTGAGTAAACACTTATAACTTGTGAAATGGACTTGTAATTAGTAAACTTGTACGTTTGAGAAACAGAATTTCACATGTTACAAGTGAATAGACTTGTAACTTGTAGACTTGTGGCTTTGAGAAACAGGCCCCAGGTCTTCCGATTCAGCCGAGTTGTTCGTTTTCACCTCTTATCTCGCTCTCCCCTGCAGACACCGGATACTTTTTTCGGGGTACCCTTCTCAGAAGAGGAGGTAAATTACTCAGTGATGAGTAGAGGCTGACATCTCCTTCCCTCTCTTGGCTCATAATTTGGCTTGGGTGATTTCTTGACACCACCCGGCATCATCTGGGGGTCCTGTCCTGCTACTTTTGAGGCTCGCTCTGTAAAAGGCATTGCCTTCTAATTCTGGCTTTTCTGGAAATCGGTGGTCTGCTTGGAACGGCAGTTATGCCACCAGTCCCATTTGTGGGTTAAACAGGTCCCTCCATCGAGTCAAATTTATGGGCCAAAACCTGTTTCGCCCCAAGACTCCTGTCGCTACTGTTACTTATTCCAGAACATGAAGAAATTCATCTGCTCCGGACTCATCCTGCGAGAAAAAGATTGGAGTAAATCCGAGAAGATTACTCCCGTCTCATCATTGTTTGTCTACCCTCATTCCCGTCCGCTTCGACCCGGGTGGCTTAGCATTGGTTGGGGTCGGGGGTGGTTCTTCATTTGGGGGCCTCCAGAGCCAATACCAGGTTGATGTGGCCGATGTTCGAACGAATCGAGGGAAGCCGTTATGTCGGTTGATTGAAATCGTTGCCTTAACACTTATATAAACAGATGGCGAACACAAATTTAATAATATGAGCGCAGCACAGAATCGTACGTTAGCCATCGAGTAGCTTTTTATTCAGCATTATTTTTCACGTAACTCTTCTCACCAAATGTCTCGCAACAAAGTAGAGACTTTCTTCTATACGTGAGTGAAACGTGTTGGATAGGACGTCTTAAATAATAATAATAATATTTAGGGTACGAAAGCCGGACAACCAGCCTCCCCGTGGCATACCTGGTAACGGCTTTTGCCGGCTAATGGTTGACGTCTGCGTGCGGGGCTAACCACCCTACACGAAGTTTTACTGGTTCCAAGAAAATAATCCAGGAAAGCCGCCCACAACCGGCCCCTCTCGGATGGGGGCCTTACTAGAGTTGGGTGTGGCAACGAAAAATCACCAACAAGAAAGGGAGCTCATATGCAGTGGACGGAAGCCCTAGTAGGCAACCTTCTAGTATGCCATGCTGCGAGCGAGCCCGATCGCAGGGGGTATATGGCAAGGATGCACTCTTTGTGGTGTGAGATGCATCCGAAACACGACCATCTATCGCAGCAGAATCAGCGCGATTATGCCGACCACCTTCGAAAAAAGGAAGCTCTCCACCAACCGCCAGTTCAGAGGAACACACCACCGGCCAGACCAGTCTCCACGACACGGGCTGCCTCTCCACCACCTGAGGCGAGAACGACATTTGTGTCAGTCTCTCGGCCAAATGGGGAGGAAGCTGGTCAGGCCGTCTCTGAACTACGAACGAGGTTGTTAAGCACCATTAACTGTGATGGACAACCCAGGCAGAGAGACATTCACTGAAAGATCTCTCTGCGGGGTAACCACCTGCCCCAGTTGAATGGTCTTATTGACGAAATCCTGACGGAAACGTCGGACCTTTGGACGGTAAGTTGCGTGGTCTACGCTGCTGCCAAAAGTATGGCTCACTCCCAAAAGAACACCTCTTGGGAGGACAAAGCAGCAAAGAGGCTGGAACAGTTGGAGGCCAATATCACGTAGGCGAGGCGACAGGCATCGAGAATCCAGTGTGTGATGGAATACATCGTATCTGGGCGAAATTTCACTCCCGAAGTTCGGCGCATTGCGCGCAGCCTCAGATACAACCATCACACACTAAATAAAAGCGTGTTGCTATTAAGCAGCACGCGGTCGGTAGAGTACAAGCACTCACCACTGCCCGGAAAAAACTTCTCAAGAGGAGTAGGGTCATGAGGGAAAACTCCACCTTTCTCCTTCTCCCGTCCTGTGTCTTTCGACCACCTCCGCCTGTCGTCGAATCACCGCCACCCGTTCAAGAGGTTGAACGTTTCTGGAAGGAAATCTATGAAACGTCGAAGCCATTCAACGGAGATACTCCGGCCATAGACCTCTTTAAAGAGTTTTGTGACCACCACCTACAAGATGTGGATGGACCTCTTTCAATCACCGAAATTGACGTGAAGAAGGCCTTCTCTGACAAGAAGAATTTCTTGGCTCCTGGAATGGATGCCGTGAATAACTTTTGGTGGAAGAAGTTTACTTCCACCCACCAACACCTCGCTAGAATCTTCACGTCCTTTCTAAATGGTAGAGAACCAATTCCACCTTGGCTGACTGAGGGACGCACGGTTCTGATACCTAAGAAGGGAGATTTGTCCAATCCAAAGAACTACCGCCCCATAACCTGCCTCAACACTGTATATAAGGCGTTCATATCAATCTTGAGCGACCTTATGCGAAAGACCTTCGCACTGCCCTGGACACCGTACTGGAATGCGGTGAGGCTGTAGGGATGGAGTTCGGATTGGATAAGTGTGCATCCATCCACCTGGCGAGAGGAAGATTTTCTGAGATCAAGGAAGACGTACAACTTGTTGACGGGAGCGTCTTTCGTCACCTCGAGGACGATGATACTCTATGAATACCTCGGCGTCCCCCAACTCCGAATGCAGGAGGTTGCAGCAGTGAAGGAAAAGCTCTCCGCCAAATACAGACAGACTCTCAGGAACATCTGGAGTTCTGAGCTGTCAGGCAAGAACAAGGTTCTCGCCACAAATATGTTCGCGGTTCCTACACTGCTGTGTACCTTCGGATGCATGAAATGGAACTTCAACGAGTTGCATAACCTCGATAGAGGAACGAGGAAGATGATGACCATCTATAGAAGTCTTCATCCGAAATCATCCGTCGCCAGATTGTACCTCCCTCGCAATGTAGGTGGTAGAGGAATATTGAGTCTAGAGTGTCTCCACGACAGAGTTATCCCGGGTGCGGCATGCCGAGTGTGTAAAAGCAGGGACCTCCTGCTCAATCTCGTGAGATAATACGAGAAAGGGGCGTTTCTCTTCCAGGCGACAAAGAGGGCAGCGGACGAAACCGGTCTCGACTTCGACCCGTCATCCGATGGAAGCGACAATGACACGACCATCTCGTCGTTGAAAGCAGATGTCCTCAAGCTCGAAATAAAAAAAGGCGTGCAGAAGGCCTTGCTCAAGTCGCACACCGATAAGCCCATGCATGGATGTTTCTATCGAAACTTCGAAAAGCATGGGTTATCGAAGGAGCTGACGTTTGCCTTCCTACGCTCCGCCGGTCTGAAGTCTGAGACCGAGGGTTTTGTTCTCGCGTGCCAGGATGGTGTCATAAACACTCGTGTACCAACGAAGAATTATATTCAAGGCGGAGGTCGTGGACACGAAATGCAGGTTGTGCCGAGCCCAGCCGGAGACTTTGAGTCACCTTCTCTCCGGCTGTAGTTATTACACAAGTCGGCGTATTTAGCTCGTCACAACGCGGCCCTGCGGGTGTTATACTTTTACCTTCGATACCATTATGACATCGACGAAACACCTGTGCTGCCCTATGCCCCTGGAGATATTGAGTCCGTCGTGGAGAACGATAAATACGCTATCTGGTGGAATTACTCCTCCACCATCTGGCAGATGGGGGCGACCAAGGCTGATATCGTTCTCCTCGACCACTTCACACGCTCCATGGTCGTGATCGAGTTTTCGGCTCCGGCTAAAATTAACATGGATGCGAAGGAGGTGGAAAAACAGACGAAATATCAAGACCTGCTTTTCGAACTTCGACAAATGTACCCCGGACACTTAGAAACTGGTGATCCTCATCATAGGTGTGTTCGGTGGAGTTAAGGGCTCGCTGCTAAATAACATGAAGTTCATTCCGTCCTGCGTGGCACAGGCGGAATCACTAGTTACACGCATGCAGAAGGCCGTCATCCTTGGGTCACTCCGTCTACTGCGTACGCATGACCCGACAGCAGCGTAGCCACTCATACGTCGGACGTGGCTGCGATTACTGCCCAACCCCTGCCATTATGACGGCAATAAAACCTGATGCTTGCCGGAGACTCGGAGGGGATGTTACAACTGTAACAATTAAATATGTAATATTTATTATCGAGAGACCATATTATAAAGGTATAGGATTTGTCAGTTATACAGAAGTGAAAAATACTGATAAGCATAAGAATCACATTCTAATTATTCTGAAAATATTCATCCAATGAATAATATAAGTGGCCAAGCAGAAAAATATTCAATCTCAGTTTGAAGGTATTCATACTTTTACACTCACTTATAACTGATGGTAATCTGTTGAAAAGGCGTAACCCTAAGGTTTTTGGCCCTTGTAAGGCTGATTTTGTCCTTACATAATCATGATTTGCAGCATCATGACCACGAGTATGGTGGTTGTGAGCATCAGAATTTTTAGGAAGATCACTATGGTTGGACTTAATATACAGAACCAAGAAATATATATAGATACATAGAAGTGGAAGGATGTTGAGTTTCTTAAATATGGGACCACATGGAGTATTGTAAGGCGCAAAGGTCATCAAGCGAGCAGCTTTCTTCTGCGATCTAAACAGTTAAATTGATGTGGGAGATGAACCCCAGAATATTATGCTGGACGTAATGTGGGCGTAGAATTGACCATTGTAAAGCGATAGTAAAACATCAGGACTAACAGAAAACCTAATGGCACGTAGGAGATAGCACGTAGAACTCAGTTTTTTAATTAGATATAAGACATGCTCATCCCAGGCCAAGTTAGAGGTGATCTGAACACTAAGGAAAATAACACTCTTGAGTTGGACATAAAGGATGACCATTAAGACCAAGCTTCAGATCGTTTTGATGCTTAAGCTTAAGTGAGAAGTACATGGATAGAGATTTATCCTCATTGAAATTTAAACAGTTAATTGTGCACCATTCCCTTAGACGCTCTATTAGTTCTCTCTTTGAAATCATACTTTGGTATGATGGGGAAGAAATGAGGATGTTCGTGTCATCTGCATGTAGGATAGCCTTTGCATTTTCAGTTATGTTCAGGCTGTTAGTAAGATCATTGATAAGGATTAAAAATAGGACAGGGCCCAGGATAGAACCTTGGGGAACGCCACAAAATATGCCTTATAATGGGGAATTGTACTAAGCACCTCCAACCTTCAGGACAACTTTCTGTGATCTGTCTGTCAGATATGATTGGATCCAGCTGTTGGGGATACCACGGATGCCCAATCTGTCCTGCTTCTTCAGGAGCAGTTGGTGGTTAACATTATTGAAGGCTTATGAGAAATTCACAAATATGCCTAAAGCATTCTTTTTACTATCCATCACAGATAGAATGAAATGCACTGCTTCATGAATGGCAGATGATGTGGATCTATTTTTCCTGAACCCATGTTGGCATACGGAAAACAATTTTTGAGATTCAAGAAAGGAATAAAATAGAGTGTAAAATATTTTCTCGAATATTATTGCGATCTGCGACCGCAGTGAAATTGGGCGATAGTTGTGCAGACCATTACTATCACATTTTCCTATGTAGACTGGTATAACTTATGATTCTTTTAGAGTCTTTGGAAAACTACCTAGTCGCAGAGGTTCATTAATTAAGTATAGTAAAGGATCCATGATAAAAGGATGTACAGCAGCTAAGGTGTATCCTGGTATCCCATCTAGACCAGCACTGGATTTATTAGTAAGACCAAGCATTATTGCTTTGAGTTCACTAGCAGAGCATGGAGTGAGAAAAAATGAACTGGAATTGACTTGAGTGTTCAGGTGTGCATCGGATTTATAGGCTGCTAATGAGGAGGGTAGGGGGAGAATTGAGGCTGCAAGTTATCCTCGGAGTTTAGCAGTTTAGGCAGGTGGTGGTTATTGGCAATGTTTCTGTTACTGTTAATAACTTTCCAAATTTCTCTTGATTGATTGGTGGCTGCTGCTATCCTCCTATCATTAAAAGTTCGTTTAGCATTGTTCAAGATCTTACGATAGTGCTTTTTGAGTAGCCTGTAATCACCTTTAAGACCTTGATCATTAGATAATTTACAATTAGTGGAGAGTTTTTTTAGCATGTAAGACATTTGTTGAATTTCATCAGTAATCAATTTCTTTCTGTGACATTTGTTGGGTTTATATATGAGTGTTAAGGGAAACGCGCAGTCAAAAATATATAGCAACTTATTATAAAATAGATCAAAACTAGTATCAAAGTTTTCTCCATTGTATGCTTCCTGCCAGTTTTTGAGTTGGAGTTCCCTCCCAAAAGACACAATATTTACATTACACGTTTACAAACACGTTTATAAGCCCTGGGATTTGGGGGTTTGTTCCTAGAGATAACCGCAGCAATTGGGTAATGATCAGAAATATCACAATCGAGTACGGTTGCTTCCACACAGGATACATCAGCATTAATTATTATACTGTCAATTAGTGATGCAGAATCACAAGTAACTCTTGTAGGCAAGTCTTTAATAACAGTAACCAGATTAAATGTTAACAATAGGTACATTAAGGCCCTTTTCTCAACACTATCATTTAGTAAATTACAGTTGAAGTCACCGGTTATGATTAGTAGAGGTTCTTGCACAGTGTTATGAATCATTTCCAGTAGCTCATTGGTTTTTGAGAGAAATACGTTAATATTGCTTGAGGGAGAGCGGTAAATATTAACGGTGTATTGGTCACAGTCCTTGAGATGGAGCCCCGTTACACAGGATTCAAACACTTGCTCCTCATTCAAGAAATCGTTAGAGAAACCAACTGGAGAAAGACGTAAACTGCTACTAAAACTAATAATGACACGTTTCCCTGCTCCTGATGGGGTCTTGAATCCTCCTCGCCATCCAGGTACCTCCTGAATATGTCCACGGTAAATGGAGTAATTATTCTGCGCCTGGTTAACTATGTTTTCCACCCAACCATACTTCAACTAATGGTGCTGCGAGCGCCAAGTTTCGTTGGTGTAAAATATTTTGTTGCCAATACGCCGTAAATAACGAACTCTTCGTAGAAAAGGATGTCGAGTTGCTGCAATCGTAACTGACTCCATCATAATTGGCTTCCTGTCCAACTTTTTGTACCGAAAACCGAGATCAATGAGGATAGATCTCAATTTATTGATAGATATTAGTGGGAAATCTCCCTTCTCTTGGACTACAACCTTGTCGTCGTGGAAGGGCTTGAGTGCTCCGATGACCCGTAGAGCTGCACTGGCGGGAGTAATGCTCCTGGTAGGGTCACCCATGCCAGATTGGTCGAAGGTTAGGAGACAGACGAATGGTAGTCCGTGCAGCGTCTGTACCTCCATGAGGCGGCTGCAAAAGGCGTCTGACCCCAGTGGGGCGGCCTCTGAAGTGATGGTGTCACGTAAATAAAACACTATTGAGTAAGGCCACGGAATACTATCTCAATTAAAACAAAAACCTTGAAATTATGGACAGTTCTCAAATGACCTGGCAACTACGGGACTCGGCCCAGAGGGCCGGGTGTCGTGCCCGGCAGTGGTGGTAGAAAGGCCCCAGCGGTCGTCATCACACGAAATCTTTGATCAGACGTAGTAGCAGCAGAGGAAAAGAAGATAAAGAAGAGGAACGAAACTATCAGAATAGGCTCGTGGAATGTTAGGACTATGCTGAGGGCGGGGAAGCTAGAGAATATAAAGCAAGAAATGGAGAGGGTGGGTGTAGACATCATGGGCCTGGGTGAAGTAAGATGGAAGGATGACGGGGATTACTGGAGCGACGACTATAGAGTAATTTATAGTGGAGGGAACGAAAGTCAGCGCGGGGTTGCATTCGTAATGAATAGGAAACTAGGTAGAAAAGTAGTGTATGCAGAACAGGTGAGTGTTAGGATTATAGTCGTGGAACTAAAGGCAGATCCAACGAATTTAGTTATTTTATTAATCAATTTATTTATTTATTCACCATCGAAAACAGCTCTCATTGGCCTTTACATCGGGGTATTAACATTCAACAAGGACGAGCACACACAACCATGCCCTGAGAAGTGAAAAATCCTCCCCAGGCGGGACTCGAACCCGCGACCTTTGGGTTAGAAGGCAAGGACGCCGCCGCCACCGAGGCCGGCCAGATCCAGGTTTATATGCCTACCTCTAATCATAAAGAGGAGGTAGATTGGGTATACGATCAGCTAGAGGAATTAATTGGTAGGATACATGGGAGTAAGCACTAAGTAGTAATGGGGGATTGGAACGCGGTGGTGTGCGAAGGAAGGGATGGGCGGGAGGTGGGCGATTACGGGCTTGGAAGGAGAAACGACCGGGGCGAGAAAGCTGCGGAGTTTTGCCGTAGAAATAACCTAGTAATTACAAATACATGGTTCAGGCATCACCCTCGACGTAGGTACACTTGGAAGAAGCCGGGAGACACAGAAAGGTTCCAGATAGATTATATAATGGCTCGTCACAGATACAGGAATAGCGTTAAAAACTCTCATACTTATCCAGGAGCTGATCCAGACACAGACCACAAATTATTAGTCATGAAATGTCCAGTAAAACTCAAAAAGATAAGAATGGGAAGGAGGGTACAAAAGTGGAATACGAAGGCATTAACTGGGGCAATGAAGAATAAGTATCGAGAGAAGGTTGATGAGATAATGGATGAGGAACATGGAGTTAGATCAGTGGAAGATGAATGGCAAAGTTTGAAAAATGGAATTGTAGAAGCGGCGAAAGCAACGGTAAGCGTAGTGAGTGCAACTAAAATTATAAAACAGTGGATCACGAAGGATATGATAATGGAGATGGAGGAGAGAAAGGAATGGAAGAGCGTAAACTCAGAGCTAGGTAAGAGAAAATACCGAGAATTAAATAACAGGCTTAGAAGAGAAACAAAGAAAGCAAGAGAGGCGTGGTGGAGAGAACAGATCGACTCGTTAGAGAAATACCAAAAAGAGGGAAGAGCAGATGCATTATATAGGAAATTAAAGGAACTGACGGGTGGTAATAAGGGAAGGGGAATTACAACGATAACAGGCAAGACGGGAAAATTGATCGTAGAACCGAAAGACATCCAGGAGAGGTGGAAGGAGTATGTTGAAGAGCTGTATGGTAAAGAAATGAGGCCCAATAGGTTAGATATAAAAAGGGAAGACGATATTGACAGAGATGGCATCGGACCAGGTATCCTTGATAGCGAAATCGAAAGAGCTCTCCGAGACATGAAAAGGAATAAGGCGGTGGGAATACATGACATGCCTGCAGAGTTTTTAAAGAGCATGGGGAAGAACAGAAGGGGAAAACTTTTTGCGCTTATTCGTAGGATTTATGAGGATGGAGTGTGGCCGGAAGACTTCGCGAAGACTGTACTAATTCCTATACCAAAGAAGAGTAAGACAAAAACGTGCGAATACTATAGGACAATAAGCTTAGTATCCCACGCGGCCAAAGTAGTTCTGAGAATTATAAACAGAAGGCTAGAGAAGAAGGCAAATGAATACCTAGGTGACGACCAGTTGGGGTTAAGGAGAGGAACGGGAACGCGAGACGCTATAGCGGTGATGAGGACGCTAGTAGAAAGAAACCTTGAGTATGGGCAGGATGTTTTTGCATGCTTCGTAGATTTCGAGAAGGCGTTTGATCGGGTGGGATGGGCGAAATTAATGGGAGAGTTGAAGAAATTAGGGGTCGATTGGAGGGACAGGCGTCTGATTCGGAATTTGTATATGAACCAGACGGCGCAGGTTAGGGTAGCCAATGGAGAATCGGGATGGGCCACGATAGGACGGGGAGTGCGGCAGGGGTGCCCACTATCGCAGTTGCTTTTCAACGTGTATTCAGAAGAAATGGTAAGGGAGGCATGGGGGGTGGAGGAGGCAGAAATAAAGGTAGGAGGGGCGCTGATAAAATCAGTGGGATTTGCAGATGATCAAGCATTGGTTAGTCAGTCTGCCAAGGGGTTACAGTCAATGGTGAATGCATTAGATGTGCCGTGCGAAAAGTATGGGATGAAGATCAACCACAAGAAAACGAAAGTAATGAGATTTTGTAAAAGTAAGAAGGCGGGGCTGAATATAAGGGTGGGAGGGCAGAGGATAGAGCAGGCCGAGCAGTTTACGTATCTGGGTAGTATTTTGGAGGAGAATGGGTTTAGTGGTAAGGACATCAGATGCAGAATTGCGCTAGCTAAAGAAGCATTTTTGAAGAGAATGGAATTGATGAGGGAAGGGAATTGAGTCTGAGAAGAGACGTAAAGAAGAGGCTGGTGAAAACTTAATATGGAGCGTGGCGCTATATGGGTCGGAAACTTGGTCATTGTGAAAGGAGGATGTGCGTAGACTTGAGGCGTTTGAGATGTTGGTTTGGAGAAGGTTAGCTGGATGGCGAGAAAGACGAACGAGGAGGTTTTGGATATGGTTGGAGAGGAAGCTTGTGGCAGAGGTTCGGAGAAGGCAGAAGAGATGGATGGAGGAGGTTTTGGGAGGAAAGGGCATGTTGAAGAGAGTGATAGAAGGGAGAACACTGGGGAAGCTTGGAAGAGGAAGGAAGAGGATAGGAATTCTGGACGAAATAAGAGGAGGCAGAAGATATGAAGAATTGAAGAGGGATCTAATAACTTGCCATCCTTAGGAGGGAAAGCGAGATAATGTCTATGAGGTTGGGATGCAGAAAGGGGACTGTCCAAGAACCTACCAATCAGCTGGTAGAATACTTGAATGAATGAATGAAGTGGGAAATCTGGCAAGGAGCTTGCCTACTTATCTTTTAAACACTCCAGGGTCGGATACATGCTCTTTAAATAAAACTCGTGGATTATTCTCCTTGCTACCCCCGAAGTGAAGTCTTCCATGTATATTATTGGTCGTCCTAACTTCACTATTTTCTCCGGTGTGGAGTTATTCACAGCACTATTTTCTTCATCACTCATCTTATCCCTGGATGCAATCCTTTTCACGGAGTCCAAAATAATTCCCAAGCAATCCGCAACTGTTTGGTGGACGGGAAATCGACTGTCTCCCTTCTTCCTTCCTTCGCAGCGGAAGAAAACAATTGTACTGAAAACCATACGGACCTCGGCCTCGGAAAAACGGGTTCTCGGACACATTTTGCACCTCTTGAGGGTCTCTTTGCTAATACTATTCATCGGTTTCTTGCCTCTCCATGAAATGAGTAAGTTAGTAGGAGTAGGACAGGACCCCGCGGGAATTCATGACTCATATGAGGTACCGTGGCAACACAGTGTAACTTTCTCCTTCTTCCCCCGGTAAGCATCAGTGCTGGGTGAAGCTATCTCGGAGCGTTAAAATGAAGGATAAATAAAAATCGAAATAAAATAGAAGGGTAATACACGAATGGTTTTGTTCATATATTCGCCATGTGGGTTTTCATCCGCTGCCAACGATATTTAAAAATATCTCGTATGCTTTCAAATAACGAACATAGCACTTCTAAAGCAATAAACTTTATCCGATATTATTTATATTTCTACAACATTCTACTTAAATATTCTTACTCTTAATAGTCTTTTGTTTACCCATATAAAATTCCTTTAGTTTAGATTTGCGAGTTACAGGTCGTTCATAAACAGCGGGAGCTTGCGTGGATTTCTTTACAGATTTAGTACTGTTAGCGTGCTGTTGAGTCCTATTATCAGGCACTAAGTCAGCTGTAACATTATCCACGAATGATGCTACTTTACTTTGCTTCATAGCGTTAGGTTCTAGGTCACCTTTCAAATTGTTTAGCTCACGCTTTAGAAATTCTATGTCGGACGCCATGTCGGTTATTTTAAAAACAGAGGCCCGGCAGGAGATACATTTCCAGAATATTTCACGGCACTCAGATAGGGCTTTTGTCGATAGCTCATTTAAGCCTGTACATTTGGGATGAAATGAACAATGACAGTTATCGCAAGAAATAGTTTTATCCGTGCTAACAATGGCACTTTGGCAAGAGCTACAGCAAGGTAAGCAATTCTCAGACGCCATATTTTAAAAACTCACATAGGGGCACGTACGAAGAAGAAAGAACGTTCCGTTGTAGAATTCCACCGGAAATATGTAAAATAAAAAGTTCTATTTTAAATACATGTCGTAGTGAATTTCCGCGCAGATTATCAGCACTTAAGACGGTAAAACGATGTCATTCATGAGATTATTACGTTGCGAGATCGTTATCCTAACGTATATGCCACCCGCAAAACCACGATTCGAATTTATCGAATCTTTTTTGGAAGGATTCGATCGAATCTCGAATCCATGGATTCGACACTGAACTCAATACAATGGAATGACGATCGCCGTACATCGCGCATAGGAACAGCTGAAGCCAGATCGGCCATGTTGAGAAGTCCCTCGGACTATGTATTTTAAATAGGAAAAAGTAGAAAAATTGGATGGGAGCATAGTGTTTTTTGACGTGCTTAAACTGTAGTTAAAAATCCCAGTGACTGATCATCCAAATCGCAAGTCAATCTGAATTATATGATCCAAGGAAAATATGTTCAAAGATGCATGAATTTCCCATGCAGTCTTATGGAGCGCAATGCTCTGAGGTCCTTTGTAAGATGGCCGGTTGCGCAATTTTTTGGCTTCACTCGGGGAGGGGGTATCGTCATTCCATTGTATTGAGTTCAGTGGGATTCAATAGGATTCGATTGAATCCTGGACACATCACTAATATAAATTTCAGAAAAACTCATGATTTTGGAAGTTCTCAGGTGATATTGCGATGTTGTAATGAACTGGGCAATAATGCTTAATCACATTTGGATTGTAAGAGCTAAATATATTTAAGCATTGAAATAGAACTACCATCCCAAACAGCACACAGGGATCATTTGTCACGCGATTTATCTGGTCGAAAACCCATTATTCAACGACTAAAAACTGTTGGAAACTGGTCTGTATTTTGTTTACTGTCTGCTATTTCTGGTGTAAACACGTGTATTGACCACAACCTAGTGACTAATATGCAAATTCCCATGCAAATGTATGTTTGCCAGCAGAAAATAAACTGTTATTAGTATTATGACCGCTAGACAGCATTGCCAGCAAAATTCATGGCTGATTTAGATTCATATTTGACCGAGAAAAAAATATGCCGCCGAGAGCAGCGAACCCTAGAACCTGACTCTTACAGTCTTACTGATGCCTTAACCCACTCGTCCACCAAGGTACTTGACTATCGTAAGTAATGCAAAGAAGTTATTTCCTCCGCATTCATGCACAGGCCAATATAAAATATTCCGTATTTGTGCTTGGCCTGGAGAGAACTACATATTTACAAATATTTGGTACCAAAAATTAATGCAGATATTCACGTGTGCTTGAAAATGGCTGTCAGAATCATACAAAAGCAGATAATATTATCGTGGAACATGATTTTATTTCTGGTTGGTTACAATTGTACCAAAATGCAACGTATGATCAAAAAAGGAAGTATTTATCGCATGAAAAAATCATCGTTTTTTGTAAAAAATATATCCACCCATTGTGTACAAATAAGGTTTTCACGATTATCAGGATTACCGAATAGACAAAGTTCTTTGGGAGATGCAAATTGAAGTAACATATGTTACATACACACCTATATAACATATGTTATAACAGAGATATCTCTTCGTAACGGAATAATAGGTATACCTCATCTTCAATATGCAGTTATTCCCATGGAAATGTGAAAAAAGGCAAAGTGGCATGTAGAACATTAATTAAATTCTATAAAATACAGAAGTCCACTCAGATAATTTGGACCAAAATTTACACTGAAAGAACGCGTGTAAAAAAGGGCTAATTTTGGAATTATCCCTTACCCCATGTATCGACCGCGAGTACACGAGTATATTTCTCCCTGTGCTGTATGGGATACAGGCTCAAGTAAAAGTGGAGGAATTTCTTCCTTTTTTCGGCCAATGAAAACCTATTGTTGACTTACTTTCGAGTCTGTAAATAAGGTGAATTTTTGGTGAAGGTCCCGAAAACTACGGGACTTACACAACCACTAGACGTGTAATTTTTTCGAATGTTGAAATATTTCGTATACAAAATTTCTGATCGAGTGTTATTAGATCAGTTAAATGTGAACCTTATTTAAAGAAACAATATTTTTAAAATGCAATCGCTCACGTATTTCCAGTTCTCTGCTCCAAGGTTCATAAATTTTATAATGTTTGCGAGGTTTAAGGCAGGGTATTTAGGGAAAAGGCCACACAGCCACATTACTCCAGTGCAATATTGCTTCGATGAAAACATATTTGTTAAATACTGTGAAAATAAAGACGATAATGTGTGTGGGGACTCCGTATTTTTAAAATCTGTCCATTGTGAGTTTCCCCTATGTTTCAATCTTTTTTTTCAAAATCACCATTTCTGTGTAGGAATATTTTTTAATGAAAAAAACGAAATAATTATTTTGTGGCATGTTTTCCATCCACCATCCTTTAAATTAAACTCAAATGACTTAACAAAAAATTAATGTACTGCTAATTAATGCCGTATTTCGGACTATGTGCCGCAAGTCAAATAAATAATAATTACGATTATTCTTCAGGTTTTCGCTATTTTTATTATTCTCTGGATCCATCGCGTTTGGTTGCTTTTTTTGGCGTTTCGTCTCTCTTCCCGGAGGCGTCGTCAGGTAAAGAGACATGAAAATACCTGACCACGACCTTTACCTGACGCTCCAATGCTTTATGTGGAGACAAAACCGCACAACGTCCACCGAGCGGCCGAGATCGCGACACCGGCCGGGAGGGGCTCGTTCTCTGCAGGCGGCTGGATCACAGAGACTGTAAATGTTGCAGGGTTGCCGTTTCGCGGATTTTTGATTGCTAATATCTCGGCTCGTAGGCCACGAGGGCACGTAAAATTTCACAGAATTCATTTTTTCACTTAAATCTATGAACATGCAAAGTTTGAATCAAATCGGCGCGTTACACTTCGTAAGTGTTCCTTGTGAGTCCTGAATATTTGGAAACATCCTTCTCTTCCAGCAAATATGTACTTTTCCTTAGCCATCTGATCCAACGGTACCTTGCTAATGGCAACAATTTATCCCTAGTGTACATCACATATATTGTCACCAACCTATCATTTTTCCTCCAGCACTGTGGCATAATGAAACAGTTATATGTATGTTAGTTTATTTATTTCATCTATCATCCATTATCTCTAGCATTTTATCCCCAAATAACTATTATTTGTAATGGAATACATGTAATTTTGTGCATGAAAAACACTCAGTCATGTCCCGTAATGCATTGGTTCATTTTACAACAAAAATCGCTGTACAAGTGGGTGGATTAACTTCAGTAAGCAGGGGTCTGCTGTACTTTACTGACTCCCCCACTGGTAAAAATCTTTTGAGCATGGACGTGAGTATAATTTTGATGGCTTTTTTGAAGAATGGATTAGAATTTGATTTCTCGGGGGCAGTCAAGCTGCTGGTAATCCGTCACCAACTGGGGCGGTGAGTCCACCATCTTACTGTGTTTGAATTTCCCTCATCGTGGGTGAGACTTAAGATTGATATTCGACCAGGAAGGAAGCCGATATTCCCCCAGAGCAATAGTGGTGGTGATCCATTTGTTGGGAGACTTTATTCCCTCATAGTACATGTGGTAATGTGCTGTGCTCTTATTGTTGTGGCTTCTTCAAAATACTCACCAAAGAACAGATATTTCCCCCTGTACAAATGAAAATTTTGTCCTGTAAAAGTCTTGGAATTTCCCTAATATCCTGTGTTTAGCAGTCCTGCTCTAAGTGTGCCACATCACCCAAACATCTCCGATAAAGAAGTAAATGGTTGTATCACTGAATAATGTAATTCTCTGGTTGTTGTCATCATTATCCTATTTTTATAATAAGGCAAGGAGGGTTTTGTGTGTTTGCATTCCAAAGTGGTTGAGTGTAAATGTATAAATCTTTAAAGTCAATTTTTATTCTGTGCTTTCCAGACTTATCAAACATATTTGAGTCATTCCTGCCTCAGCTACTTACATACCCCAATCCCATTGATCCCCTGAATGGGGATGCTGCAGCGATGTACCTCCACAAGCCTGAAGAGTACAAGAAGAAAGTGCAAGGTATGTAGAATGGATGTTTACATGTGTGCTCTGGGACAGTGTTTCTCAAGACGAACTCCAAAGACTCCTTGGGGTACAGAGTTTGCTCTGAAAGGATTTAAAGGCTCTTTTATGTGTGGCATATCACTGCACAGTTTGAAGCATAATCTTTTTTATGTAGACATGGGTGAAGTGATGTAATTCAGAAAGGAATACAAGAACCTTTTAATGGTGCAATGAGCAATTTTTGGAGCATTTAATGAGTGTTTTTGCAAAAATCAAGTCATTTTTTCGTAATAGGATAGGCTATTTGTGGGCAGCATTGCTTAAGTTGTAAAACAGACAATGAGGATAGAAAAGGAATCAGACCAAGGTAATAGCTAATACTGCTGAATTGGCAGTGGTTGTAATGCTCACAAAGGCTCTCGACAGATGGTGAAAAGGTGGTGATGTAGATCTGTGAAAGCTCAACATTGTGAAACTGAATGCACTGTATTTGAGCAGGGTCATTCATCTATTCACTCTATCATCCAATTAATTATCCAATTTATGCAGTACAGTTTTGACTGCACATCTATTCATGCTACAGACTGCTCCAAGAAATGCTACACTAAAAATGGCCTTATATTCTAAAATGCTGAGAAACACTGTCTTAGGGAGCAAATCATCCACAGGTATGCATATTGTGTTATAATGCATATTCTGAAGTTGAGATTAATGCTCTGCAACCCAATTGTGTTTGGAGCGAAGTAACCAGTCTTGTTATATTTGTTAGTTAGATTTGCATTGGGTGACAGATATTGTGAGGCAGACTCAGGCAAGACCATAGAAATTAAAAATCTGGTAATATCCCGAGAATTCAGAAAGAGTTGGGAGACATGTGAAATATGGCTTCCAACTGAGAGTTAGGAAGAAGTTGGCTCAGTTACATAAGTTAACATGTATCTAGGGGTATGTATTCCTTAACCATTTTGCTGCCAATGGTGAATAAGTGAAAACTGATAATTGCTGATGTATCAGCCAGCATTTTTGTTATAAATAATTTGATAGTGCAGGGTTTTCCTTCGTATTTCACCTGCAATGGTTCAGGATTTTATTGATGTTGTTTTGCATACATTTCAGCATTCATTTTCAGGTCAATTCTGAAGTGCCTTGGTGGAAGAGGCATGCTTTTTATATAGGTAGGCAAGGCAATCTCCTCACTGTCCCTTATTGACCATCAATCAGTGTGTAATTTTCCTGTTAGGCTAATGAAGGCACGCCTTTTTGACCAAGGGTCTTCTGGATTAGCACAAAGACTGCTATGCCTTCAAAAGGTCTAAGGGAAAATCTTGAACCAATGCAGTAAAAATCCCCTGAAAACCCAGTACTATTATGATAACAGTGCTACAAATACCAGCTCCTGAAATACAAAATGTCACTTCCTTCACAGTGCAATCTAAATGCATTGCTTTTCATCATTCAGCTACCAAATGTATACCTAATCTTTGAAAAATTAACTTTATTGAAACAAATGATTATATTGGCTCAAAAAAATTATTCGCTATAGCATTAATAAGTACACAAGATTTCCATGGTAGTCAAAGAACAAACTTCTAGGAATTTGCTGGCAGTGAAATAGTTAAATTGTTAGTGCTGACATGAATGTGTTGTGGAATGACTGAGTCAACGTTGGGACTTAAGTGATAGCTCAAATTTATTTTGAAGTCGGGTTGATGGTAGATATGAGGGGCCGCATCTCAGGTAGTCTGTCATTAGAGGGAACCTCGCTCGGCCTCGGGTCTCCTCTGTGGCCTGCCTTTTGCAGTGGGAGAGACACCGCACTGAACCGACCATGTGCAGTATAACTTAAAAGTTTATAATTTAGCAGTTTGCTTAATGTCTTTTTCGTCATGTCAATTGTCCAAATTGTCATATGTCTTTTAATTGACTTTCTACGATGGAAACTAAGTTTTTCCTTGTTGTCCCGCTAGGTACAAGTAAACAAAATGAAATCTTAGAGGTAATCCAGCAAAATTGTTAAGCAAGTGCAAGGAGAGTATTCTTGTGTCATAGAGCTCACAGCCCAGGGCAGGGAAAAAATTTCTAGATGTAAGCATTACCATGTGGAGCGAGTTCAATGCCTTTGACAGAGGGATTATGACAAATGGCTGGAGTTCTTCAAATGGCTCAATGGCAATTGCCATTTGTATGGGCACATCTTATTTAACGATAAAGCTCTATTAACACAAGATGGTGTAGATAACAGGGTAGTCTTACAGGGCAGGATCAAAAAGTAGTAGGACTAAATTAATTAAAATTTTTATATGGAACTAATTGGTACAAATCCTTAGTAGTCCTCGAAATAGCACCCTTGTGCTTCGACTCAACGCGTATAACGCAATTCCCACTGCGCTTACGCCTTCTTGAACTCGCTTTCCGGGATCCCCTTCAGAGATGCTGTCACGGCCCCTTTGACGTCTTCTATGGAGCTTTATCGGTTTCCCTTGAGGTCCCGCTTGAGCCAAGGAATGAGGAAGAAGTCCGGCGGTGCCAGATCTGGACTGTAGGGGGGGTGAGGCAATGTGGCAACTCTGTGTTTGGCCTGAAACCCCCTCACCACAGCGCGGTATGGCACGGCTCGCAGCCTCCGCATGCGGCGTGCATCACATGGATCGTGACGACACTTCTTAACAGAGGTTCACGGAAATCGATGTCCTTACTCTCCGCTTGCTCGCAGGCGACTGGAAAAAATATCGGTCTCTTCAGAAGGCTCCTCACTACCACGCCCAGGTGGTCCGGCCCCCCTCCTCCTCTCGGTTCGCGCTACAGAAATTCAGTCCTACTACTTTTTGATCCCACCCTCTATTTCTGGTCTCTAAACTACCCCCATGGCGATGTAGAAAATAATTTTCAATAGTAGTTTGGATTAAACATGTGATGTGGTATACTTAGCTAGCAGCTAAGTGATCCATTAATTTTTTTGGATTGTCTTACTGGAGATTTGAGAATTGAGTCATTGAGAATTGAAAGTCTTTGAATAAGGAAATTTTCAATTCTCAGTGACTCAAACCCAGATTCCTCGATGTCCCGCCAAGTGCTCAAGCCAGTTAAGCTACCGAGGAGTCCTCCTCCCTTGTGGATTTTTGTTAGCTTTACAGGAACAAGATGTTCATGACTGCTGGACACAATGAATTGAAGCTGTCCAAAGCATGTGCTTATCGCTATAATGTCCACAGGGGAGGAGCCTCAGTAGCTTAATTGGGTAAAGAACTCTGTGCAATATCAAGGGATTCGGGTTCGAGTCCTGGTCAAGGAGAATGATTTTTCCTCTGTGGAATTTCGCACTTACGGCGACTTGCAGGTGACTCTGCAACTCAGTAAAGGTTATACTGTGGCTATTCCCTGTGTCCTCAAAGTTTGTGATCGATGAAGCGACCTTGGAGTTCCTCCAGAGTCTCTTCTTTCAAGGTGTTCATTGCTATGGTTGGCGTGGTACATTTTCTTTGTTCCTCGGGAATCGTTCCGATGGAGAAGATATGTAGCAAAAGGTGTTACATCAACTGGAATGGTAAGAGGGAGATAATGCAGTCTATTGCTGCTCAGCTAGAAATTGCCAGAAAATTTTCATAATTGGCCTGTATTATTTTCTTCTGATTACGTACTAACTAGAAAAATGTACTTGCCGTGGTGATTGGCTAGATAAATCGATATCCAGCCAATTTCATATCCAGAGAAGTTTGTTTGGAACGTCATACTGTGGCAAGAATTATTGAAGCCTTTCATAATTTAATATTCATCCGGCTACAGGAAGGCCAGGACACATGGTGAAGATGGACAAAAGTGCCTTTGTGTGCCAGAAATACAATGGTGGTTGTCTTTTAAAGATGTAATGGGTTCTTGGTGGGATAGACAGGGGCACATGAGAGACTTTTTTGTGTTGTAGATGGAAGGGGTGCTAGAACACTTAACGAGACTATTGAATACTTTCTGAAAAAAGGATCGTTCCTGGAAACACATATGTGGATGGGTTATTCCAGGTTAGCGGATTTAGATAGATATATAAACATCTTGATTGGGGTGAGATTGAGACTTCAAGACTTCAAAAGTCCCTTCTTCCATCTAATCCCTAGAGTACATTCATTTATGTACGTTCATATGGTTTTTAGGGTACGTTCGTGACACTGTTAACCATACCAAGAATTTTGTGATGCCAGGAGAAAAGGAGACACACACATGGAACAAAGAAAACCTTTAGTCTTGAATAAAGAGACGCATGAGGAGAATTGGGAGGATGGCTGTGGGATCATTCGAGACATGGTGGAATATTTGTGGAGGAGCAAGATCCATTCCCAGGAAGGACTATTTACAGATTTGGTGAAAGCTATAAATTGTTTTTACCCAAATATGTTATATCTAGTCTAAATATCTAGTCAGTGGTGAAAAAAAACACTCCCTGCATTCTCCCAGATGGGGTACGCAAAACGTGCAATTTATTCATAGTTACATGGGGGTATGTACTAGTTTATCCCTCTTTATTACACTAATATTTTTTAATGATTTTCCAGTCTATTCAGTTCAATGTCTTTTAATCTACCATGCTGCCTCCCTCCACTCAGCCTCTGCCGCTCTCCTCTCAGCCAACCTCCTACCACATAGCCTCCCTCCACTCAACCTCCCACCACACAGCCTCCCTCCATTCAGTCTCCTGCCATTCAGCCTCCCTCCAATCCTCCTTCCTTCATCCATCTCCCTCCGTACACATATACAGCATCCCTCCAAACCGCTTTACACCTTACTGCCTTTCTTCTTTCCTCTTATATTCTGATTAGCATTTGACATTGTCTTATACTTTTTGTTCCTCATCTACTCCGATTTGTATTTCTTCTTATACCCTCCTCCGAGGCATCTGGCTGCAATACAACAAGGCTCTTTTCAGGGCTGCTACCAGTATTTTATTGCATGGCTTTAAATTAATGGCCATGCATGTAGATATTAGTAGCAGACTTGGATTGAAACTGCTAATTCAGTATGGTCACTCAGATTGTTTGTATGCATCAGGGGTAAAAAATGAAGCATGAGAAACTTTAAAAAATGAGCCTGCCCTGAAAGGGAATTACTAAGCCAACTAATGATTGGCAAAGAACAATTTGAGCTGACAACTCAGATTTTGACGAACATGCTCGAAAACATGTGTGCTGTGTTTGGTGAGTGGTATTCTGTAAAACATCATGCTTCACAATTCCCTCGGCATCCTAGGAGACACTCTGGAACCATTTTTATGTATGCTTTTAAGTTAAGTGCTCCCATACCCCTGGCAACGGTGTGCGTATGGTGAGCAATAACACTAAATTCCAGTTAAAACCCCACTAACTACTGCCTCGTGCAGCAGCATTGCCATCTCTCATCGCTGTACTTCCTATTTCAGCATGGAAAACCTAAATTTCCATCGTAGAAAGTCAATCGAAAGATGCACGTAAATATCTTTGGACGATTGACATGATGAAAATGACATTTAAGCCAACTGTTAAATTATGAACTTTTAAATTATACTGCACACAGTACATTTGGTGTGGTGTTTCTTCCACTGCAAAGGCTGGGCCACTGACAATACCTAGTAGAAGTAGTGCTACATATTTTCTTGGTGGCCGTTTTACGATTAGGAGGCAGAATGAATCAGCCAAGTTCCTAAGCCATGACTGAGTCTGCCTAGTGGTATTTTGATCTCTTGCTCTGATTAGTTATTATTAAATGTTGTATTTTTAGGCTATTTACCTCAGTATTAGTAGTTCTTGCTGATTTCAGAAGAATGTAATATATTTCAATGCGTGGTTCACTTTTTTAAAACAAGACATCATTAGTTTCTTATTGGCAAAGCAGTTAGCAACATATTTCAGTGGTTTCATATTGCCTGAGATGGGCTGATTTGGTAGTATCGAAACAACCCCTGAAGTAGCTTGCATGGATCAAAAGTATTCCTTGCTTATTTTAGACCATTGAATATTTACCAATTCAGTATACCCTTGCTAATCTGAACTACATATATGGGGCAAGGCTCTGTGGGGGTTAAGCTAAGGCCCTAACGAGTACATATGGTGGCTTAAATTTGGCAAACAGGTGTAAATAAAATAGTTTAAGCAATATTCCAAATAGTAGGCCAAATTTTAAAATATCTTATAACAAGAATATGGTAATGCATCCATAGCCATTGCTAATATTAAAATATTGAGTAATATCATCAGACGTAGGACTGTCATTCCTTTGATACATGTCATTCCTTTGATAATTATGTGTCAGTAGGGTATCAACGCAGTAATGGTGTCACTTTACTCCCAGTGGGCAGATCCAGACTGCACCGCATGATGGAAAAATCAATGTCATTTTGAGTTCTGCTAATGGTCGTAACTTTTCTCATCAGGTTCATCCTCTTTAAGTCTTTGTAGTCTGTTGATATGAATAATTTTTCTTATATTGGCCAATCAATAAACTTTCTACTGCAAAAAGTAGTAAAATTAGCTTTTTCATATCTGCTATGTTGTTATTTAGCAAACATAAATATTACTCAAAATAACTTAAATTGTGTTCATGATGTGTCAAAACTTGTTCTAAAATAAAAAAAGCTATTTCCGTTCGTGAACCCCGAGAAGCGGTGCAACAGCTTGAATTCTTAGCTTTTCGGAGAAAATCATTGCCGTCATTTGGCAAACCATTGCTAGTTATTAATGAGTTACAACTGTGGAAAATGACATGCAACAGCACATGTGGAAAACATTTAGAAAAAAGCATATTTTCTCAGGGAAGAAACAAAGCCCTGGAGGACTAGCCAAAGTGAATTTTGCTTGGCCAAATGCAGTGCTGCTGCGAATCAATTGGGGTTTGCTCTAAACAGTTATATGAATCCTGCGATTCAGGTTAAGTGGGTAAAGGCGAAGTTAATTTTTTGGTGGAAGGTTGGGTTATTTTCCTCAAAAGTTGTGCTATTTTTCTGAGAAAGCAGTGTTGTTTTTCATCTTACCAGTTAATACATTCAACACTTGCAGCATTCAGAACAAATTTATTGATGGTATTGCCATTAAAGTGAGGAATAGCAGAGAAATAATTGTCAATTTGTAAACAAATTTAGGATTTTTAGTACCCATATTTGTTTTCCAGACAGTGAAGTTACTGGTGCTTTCTAAAATGAGATAATGGTATGAAGAAAGAAACATTTAATGATAAATTGCAGTTGGTACTGTACGTATTCAGTGTAGTAGATTAATACAGTAATGAGATAAATCTTAGTATGATATGGGAATGGGTAGTACGATGGGAATGAAAAAAATGAAATAAATCTTAATATACTGGGAATCTTAGGACGTCCAAGATGGGATGAGCTGGAACTGGGATGGCAATCTGAGAAATAGGTAAAATGTGTGATAAACCTCAACTAGGTACAACAATAATGTAGCAGACAATGTTGTAATATTCGAAAGAAAGAAATAGACACTAGAAAATAAGACATTGGCCTAAGTTCTTTCATATTCATTCGTAGGTCAGTAAGAATTCTGTTATAAGATGCTTGAAACCTCTCTGAACCTACATTAAAGCGTGGTAGCCAGATTATTTCAGAGCAACCTACAGTAACTTCCATGTGCAATGCTTCTTCACTAAGGGATGTTTTCGGCATGCTTCAATATCTTCTGTTTCACCTTTGCATACTTGATCCTGCCGAAACATCGGCAATCATGGAAAGCCTAACCCAGTGGGAAACCCGAGAACAACTCATCATCACACTTGATTAGTTTATCTTTAGCTGTTCATCACTGCGAGGTGTCAACAGGGAATATCATTCAATGACCCACACCTTGATGGACCAGCCCCAATGTGTTGGTTGCAATTTTTTCTTGGCTATGAGACATCTCATGCCAGAAAACAGTGGATATTGGGGTGGGTACTCTAGAGGCTGAACATCAGGGGACACCCAGGAAAAGTCCTCGGTGATTACTCTGGATGCCATCTGGGTTTTAAGTATTTTTTGTGTGGAACTGGCATTTTAATGGACAACAGTCAATATATTTTAAATTGTGACATGATATATGTTCTCTGAGTTTTATTTCTGGAGCTTTAGTAGGAATGGTGCATGATGGGTAGTGTTGACAATGCAACCTTCAATTTTAACTGTACAACTACTGATGATACTAGTAACAGTTTATAGATTGTTTAAAGGATGCAGCTCGTTGTAAACCAGTGCCTACCCATGTACATGCTTGTGGGGTAAAGCGACCTTGCTCTGCCGTGCCCGTAGTCTCGGGAGGTGAATAGGCTCTGGGATGCAACTTGCTCGGTGCCAGGCGCTGGATGTCAAGGGCAGCCAAGCACGTGCCAGTGTCACTATGAAGCCATTAAAATGCACCAATAGGGTGGAAAGTCTCAATCCAGGTGGAGTTTAAAATTGAAATGATTTGTATAGGGACCATTGTTTTGCCCAGAAAAACCAGTGTGAGTTTTTTCACCAAATCAATCATTACCCCCTCTCCCCACCCCCTGCATTGCAGTTTCGCGAGTTATAAATTCAGCCCTGCCCTTAAACTAATCCTTTTTTAGTTATGGTTTCTCAACCTTTATCCTTCATTTATTTAATAACGGATAGACAGAAGAAAATTGATCACATAGAGGAAAAGGCTTCTTGCATATCCCAAATTGACAAATTCCACCATCGAAGTTATAATGTTAGCTTTTAAATACTTGTGGCTTGAGAGGCAGGAAAAATAATGTTTGAACTTTGAAGAAGTTTGATGTTTAAGCAGCTGTATGATTGTGGCAGAAGCATTTAGGTACCTACAATTAAATATGCGAGTTCAACATGGGAGGCACTTGGATGATTTTCTAATGGAAGATTTGAAGATCTTGAATAAGCAAAGGTTTTCTCATCAGGCAAGAAGATATGATGATGAAAGCTTTGGATGTCCCGAGGGAGTTTCATTCCTCTCAGTGTTTTCTAACCTAGCATTGTTTGGCGTAGATGGATGTTGAAAAGACCTTTCTCTTCTACATTGAATTTCCCTATAAGCTCAGCTTCATCCCTGTGATTTTTCTGAGAATTTAATTGCTATATGTACTAGAGGAATATTATGTATTTCTGTATAAGCATGGCCAACTTCTTGAACAGATGGGAACTGCCGATCAAACTTCAGTTTGTTTGGATATACCGGCAAACGTCACTGTAAATGCTAAAGGCAATCGCCGGCCCCGGTGGTGGTGGGGTAAAGTTCTTGCCTGCTAATCCAAGGGTCATGGGTTCGACTCCCGCCTGGGTCGGTTTTTCTCTTGCCCAGGGCCTGGGTATTTGTCAAGTTCTGGTGGTTCGGCCCCTGAAAACCTGACGACAAGCCAATGGCTTATTGGGATTTCAGTGGCATACGGACCACCAGAATCGTCAGAGAGCAAAAAAGAAAAAAAACTTAATTACTATAGATTAAAACCGAAGTAAATGGGAAAACTAAAAAAACTAATGGCTTTAGTCACAGCTAATGGGGGAAAACTGGTCCCTTCCATAATTTTTAGGCATCAAACAATATCATAGGAAAATTTATGATCAGGGATGAACTTTAGTGGGTGGAAAAATTGACAGAAGAATAATGAATTTGCATTAGATAGGCTCCTGGGTACAACAAAGGGGAATGCTTGCACTTGATGTGTTAAAGGGTCATCTGAGAGAAAATGTGATGAATAGGACTGAAATGCCTATGGACCTGTTTCTTACTCCTGGAGTGATGACATCGATTTGTAAAAGTGAATGTCGTACTTATAAAAGCCTTTCAAAGGTAAAGAAACCGTCAGTCACTGT
The DNA here is from genome assembly GCA_963573305.1 of Pyrrhosoma nymphula. Taxonomy (NCBI): domain Eukaryota; kingdom Metazoa; phylum Arthropoda; class Insecta; order Odonata; family Coenagrionidae; genus Pyrrhosoma; species Pyrrhosoma nymphula. Next base: position 111,985,840 of record OY754332.1, read on the forward strand.
ATTAGAGAAGGATATCAAAACCGGTTGGGACAAAATCACCAGTGTAACCTTGATGGACTTGAGAAGTGCTGTATAGCCATCAGCATGGATAGAAGCAAAGACTGTTTAGTGAGATGAAGGACGGAACGTCCCCTTGCGTCTGGGCTTCGTTCCCCTCTTGCATCCCTCTCTCTTAATGGTCCATCCCCCGTTTGAGTGGGAAGGTGGAATACTGCGGGCCATGCACTTGGTAAGGTTTGAAGGAGTCACGGTGCTATACTACAGAAATGGAAGTACTCCAGATCTGTAAGACATACTTCCTCAATATATTTTTATTAGCTATAAACGATTGGCCATATGATTTAGAAGCCTAAAGCTGAAGTTTTATTAGGTTGCGGGATTTGTCACCGCCATCTGAAGAGCTTTCATCTTATTTTATTCATATATCATGACTATATTATGGCGATTAGTTAAAAATGGTGAAAGTATTACAAATTCATATTATTTTGATTTAACTCTTAAATTTGTGTAATTCCCTTAAAATCTGTGAAAATCGAAAAAAATTTGCTTTACCTCAAAAGCAAAAAAATGTAGGTCCATATTAATGGCATGGTGAAACGTTGGCCAAGTATTCTTAAAGTGTGTTAAAAAGTTTTAAACTCTGAATAACAGCATCATTTGCTACATAGATGAAATATGAAGAGTAGTGTAACAGGGGTGATGTGCAGTACTAAAATGGTGAACTTGTAAGCAGTAGTTATTTTTCCCTTGTAACATCTGCCACTTGATGTTGAAGGGAATGCTTGCTCGATGATAAGTCAGAATTTTCATGCATGAACTACATTTTACTTGAGAGTAAGAGTCTTGTACAGCTATAACCATGATCTTATCCCTTATGATGTTTGCAATCGGAATTTGCACTACTGGTGATATCCCTTATAAATCTTGCTCCCGCATATCACATTTGCATCCCTTGCTGGTATTTGCAGACTCATACCTTAGCAATAAAGCAATAGGAAAATCAATTCATAGACATTCTATTTTAGTGACTAGTTACCCATTATGAGCAAAAAATTGTTTAAAGAAATAATATCCAACTATGTAGGAGTAATGCCATCTCACAATCTCTTAATGAGCCACCTGCAGTTTATGCCGGAGGTCTGTTCGGATCAGTGAGGGTCTACTGTACTTACTGTTAGCAAAGACTTTGTCTCCAATTTCACAAATGATGGTTAAAAATATGAAACCTTCCAACTGGAAGAATATATTTCAAAGACCTCTTTTCATGGGGTAAATATTCAGGCATTTGAAGTTACATTTTAAGAAGGCAAGAATGTTAATATTGTTAACTTGTATGACCTCCCAGTGCACCTGCATTAGCCATTATGCTCTCTTTATGATTCAATTTAACTCAGTCACTCAGAAAACCCTAAATTAAATGTTCTGTATTTTTGTGTAATGAATTACAAATGAATGAGTCCAGCCATCTTGTTTGGTTACCAAATGACCCTTTTTTGTTTATTTAATTACTCAAGGAAATAAGTAATAGTGTAAAATCCAAGTTTTGGCCTAAGACAAATTTTCCTGCAACTGGCACTGTGTACCATTAGATCAAGTGATGACGTCAGGGTCTTGCACTTCTGGTTTGGGGTTTACTGTTTTTGCTAAATTGTGGGTATTTCTTGATTATAAATGATTATCACATGTTGAATGGTATTATGTGTGTTGTACATGTGTTAAATCATCAAGCGATGGATCTCTCAGTGACAAAGTTCTGGATGTTGGGTGAGTTTTGTTTTCTATTACCTGGACCTCTGTCACTCCTAACCTTCTGTATTCAGATCCTTAAAGGGGAACAAAAGGGATATGTCTTCAATGAGCTTTTTCTTTCCTTTTACAGGAAAGCCTTTTATGCCAATGTGAATAGTCTTTATACAACTTTTTATGCAGTATCTCTCAAACTGTGGTCCATGGACCCTTTATGTTTTATATGAAGTAATTCATGAATTTTTAATATTATTGTGAATACTCGTGTTTAGTCGACCCCTAATTTTTCTATAAAAGTAGTATTTTAGTTTAACGAGCTTTGATGGCTAAGGTCATTACATAAATACTGTCTGCCACTTGGAGGCAGGGGCAACTGCACTCAGACGAATAGGATGATCACTCCTTCTAATTCGAACTGATCCTAACGATGCTTCGGTGACTGATCGGGAACTGGGGTTTCCCTCGTGGCAGGCCGTTGCCCTTGTCTATGAAAAATTTTTATTTCTTTCATATATCTCATGTATAGTCCGACCCCCTGTTTTTCTATTACTCTGAAACTTTAGTATCTGTCAATATTGATATTTTTCATTGTGATTTATTGAAGCTCACAATCAATGTATATAGAATGATCTTATTTTTTAACCTGTTATCCTATATATGTAGTTTCGGCGTTATATATGTACGTGCATGTAAGACTCCCCCTAGATTTGGCTATAGAATAAAATAAAACAATCAATCTTTTTATTACCCTTCGATATTGTTTCCTGTGAAACAGAGGCGCAACCTTTTACCAAATACTGAAACAAATATGCCGACATGATGTTAACCAGGATGTCATGGTGCTTATTTTTACTTAGGTCTCATTGTAAGATTCATGTCATGCAAAATTCAACAAATTTCCTACAAAAACAAGGTTACTTCTACATATTTCTACTATAGGTTGTAACTACTAGTACTTGTGAGATAGACATTTCAATTGATAAGTCTAACATAAAATGTGCACCAATTTCAACAATGAGTATTTTGAATCTAGTTAATAGCACTGTATCACTGCAAGTCCATTGCTGGAGGTTTCAGGCAAAATGTGACCTTGTAATTGACCATATGCAACACTTGGTGACTTTCCGTGGGTTTCCATGGGAAAAATAGCACGTTTTATGAGCTGAAAATTATGGAATATTTTGTATATCAATACAGTGGTCACATTACATGCAATGCCCATTCTTCTTTTGACCCACGTATGACTTAGGCATTATTTGGAGATAGGGATATTGCAAAGGGGCGAAGATGCGTGTCCTGAGATAGATTAGCCCCAATTTTCTTTTTGATAAGATTTAACTGTCATAAGTATTTCTCGTGTGTAGTCCGGCACCCAATATTTTTCCCTAAAATTTAGTCTCAAAAGGTGAGACTAGACTGTACACCAGTACATACAGTATATCCAATCTGTGATTTCACAAAAACCTTGTGTATTGGAAAAAAGACTTCTTGAAGTGGAACTTTAGTCCAAATGACCTTTCACATTGAAGGAGATGGAGATCCAGAAGTGACACACATTAACTTTTCTGGCCTGGTAAGGCCCATTCCTCAAGTTCATAATGGAATGCCACAGATTTTTGGGTGAGGAAATAAGAGTTTTCAGTCCAGTGTTAGACATTTCCAAAAAGCTATGGATAGGCCATTACTGGACTTGTTTCCAGAAGTCCATTAATGTGTAAGTAGTTTTAATCCTGAATAAATATCAACAGCAGTCGAGAAAAAGTCTTGTATGCAATCCTCTCTGAGCTCCATTTCTAATTATCAAATTACAGCAAAAAATTGCACTTCTTGTTAAAAAATAAGAGTAACACCTTCCAGGGTGGCGATCACCAGGAAAAGTCGGGAAAACCTGGAATTGTCAGGGAATTCTCGTAATAGTCGGGGATAAACTGAGATAGGAAATTCTCGTTATTTTTCTACCATTATGTTTATCGGCCAGTCATTCTCGCCATTTGTTTCACCAAAAAATTACACCAACTAAAACTAATGTCCGTCGCTGACGTGCATGGAATAAGCCCCATCAATTTGTGGGACATTCATTGGTGAATCTTATCAGTTGTGAATCTTAATTATTTAGTTGTGAATCAGACGTACAATGTATCCCTTTTGTGTATCTGTATTGCGATATTTGCCTAGTAGTGTTATAATTCATGATCATAATGTATTACGCTCATCACAAGGAATCCAAGGATATGTTGTTCGGATAATTTTGCCTCACTTTTTTTTCTTTAACTTGCGAGACTCAGGTCGAGAGGTAGCTGGAGCACAGTAGCTCGTAGTAAATAATTGCTTACAGTGTTAAAAATATGAGACGATCATTATTAAAATGGTAACACAGGTACAATCTCACGTGTAAACAAAGTGTTACGCAAGATCATCTTTGATTCTCATACCCCCCTTCGTGAGACAGTAAGAAAAGCCCTCCTCCCCTCCCCATCTTTCACGCTCGACGTAATTATTGAATGGCCCCCTTAAGCTCCCTCTCAAAGCAATTTAGTCAGGTTACAAACCACCTCAAATATGATATTCCTGAACATGACGCTGCCGTTGCTAATTGCCTCCTGTTGTCCTCACTCTCAGTGGCGCACTTACGTTTTTTAACCAAACTTTTTTACATTTTTTTGTTCCCTGATTCACGTGAATTAAATTGTTATTCGCTTCTGAAGGTCATTCGCGCCATGCGATTTTGATCCAGTCCAACAACTTTTCTTTTGTTTGTATTTTTCGCGCACCTTAGTGATACCTGTACCGGAGTCCGCCAGTAAATTGGCCATTAACTTTCCCTTCGATGTCTTTTCAGTAATCCTCAACTTCCCAGAACTACCACGATGCGCTACCTCTTTCTTGATGAATTAGACATTGTCAATTTGTAATTTTACCGTAGGAAACATACACGGCCACGGAAATACGATACACGGCTGCTTATACGCGGCCGCGGAAGGAATATAGCTTGCTCGCCTGGGTCGCCTCAACGCTCACAATGGTTCAGTGGACTCACCATAATGCAAAACTGTTGTATGCGTAATTCAATAACCTGCTGTAGGAAAACCTTGTTTGTAGGTAAATGTTGCAATTTTGTAGACAATAAAATGGCTGCTGCGACAGTGCACAGTGGTCGTAAATCGAAAATAGCCGGACAAAATCCAAAATTGCTTTTTTTAGATAAAGTCTTGAAACATGGCATTTATACTCACAAACGATTGCTTATTTTGAAATAGTAAGTCATTTTTCTTAGGTCCTAGCCATTACTTGTATACGGAGGCTCATTCATGACCAACAATCCAAAAAAACACCCGTTTTGATTTTTCTTCGAAAATCTTAAAAGTTAAGTAGATAGTAGAGTTGTGGAAGGATTTTAATGAAATAAAAAACAATACCATTTTTGATAATGGTACTCTTCCTGTCCTATACATAAGTTTAAGAGATTATGGTCGATATTTGGGTACTATTACGTCACTAAATGGCGGATGTTTTTTCAGGCAAAATTTCACTTAAAGTAGTCGTTTTAATTGGTTTCACGAATATGTCCACCGAGATATTTGTACAGAGTTTTACTTGAAGACTTCTTAAGATTTTTCTGAAAAAATCTTCTAAAAATGTCAGCATCTTTGGGGTAGCGGATGGGGTGTCCTTCGCCTTGACAGAGCATTCGGGGGTATAATGGACCCTCCTCGATGTGGTTTTTCATTAGTATGTACTTTGTAGCTTTTAATGTAATGATTTCAGCTGTTAACATTTTCTGAGTTTTGACGAAAATTTAATTCAGCAGAAATAAAATATTCCAATAATAGGTGACCTTATGGCGATCGGTCAGGGAAATTGGTGAATCCATCAGGGAAAAGTCAGGAAAAAGTCAGGGAATTTAAAAATTGGATATCAGTAGCCAGTGTGGCCTTCCCTCATTAAAAAATGAGTGTAACAACTTCCATTTTTCTAGCTATAATTGTAAAATTCATTAATGAATTTGTTTATGATTTAATTCATTGTGCTTTGAAGGTTTCATAAAAAAAAGTTGCTATGCAGTATATTATAGGAACATATAAATAAATGTTTGCATGTTGCTTCAATATTGACAAATAAACAAGTTTTATGGTGTTGGACTTACATGGTGCAATTTAGCTTACTAACTCATTTTCTGTAGGATAAGGTGTACATATATCTATTTGAATGCCATAGGTAGTTTTGATCGAGTAAAATATTTCTTGATTCATCTATTGGTTATGTCAGATATATTGACTTGAACGAATGAAATACCTAACATGAATTAACTAATGAATGCAAACACTTCAGAAGTTGTTGGAATCCTTATCAGTTTTATGGCAAACAACTTCCTTGTTGAATTTTCTAGTTCAATGAAAAGAGCCTAATCATCCTTATTGTTTTACCCAAATTGCCATTTTTTGCTGTAATTTTGTATTATAAAGGAGTGCTCGGGGAATCACAACTGGACTATTTTTATGTCATTGTTGACATGTCTTGGAGATTAAAGCAATTCTCAATCTTCTGGGAAAATTTTACCATTAGAATATGTATAGATGTTTATTGAAATAGAAATAGATGGTCTAAATATGACTGGATGGAAAAGGTGCCCATGGCCATTAGATTTTGAGAGTTGCTTAGAGGAAGTATTCACTCAGAGGAACTTGTTGAGAACGAATGCGGCAGCAACAGGTGGTGTTGGTTGTCGTGTTGCATGCTACTGGTGTTTGTGTGGTAGTGTCTGTGACAATATATTTAGTCTAAAAAAGGTTGTATACTTAAAAGAATTACAACATTGTATCATTGATACCTTGAAGTTGATCTGTTGACATCTTCGGGAATTTCCCTCTTTTGAAAGTACTGAATTCCTATGCTGTTTGTTAGTGGGGAAGGAAAATCAATTGAAAGGGAGAAGGGCGGTGGATTGAGGAGTCCTTGTTGATGTCAATCCTTTTTAGTATCAAATGTAGTGAATGTTATGTCAGTCAGTAGTTTGTAAAGGGCATTTTGCATGAGACGTTTCCTTGTGCTGCCTGATATGTGAATGGATGACTGTCATAATTGCATCCTATAAAGCAGATGATTGATAAAGCATTTCACTTGAAGTTTCTATGTTAACAGTATCCGATAGTCGTTACTTCTTACATGAAATCTATTGTTGATTTTTAAGGAATAAGACTATTGACTTGTCAATGAGAATGGTTTTAATTACCACTTTAAGAGTTGATGCGTTCAAGTAGGAAACTTGCTGCTGATTATTCTATCGTGGGTGTTAATTGCCTCAATTTTTATCTATGTTACTTTCTTAAGAGGGGGGAGGATGACACCATGATGGAGGCTTATATGTAGTGAATTGAAGAAATAGATCATATTAAAATGCTTTGGCGACAGGGATTCTTGCTGTTACATGTTACAAATTTTACATGAGTCACTGATGAGATCCACTTGAATGAACTTGTCTCTAGGACGGTAGTTAATTTTTTAATTAAAATTGAATCATTCAAACACCAACAGAACATTGATTTTTACAATGAGTAGAAATGTTTTGGAATTACTTAATAAATTTTTTGGAAACGTAAGAAGTGGGCTTAAGAAAGCTGTTGATGGATTTCCAAGCAAGATGATTTACGAGAGTCACTGATGAGATCCACTTGAATGAACTTGTCTCTAGGACGGTAGTTAATTTTTTAATTTAAACTTAATTATTCAAACCCCAACGGAACATTGATTGTTACTATGAGTGGAGATGTTTTGGTATCACTTAATAAATTTTCTGGAAACGTAATAGTGGGCTTAAGAAAGCTGTTGATAAATTTTCAAGTAAGATGTTTGATTTGTTGAATATCTTTGGAGGCTGTTTTTCAATGTGTGGCATCGTCCAGGCGTACATTTTCATGTAACTTCTCTTGGTGTTTTTCTGAGACCCTTAAGAATTATAACTTGTTAGAAATTAACTGTATATTACATTGCTTTTCATGTGGACATCCCACTTTTAACTTGGAATGGATAGAGATAGAAACTTAACATCCCTCAGCCGTTCGTTCTTCCTCGTTTTTTTCTTCTGTCTTCCCCATGACCCGTGCCAACCAAACTGTGTTCCAGATCATATCCTGATCATCCTGATGATAGGGATCATGATCCTGGAGTGACCAATGGAGCAACCTCATGGTGTCTCACACTCAATAAATGTGGCGGTGTGTCCTTATAGTCGGCCAAAGTCTGAGTCTGATTTTTATGCACTCTTTTCTCAAGTTTTGTGCATGCTAGTTGTAATTTTTTTTCCTCTGTTTAAAAAAAACATATGCTGTGCAAAAGGTAATCAAAATTTCTCCCTTCCTATTGCAACTTGTAATTGTAATAAAATCTGTAACTACACTTGATAAAGATTTCTTGTAAAGAAAATGAAAACTTATCTCCCAAGTATAACCATGAAAGTCGATTAAGTCCAATGTTTATTCTTTTCAGTCCACTCGCTGTCTACACTAACATAGATGAACTCTGGCCCTGGACATGTAACCCCTTTCATTATTAGCTCCTGCGGCTCTTAACAACTCACCAATTATAGGAGTAAAAATTATATTCCTTGCCTCACTGGCGGCCAGTGGCTAGTCTACTTCTGGGGACAGGATGCTAAAATATCATTCCTGCCCCTCTTAAAAATTTAGACAGGGGAGAAGGAAAGAGTTAAAAATATGAGATTGCAGGAAGGCTGCAGCTCTGCAAACAAGTAATATCTCTGTCTAAATAATTAATAAATATTTCCCCTGTAAAATGAGGAAAGTTGGCTATGTAAAGTAGCATTATTATCAGCATGCAAAGTATATCATGCAGTTTGAGAGTAACTGAATGGTAAGGAGTTCATAATGATTAATTACTTAAATCACTTCAAAAAGAACCATTGCACTCTGTGGCTGCTGGATAGACAACTTGATCATTCACAGAACTGCTAACTGGCCACAATGGAGGAAATTCAAAATATTTCTGCCTGCTGATGAGCGAACCTATGAAGCTGCTGTGGATGAGGCTAGGAGACCATCTAATAGATGAGTTCATCCGTTTTAGAGGGCTTTCGGAAAATAATAGATTCGCATACGCACTCTGGAGAATCTTCGACCACAAGCCTATTGTCCTGTGAATGAGGAAATAGGAGTAGGAAGGAGCTTTCACAGTTGTGTGGAGGTTTTCACATTTAAGTCTCTGGAGAATGATACACTTGTCTTGTTTTCCCTATGAATGCAGTACTTCTGTGTTTGAAAATATAAATTTGAAGGAGCATGCTCAATTTTCATCTTGGGCAAAATCATTACCTGTTAGAAGTTTCCTCTTGCATGTGGCTTAGTGATAAATTCATAATTGGCCTCTTTTGAAGAGTCAGTGATTGGGTATAATATAGTTCCCTGTGTTTGGGTTTCAGAGTACGTCAGAAAGTACGCAACAGAAGAAGCACTACGGGAACAAGAGCAAGCAGTTTCTTCTGACAGTGAATCATCAATGTCAGATTTCAGTGAAGATGAAGCGCAAGATATGGAGTTATAACACAGGCATACATCACGGGTTTTAATATAGACTATCCAAAGTGTAGGTACTCAGATAGCTTGTGTTTTTAGATGAGACATTCTCTTATGCGTTAAACACATGGTTAAAGCTTTATATAAGGATGCTCCAGCCTTTAACTCTGGAGGTTTGATTTCAGTTTCATAATATTTCTAAGAAGTGCTGACCACAATCAGTTCTCAGATCTTTCAGTTTGTCGTCAACAAAGGAAGTTCTCTTGTTGAAAGAAGTTGAAGAATTGGAATGGAGCCACATAGTGAGTGGAAGTGGGCAAGTGGAAGCAGGAACCATGTCTCATTTGGTAGACACACACGTGCCACCATCTTATTTTGCTGTTCTGCTGTCATAGCAGCTTTTTGTGATTTTGTCTGCCGAAGTCGGGTTGCAGTTATTGTAGTTAATTTTATAAACATTATTAATTTATATCAGTCAACCTTTTTCTTGCAGCATGGCATATCAGAAAAAAGAAAACATATTTTCCAAATCATTCCTCACCTTGCTGTGTTTCTATTGGACTATTTTATGCTCTGTTAGTAATGTTGGGATGTTAAAACTTTTATCAGCAGAATGAAAGACTTATTTGTGCATATAACCGAGCCCTTAAACAACTGCCTTCTCAAAAAACTGAAAGAATCCTCTTTGTGATAACAAGTACTGTATATAATTGACCTGCCATGGATCTCTAAATTCTCAATTTTTTGTAAATTAGACTCTCTATATAGATTTCACAATTTACATTTAAAATGTTCCATCAAAAGGAACAACTTTTTTGTTGCTTTAATTTTAAAATTTCTTCCGAATTCCACTCCCAAGTAATCATGTAAGTTTTTCATCTGCCCAACAAGTAAATTTGCATAATGTGGTGTAAGTTCTTCACTTTTGAAAAATTGCCTTGAAAGAATGCTCTTTCTGCTGCTTCAGATGAAGATGCCTGTCTAGGCCATGACATCTGTCGGTAAGCTCTGAGTTTATTTACACTGTTTTAATAGGTCTATGCATAAATTAATGTTTGTGCCTGAATGACTTGAATTTATAGAGGAGCTTCTTTGTGTGAGCTGCAATTTTAACGATTGTCATCAGATGGCAGCTCTTGTTGGCAATTTTGGCAAGTTTTTGTGGTATTTACCTTATCTAATTTTATTCATGTATTTTAAGTTGCTCATTGAGCACCGAGCCTATCCAAATTTGGCTATTTTTGTTTTCTTTACCATATTCTGACAAGCATATGGAAATATTTGTAGATATTAGAGAAAAGTGAAGTAGAAGTTGCAGTCATTTTTGTCTTTTGACTTGTTTTCTATAAAAATGTCCGGCTAAAAAAGTATATATATATATATAAATGAGATAATATTATAATAATTGTAAAAATTTGATAGGTGCTGGTGGATTTACTGTGTGAAACACTGGAAACCAAGTAAATGTTATATTCATGTTTTAAATATTTTGTTTCTTTAATATTTACTTTGAGTGACAATGAAAGGGGCAAAATGATAACCAGGGTTTTTACCATTTAGTTTATTGAATATATTTTGTGTTGCATGGAATATTAAAACCAGGATAAATAGATTTTATGAGTTGAAGAGAGAGGGAGGTCATTCTCAGCTTTGTCCTGTAGAGCTCAAATTGTTGCCTATTAATTCAGTAGTGTGTAGCTTACAGAGAGCTGCCCTATATAGAAATTGCTTTTTTTAACATGTGCATATGTATATGTGAGTGTGGCATTTGTCATGTTAAGGTTAACCCACCATGTCCTTCCGAAGTGGCGAAATGCATGAATGCTGTTTTGTTAATTACTTCCGTATCAAATTTAAATAAAACTGGTTTTCTGCTACCACATTTTTTTGTCTTGGAATATGTAAAGCCATTAATGTGCACATGGATATCTGATTGATTGATTCCTTAACTTTAAATAAAAATTGAATGCCTTGGTTGCTTGCCACCCAGCGATCAGTGTGCTCGATTCATAAAGGTATTAAAATATCATGTGTCACTCTCATACATTCAGCTTACCATGAGATGCAGGCATAGCTAAAGTGGCTCCATCCTATAATAATTACATAATTGAGGAGCAATTCCTAATGTATTAAAGAATTTTCAATGTTGGTAATAGTCTGTGGCTTAGCACGTTCAACGCGGGTGCCGTTCTGGAATGGTAGTGATGGTTATAGCCACGCAGTAGACATTCAGGAATGGCGGCTGGTTATTTAAATGGATAATATTTAAATAGAAAAAAACTGGTTCCGCTTGGAAGAAATTCTTTCCATATCACACGCGTTGAATGTGTTAAGTTCATCATCCATGTTTGTTTTGTTTTTGACATTCTGTTTAGTATTTGTGTGTGTGAAGTACTTGCTTGCTCAACACAATGGAGTACTTTCATTGAAAATGAATCAAATGAGTAAAAAGATATTCTAAATATGAGTTTATACATCTTAAAATATTGGGGATGTACATCACTTAATCTCAGGCCAAATTATATTCTTAACCTAAGTCTTGACTACTTATGAAAAATCAACGTCTTTCTAATGTTAATATTTTGTTCTGATGCACTGCAGGTAGCAATTGTAAAAGATTTGGGCCATCTTTGCAGATCAAGCCAGTGCCTTTTGAGTGAAAAGCTTTCACAACTTCTTTTAATAGCCTTAAAAAAATGCAAATATATATATATACACACACACACACACACACACACACACACCCTTGAAAAACCTAGCTTAATGGAAAACTTCAATTCTTCTATTAACTACCCTAATAATTGGAAATATGGAGTGACCCATATGTGTGCGTGTACATTTCACCCCTTCATTGAACTGTCATGCTTATTATTTTCTTGATTCTGATATGTACAGGCCTTCCCCGAGTTACGTATGCCTCGACTTACGTAAATCCGTACTTACGTAAGTCCCAAAAAAGACAAATTACGAAAGAAATGGATTTAAAAGGATTGTTGCCTACTTGCAAGGAGCACATGTGCCGGAATGTTAGTAAGAGCTGGCCAATCTGAGAGGGTTGAGACTGGTAAATTGGCCTGGTTAGAAGTCGTAAAGTAGCAGTAAGATGCCATGCTTTTTTTATTATTATTAAACGAAGTTCGTAATGAAATGATTAAAGAAAAACATTAATGAGAAATTCAAAGTCACTCTCAACTTGAAGCATTGCAATTACGCACAACAAAGGCTTACTGCTGTCGGCGCAGGAAGTATGCAACCCTGAGTTTGAGACTTAATATCTCTAAAACGGCTCAGCCAATTTTTATGAAATTGACATAAACATTTAGCTTCTTTCATTCCACTTCAAGCGATTACAAGAAAACTTTTTTAATAAACTATAATAAGATTTCGTTTCTTGGGATAAAAGAAAAAAAGAACCCATTTTTTGGCCTGCGAGAAGCGATGTCCAACTTTCTGGGATTACTACCCAAATACCGTAGATTCAATGGCAGTCAAACTTAAACATCTTATTTCTCAATCTTCTGTTAGTGCTACCGCGTGAGTAAACAGAAGGGAAAGTAAGCTCCGAGAGTACCCCTCTGCCGCTCAATGCAGGCTGAAGGCAGACTAAAACGTGATATAAATAAAAACTGCTGTAAAGTAAACCTTAAATTTAATGTATTTATATTTATGTGAATCGTAATGCAGAATTGGCGACAAAGCCAATGGTTTTACGCAAATCTCTCTACATACCGTGAGAACGGAGATAAAGTTGTTCTGTAAAAATAATGTCAACATTTTAAAAAAAATAAAGTTAGAGCTTTTAAATTTTACAAAAGCACTTACAGAAGATTGAGAAATAAAGTATTTAAGTTTGAATGCCATCGAATCAACGGTATTTGCATAGTAATCCCCGAAGTTGGACATAGCTTCTAGCAGGCCATAAAATGGGTTCTTTTTTTTTTCGTTTTATTCCAAGAAACTAAATCTTATTATAGTTTTTAAAAGTTTTCTTGTAATAGCTAAATGTGGAATGAAAGAAACTAAATGTTGATGCCAATTTCATAAAAATCAGCTGAGCCGTTATAGAGATATTAAGTCTCAAACTCAGGGTCTTTTACTTTCTGCACTGACATTAGATACCAAATAGATACATGAAGGGAACTTCATATACAAAAGTATCACTAGCAAGTGAAAGTTTAATAACAACCTATGAATTTCACTATATAGGTCCCCTATATCAAAGAGTTCTTGAATTTTGCAGAGAACTGCATAAAGTTTGACCAAATATTATTCCCTGTATTTTTCCGAATCGACTGTAATTTTGAGAGCACGGACTTAGTTACAGAGTAATTTTTGCCTAACGTATTTTTTTACTTCGTAAATTTCGACTTACGCTGCTACTGTCGGAACGCATCTATTACGTAACTCGGGGACTGCCTGTATTAGCATCACATATGCCGAAAGAAAGTTGAAGCAGGTCCACTGATTTCTTTTCTGAATTGTGCTGATTGTCCCTCACTTTTTTCATAGACCTGTTGACTTGTAGATTGTGAGTAGTAACAAACCTGACCCGGAGTTATTTTTAAACCCTGGAATATTAGGATATAATAATAAACAACAGGAAAGAGATGAAGAACCAAAGTACCAGCAATGAGGAGTGATCAGTATCATAAATGTTTTTCTGCTCTGGGAGTCCATTCTAAACCATGAAACAAGACGATTTAAGTTCCTCCACCTTATGTCCACGTGAATCACTTAGTTTACTTGTGTTGAGTCTAAATGTGGTGTTTGGAATTTTTTTTGGTGTGAAAATTCATTAAATAAATATATTTGCAATCAGCCATCTTAGCTAGGTTCAATAAGAGGCTGTGGGTCAGTTGCTGGATGCAGGCTGCTAAAGCTTTCCTCTACATTCTCTGACAGTGGATGACTTGCTCTCCTGCTCATCATCTCTACTATTAGTCTTGTTTCTGGCTAATGCTTATTGGGGCTTTTGAGCATATTCAAGCTTGTTTGTATGTTTTATGAATTCTTCTTGGCTTTACCTCCAGGACAGGTGTACAGGCTCTTTTTTTAGGTGTTCATCCTTAAATGGATAATTGAATACATTGTGGCTGTAGTCCATTATGCCTTCTTATTGAATGAAGTGCCCACTATATAAGGAATAATGTACAAAAGGTTTTTACATTGCTTCTTCTTTTTCGGGACCATTGTGTGGCTGACATTTTTACCATTATCTCTGATTCATACTTGATATTTTGCATTGTGTGGTTGTATGTGATGTTTCACCTATTCGCAATCAATGAGTAATCATGGCATGAGGATAAAATATTAACACCAAATATGCTGTTAGCATAATTCTAAATATTGTTGCAATGCCTAAAACGTTGACTAAAACACCAAACCACTGCTATTTTTAAAACATTTGTGACTCAATCCATGTCAGACTATTGGAATGTGTGTTAAAAGTCATTCATTGATGCTGATTACTAAGTTTGAGGGTTTTACTGTGGGAAAAAGTAGCCTTATTTTTTATTACCGGCCATTATTTTGTTGAATGGTCTAATTTTTCAAGGTGGCAATAAAATGTTTCTCGTAAAAAAATATTGTTTCAGGAGATCACAGCAAAAACATCAAGGAATTTAAAAGTCACTTGGAATGAAAACAGGTTCATAACCTATTCGCCTGTGTGTAGTGAGTATTACGATTGCCCTTTGAATGATATCCTGAATCTTTGTGCCATCTCATGTGCCATGCCTCTGAAGCTTCTGTGGTAGCATTTTGTGTTTTTCTTTCTGCTAAGGTTGCCTGTTAGGATGTCAATGGTTCTTGCCTTCAAAAGCTGTATCGAGTCTGAAAAAATCAGGTCCATTTGCTGAGCTCATTAATCAGTTTAGTATTGTCACCTTTAATATTCCATTGTCTCGTGAAATCTTTATGTAGTTAAATGGAATGTGTTACTGTTAGTCTCATTTGGAATGGGTCAATATCTAATTGGGTAATGTAGCACATCCTGTGAGTTAGCAAAGGGCCAGCTGCTCAGTTATATCTTGATGATAATTCATCGGAGGCACTCTAAAGGTGGCATACGCTTGGACTTGGTAGGAGTATTAGGTTGAATCTTCATTCATCTGGCTTGTCTCTCCCTGAACCAAGGGCCTTGACTTGAAGTAGATAGTGCCGCACAAGCATAAAATTCACACCCTTAGATTTGTGTATAAATTTGTCCTGTTGTAGCCTACCCTGTCATTCTGTGTTTAGGTGAGAGTGGGCAATTGGTGTGAAGTGCATAGTATCACTGAGAGTGATGTGATTTTAGTGTAAGTGTTGGCTGCACTAAAGAGCCTCATGATACAAAAATGCCAAATGAAAATTGTGCCTTCTACCCGTTGTCTGATATTAACTGTAGGTGCATATGATTACATCTTCTCTCTGGCCGAGTCCCTTTATTCGACCAGTGAACCTGGAAATAAATTGTATAAGGGCATTATTTCATTTGCATACTCATTTGCTCCAAGTGACTTGAGTCAGGTACCTGCTGAATTTTTGCTGTGACTTAAGATTCCCTCTTGCCTTGATAGCAACAGTAACACTTATCAGAGTAGAAAAAAAATTTATATCTCCCATATTTGCCTTTGGAGTACCCTCCATCTTTAAAAAATCTTAAGACCAGAGCTCAGGTAGTTTTAGTATTCTTTGTCTTGTACTGCTTCTGTCTAGTGTTTATGGAATTTGCTTCAGGACATAAGTAGTTTAAACTTGTTCCCTATTGAGTGCTGTAATATAGTCAGCGTTCATCACTCCCGCTTTCCCTCTCCACCCAGAGCTTATAATTGTTGGGTTGGCTGGAGTATTGTACTCCCATACCACTTGCACATCTTGGACGATCAAATTTTGTTGATGAGGTGTCCTTAGGGTCTCCTGTCTGTCATGCAGAGGAGGGCTTCTCACATTCCACTTGTGGTGACATCAAGCTTGGTAACTTCATGGTATAATCCTGCCTACTGCTCAGCTGGGTGTGTTTTGTTCTTCATTATCCCCTAATGGTTACTTGATTCTTCAAGAGGAGGTCAGGTGGGCTGTGTGTCTTGTGCAGGATGACAACTTTTTGGCAAAAGACTCATGCAGAGAAGCATTTTGGGAGTTCTTGTCACTTGAGTATTGACACGATATATGTGTACCACTTCAGGAAAGGTACAGCATGAGCTGAATTTGAGAATGAGTTAACTGGTTAAATCTCTTAGGTGCACCTATGCTGCAGCCATTGTCCTCAAAGCAGCCAAACTCTCAAGTCATTACTCAAGCATTGGATATCAGGAATGTATAGAGTTTAAAGTGCGTTGGAAATCAAGTATATCATCTTATTGTCAGTTCCCTTTGCTTGTCATCAGTTTTTGATCAGAAGCAATGAAAATTATCGTAAAACATCTTTTATCTGGAGAGAACTCTGAATTAGTTTGTTGCCAGAGGGGAGGAGTTGTCACTCATGTCCGGTGGCCCTCTCACCACTTCAACTCAAGTAATTTTTAAAGCTTTTAATGCTGGTGATGGTAATTTTGACAGCTGAAACATGGGGCTAGGAAAGCATGTTGAAGCTGTGGTGTCATCTGACTTAATGGGGGAACCCACCCTCTCTGGTTGTCACTCCAGGCTGTTTTCCAGGAATTAGTGTGTAATGAGGAAACATTGTCAGAGATTGGATGACCTGAAAGATTGGATATGCATCATGGAGCAATCTGCTGCTTCAGAGATGCTATTTGGTGAATTTTGGATAGTCTTGTGAATTGCCTTTTGGGAAGATATTGAATACACTTGTCAGGGTTGGATGTCCTTTTCCCTCCATTCAGCTAACACTGCTGAGAATTGGGGAGCATCTGCATTTCAGAGCCCTAATTTTTTTAACAGCAGAATCAAGAAGGTTAATGACTTTGCCATGCTAGGTTTTCAGTAGGACTAAATTTGATCTTTGCCCTTGATGAGGAAATAATCATGTATAATGATCATTGTTTTCAGAGAATGGTACATTATCAGTCTTAAAATGCAGAGTGTGCTGTTTTAATACTGAAGTGTGGTGCAGAGCATTAACAGCATTGGTCTTGTAAAGAGGCTATTGTAATCCTCTTCCGATATAGTTCTCTTCTTTGTGAGCAGGCATTGCTAAATCAGTTGTCAGTTGTATTCTCAGGAGTTAGTGAGTCTCTGGACTTAAGTAAGTACTGGAGTAAGTGCTGCAAGGTGTGGGAGTTTGATGTGTTGTTGGATAATTAACCATTTGTAGTGATCAACATAATGGGCAGCCTTTTGAGATATGGTGTGAAATTTAGCAACTACCCTGATGAATTTAATAGATCATAGTGGATGGCTTCTCAGGTTTGACTATAGGTACTGGAGTATATGTGTGATTTACATCTGGTATAGGCTTGGCAATGAGAAATGAGTTAGTTTTCTTAAGAAATTCCACATGTAGATTTTGAGGGGTATATTCAGATTACATGGCTGGTCTTAAAGTAGCCAAACACTTGCAGTGGTTGCAGTTAACTGAGATATTGCTCATGGTGACCCAACTATCATCTGTGTCTTTCTGTGGTTATACTCATGTTTCTGCAAATATGTAGTTCGTTTTCCTCTGATAATTTGATGCAAAGAAAAACCAACTGGCTTTGGCATTTGACTTTTTTTAGGAGCATTTTCACTTGCTAATGCATCATTTTTTTACATATTTATTTTTATACCTTCTGTATTTATATCCCTACCAACAGCTGCATAGAAAAGTTATCAAGCCGATAGAATACATATTATATTTTGCCTCATTACTCTTAACGAAACCAATGTGAGTTAAGAAAGTTGTTCTTATACTGTAACTTATCTATTTTAGATGTCCCGTTTAATTAAGTGTGGTTGTTATTGTCATGGTGAATCCTACAAGTCTTGAGCGGGTGAAAGCTATTGATCATATTTCTTATTTAGGGTACTACACATGTATAATTTGTTTATTGTTTTTGAAATGTGATCATGAATTTCATACTAATGTGTCTATAATAGCTTTAAATCATGTGAAAGTATTGTGTAGCTTATGTGCAATTGATTTATAACTTTTGGAAATTGTGAGCTCTGCATTTTTGTAAGGGATGTATTTTGATTTCTTAGAGCTAGTGTAAAAAAAAATGTTCAATATTTTGATTATAATGTGTCAATATGAAATACTTTCAGATGTGGTGAGTGTTGATCCAGAATTAAAGAAATTATTCAATATTAAATGGTGAACAGAGAGGATGATGTGATTTTTGATTTTGCATAGGAGATGAAAAATGCTCAAAGACTTATAACAGTTAAGTCTCTACTATATTTCACCATTTGCAGGAACTTGATGATTTCTATCATTTTTTTATGCACTCACTGGATTAATTGTTGTCAGTTTCATGGATTATGTGGTGACTGGCATTTGCAACAATTTTGTCCTGGGTGTTATTATTTAAAAGGAAATTAAATTGAAAAGAATTAATGATCTATTTATTCAGAGATTCTCTGGAGCCATTTGTGCCCCATTCGCATTACCAGCTTTTTACCAGTTTACAAAATGTTGGTAAGTTATACCCGCATTCACATCTGTCTTCAATCACCTTGGTACAACTGGTGTTTTAACAGTACTTACTACATTTAACGTGCACTTATTTGTTTGTCATCACCTACAGGTCATTTGAAGATGACTGCAATTGATCACTTGACCATTTTAACTAACGTGCATTAGGATGGCAGAAAATAACTATTGTAGATAGATGACTATGGGAGTAAATCTGTGTAGAAAGAGTTATCATGGTAGGTGCCAACCAGGCATTCACATTACATGAATTCTTACCGTTGTAATGAATTACCCTGGTAAAAAGCTAGAGATGCGAATGGAGTATTGTGAGTTAGTAATACTTTGCTGAAATTGGAAATGTGAGAATGTAATAGGTACACTAAAAACTCATGAACTATGAATATCACATTTTTCAATGGCCAGTATGTAATAGTTCCTGTAGTTGGAGCATCCTGTTCAATTAAAAAATCCATCTCCATCTATGTTTGCTATTAATTCAGCCTAGAGTAATGAAAGTTGGGCAGAGTGGAAAGCCTGTATAGTGCTATCAATTAGTTGCTTGTATTTGCCTTTGTAATTTGATTCAAGTTACTCGGTAGGTACATGAACATATTTTTCTTAGTTATTTTGACCTTGGTAATTGGTTTCTGACTAAAATTTAAATGGAGATTGTAATCACAGTCATGACATTGGTATTTTAATTGTTGAGATTTGTGTTTTGTAATTTGATTCAAGTCTCGGTACTTGTAAAGATTTTTTTAGATCTTTAATCCTTGGTCGTTGGTTTCTGCCTGAAATTTAAATGGAACTTGTAATCACAGTCTTGACATAGGTATTTTAATTGTTGAGATAGAAATAGTAGGTCAGAATATTAACAACTTATGTCATAAATGTGGGATTGAACATAAGTCTCTTACCGTATTTACTCGAGTTTTTCCCAATGTTTGCTCTTGGATTTTTGGCAAAATATAGAAGAAGCTAGTGATTACCAATTTGCAAAGAAAAATGTTGGAGTAGAAAAGTTCCACATTGAGGCCAAGTCCACATAGCACAATCAATCTTCAAGTCTTCAATCATTTTCCAAATTAATGTTTTATTTTGTCCCAAGAAAACATTGGCAATTTGAGGTTAATTTTTTTGTGAAGTGAATCCAAGATATGATTGTCAATTAAAGTGATAGTCAATCGACGAAGTGATAGTGATACTGGACATTGGTGTGGCCTAATTATTTAGGGGGGTACCTGAATCCTTTAAAAGTCATAGTAAAGAGGCCACATCATTAGGAATGAAAAATTGCCATCCACAGTTGTATTTTCTCCATCATTGTAAGTGGTAATGATTGCAGATAAGAACTAAACTGAGTTGATTGATGTGTTAAGTGTGTGTAATGTATATAACTTGTGTTCAATTAAATTAATTACATGTGTTCATTCATGTGATGCTCCCATGATAAGTGGTGTGCTGTCTTGATGGATGAAAAAGGAAATTCTTGTCATTTTTCTGTTGTGTGTAGTACATTGATGTAACACTGATAGAATTTAAAAAAAAATTACTATTAAAATCAAGAGAAGAGGCTCTACCATAGTTGTAACAAGACGAGTAAATACGGTATGCGATGATCAATTTTTATGTATTTTCTTAGATAAAAATTTCATATATATTTTATAAGCACAAATTGTGAGGTGATTCATTTTCTGTATCCATCAATGGTCTCTTTGCCCTGCTAGCATTAAAATTTAGGTGTATTTTATGCCTGGTACTACTTATGTTAGTGAAGTGAGCATGGTAATTTCTTTGACTTATTATCTTGCTTACTTTTTATCATGGAAGTTTAATCATGGCAATATTTGAGGTATCAGAGATAGATTTTTTGTATGTGTACCCTTAAAAATGTGATATTGTGCTAAATTTGTATGCTGTGATAACAGTTAACCATCTACAATACAAAGCATATATTCCTATGAACTGTTTCACTCACAAACATATTATTTTATGCCTAATGAATTGATTAAACAATGTATATATACCTGAAGATTAATAGAGTTGGACGATGCTTAATACACGCCCATTTTATATCACAGATGTTGGAAAATTTAATGCAACTGATGAAACAATTCAAATTACTTTTTAAATTTTTATCACTTTGTTTCAAAGGTATTGCTGAATGTAATTGCCCATTGTTAGTGGCATGCCACAGTATTTTAACTGCTTTTTTGTTTTGAAACATAAACCATAATTGTATACTTGGGAGTTTTGAGACAACTTTGTTGAATGCCGCTGAGGTTTATTAGGTCATGTTCATGAACCTCAGAGAAATTTTCTTTGTGTAGAATAACCCTCCCTAATCCATCATTGAATGTAGATATAACAGTGTAGGAAACACATTTGTACTAAGTGAATGAATATTAAAATTTTCTTCATGTTTTGTGTTATAAATGTTGATTTCATTTTGCCTCATGACTTCACCGTTCATTTCAATCCTCATAAGTACTTAATTGATCATGGAAATGGAGCATTTATTTTATCCTTTTGCCATAATGGACTGTGGGTGAGCTTCAGGCTCATGCTGGAACAATTGTATGAAGGAATGTGGAGGTTACAAGACAGTGATTCCATTAAGCTATGCAGTACAATCAATTGATGTTTTCTGAGTTGTTGCATGCAGCAATTGCGTTCCAATGAATGCTAACAGTGTTCACCGGTCACATTTACAATTAGGATTTTTTGGGCCAGGTACATAGAGAGCATTTTTAAAATTCCCTTAGGCCTCACAACTTCATAAACAACTACAGCAAAACCCTACCCTGGCAAAAATACCCAGTGACCTAGGCAGTGACAGCCTGTGACTTAGCCAGTGATTCCTGATTTTAAGACAAATCACTGGGCATACAACCACATAGTAGGCAAATGTTCAATGTAAAAGTATTAAAAAGAATTACATAGTCGCTCATTGAAATTAATATCTTGATGTTGGCCATTTGTAATATTATCTGCATAAGCAATCACTATGAATTTTATTCTACGGCAAAGTATATATATATAATCAGCCAAAATTATTATCAACACGTTTTTATTCCCATTTAACTGAAATGTTGATCTAGCACACCAGTATGATCCCACTGACCCGGTGTATTTTATTTGTTTTTTCATAGACCTAAAACATAAAAGCCAAAATTATTTTCTGCTGTGAAGTACAATGGTAGGCATATGTCTTAAGCTAAATAAAGAGTTTCTTTTTCATTTTACACATAGCTTGTCATGATTTCCCAGGACAAACCATGAGTGGACTCCCCTTTTCCTGGGAAGTGTTCCATACCTCCAGAGCCAGTGGTGCCTCCGAACAAACTCACCAATCCCCCCCCCCCCCCCCCCCCCGGTTGCCCCCTCCGAACCTCTGGTCTGGAGCCCCTGACTGAGGCAACAACACTGAAGATAAAATAAGATAATGTAATTTTGCAGAAATCCAGCTACAAGGACATTGTACATCGACAAATTTAGCAGCCAAGTTACCCAAGCTACAAATGGCAGGTACAAAACAGCTGATAGGTTGCAATACAACCACAAGTCTTATGGAGCTGTTGAAAGAAACGGTATGCAATGGAGGGAGATTGGAAGAATGAAGAGGCTATTCCAGAAAACAGATGACTTTGATGACTGTCACGACAGCCACACTCAGAAAGGTACAAGACAGAAAATAGGAAAAGTGAAGGATTTTGATCAACCAATTTGCATACAACCAACTCAATAGAATTCACCTTTAAATCCATTCCATCCTTTTTTATTTTTAACAACTTTTTGCCCAAGTGATGGGCATGGGGTTCATCATGCAATGGTAGACTTCATCCAGGAATGTTACTGCAATTTAGAACTAAACCCTAATTGAGAGGCATTTTCGACGCTCTCCACACATGAAGTTTCGTAACCAGAGATTTGTGGTGTAAGGGAATGAGACTTCATTATACGGATTCAGTTCTTTAAGTGAAAATAACCCAATCAAAACAGTAATTCATTAACAGCCCACTTGAACATATTATATAGCAGTAAAACTTATAGCACTGTTTTCACATAAAATACCATCCTTTGTGCAGCACTAGCAATATCTTTCCTTGCTATATATTTATCAACCATGACATTATATAGGCTGTTTTAAATGAGAATCTTAGTGAAGCAGGTTCATGCATAAAAATAGTGATAAATTCAATTTTCACTGCACACTCATTCAGTGCCTTGTGTAAAAATGCCCTTAATATGATGTATTGCATCGTCACTATAGAGCTTTTTCCTCAACATTGCTTATACTGAAACTTCTATTTAAACAAATAATGTATTTACTCCATTTTTGCCCAAATTATGCAATTTCTTTGAGTCTGGATGATGAAGAATAATATTATATTCACTTTAACCTCCTTTTTTTCAAACAAATGTTCACTTTCTGTTATCAGGAAAATTTCTTTTGTACCTATCACCCCCTTTTATTATGTTTCAATGGGAAAATATGACTAATTCAAATTTTTTGCTTGTGCAGAATTGAAACTCCAGAAGGAAAACTCCAAGCTTTATCAGGAAAATTACGAATGATTAAAGGGAAAAAATGAAGTATATTATAAGAACCCATGAGAGGGCTAGCTACAAGACTACCACAATCAGTCAAAAGTCGTTTAAAAGTGGATTACTTGCATAGATCTATTGAACTTAAAAAAAATGCTGAAATCTACTGAATACATTAGCAAACACTCAGCTTGGAGTGTTTAATGCTATTCGTTAGTTTCCAAGGGCTCATTAATCAAATTGCTCTTCAAAAAAACAGTTCATTATGGCAAAAGGACAAAATAAATGCTCCATTTAGTATACTCTCTGTGTGAGATATCAATGGTATCCAGGTAGCAATGGATATATCCATTGCTACCTGGCTTCCCGTCCCAACACTTTCGTGGCTGGAATCCGCAGCACGGAAGGGGTGATGTCCGAAGGTCTCCATTGTTCCTAGGTGGATGCTGAGACCCAGGTCATCTTCAACTTGGTCTGGAGACCCGACCAGCGAGGATTTCAGCTATTGTTTCCCCAAATTATTAGGATGCCACTGTCCCGGTACTCTCCACTGAGAGTATCCCAGGATTTGTAACAAAGGACCTATAGATGATGAATTATAAGATAGACAAATACATGAGAGGAAAATAATATAAAATTTTAAAATTAATGATAGTTTGGAAAGAAAAATATTTAATAATTTTTGATAAAACCGAAAGTAACTCAAAAGATTTGAATTAAAGTCATTCAAATTGGACAGCTCAAACGGTTCATTAAAAAGATTTTAAAAGAAGATTTTGACAATTGAAAAATATCAGCACCCGTACAAACATTATTAAAATCTCTCGCTATCCTGTACATGGGTAAATTAGAAAAAAGGTAATTATAACTACTGTATGGGAGATAGAATAAACTCTGAGATCTTGAGTGTAGGGAAGGAACTTAGATATTAACTATAGATGACAGATCTGAACATTGGACTAGATTATATAACAAGGCATACAAGAACAATAAACCCAATTATTTTCTCCTGTTAGATAGTGAATTAAGATTAATCAAACGTAACAATTCTGCATATGATCCTTTCAATGCCAAATCTAAATGCAATCAGTCTTAACAATTTATTCTGAACCCCTTCAATAGCTGCCTCATGTTTGAAGTACCTATGTAGTATGGATTCCATACTAATGAGCAGTATTCTAATACAGATCTGAGTAAGGTAATATCATAGAGTAAGTATACTTACTATGCTTACTCTATGGTAATATACAGCAATCGGTAACTGAAAATGTTGCAGAAGTCTTTACAATGTCGACATAGGAATCCAAGGGACTTATATGCTTTGCTTACCATAGAGTCGATTTGCATGTCAAATGTTAGTCGAGTATCAAACAGTATACCTATAGGATCCAATGTAAACAGGACCTATAGGTCCTGTTTACATTGGATCCTTTTTAGTTTGTACCCTGATAAATGGTAATTATTTAAATAAGGGAGTTTACCTCTACAAAAAGTAAGTATATTACATTTACCTATGTTCAGCTGCAGTGAATTATTCTCACACCAGGAAGCAAGAGAATTCTCTTAAGTAAAGCACTCCTGAAAGGTCCATAAAATCTTCGTCCAAATCAATGGGATGGAAAATTTTTAGGCCATCTGCATAGATTAGATGCTTAATCGGATTTAGAGAAGCTCCAATATCATTGACAAAAGCGTGTAAGGCGAATGATTTTTCTCCTGTGGAATATGGCACTTATGTGAACTTGCGGGTGACTCCGTAAAGGTTACTACCGTGGCTAGTCTCGGTTTCCTCAAAATTGGTCAAGAGCGAACACCTCCTTGTGTTCCATGTATGGCTATATCATCGCGGACTGTGGCGCCTAGTGCATGACTTGAACTGCTAATGACATCAAATGTCTGGCAGTCCTGACCACCTAGCTCCTATAAAGCCACCAAATAATCCACAGGGGAGAAGGATGCCTCGGTAGTATAACTGGTTAAAGCACTCAGCGTGAAATCGAGGGATCCGGGTTCGAATCCCGGTCCTGTGGAATATGGCACTTAAGGGTGACTCCATAAAGGTTAATACTGTGGCTAGTCCTGGTTTCCTAAAAAAAAAATTAATAAAAAGTTATTTTGAAAGTGGGTAAAAAGGGCAAAGCAAGGTGATGCATGGCTGTAGCCATGGTTACGGCCTCCTAAAGACATGATCTGCAGATCATGTCTTTAGGAGGGGCAATCAATTTCCTAGGAGGGGCAAATGTTTTATAGTTCTTGTGTCAAAAATTAGCAGCCTGGTACAAAATTAATATCCTTTAATTTATATCCATTAATATGGATTATTTTTCGACTCTTAAAGCTCGCCTCTGTAAAGCAGAGTACACACTAAAAGGTGTTAAGCTTAAAAAAAATAAAAAGACTCTTAAAGCTAGGGGTTCTAGGGGGGGGGGGGGCAAAAGAAATTCCAAGAGGGACAGCACCCCCTGGCTACGGCCCTGATCAGGTGACCTCGAGGTGATGGCCGAGGTATGGATGCAATAAAGAACTAATGAGGTGAGATGGTGAGGGCATGAAAGCAACATATAATGGAATGAATACAAGGGGCTAAATAGCAGGAACTCTGAGAGAAAAAAATCTGTGCTATAACTAATAAGCTGGAGCTGCACTCTGTGCCTGGGACTGACCTTAAACTGTTACATCATAGTAAATGTCTACAGTGCAGTTACCAGAGCTTCTATGTAATGATCATGTACATCCTGGATAATATGTTCCACTTAGACTATTTAGTAATGACGTTGATTTTGTGGAAAAGTGTGGGCAATGTGGAAAAATTATATTGGTAGCCCTCCGTTTCCCATAATCCTCATTCTTCCTGACCGTGCCTTGTATGCCCCGGACCACTCGAGCCTAGAATTTCTAATTTCAGAGGATGTCATTTCGTTATAGGTATCGTTTAAATAATAGTGAACTTGCCAATACTGTCATGTGGAAAGTAATGTTATACATACACAAAATAAAGAGGTTGAGCTAAATTGGAGGCTTTTCGGATATAGGGAATATAAGATGAAGAGGGGACGGAGAAAATGGACATTTCGAAAGAGTTGTGAATTAGGAGGAGGATGAAAGGGTGTATAAAGCAGGGAGGGGTGGGATCCATAGTCGGCTCTATTAGGCTTTTGATTTTTTTCTGAAATTCATTTTTCTACGTCTGCATGTCATTGAGTTGCCTGTACGACTTAAGCGCCTCTACATTTTTATGCTGCAACCATTGCAGTGGTACGGAAGCATGCCCTGGTATGGATAATGACGAAAACAAAAATCACTAAAACAACTGAATGTCGCACAGCGAAGTTGGCTCGTAAATGTTGGTGAATGTGGTGCTTGCAATCTTTTCGTGTGTGGATGTAATATTTTGTATTGCACTCTGTGCATTTAAATAATCATAACTGCAATCACCTATTGTGACTTACGACTCCAGCTCTGTGATAAATCATATTTTCACTTTTGAAAATTGCCATATGCCAGTTTTTCTGAAGATTCATCCGTGCCAAACTGTCGGCACGATAAAATCGCGTTAGCAGTTAATATACCGAACTGAATAAAAAATCTGTACTGGCCGATATTTTGTTGCTGTTCGGAAGGGGTAACGAATTGCTGCTACGCTTTAACGTGTGAAGGAAGTTGCTTTGGGTAGTAAAAATGCCATCGTTGTGGATATTACAGGAAGTATATCAAGTCATGAATGATGTGAGAAACAATCTAACGATGATAGTTTTATTTATTGCTTATTCTGCTTAATGATTTTATTTGCTGTTTAGATAATGAGTACCATCCGCTGTGAATGTTCGTGGATTGTAGATGTAATTTCGGTGGTAGATTTTAAAACAATCGCGATGATTTACATGTTATTGTTTTAGGCTCCCATTTACCATGTAATCCTTGAGGTTTGTCTTGTAATGCTAGTCCTCTGGCTACTTTTTCGGAAGAGCTACAACCCACTAGATGCCCAGGATCTGACTGAAGCAGTAAGATACTCCTTATTTTTGTTTTATTTTGCCTGCTATTTTATGATTGCATGTTGCCAGGAATTTGGCCGGTTGGTGGGCGCCGGAGGGCACTGCAAGTTAAATTATTGGGACGTCGGATGGAAAGTGAGAATGCGAACTGGAGTAAACTTAAGAAAACACATTACGCCGCACAGAATAAAAAAGTATCATGAAGTTTATGAAGTATGTATATGATAACATTTTGTTACCAGATTTATCCATATCACCTATAGAAATCAAGTATCACTGCTCCAGAGAGCTTAAATTTTAATGAAACTATGGCGTTATGTGTGAAAAAAATAAATGAACATTATCACACTCAAAATAGTGATTGTTGTTTACCCGAATTCTCTGTGTATCTGTTAGCTAGTTGGTCATCTCATTCGTTTAAATTATACAATGTAACGTGTAATTGTGTAGCCTAATGGGTACAGTATTCAGCCATGGGCAGTGATGACTTCAACTTAGGGTAAAACTTATTTTACATTTCCAGTGAAACTGGGTCTTGTTAAGCTGGGAGTCTCCATGGGTGACCACCGATTGTGCGAGGAAAGAATGTCCATTGCATGTGATTAAGTATGTTAAGGTGTTAATTGCAGTGCTAGTTTGAGAGAGCTAATCCAATCAGACCTTTAACTGATAGCTGAATAAGATTGTATAAAAGTTTTAGTAGCCTTTAGGCTGTGAGGGTTAGGGATTATTAGACTCTAGAGCAACCTGTCTTGCTAGTTATGTCCTTGCTAGTCCTGAGCTATGATACTAATTAACTATTAAAGTATAAACTATTGTATTTTTAAAACTATATTAATTTAATTATTGATTAATATTAACTATTTGGTTAATGACTAGATTTGCAATTTATGCTCTTCTGTTAATATTCAATACAGGAAAAAGAAGAAATAATTAGAGAATGGACTCCTGAACCACTAGTGGACAGCATTCCAGAAACTCATCGTGCCTTGAATCCAAGACTAATCAAGGGAAAGGTAGTTTTTCTGAATAGATTTTTCAACAATTTTCTACATGTCTGAAGAGTTCATTTTCCTTGATACTTATGAGCAATTCATATTTTTGATTAGCTGCGTTCCTTGTTAAGCATTATCCTTTTCGTGACTAATGATAACGCTTTGAAAACCTATTACACGAGTCTGGAATTTGTTTAATCTTTTATCCAGGTGGGAAAGTATGTCATGATCGAAGGTCAGGAGTGCCTAAACATAGCTACTCACAACTTTTTGGGCTTTGTTGAGAACAAGGAAATGGAAGAAACTGCTATTAAGTGTTTAGAAAAGTATGGTGTTGGCTCCTGTGGTCCACGTGGATTTTATGGTACAGTGGGTAAGTAAAGCCATTTGACTCTGAGACAAACTTAAATGCAAACATTTTCTCCAATTAATTACCCACCATTAACAATATAGTAGAGTCATTCAGCATCTAGGTCACCAAGGTGTTTTCAAATTCAAACCATCTGACGGTAAAGGTATCATAGGTTCCAGTCTGGGAGAAATTTTGGTGTGAGAATCGTAGAAAAGTAAGGGGTATTCGATGAATGGGAAAGGAAAGTGAAAGGACTGCACAGTTATAAAATGTAAGAAAAAAAGGCGTGAGATTCGTAGTTATTGAGAAAATAAAGTTTGAAGATGATGAAAATCGTGTAATTTTCGTGATATTTCGACGCCATATTCAGAGATGTTGGGAAGGCCCGCTAGAGGGATAGAGAGTAATTTCACATCTACAATATGGCCTTTACCCCCCCCCCCCAACAAGGTTGCGGGCCTATGGAGTGAAACGGATGCTAGGGTGGGACGGTACGCGGGGTGGAAATGGCAATTTTCGACCGGTAAAAAGGCATTTATAGCTGAAAAAAGAGGAAAAATGCAATTTTTAGGAAACGGAGGAATAGATTTTTCAGTGGTAGAAAATGGGGAAAGTGAGAAAAAGAGGTAAAGGAAGTGAAGATAAATGGGTATTCACGAAAAATATCCCCCGAGAGGGTAGATAATTGGAGGGGGGTGTAGTTGTAGTCTCTTCAAAGTTGTAGCATATTTTTCTAAAGAAAAATATCCCCCGAGAGGGTAGAATATTGGAGGGGGGTGTAGTTGTAGTCTCTTCAAAGTTTTAGCGTATTTTTCTAAAGAAAAATATCCCCCGAGAGGGTAGAATATTGGAGGGGGGTGTAGTTTTAGTCTCTTCAAAGTTGTGGCGTATTTTTCTGAAGAAAAATATCCCCCGAGAGGGTAGATGATTGGAGGGGGGTGTAGTTGTAGTCTCTTCAAAGTTGTAGTGTATTTTTCTAAAGAAAAATATCCCCCGAGAGGGTAGATGATTGGAGGGGGGTGTATTTGTAGTGTCTTCAAAGTTGTAGCGTATTTTTCTAAAGAAAAATATCCCCCGAGAGGGTAGATGATTGGAGGGGGTTGTAGTTGTAGTCTCTTCAAAGTTGTAAAGCGTGGCTAGTTTAAGTTCAAGGCGGGAATACTCATGGGTGGTGGGTATAGAAAATGAAGAAACTGCTCGACCGCTGCACCGTCTGGAGGAAAAGGGCAGTTTTCCCAATATGGCGTCGATGAAGAGATTCACATCACAGGTTTAAGTTAATACTTTACGAAATAAAAAGGTTTTATGAAGAAAATGAAAGGTTAGTACCAATGCGCAGATGTAGCATAGCAATATAAGTGAAATAGGTGGTATAAAATGACCGGGAAGCAGGTGAAATTAATTTTCTCCGAGACTGGACGCTATGATACAAATACCCCGTCTGACTTAGATCATGGCATTTACCATGGGCAACTTGTTGAACTAATATGATCAGTTAAGTTTTACAGCTGTGTTATTAGATTTCTGCCATAATAATGGTTAAGGTGGCTAACTTAGTCGTCTACTTAGGTTGCTTATTGATATAATAAGAAATGCTATTTATTGATCCTTTTCAGTTAGTTACTAAGGGCTGCTTATGTAGAATGCTTCTATCACTAATATTGTGGTGGAGTATATAATATATGGTACTGGTACTACTAGAAACCAAGAAGCAATGCTTGCCAAAACTGTTACAGACTTCCTACACTCAGGTTAAATATTTATTAATTAGCTATGCATTAATTTTTTTTATTGAAATAATTATTGTTACATTTTAGATATAGAAATAAGTGAAGTGAAAGATAATCATCAGCACAATAAATGTG
Organism: Pyrrhosoma nymphula; assembly: GCA_963573305.1. NCBI lineage: Eukaryota > Metazoa > Arthropoda > Insecta > Odonata > Coenagrionidae > Pyrrhosoma > Pyrrhosoma nymphula. Next base: position 112,016,426 of record OY754332.1, read on the forward strand.
GAATATATGCTTGGTTGTTCCATAGCATTTGAAAAAGTTTGTTGCTATTTTTCTCTAAAATGTTTTGATTTTTAATCATATATTTAATGCAGTTACCCATCAGTTAACACTTATTTTTTGCTTTCCATCACTTGTAATATGTGAATCACAGCCTAATAACAAGTAACATGCTTTAGGTATAACAATACAACTGACATGCTGTTGTATAAAGCACCTAGGTTGGCAGGCCTGTGTTTGGTCAGGTTGGCTACCCTGTGTGACACCCTTGGGTGCGGTCCAGAGAATGCTCTGGAGTGTTCGTAGTGAGGTTCCAAGTGGCCCGTGAGTCGCTCTGGAGCGCTACGGTTTATCCCTTGACGTCACGGAAGACGTCATCATATTCGCTCCCACCACACTACAGACGCTCACGGTAGAAACCAGGGGCGACTGGAGTGATTCATGGTTTCATGGCGGGATTTCAAAGATGACAGGTCAGAAAATTATTCGTGGATGCATACAAGGTTTAGTCCACTCAATATAATTAGTGCTTTGACTATTTGAAATAGTGATCAGACTACCAGAATATTAGATATTTATGAATCCTGTTATTTGGAATAAATTTTACATTAATATGAGGTTGAGAAGCTATACGTCCCCAAATGTAAGAACAAGACAAATATTTCCTCCGATGGCCGTTGGAGTAAAATATGTCTAGTGTTCTTTATTTATACATGTGAATTATTATTTCTTTTTTAATATTTGTATTTATATTATATTTGTTGTGCTCTAAATTTATGAACGCAAGTGAATTATTAATTATATCTTTTCATTTACACGGCTGTTGGAGTAAAACATTTTTCATGTTCTGAAATTTCAATAGTGTGAGAATAGGTTTTCACCGTATACAAACACCGTCCTTCATGAAGAGGCCGTGTGAAAGTCGAATTATTCCAGACCAATAATATTCCTTGAATCTTTTGACATGGATATAATTCTGAGCTTTTTCTCAAGTATTATGAGCCAAAGTTTCAGGTTGATTGTTTATCATTATAGGTACAGTTATGAAATCTTATTGCAGAAAACCATCACATTATTAGCACACTTAGGGAAAGTTAAGTAAGAGTGCATGGTTTTAATTTATAATTAATTTAAAAGTAATGTAGGTGCAAGTTGTTAATAGATGGCCAAATCTATGACTTCCATTTGAAAAACTTGAGTGCCAATGGTCGATTGAAAGCAGTGCCTCCCCAATTTATCTCCTTGTTATCATAAAAATAGTAGCCATCGTCTCCGTCATTACTCTCAAAATTGCCAGAAATCCAACCTGATCATTAACAGATTAATTAATCATCTTGGGAAATGAGAATTTGTCTGAAAGCAGGTATATTCCATTGCAAATAGCAGATGATTCCTTCTTTCCGAACAACAACAACAAATGGTGGCCATGACACTTTGCCACAAACGCTCCGAAACCAGTCCACTGGTAGAAAGTTGGGAGCATCTGTAGCGACCGTGGACCGCTGTTCGGAAGCATTTGGAGCGTGAGCAATTGTAGCACTCCGTAGCGTTCACTGGACCGCACCCCTAGATATACCCCAGTTGTTGATCGTTGCATGCCTTGGGCATGGCCCATGTTGATTGTGTCAATAAAATAAGTATCTTTTAACATCAAGTGACGTGAGCCTTTTTATTTAACCCTAAAAGGCTACTAACGTAAATATAATATGGCGCAGTCAAGTGGATAATTTAGTTAATGTGGGAAAAGTGAAATATTAGGAATATTCGGAGTCACATGTGTGGATAAATTACAATGGCATGTATGTATAGCTTCCTGCGAACGTTGATTTTGATGGCCCCTCCACGCAAGCAGCATGGACCAGCTTGGTCTTAGAATTCGAAAATTTTTTGTTGGCAGCCAAAAGAGACGAAGAGTCGGACAAGGTGAAAGTGGCCCTTCTCCTAAATATCCTTGGCGGGAGGGCATTAGAGCTGCTGTCAACTTTCAACCTCCCCGAAGACAGGCGGAATAAGTACGCTGAGGTAAAGAAAGCATTTCAGGACTTAGTGTCACCCAAAATTAACGAAACATTTGAACGCTTCGTCTTCAGTCAAAGGGTGCAAGAAGAGGGGGAGAGTTTTGAGCATTTCTTTGCGGATTGTCGGCAGCTGATACGGAACTGTGGATTCTCGAGGGCTGAACCACAAGAGGAGTCCGTACTTCGGGACTGCATCGTGTACGGCATCAGAGACAAAGCGGTGCTAGAAGCTCTGCTAAGGTTGGAGGATCTGTCTCTAGAGAGGGCAGCGGCGCACTGCAGAGCAGTGGAGCAGAGCCAGAAGGAGGCAAAGCAGATCCAAGAAGCAGCTGTCTTGGGGTCCAGGAGTGAAGCCGCAAGTGTAGATTTTGTGCGGAAAGGAAAGCATAAACAGGCAAGTGGCTACGTTAAAAGTGCAAGTTCAAATAATAGCTGTGCTTATCGGAAAGCCAAGGAGAAAGCCTCCGAGGCACAAAGTGAATTTCAGTGTAGTAGATGTAAGACCACCCATGGTCCACGAGAGTGCCCGGCATTTGGGAAAAAGTGTGCTAAGTGCAATAACTAATCATTTTGCTGTGGTATGCAGAGCCAGAAAAGTGGGACAAGTCGATGTCTATGACACTGACTCTGACGTGTTGTCAGTCTCGTGTGATTCACTGAAAATCTGTGTAAGTGTGATAGAAAGCAACAAAAGCAGTAACGAGTGGCACGATTGTGTGGCCATTGAAGGAAAAAATGTGGACTTAAAACTGGATACAGGGGCCCAAGTAAATGTAATTCCATGTAAGTTGTTAAACAAAGTGGGCCAACATATAAAAATTAAACCCACCAGTGTCCATATAGAAACATACGGTGGCATGAAAATTAAGCCAAAGGATATTGCTACTATGACTTGTTCCTTTGAAGACATAAAAATCCCACTTGATTTCATTGTTGCGAATTGTGACTCACAACCCCTATTGGGGCTTTCAGGTTGTGTAGCACTAAATTTAGTTAAAAAAGTGTTTGTTGTGGAAGACGGATTACCTAGAGATAAATTGGTAAAAATGTACAAAGGTGTTTTTGATTCATTGGGTTGTTTCCCACAAAAATGTACTATCAGAACCAAAGAAAGTGCTGAGCCTGTTAGCAGGCTACCAAGACGAGTGCCTTCAACACTAAAGGGATGGTTGAAGACAGAATTTAATCAGTTGCAGAAAAAGAATATAATTGAAAAAATTGAAAAGCCATCAGGCAAAGAATGGGTTAACTATTTAGTAATTACTGAAAAACCGAGTGGAGAATTAAGGCTATGTCTGGACCCTGTAGAGCTTAATAAAGTAATAATCAGGCAGTACTACACAGTCCCCAGTGTAAGTGAAATCTCAGAAAAATTGTGTGGCAATATATTCTGTACCGTATTTGACTTGAAAGAGGGATTCCATCAAGTTAAGTTAGATAAAAGGTCAACCTTGAAATATGCATTCTCAAGCGCTTTTTGATATTATAAGTACCTGAAAATGCCTTATGGCATAGGAAATGCCCCAGAAGTATTTCAGAAAATGGTAGAGGGAAATTTTGGGGATATTCCAGGGACTCTCATTTACTTTGATGATCTGTTATGTATGGGAAAGACAGAAGTAGAGCACGACATTGTTGTCAGCAGAGTTCTTGAAAGGGCCAGGGCTTTAAATATTAAGTTTAACTCTGCCAAATTACAATATAAAGTTACAGAGGTAAAGTATGTGGGCCATGCGTTTTCACTGCTGGGAATGAAAACTGACCCAGACAGAGTAGAATCCCTTCTAAGCTTAGATTACCCTACAAATAAGAAAAAATTACAAAGGCCTATGGCTATGTTTAACTATGTTCGTAATTTCATTCCAAACATGGCTACACTGACAGCTCCCCTGAGGGAATTATTAAAGGCTGATGTTATCTTGACATGGCTACCATGCCATGCATAGGCTTTTGACAAATGAAAAGCCAGTATTGCATCTACCCCAACCCTGGCAATATTTGACCCAAGAAAGAAAGTGACGATTCAATGTGATGCATCCCAGTCAGGCCTGGGATGCTGCCTAATGCAAGAGGGACATTTAGGGAAAGGGACGCAACCAGTAGCATTTGCCTTCCTGAGTCTAAGTGAGTGTGAAAGAAATAGCTATGCACAGTTGAGAAAGAAATATTAGCAATTTACTTCGCTACAACCAAGTTCCACAATTTTATATAAGGTCTCACTGTGGACGTTCAGACAGATCACAAACCCCTAGTATCTGTAATGAAAAAGGAAATCTGTAAGATAGGATCTACAAGATTGCAGAGACTGAGGCTGAAACTCCTAAGATTTTCATTGAATGTGTACTATGTACCAGGCAAGGACCTGCCCATTGCAGATCACTTGTCTCGGTCCTATCTTAAGAGAGAGGATGATGATGACCCTGATTTGCTTGAAATGGTGCATGTAATTAGTAAATATTTACCTATGTCCCAAGAAAGAAGGCAACAATTTCATGCAGAGACTCGCTGTGACCCAGTGCTAGCCTCAGTTAGCAAATATTGTAAAGAGAAATGACCTGCCCTAGGTAAATGTATTACAAAAACGTTGCCATTTTTTAAAGTGAGGGGGGACCTTTTTGTTGAAGATGGGTTAGTCTTCTTAAATCAGAAGATTGTAGTGCCAAAGACCATGCAGCCTTATGTGCTAAATCTGTTCCATGGAGGTATAGAGAAAACACGCACTAAAGCCAGGCAGCTATTTTACTGGCCTGGCATGTCATCTGAGATAGAGGAATTCATAAAGAAATGCCACATCTGCGATAAATTCAAGCCAGCTAATAAAAAACCTCTGCTGCCATACGAAGTACCTCGACTCCCCTTCGAAAAAGTAGCATGTGACATCCTTGACTTTGCAGGACAACCATACTTGATCCTGGTTGACTTTTACTCCAAGTGGATAGAATTGAGGCCCGTTACCTAGTAAATCCTCAACTGCTATTATTAACTCCATGCAGAACACCTTTGCAACCCATGGATTGCCCCGGGTTATTATCGCAGATAATGTGCCATTTTTACCGTGGGAATGTAGAAAATATTTCAGAAAACAAGAGATAGAAGTTAGAACTTCTAGTCCACACCACCGTCAAAGCAATGGCCTCGCCGTAAAAGGTGTGCACATAAGCAAACAAATGTTGCGCAAAAGTAAGGAGGCTGGTGTAGATTTTAGGGATTTGCTTCCGGACTACAGAAGCACTCCACTTAAAGGGTTAAATGTTTCCCCAGCAGAAATCTTGTTTAGTCACTGCCGGAGAAATAGACTTCCAGTTACCACTGAGGCATTGAAGCCAAGGGTACACGAGGGAGTCTATGATGCATTGTGTAATAAACAGAAAAAAATGAAAGAGATCTATGACAGATCTGCAAATCGAAAACTTACCCAAATAGGGGAAGCGGATAAAGTAAGGATCAGAGCATCCAAAAATGAGAATTGGGAACCAGGGATAGTAGTTGGAAAGCATAATTGCCTTAGGTCATACCTGGTAAGAAACAACAAAGGTAACATTGTAAGGCGTAATAGTGCTCACCTACGCCATAACTTTTCAGGAGCTGATCACTATACAGCTCCCTTAATGCTGGAATGTGATACAGCTAGGAATGTAACAAAGGAGAGAGAAGGACAAACTTCATGTCAAGAGGTGCCACTGAGGAGAACCAACAACCCTGACAGATTTACCATGAGGAGTGGTTGGGCTGTCAAAGCTCCTCAACAGATGGACCTCTGACTGGAAAGGGGAGGTGTTGTATAAAGCACCTAGGTTGGCAGCCCTGTGTTTTGTCAGGTTGGCTTCCCTGTGTGACACCCTAGATATACTCCGGATGTTGTTGTCATGGTTGCATGCTCTGGGCATGGCCCATGTTGATTGTGTCAATAAAATGAATAAGTATCTTTTAACATCAAGTGACGTGAGCCTTTTTATTTAACCCTAAAAGGCTACTAACATAAATATAACACATGCTATGGAGAATTAACAAATAATTTGTTGCATTGAATATACTGTTTTCCATATCTTGAAAAAAGTTTCTTTTTAAAGATTATATATGTATAGAGGGAAACCTTCCTTGTTTGATCCTTGGTTGGATTAGCATTGACATTGCAATATAAAACTTAGTAATTGTACCAGAACTGAGCCTCCTCTCCGACTATAACTTGCAGTTAGGTTTTCAGGAGCAGAAAAAGGTAGAAAATTTCTCGACTTGTACTTGAGTATATACAATACTTATTTCCCGTCACTGTAGTGCACTACAAGTTTTTGAAGTGTTGTATCAGTTAACCTTGCTCAGAAATTTGTTTAGCTTTCAGCTGTTTTGAACACCACCTCCTAATCTCTCCCGTCATGTTTAAAGAGAACCTTTCACCTCGAGCATATCATTGGGCTGAGGTGTGTACCAGTTCCATGCTCTTTGAGACCATTCCTCTCATGTCCTCTCTCAGAATAATTTTTCATGCCTTGGACTTCCTCTCTCCCCTGAGATTCCTTCTCAACGATAAGTGGTAAATAGTCATTAATCCCCTGGAAAACCTTTGACTGCCACCACCTCTGGTTCCCAGTGGTGTGATTATGGGCAGGGGCAAGGGTACATTGCCTCCCTCCCCCCTCGTAAAATGCCGAGGAGAATGCCGAAAGCATTCTTGAAAGGGTGCCATAATGTTTCAAACGTGGGCAATATGGACCCCTAAGAGATGAGGCTATTTTAGAACAATTTTTTTAAACTGCAATTAATGAAAATGAGCAATTTCCACAGGCATAACAATTATTGCACGACCAGTTTTGCTTTTTTTTACAGCATCTTCAGGTAAAAAGCGAAACAGGTTGTGCAATAAATGTTAAACCTTTGGAAATTGCTCATTTTCATTAATTGCAGTTATGTTCCGTTTCCACTCCGTCACGCCTGAAACCTCAGATTAAATTGTTTTAAAGTTCGAAAAAATTAGTTTGAAGGGTTAGGGGGAAGCCATACAGCCACGGGTGTAAAAAAACTTGTCCCCCCCCCTTGCCCCAAATGCGCTGCGTTGATACCCTCCTGCTGATTCCTCATCACACATTAACTCTTAATCATAAATTTTTATGGAGGTTGGGTTGGTGTGGTGGCTCAAGTTCTGATTTCTAATCCATAGAGTCTTGGTTCGAATCCTAGCCGTGGTGTATATTTTTCAGTGGGCTCCTTGGAACTTGGGTGCTACGTGGAATACTCAAACTTCTGTGAGTAGTGGTGTGACTATTCTATTCAACTTCAAAATGTGGCGAACGTGTTATCATACCCTCCATTTGCCTTCGACAGTCCTATTTGGATGCATTTGTGATGTGATTCTGATAATAACATAATAATAATATTATTTATTGCTTTCTTCTAGATACAAAGTATGTTTAACAAAACAATTTAACAGAAAATAGGGCCCAGATATTGTTACCATAGGGAGATCCATTCAAGCACCAGATATTGTTACCATAGGTAAAAGCTTGGGTAAAGCATAGTCTCCAGACAGTCAACGGATTGGAAACTGAAGAAGGTGAGGCATATGGGGAGGAATAATATTTAATGAGAAATAATTTTAAAGTGGCAAGAGTTGCGATGAGTGAAGGAAGAATTGGTGAAAACTTACTGTAAAACATTTTGTTGCATGGTTCTGAAACTTAAATCCATTAAGAAGAGGGTGGGCAGAGATTGGAGGCTTTTGAGGTTTAGGCTTAGATAAGAATGGAGGAAGTTGAGGGAAGAAGACCCGTAAAGAAATGATAGTGGTTATGGAGAGAATAAAATTTGGTAGAAGGCACTGAGAGTGGATGTAATAATTGGTAATAGGTAGGGATAGGAATTTTTCGGTGGTTTGAGAGGGATAAAAGCGGCACTTTGAAATGAGGAATTCAGTACTTTCAACAAGACATTTCGGTGTTTTCACTGTGACCACAAATTTATATATATACACATAAAATACCGATTATTTCAAAGTCTAGAAAAGGGTCACTTATACTATAGTGTAACCCAATATGATCTGGGTTATTATGCGACACTTCCCCTTCTAGTCATGTTATGACTGAAGACAATCACCTCTGTGGCGGAACCTGGAAAAGTGGCACTAAATTTAAAAATAAAATTTAATACATTTCGTGTATTGACATGTAACTTTAGAGAATTTCCATCCTTGTGAAAGTTTGCTGCAGTTACGTGCTTCGAAGATTTAAAATTTTTCCAATTGAGTCTTTCCCAAGCAACCTGACAGTTGTAGAATATGTACATGACCGTACTTTTATCGATACATTAAAAGCTATCTTTTTGGTACTGGAAAGCCCGGTCTCTTGCGCTTAATTTTGCATTCGGCATCTCAATAACTCTTCAAAATCACTTGAAAGCACAGAAACCAGGAATAAAACTAGGATACTTAACAGTTGTCACTGGAAAACAAACAGTCATTTGACGGAAATGGCCAAAAACTAGAGATTCAAACAATAAAATCAATGTTGGTGCCACGCAATAAATAAATATATCGACAATTATATTGATGTCGCAGTTGGCCTTGATTGGTGCTTTAAAGCTAGCTACGCAACCATTGCAATGGAACAACCCCATTACAATAAGGTCATTCACTATGATGCGAAATTGCAATTTAATTCACGAATTCGGTAGATGGATTGGAAAATAGATTTTCGGTGGAGACAAAATTCTTCTTTATTCAGCCACTCACTCTTAAATCAAAAACAAAAATTCGCGAAACTTGCCGCCCACTCAAAAAGTTTGTGACAACATCAGAGATCCGGTTCAGTTTGTAATTTGCTCGCTGGAAAGCGAGGGAAGGGGAATGCTGCATAGCGCCCAGTGTGATTGGACGGAGCAGCGAGTGACTTCAAAACTTTTTATGTTGGTTCTTTAACGTGAAAGAACCCTGATTTTTTGCCGCCGATAATTCGAAAAGCAGGGGACGGATCAAAAAACGGAAAAATATGTCTCTCTTTATTTTTCAAACTCTATCAGAATTGGCATTTTAAAAACTCTTGGCGAACAAGCCCATTGAAATGAAACAGCTCAAAGCGGCTATTCAAGCATGCACAGTCCATCTCGTCTTCAAATCCGTATTAGAGTCTAAGGAACAAATCAGAACAAAATAAAAAAATCGGAAAAATATGTGTCTCTTTAGTTTCAAAACTATAATTAGCATTTAAAATCTCTTGGTGAACGATCCCATAGAAATGAAACAACTCAAAGTGGCTATTCACGCATGCGCAGTCCGTCTCATCTTCAAATCTGTAGTAGTGTTCTGAACAAATCAGACTCAAAATAAAAAATCGGAAAAATACGTCTCTCTTCAGTTTTCAAACTATAATTGGAATTAAAAATCTCTTTGTGAATGATCCCATTGAAATGAAACAACTCAAAGCGGCTATTCACACATGTGCAGTCCGTCTCGTCTTCAAATCTGTAGCACAGGGATTCCCGAACTATGTTCCGCGGAAGGCTAAGGGGTGTTCAGAGTAACCTGTAATGGCTTTATATGCTGCTACCTAAACTCAATGGTTTAATATGTGTGAAGTCAACAAGGCGTTCCGTTAAAATTTCAGGATTTACGAAGTGTTCCATCTCAGGAAAAGTTTGGGAAACCCTGCTGTAGCAGATTACTTAGAATAGATGCGAATATTGCTTTTCCTATGTTCGACTCTCCTCGGAGCAGAGAGCCACTGATCATAGATGCCGATAGATGGTTATTCCACTAATTGTAAATAGAAAGCACCGCGGCGTGACGAGCTGTGTATTGCTGGTTAGCGCCGTAAATCGAAAGCACCCGATGTCATCCTCCCTCGATTGTTATCGTAACACCGGTTATGCTACGATGAACTGCAAACTTCCGCATACCTCAGGAATATTTGCACGCGAGTTCGTTTAAATCGAATTGAGAACATTTGCTTGCAATTTTAATGTTTTTCTTGCATTTGAAATGTACTTCCAACCATTTTCTCATAAAAAATGAAAATTCGCGTTTTGGGGCACAATTCGCGACATTTCGCAAGTTCAGAAGTCATTTCCCCAGTCAGTATGGAGTATGTTGTAACTAAATACCACTCCTAGGACATTTTTGCCTAAATTCGCAAAATTTGCGATCACGAAATTTTCATATCCCTAGTAATAGGATATGTATTAAAGGCTGTGGTAGAGGAGGGGATGTAGGGTACTATGGGGGGTGGAAGGGTGAGTTAGCATTTAACATATTATGAATGGCAATCGAGTATATAAGGGATTCGGTGGGAAATAATATTGGCAGCTGAATGGTAATGCAGATCATGCGAGTTTCAGTACAATACCGAGGATATAATTTTACCCCACCCCTTATTTCAAGAGGTGTTAGAAGCGACTAAGTATGAGAAGTACACCAATGAATTGATAGGCGCAAACATTCCTTCTATTACTGCACCATTACTGACTACAATAAAAGTGTTTTTCTTTTTCCCTCCATTTTTCATGGCTATTGTCCCAACACCCTCTTCCACATACCTGTGACAGCTCTCAGGGTAATACGTAGTTGTAGAGTGCCCATGAAAGTGTTATGCTCACCCCTGGCATTATGATTGATTCATTAGGCCTCTCCAAGGACCTACCTACCTTGATTCAGTAGACTGCATCTGAATATGATACTTTTTGCACTTGGTGAAACACACATTATTTTATATTCCAGAATATGTCCTAAATTGAATCCATGTAGTGTGACGTGGACACACAATGTGCAATGTTGTGGTTGTATTTTATTAATGCAAATAATGGTAAAGTTTCCAGTTGTGATGAGTTCTGTATCTTCGAGAACATGAATGTTATCTGGACAGTAAAAAAAAGCATAGTTTTCCTAATTATGGGAGAGTAAAAATTTATCTTGACCGCCTGTGTGTCAGTTATTGTTCGCCAAGTTTGTGAGGAAAACCATCTTGTGTGTTGGACCTAGTTTCAAAAAAATAGTGCTGCCTAAGGCTTCTGCATTATATTCGATACCTCACTCCCAGAAAGTCCTTTATCAGACATATTTGTGCCTTTTTTCTCTGTGGCACTGATTGTAACTTATTTTGTTTTCTAGATGTACACCTGGAATTGGAGGAAAAATTAGCCAAATTTGTTAATATGGAAGAAGCAGTTGTTTATTCTTATGGATTTTCTACCATAGCTAGTGCAATACCTGCCTATTCTAAGAGAGCAGATCTAATTTTTGTGTAAGTGACTCTCCCTTCTTGAAAAAAAGTTAAATTTAATGGTGGGAGCGGAATCAGAAATTTCAATGTCCAGTGCTGTAAAATGAGTAGGGCTTAAAGCTAGTTCTGATCTATGCTCTTGTACATTTGGTATTTCTTCATTCAAATGTAAAGTTGTGAGTCTGCATCATACTCTCTGTTCTCAACTCTTTTTAAGTACAATTACGTGGAAGCCTTCACTCAAACTACAATTACGTACTTCACTCTTTTCTCTTTTGTGATTGGATGTCTGAAAGCTATTTTATTAGAGTCTTGTAAGCTGCTCTCTTTTACTGCTTTCTTCTGCACTGCATTATATTTGTGCCTTTCTGTCTTTTTCATATTCAAGCATTGCTTTGTACATGCTGTTTCACTCTTAGGACTTGTTATACTCCTCACCCTAATCGTTTCTTCAGCTACATTCCCCAATGACTTTCTAAGTCTTTCCATTCTTGTCACTTTGTTTTCTCTTCTTTACTTTTCTATTAGATTGTTCAACTCTCATCCAATCCAGTAATTCCAACAAGATCTGATAAATGGCATTTGTTTAATTAAAGTTCATTACTGTTGCATCCAGTAAACTTAATTTCATGGCCCATCTTTATCTCACTCTTCTTTTTTTGTGCCAAATTTGTCCTTTTGCAACCATTCTCTGCATTCACTTGGCATGTTCTCCCTGGCATACCAAAGCATACAGTAAGGTGGTATATATGTACATATTATACTATATATTGCAATCGTGACTATTTTGCTTAATTCCAGACAAGCTTTATTTTTCAAATTCTCATGTATGTACGTACAACAGCTTAGTATATCACATAACATGATACTCAATTCTATCTACATAAATTGTTTCCTAAGTTAATAGGTGGCAATAATCAGTGCTCTTCTCTTACCAAAAAGGTATGCCAATTGTGTGGATGCATTTCCCCTCAATTCTGTTCTCTCTTTTTTACCCCAATGTTATCTGTTAGCCCTCTAGGAGTTGTATTGTCACTCTGCTGGCAGTGCCTATTCATCAATATGTAGAAGAATGCTCATTAGTATCTCCATTCAGGACACTTACCATATTACTTTCTCCTTACGTTTTACATGAATGCCAGAAATAAAGCAACTATGGTGATATATGCAATGGGTGAACCTCATTCAACAATAGTGCTATGTTCTCTGAGTACCTGCTTTTGTTAACAACACTATGGTGTCCCATTTACTTTCACACATTTCTTAATAATCTTGACTTGCTCTTTTTTTTAGCATTTAGTGGCTTCTGTTTTCCTCTATAATCTCTCCTAAATATTATGAATCTTTTCTCTATTTTACCTGCAAATGCCTTCCCCAAATGACCGAGCATGTAATTCACCTTATATATTTAATCTTCTTGCATCCATTGAAGCAGAAGTTATACCTCTGCCTTTTCATTATCACCATCTACTCTTTTTTGTTGTATTTTGTGGAATGCTTTATGTGGTATATTTACTCATAGAATGCTATATAATATGTATATATTAAGTCTTACTCTTAACATGATGGAAGGTACTAGTCTTTCTTTAGTTCTTACACCCATGTATGGCAATCTTTTCTTTGTTGATAAGTGCTGTTATCAAATCCTAATCTGTTGGCTCAGTAATCACCGCAGAGTGCTTTAATTTCAACTTGTTAAATCAGTCGTTGGCATTTTCAAAAACTGTATAACTAATACCATTTCTGGGTCTAATATTTCATCATAGGTAGATGTGGAGTCTAAGTACATAAGTGGTTACCAATCCTTTGTTGATGCAGAATGTCCTTGAGAAACACTCACTTAAAAGTCTCACTTAGGAGTAATTCCCTTTCATATTTTGTTATACTGCACAGAACCTCAGGATGCTACCGTTACGTAATGTTTTACTTTTATAAAATCCATTTCTGTAGTTTTAAAGATCTCATATCTTACTCACCCCCTTGATATGTCTACAGCCTTCAAAAGAATATAATGACATTAGGCTTAAAACCAGGAGTTGTGTATCATTTTTGAATGTGCAGTTCCATTTCTATCTGAAAACTTGAACAGCTCCCTTGAATATTGATGAAAACTTGCACTTAATTTGTGAAAAATATTAATTCAAAACCCTGATTCTGTGACACAAGTGTGTACCAGAGCGCAGAGAGTTTATCTACTATCCCCGCTGTGGAGGCAAAGCATTCCCATGTCATTACGCTATATTGGTATCAATGTCAAGTGGGTTGCATGGCTTCCGGACTCCACTGGACATCCTACTTTCTGCCGGAAAAATAGCCGTGAAAATATGCATTTTTAATTGTTTATTTTGTCTATAACCAAGGAATGGAAATAGGGCATAGGAAAGTCACTTCATGGAATGCATTGTACTTGAAAGTTAATTATTCAAGATCGTAAAAAGATGTATGTACTATAAAAATTACAAGCACATGTTTTCTTCAACATAAAATTTGCTTGACATATTGAAACTTATTGGTCTTTTTTTCACGTTCCCAGCACAATAGATCATTTTGTTGCGGTGAGCGGCTGATGTATGGTCAGTGCACCAGCTCTACTGCTTTGCTGATGGTATTTCTATAACTTGTAAATGACGCAACCCACACACATTGATGCCAATATGGTGTTACGAAATGGGCACGCCTTGAGCACAAGGTCAGCTCTCTGTGCTCTGGTCATTTTGCCTATGATGCATTCAACTAACTACCTGTGATATGACATTTGTCCTTAGACATTTTTACTGATCTCTTTAGGAACCTCTTATTTTCATCCAAATGTATCATATTTTTTCTGATGTATTTTATTCTTTTCCTGACTTTCATGGCCTGGTTGCACTGGTTTTCCAGCTTATGAGGTTACCAGTTTTTGTGGTACTATGGTACTGTAACATTTCTTGTTGATGATTATGGTATTTGTCAATTATAACTCGTGCTATTCTACCAAAGCTGGAAAAGTTTTAGTTGTTTTTGAATGAAGTTAGTTTAATGAAAACTGAGTTAGATGAGTTTAATGAACATGAGATATGTTCAGGGATCTTCACTACGTGGCTTTTGAGATGTGCATTGTGTTATTTTTGCTACATTTTCTTAATAACCTTTTATAATGGACTTCTGATTATGCTTTTCTTATTCTGACAGGGATGAATGTGTCAACTTTGCTATTCAAAAAGGCTTGGATGCATCTCGAAGCACAGTTAGATTTTTCAAGCATAATGACATGGAAGATTTAGAAAGACTGCTGAAAGAGCAGGCAAGGCAGGATGTCTTGGTAATTTATGTTAGCTTTTTCAATTATGTTTATTATCATTTCCCAATGATTGTGTATAGTTTGTGTCTGATATTTTTCATGACTGTGTTTTCCAGAAACCAAAGAAAGCCAAAGCCACTCGCAGATTCTTAGTGGTGGAAGGAATATACATGAATACTGGGAATATTGCTCCTTTGCCAGAGTTGATTGAACTACGAAAGAAGTACAAACTTCGCATTTTTATTGATGAAAGTCTATCATTTGGAACATTGGGGAACACTGGTAGAGGAGTTACTGAATATTTCAACATTCCAGTAAGTTATAAGTAGACTTTATAGAGTGTCTGTTAACAATATGATATAGAGATGATATAAGTTCCTATAGGCATACTCAGCATAAGTTTGAATGGTCATGATTTTGTGGGCATCTAGATGTAATAGTGAGAAACTATAGCCGGGATAGGCAAACTTTGTGACTTTCACAAGGAATAGGTAAGAGTTTCACTTGCATTTGGGCTTGGAGCTACTCTGTTACCTATAAAAACTATTATTTTGAACTGATCACTCTGGGATTGAATTAGAGTTGCCATATCTACTTTGTTGTAGCTCTTTTTATACTTGTACCAATCTCCTGTACATAAGAGCAGTTTTCCTCTTAATACTTTTTTTTAATTGCCAGTTGAATTTCAAATCAAGGGTATTTGTCTGGGAAAGTTGATACTCCATTCATGAATGGATAGAAAATTGTGTACTCATCTTGTATCATGGTGTTTTCATGGTTAAGGAAATTAAGGGCCATTGTAGCTTGGCAGTGGAGACAGGTGGTGATGCCAATCCCCGCCGATGGAGCATGATACCTCGGCGGGGTCGGAAACAAATGAAAGGTGGTAGAAGTTATAATAACATTGGCACTGCAGTACTTGCTTGTCAATGGAAAAAGTAACTTTATATTTTTGTTAATTTTAACTGGTGTGATCAATTGAATGAATTGGTTAAAAATAAGGTGGTAATTATTATTAATTAATGCTAATTTGATGGCAGTAGTTTCACTTTGATCATATATGTTAAGCAAACATGAAACATGTTCATCGTTATCTTAAGGTAATTGAAATAAGTTTAAATTAATACTTGTGACTGAATTCTAGCATTATATTGTGCTTTAAGTGTAATATTTGTGTGAATGAAATAATTTTGTTTTTATTAAACTCGCCATACAAGGTCATATCAGCATTTGCTCATGAGCAGCTCCACTGTTTGAACATACAGTAAAAAATAGCCATGACGTGAAAGTTTCCACCCTGTAATTTGGCATCAAGAATTGATATCTAATGTCTCAAATAAATATTTGTTGAATGACCGATTGTAGCAATTCTCATGTTAACGGTAGTAGAATAGTCATGTGAAAGCCTTAAGGAAGGCTATTTTTGTTGAATAAAGTATTAGTTTTTCTCACATCATCATGAATAAAACTCTTAAACAACTAAAATATATTGTATAACTAAAAAGTATCGATAAAAATAAGCCTTTACAAAAAACAAGTCGTCTCACTAGCCACGGAAGGAGGTTTCACTTTTGGAAGGAAGTGGGCTTTCGCGCTTCTTGGTTGCAGCCACTGTCAAGGATTTCAGTCGGGATGAATATTTTATGGCTAGACAGTAGCACTGAGCCAGCTGACATAATGATTTCTAAATATTTCTAAATTCTCTTTGGCTGAGTTCCGCCGCTGTCTCTGCCACTGAGCTATGAAGGCCTTCTTAAATATTTGTAAATTGGCAAAAAAGGTGTGAATGATTTTTTATTTATTTATCGTATGGTTTTACACAGACTAATAAATTCTATTTCAAAGGGATTATATAGTTAGAAGTGTACATGAGAGTCACATTAACAGTTAGATAGAAATATTTAAGTTAACAATGTAGTCTTAATCAGCATCAGTTGCCATCAGATAATCATAGAAATTCTCATCATACGCCCTTGTCTTGCATTTTTCTATCATGTGCCAGATAGTCTGTCTTTCTGCTTCGCAGCATGATTATTTTTGATGTAGCAGTGTATTTTTGGGGTTGGTTGGTGTTATTTTTGAGTCAGATGATTGGGATTGGATTAGTTTGGTTGCTTGAGTGCTGGTTTTGCTTTTCGAGGGCTTGGGTTTCACTCCTGGTGGTGGTGGAAGGTTTTCAGTGGAATCCTTATCAATACTAAGGTGTCATGTGGAGAGCACCACCTAAAGTATAGTATTCCACCTGACCGATAGGATGTTTTAACTATGGTCCCCTTGGCACCTTTTGTTAAGAGTCAGCCGATGCTAATGCCACGTTTCTCACCTCCCATCCTCCACTCTTAAACTGTCCTTTCCTTACCTACTTACCATCTGTTCCTCATCTTTGTCAGCAGACATCAGCCTGAAGATTGGTTTGCTGCAGCTGTCACTCCTGCTGCACCCGACTCTATATGCAACTCTTAGTTCTTTAATAATTCCTCATTTTGACATCTTTCATGACTTAACCCATTGGCTTACAAAGATGGCAATTCACCAGCCACTCAAAGGCCTTCACTTACGAAGATGGCAATTTGCCAGTCCCTTGCTTAAATAATTTTTCCTCGAGTTGTTCGACACATGCCCTGAGGTTTCGTTATTTTGTTCACGCAATGCTTTTTTGTTGCCCTCCGCAAAAAATTGGTTACATATCGTGTCATCTTTGTATGCCAAAGAGTTTGAAGTTGCTCACTTCATGTCATGGTGGGTCTTCATGAATACTATCCCCATATTGTGCTTCGCTTTAATTATTGCTCTTCTCTTCTGGTTTTGCTTTGCTGATATATTTTAGCTGATGACTAGTCTTTGATGGTGTTGTAATACTGATAATAATGATACCAGTTGGAGATGTATCTTCAAGTGCGATCGTCATCAGGGAAAATATAACAATGCAAAAGATTTCTGCCTGCTCAGGAGGAATTTTTCTTTCATCTCCTTTTTTGTATTCATTTCAGCATCAATGTACAAACTAGACTTGCTCAATGATATTTACTCCTGTTATATGTATTTTTGCAGCCACACCACTGATAGTTTTACCTCGGACAAAATAGGAAAGTCTGTATTTGAAAGTGACCCTCATAGTAATAGTGATGGCAGTGACCTAAGCGATTTCGATAATTCTGATTGCAATGGTAGTGAGCTATCTTCCAATGAATTTTTCAGTGATAGTGACTGTGGTTTTCATCCTTATCTCTAAAAAAAAGGCCAGGTTGGAAACCACGTGGAATTGGTGTGCAAACAATAAGGGTGTGAAAGAGATTAGATTTTCTCCTATTTCTGGCACAAGCAAAGGAGTTCTACGAGAACTAGGGAACAATCTTAGTGGAATAGGCTTTTTGTTCCAGTTTCATGATGAACATTTTTGGGAACAAATCTTGATTGAAACTAATAGATATGCGCATATCTATTTGAATTCTGTCAAAAACTAATAAAGTGATATTACAAAAGATTGGTTCCAAACAACTGCTAGATGAACTCAAGCGTATTTTTCATTGTGTGGGCTAATGGCGCTAGTGAAGAAAAATAAGCTTCAAAAATACTGGAGCTCATGTCAGGTGAAAGAAACACAGTTTTTCAGTAAAGTAATTCCTTTCAGGTGATTTTATGCTGCTATTAAAATTATTGCATTTTGTTGATTGCTTGAAATCAACAAAAATGATATGCTAAGAAAGATATCTCTTGGAATAGACTATGTGAATAAAATTTCTCAGGCATTCGTCACATTCCAGAGAGGACCCTTGCAGTTGATGAAAGTGTAATGAAATCTCCTGGAAGGTTCTGTTATGTACATTACAATCCAAGGGAACGAGCTTGCTTTGGAATAAGTTTTACAAATATGTGAAATCTCCTCAGGTTATTGTTTACATTTTTCCATTTATACCGGAAATAAACCAGAAGGAGCAGAGGATATTCTTTCTAGTCGTGGCTACAGTGCAAGAACTTCTACTTTCATACTTTTGCAAGGGCTATACTGTAGGATTAGATAACTGGTACACATAGCCTTCTCTATTTATAATGCTAAAAAAAGACAAAAAAATAACAAAGCACTTGGTACAGTTAGAATAAATCGAAAGAATATGCCATCAGAATTCAAAGACATGCTACTGAAGAAAGGGAAGCGAAACTTGGAAGGTCATCCATTTGTCATTCATTTACTACAGTTAATTAGAAATGAAAGTCGCCAGAAAAAATCAGGAAAAACAAAAGAGCCTATCGCAAATCTGAGATTTGTTCTTGATGACAGTGCACAAATGAATGATGTTGATAGGTTCAACAGCTAGCATTATTTCCCATTATGCGTTGCTATGGCAAAGGATATCAAAAGGTGTTGTATGTATGTAATGGACAAATCCATGTCAATATTCCAGGTGGAAGAAGTGGATCTCCTTTCCAGCAGCTTGGAATGGTCAGTGGCGTCAATTGGAGGATTTTGTGCTGGGTCTTCCTTTATTGTTGAGCATCAAAGACTTTCTGGTTTAGGCAAGTACACATTACAATTTTCTCATTGCAATTAACGCCAAATGGTACATTTTATTCTTAGGTTGCTAGGATTGAATTGTTAATGGTGAATTGGATCTGATACATATTAAATTTTATTCCTATTTATGAGGATATTTTACTAAGTTGGCAGAATAATCTACATAATCCATGAATGAAAACCTAAAACCAATGTAAATTTCACTGATTTTTATTCAGCATGGCCAGTTTCAACGCTTAGGCATCATCATCGTGTGGCGATGAACAGGCATCTGATGATGATGCTTAAGTATTGAAGTTGGTGTTACTGGGTACAAATTTCTGTGACATTTAATTAGAATGCGTATTTTCTTTCAACTTGAATTTTCACTTCCTAGAAGCCAAATATATCTGCATGATCTATGTTCTATAATGTGCATGTTATTGATTCAGGGTTTATTTTCAAGTACAATATTTATTAGACCTTTGAGAAATAACCACTATTGTTGGAGGCAAGATGCAGTTGGGTTTTTCTGTTGGCACACAATCATGTTTTCCATGTTGTAATTATCCCATGATGTGATTTACCTATATAGGGTACTGCTTTTCTGCATCATTACCCCCACTGCTGGCATCTGCTGCTATAAAAGCATTGGATTTAATGCAAGAGAATCCATCCCTGTTCATGGATTTGAGGCGGAATTGTCATTTGGTGCAGGAATACCTAGGGTCCATTTCAGGTTTGATGTTAAGTGGACATGAAGACTCACCTGTGAAGCATCTCTACCTTTCGGTGCCTTGTGATACTAGGGAAGAGGAGACAGATAAACTCTCAGCTATTGTTGACTATGTAAGTTTGTATTTGGCCAGTGGTTTTGTTTTCCTTTTGTATTTTTTGTTGCTTTTTCAAGTTATTTTCCTGTTGGCAGTTCACAAAGACGTTAGACTTAAAATTGCCTCTGAAATCATCATGCCAATTAAAATCATTGATTATCGTGAAAATCAAGGTTGAATAAGTAAATGTCAGTGGTGATATTGGTTGCTGTAACTCATTGGAGATAGTAATTGTGGCCTGACCATTGTTGGTGCAACTAGTTGTTTTCATTTTTTTTCTAAAAAGTTTTTAGCATACTCAGTTTTGTCAATAGCTCTTTGCGATAGTAATTTCAATCTTGTCTATTTGTTCTATTTTCTCTTTCTCTCACGATTCATCACGTCATATTTCTCATATTGAGTCACGAGGAGGAAATGAAGTGAAATTTTTTTATTGCTTCTCTGGCATGCAATAGGAGTTCTAGATATTTTTTAGTTTTCTTGGAGAAAATATATGAACTCTAGATTCATGGCTCCAATTCTCTTATCTTATTGAATTGAAGAGAAAGTTTAATTTTCTATGAAGTTTTTATTGCAATTATGTTAGGACCCTCGTGACCATAAGGATACATTCCAAGACTTCCTTCAGATAATGAAAACAGTGGATAACTGAATATGCAAAGTATTTATCATTTATTCCTTATTTAATGATGTCAGGTTACCATGCTAGGGAAACAACCTTCCCAGTATTTGTACCTAGGGTGTTCTTTTTTTAATTTTAGCCTTTTAAAGCAAATAATGAGAAGTTATACATGAACTACCATCTAACCATTCTAAACTACACATTGACATTCTCTCATGCTCCAAGAAATTTTTGTGCCAAAAAAGGTGGATAGCTCCCCCTAACATTGTGTAACCCACTTAACTATCTAATCCCTGAACTAAGTTATGTGTTTTCTTTTGTCATAAAATATCTATTTGGAACAAATCTAGTTGTCCAGCAAGGCGTTAGTTTCATTTATGGGATGAAAATGTAAAGATAAACAAAATATAAAGTTTCTGAACCGTTCCTTCTCTTTAGTAATTCTGGTTCAAGTTAACCACTTCCCCGATGTGCCTGAGATAACTCGGGCACTGATGGCGTGCAAATTCTGGCATGCCGTAGTTTACTCAGGCAAGTCTGAAAAGTCAATCTCTTTCTCCTCATGCCCAAATATTCTTAACAGCTGCTAGTAGTTCATTTTTCTGCCATCAAAGGAACAGATTAGGGTCCATAGCTTACTCGAGCCTAGTGCCATGTTACTCAAATGGGGATGTCAAGGTTATATATATAATAGTATTTTCCAGATTATTTTTAAGGTTTGCTAAGACTGCTTAAATAAATGTTTCAAAAATTATTTAATTTATGGTTTCTTCAATTTTCATTCACATTCCCATGTTTACGAGGTGTGATAAAAAATTAATGGGAATTTTCGTTGTACTTAAAGAATATTTATTTATTAATCAATGTATATTTTGTCCCCATCAAAGTAATCCCCCTTAGATATAACACACTTGTGCAAGCGGTTATTCCAATCTTGCGAGGCACTTCTGGAACTCACTTTTTGGTGTAGAGTTCACCTCCTTCAGCGAATCTGCTTTTATCTCTTCAATGGTGGCAGAACGTTGTCCTTTCATGGTTCTCTTCAGCCTCAGGAATGCAAAAGAGTCACAGGGGGCCATGCCCGGCAAATTTGGGGAATGAGGCAAAATAACTGTTTGTTTTTCGACCAAAAAATTATGAATAAGGAGTGAGGTGTGAGCGGGAGAATTATCATGGTGCAATATCCACGAGTTGTTTTGCTGCAACTCTGGGCATTTTCGTCGGATTGCTTCACGGAAACTGTGCATAGCTTCAGGTAGTATTCGTTATTGACCCTACGACCGTATGGCAGGAACTCATGATGCACTATGCCATTCCAATCAAAGAGAACAGTGATAAGAACCTTCACATTTGATCGAACTTGTCGAATTTGTTTCAGTCTTCAGGCAGCTTCCATTGGGATGATTGGGCCTTGGTTCGGCATCATACCCATATACCCATGTTTTGTCACCTGTTATGACCGTTTTAAGAAGTTCTGGATCATTGTTGACTTCATTCAGCAATTCCTGAGCGATGTCTACCCGACGTTGTCTTTGGTCGAAATTCAGCAATTTCGGAATAAACTTTGCTGCCACACGTTTTATGCCTAAAACATTTGAAAAAATTGCTTGGCATGAGCCAAATGATATGCCGACATTGTCAGCAACCTCTCCGATAGTGATTCTGTGATTTTCCAGAATCCTTTTCTTAACTTGTTTGACATTTTCGTCGGTTGTTGATGTGCTAGGGTGTCCAGGGTGGTCGTCATCTTCAATGTCTTCACGGCCCTCTTTGAAACGTTTGTACCACTCGCAAACTCTTGCTTTACTCATAGTAGATTCGTCATAAGCCACTGTCAACATTTCGAATGCGTTGTTGCACTTTATTCCATTTTTTGAGCAAAATTTAATACAAACTCTTTGATCCATCTTTTTCAAAAGTAAACATTTGCCGAGCACACCAAAACATGTGTAACCTTTTCGACTGTTGACATTGAACTTAGAATTCAAAATGGCTGCAAATATCAACGAACTTCAGGAAAATATGTAAAAATAAGAGAAATACAATTGTGGAAAATCCGAATTATAAAGCCTGTGAAATTTAAAAATTCCCATAATTTTTTTATCACTCCTCATATAACGTCATGGTTGCAACTTTATTTTCACAGATTACTTTTATGTGAATTATTTATGAATTATTCACTTTTTTCATGGCTCTGATATTTAATTGATGACTGATGATGTATTTATTCCTCATCCAAGTTAGTGTGCTTTCAATCAGAAATCTGTCTATAATAAAACTTTTGGTCTGGAAAACCTGGAAAAGTCCTGTGGCCATATTCATACATTTTATGTGAAACCTGGGATTGGAAGGTTTATCTTAGTCAAGTTTAAGTGTGGTTTAGAACGAAACTAAAACTTGGTATTCTTAGCTTGAGTCGATGGACTAATGCAGTCCGAGGCTTGCCTACTGCGCGAGGATGGAGCACTTGGCTTAACCGCTATTTTTCAAGTTACAGGGGATTTCCCAGAATTTTTAACTGGTTTTCGGCGTCTCATGAGGAGGTCTGAATTATCTACAAACCCTTTCCCCTCATTTCTTGCATCTAGGGACTTCACACTGTTGCTTGCTTACTTAAATCAGACTGGACAGCACACTAAAGCGGGCTGGTACTATACACAAAGTGTTAATACAAATAAAAATCATTATTGACACTACTGGTAATATTTAACTTTGTGTCAAAGTATCAGTAATGCTGACATTTTAGAGCACACAACAGTCCCACTTAAGTTTCAGTCGTGCTAATCGCTTCAAAGTTAGCCGAATTTTACAGTTTTGACAGCAACTCAGGCAATTTTTAAAATGCAAACAAGTGGTTATCAGCAAACTTAAGGATAGATCTATCTTTCTTACTTAAAATGCATAAGTTAATAGATTGAAAAGTAACAAAATACCAAGTGCTCAAACATGGGCAATCAGTTTTTATGTGCCAAAATCATGACTTTCTGCAAATTAAATATAGTAAAAATACAGCCAAGTCCATAGAAATTGCCATGGGAAAAATACGCCTAAGTAGACAAAAACATTTTAATGTACATCAATTAATGTAAAAATAAGCAAGCTTTCAGGTGCATTTTACTACTTTGAATTCCATTTCCTTGTCTAGAAGATGCAGCATCTGAAACTTGGGTGTCTTGACTCATTTCACAGGCAAAATACTACCCCTTAAAGTATCCGCAAAGAGGTGATCACTCACAATAAATCACAACACCTTAGACAATCACCACACTACTAAAGCTGAATAGGAAATATCGTGCTAGGAGCTCAAACTCAATGTTAAACCATAATTCCATAGGTTTAACTTTCTCCGGACTAAAGCTACTGGAGCTAAGGTCGGTCAGTGCCAGAATAACACTATGAATACGGGTTTTATGAAATTGCCAGTCAAACTTCCTTAACCTGCTGTAGACTAAGTCTAACGTAACTATAAATATGCTCTGGAGTCTTATAATTTCTGATCTGTAGCAACCCAGTAATAGGACTACCCTATAGAGTCATATTTCAAGGATTTGCAATGATTACATCCATTGTTATGACTGTGCCGATCCCTCACATGGAGTTTAAGGGGCTAGTGGTAAAATAATCAATTTAACTTTGGGTCGCTCCTGTAACTACCCTACAGAGTCCTGTTTAAAGGATTTGAAATGATTGCATCCATTGTTATGGCTGTGCCGATCCCTCATATGGACACGGAATTTAAAGAGCTAATGGAAAAATAATCGATTTAACTTTGGGTCGTGTTTGTATTAAATTCTGGATACTCTTGAAACTAGAGTAATTGGTAATTGGTGCTTATGTAATGATAAATCATAAACCCTATAAGTTTTGTAAAAGTGGTAAATTGGGTCGTGCTATATCAATATGTACATTCACATTTGACTTTTCGTGTTATAGATGATATCATGTTAAGTGAGGGATACCAGTATTTACCATATGTGAAACATAGTATGCATCTACTGATGTATCTGCATCTCATTTAAGCATGTTGATACAGATTCATATTGTTTACATCAGTCCTGCTGACTTACCATTTTGTTGGTAATAGTGCCTCTTTCCTGAAGTGAATCCCTGTGTTCTGAAGTGATTGCTTGCCCTACCTATTTTTCCACTGGAAACACTTAGTATGTAAAAGGAAATTGGTAATTTCCCCCATCTGTTAATGGCTAGACTCAGTTGTGATAAATTCATTGATGTGCATTTTATAATTTTTTTCCAGTGCCTTACATGTGGGATAGCTCTTACTCTCCCGTCATACTTGGAAAATAAGGAAGTGAACCTGCGTAGACCAAGCTTGCGTATTACAGTCAATGTGCTGCTGACTGAGGAAGAAATCTCTCAAGTGAAGAAAGTTCTCTCCAAAGCCTGTGAAGATACATTGTAGTTTTAACTTTAATAATGAAGTATTTATAGCATTTAACTGAAACTATTGTTCATGTATGCATTTAATTGTTTTATTTTTTTGCACATGTAATTGAACATTTTCAACTTATCAGTTAATTGCCATCATTGCTGTGATGTTCATAAAGTATGCTTAGATTTTAATCGTAATATCTAAGTATGCTATCGTATGAAAATTTCTGAAAAGTTTTGTTTGTTACCTCTATCATTTTTGTAAACAACTTAAAAATGATGATTTTGTGGCCAAGATTTGTGTTTCATGTCATTTGTTTATTTGTGTGGTTCAAAGCCATTCATGTCATGAACCGTTGATTTGTTACTGAATGTTAAGTAAGTAAAATATTGAACCTTTAGGTTTTATGAGTTAAACGGGACAGGTATTTTGCTTGCTTTCCTTGTCATCTCGTTGTCACATACTTTTTAGCTTAACTTCAACAAAGAATATTATTTTAAATATGTGCGATGTGTTTTTCGAACCATGCATGTTTCTTTTGTTCATGCTGGTGCACAAGGGTGGTCATTGATTATGAAATGTCCATCTGATATTTTAAAATATCATTTATAATCTGGAAATGGTATTGGAATTTGTGTTTTAATTTCCTTTTTTACGTATTAGCCATCCTGTGAAGGACCTATCTGGGTGAAGTGCCTTGGATCAATACTGTGTTCAGTGGAGAGGGGTATTTGTTCTCATGTGCCGTCCTCAGAGGGCTGAAAAATTGTCACAATGACTAATTTTGAAGGCTACTGTTGCCATAGCATTGACTCCCTTTGTTTGCAGTTTTAATGGTCAATCATGATTTTGGTTAGGACTGGGCAATATGGATGATTCTGCAGTGTTGCAATGCCACAAACAGTCGCACATTTGCCAGTGCTGGTTGGCTCCTAAATACATATTAGGTAAATGAGAAATTTGATTCAGCTGGGAACTATTTAGATAAGCTAATAATGTTGGGTTGCAGGTCTGTGATAATATTTTTGAGTGGTGCCAGTCACTCTGGGTAAACAGTCAGTTTTAGCATTTGTCCTGCAGCCTGTCGTCTGAGTTGCCTAGCAATAGTCAGTGAGGTATGTGATACTCCTGCAGTCATTCTTGTCAGCAATGCTTATTACATGCTTTTTCTGCTGTGGAGAAAGCATATGTTCAGAGAAGATTTATTTAATTTGTATTTTTAAGTGTTGAAACTTTTATGCCTTGTTAAGATCTTTAAAACATTTTTTTAAGGTACCTATTATTTTCATTCAGTCCCCGATGAAAATTAAATTTTTGTCTTGATTGTACCCATTTATTCAAAAGCCATTGAGATGAGACCATGTCCAGTGCTTTACATTAAAATGAATATTTTTTAAACATAATCCAGCTGTCATTCATCTTTCAGGAATAATCCAAAAATAAACTAGTCCCAAATCATTTTGTCTAGATTACTCTTAATTCCGATTGGTGACTTTTTATTCATGGAAAACGTTTCGATTAATAAGTTAAGTGAATATTTTTAATTATTAATCTAAAATGGTGCTAACATTTGATCATCAAGTGTAGTATTGCCACTGAACAAATTACTGTATGGTTGTTGGACTGTAATTATTGGTCACTTTCAGTTAAAGTGAAATACCAATGATTAGAGTCTGTCCAAGATAATAGGGCAGTTGCAATATACTAATTTTTCTTAGAAAGAAATGAATAGTAAACAATTTTTTCAAGATCATATGACTTGAACAAAGGCCGCCATCATGGATTCTTCTGTCACATCATTCTCTTCCCCAAATGGCATTTCACATGTTTACAAATAGGTTTAATTGCTACTAACTGTGCTATTATCTTGGACGGACTCTGGCTAGCAATTCCAATTTTGTTATTGTTAATCATTGCATCATGTAATTCTTTAATTTTTTCTTCGAATTTTGAGGGAAGACATTGTATCTTTTGACTCATAAGAAAACATTTGCTTTAGTAGAAGACCAAATTATTATACTTCATATACTGTATGTTTTCAAATTATATTCTGGGTTATACACTGAAGACGGTGAAATTCGCCATGAAAAAAATCATTTGACTTGACCGGGATTCGAACCCGGATCTCCCAATTGGGAGGGGAGAGTCAATATTGGGAGATCTGAGTTCGAATCCCGGTCTTGTCTAATGATTTTTTCATGGCAAATTTCACCATCTTCAGTGTATAACTTCGCATCTATGCGTGTGACTGCGTACCACATCCTTTGTTCAATGTAATGATTGGAAATTATATTCTGGGGTTGTTAACCTTGAACATGATGAAAGATGTAAATTTAACTTGGGAAGGTAAGTAGTTGACAAATAACTCAGTACCCCTGCGGGTAGGGGGACTTAGAATACTCCCGCAGTGTCCCTGCTTGTCGTAAAAGGCGACTAAAAGGGTAGATACTCATACCTGAGAACATATCAATGGCATTTAACTCCATGGTCTAGGCAACATAATGAATCGAATGAAGCAGGACTTATTCATCTAAGATTAGGTAAAAAGCATTACAGGTGTCACTTGTGGACCCCCTATAAGCAGCCAGTGTGTCAATGGGACAATGGTGACATCTCCGGGCGTGATGAGTAATGAACTAGGTTCATTCTACTCTAAAATCAGTAGCACGGCCAATTACCGATCACCATTCATCGCCATTAAACAGAATAGGGAGAGGACCAATATAAATTTTGTGACACACGATAACGACGCTACATATAATGACCTGTTTTCAATGTGGGAGTTGAAGTCTGCTATGGCGAAACTGAAAGATACAGCACCTGGAACTGACTGAATACAAAAGTTGTTCCTGTGAAATATCCCTCCATCTAGTATTATTATTATTATACAAATCGTAAAAAGTTGGCTATTTGCCAGGTGGTAACAGTTAAAGAATGAAAGTATATCACCAAAGTAAAAACTAAATCAGTCAAATCGAAAATTTAAAATTAACATTGAAATTAGTTTTCCTGAATAAATTTTTTACACCTATTCTTAAAAATCTTTAAGTTGCTAGGAAAGGGCTGAGACAGTTCTGCAGGGAGTCTATTCCAATGATCAATCGTCCTGTTAAGATAAGAAAACTTTTGTACGTTGGTCCTTTGTGACTGACATTTCATCTTGTATTGGTGATCAATCCTAACAATATAGTTGGGCTTTTCTATGCTTTTTCCCCCTCAAGTGTGCGGAAGAGTGCGCAAAGCCTATGTATTTTTCTTCTCCGTGCTAGTGAGTCCCATCCCAATACTTGAAGAATTTTAGTGACACACTCGGTCTTTTTATGCTTCCCCATTACATACCTTGCTGCCTTTCTTTGTACCTTCTCAATGGATTTTGTTTGTCCCTTTGTCCGAGTATGAGGAATCTACCAGACCCTTTCAATCAGGTGTGGATGGATGGTGCAATTCCAGAGTCCTCGAGCGGTGGTGGTTCCCATCCTTAGCGTAGCCAGGTTTTGGGTCTATGGGTGGGGGGGGGGGGGGGGGGCAGAAAATTTTTAGGGGCCGCCGAATGATAAATTAACCAGTTGTAAACTTTAACACACCCTGCATTCGCACCTCCTCAGGAAGGGTCTTTTTTTCTTTTCTCCTCCTGCTGCCTCTTCTGTCAGGAAGGCGATGTAGGCGTCGGCGAGGCGCAGACCCGCTAGTTGATGAGAGGTTGGGGGGGGGGGGGGGTATTGGACAATCTCAGGGATAGAGGGGGAAGACAAAGGAATGATTCTAACCCGTGATCTTGTGAACTGAAAACTTATTACCTGTTAGGATTTTAACAAAGATTGGCACCTCACTGAATTAATAAAAAAAACAATTAAATCGGTATAGGTTGCTTGACCCCGTCAAGGGGGTATATTTAAGTCTCTTGAAACACAAACACACATATACAAATGTCTATTGTTCCGCGTGGGGATAGGCGGTAGGAAGAGCACTGGGGAGGGGCAGCTAGGGGTCCTCTCCGAACAGCATGCGGATGGATCGACGGTCCCTTCCGCGAAAACAGCGGACGGTGTCCTCCAACGGGTAAGGGGAGGGAGGGGGGGGGGGTCCACGGGACGTAGGGAGAGACGTGGACTCTCTCCGCTTCCAGGGCTGAGGGACGGACGATCGACTTGGGGGATGGTTGGCCGCTTCGGCGTCCTCACCGGGCTAAGCGACCCCTCAGTGGCTGCCCACGGCGACGAGTCGTCTGCCGCGGAAGATCAACCACTGACCATTTAGTAAGAGCGGAAAATTTTATTCAGGAAGCTTTTCTCCTTAGGCAACACGTCGTTGCCGTTTTCTTTGACATGGAGAAAGCTTGCGACAGGGTCTGGCGCCATAAAATACTAACAACACTGCATACATGGGGTCTTAGGGGCAACTTGCCTATTTTTATCCGTAACTTCTTACTCTGTCGGAGCTTTAGGGTATGAGTTGGTAAATTCCTATCTCGTGCTCATCCTCAGGCTAACGGAGTTCCGCAGGGCTCCGTATTAAGCGTGACGTTGTTCGCAGTGGCGATCAATAATGTTATGGAGTGCATCAGAGCCCCTGTATTTGGTTGCCTTTACGTGGATGATCTGGCAATTTTTTGCCGATCGTCGAAACTTGTAAGTGCAGCCAGATTGATTCAGCTTACTGTTAACAAGCTGTCACAATGGTCTCGCGAAAATGGCTTTAGGTTTTCCAGCGACAAAACAAAATGCGTTCATTTTCATAGGCTGAGGGGATATCAGGACCCACCCACGCTGCGTTTGAATGGAAGGATACTTCCGTATGTGGACTCAGTTCGTTTCCTAGGGATGACGCTTGACCATCGGCTATGTTGGCGACAACACGTATATTCATTGAGGGACAAGTGTTTGAAAACTTTAAATATTTTAAAGTATCTAAGCAACTCGACGTGGGGTGCAGACCGCACCACATTGCTTTTATTATATCGGTCACTCGTCCGTAGCCGACTTGACTACGGATCAATTATGTATGCGTCAGGGCGGGAGTCTTATTTGAGACCGCTAACGGCGGTGCATAACTCCGGGCTGAGGCTGGCAACGGGCGCTTTCAGAACATCTCCGATTCTGAGCCTTTATTCTAATACCAGCGAACCACCTTTGGTGATTCGTCGTGAAATTTTGACGTACAACTATGTTGCTAAGATTTTTACGATGAAAACCCACCCGTGTTTTAATGTAATTTTTAACCCTCGGTTTTTAGCCGCTTTTAACCGGAGAAGGAAAGCTACACTACCAGTTAGTGTACGTTTTAGTAATTTTATGGCAGAGAATGATTTTATACTCCCTGACGTGTACCCGGCTGGGTACCTTAAACACCCTCCATGGTTAACCCCGAAGCCAAATTTTATAAACAGTCTTTCACTTTGCCGTAAATCATCCACCACTTCCGCTGAGTACCAGTGTCTGTATCGGGAAGTTCTAGGAGAAATTCCCGACTTCACCCCTGTCTTCACAGATGGGTCGAAGTCGGAAAACCATTGCGGATGTGCTGTGGTTTCTGCACACCACGGAGTAATTATTGCCAAACTGGATTCTTCGTGTTCTGTTTTTTCAGCAGAATTATATGCTATTAAAATGGCCCTTCACGAAATTAAATGCAGCCATGGTGCATTCCTGATATGCTCTGACTCCTCCAGTACACTCCAAGCTATCTCTCGTTTATCCAAGCAATTCTCTTGTCCAGGAAATACAAGCTTCTCTATTTTTCCTTAATACCAAAGGAATTAGTATCGTTTTTGTGGGTTCCTGGCCATGACGGCATAAAGGGGAACGAAGAGGCCGACGCTGCCGCAAGAAATACTTTGAAGAAAGCAGATATTGTATCTCCATTGGTGACCGTGGATGATCTCAGGGCTACGTTGCGAAACGTAGCGCTAAAGAAGTGGAAGGACATCTGGGCAGAATTATTAAATAATAAACTCCGGGCTGTAAAATCAACGACTTCAGCGTGGACTTCTTCTATTAGAAATAATCGGAGGGAAGAGGTGGCCATCACCCGCTTGAGGATAGGACATAGTGCTCTGACCCACTCGTATCTCTTTACTGACGAGAAAATCCCACCGAAGTGTGATGAATGCGACTCTCCCCTCAGTGTGCTTCACATTCTAACGGAATGTGTAAAATATCGAGACGCCCGCGAGAAATTAGAGATCCGAGATAACTTGGAAAATGTTCTCCGTGACAACCCATATAGTGTCAGTACTTGGATACAATTTTTACGGCAAACCAATCTACTGATGAAACTTTAAATGTTTGAAATAAGAATTCATTTCTATGTGTAGCGGTAAACGGAAAATACCTTATAGCTTCATATCGTTTATTTTATGAAACTCTTGAAAAATACGATCGTGCGTGGTGCGACATGACCTTAGCTGTCGACGCGCCCTATAAACTAAAACCTACCTACCTAGGATGGGGGGGGGGGGGGGGGGGGGCTGCTCGTGGCGAGGGTGTAAGGTTAGGGAGAGGTGACGAAGATTTTTCCACCACAGAGAAGTTGGTTCCAACTGGCGACGGTTTAGGAGGGAGAGGGTGAGGCAGAAGGAATTGGTATTTTTCCTATCGCGTACTTTTCGGCATTTAAAACCAAGTGGCACGTATCAACTTATATAGAGTTCGCCGGAGCTTCGCTGAGGAAATGCGAAGGGAGATTTTAGGGAAGGAAACAACCCAGGTCATCTTAACTCCATTTATTACACCCACGAGTTGCATCCGTACACCACGGCCCGTCAGAACACACTTATCTTTTCCTTCGTTCTTCTTCTGCGTCGTTTGGCAAAAACGCTAACTTGCGTTCCCACGCAACGGCTTTGCCGGATGTCAGGTTGGGGGAGGAGGGGAATGGGAGGGATGGAAGGTTCTCAAGTTCTCTCGCTCTCGGTGAACGGTTAAGGGGAAATCTTAAATACCATCTGGGTGATAACGCTGACCGACTTAATCAGGTAATCGGGTTTTTAAAAGATATACTCAGTTTAATAATTTTATTTTTTATATTATATATATATATATATAAATTTATATATATTTTAAGTATTTTTTAAAATACTTATTTCTATTTTCGTTTATCTCTTTAGTTAAAACTATTTCAGTTGCAACAAAGAGCCTAGAGCCGCTCAATGCATTGACAGCATTTATAAATTGGACGTGGTGCAAAATGACCTCGGCCGTCGGCGCACCCACAACCCCAAATACTACTACTACTCGATGAACGGTAAGGAGGAAGGGAGAGGGAGAAGGAACTTCATATTGTAAGAGTGCTGCATTCCAGGGGAGGAGGGGGAGACTCGAGGTATGGGAACGACAAGGTTGTTAGAATTGAAAGGAAGCCGTGCACACTAACACAGTTGACTAAACTTTGCAAATTTTGACGCAATCGCGGCTGGGTCTTTACAAAATATGACAATTGACAACGTATTACACACATTTATTTATAGAGGTAAAGGTGGTAATATGAGCCCCTACTTACATTTTAATTATAATTAATTTAAAAAAATGGTTTTAGCTAAATTATTTATGCTGAAATTTTTCTATAACATTTGACGAATATATTTAAAAAAATATGGAGTTGATTAAATACACAGAAATAAAAATAAAAAAATCCAAACAAGTCGTATTGTTGAAAAAATGTTCTGTGCTGGTATTATGAGCCCGTAGAGTAAATACATGGAAGACACTGTTAGAAAAGATTAGTCACACAAATATCCATGTATGAACATTGTATTTTATTAATTACAAAACCTTAATAGTGTATATAAGTAGAAAAACAAACAAAATAATTTATGTTCTGCTAAAATCACAAACGTAGACGTCTTTTTTGGCCCCAGCACAGTCATTGTGCGCCCACATTTCGCACATCGTACACTGTATCCAGAGCTCTCCATGTTGAACTGCTGAGTAGAGTCCATCACAAAACATACAGGGTGTGTGCTCATCTCCGGGAGTAACAACTTCCACTGGAATTTCCAAAACAGACTCTCCGGAATTGACGGAACAGTCTGATTCATCTGAATCTTCGTCTACAAGAATTTTCTGTTTTATAGGTCGTTTGACTGAGGTATTTTTCTTTTTAAAAGCCTGGATTTTTTCTTTTCTTCGATTCTTCTTTTTTTATACTCAGTCAATTTCTTTTTTCTGCAGCTTCTAGAAGAGCATTCTTGTAGGGCGATGACGTGACAAGAGCAGCTTTTGAGGGTTTTGGTGCTTTGTTTGAAACTTTTTTGTTCGGTTTGGGCACAGGCCATGTATCCACTGGTGACACAGCGGATGTAGAACGTTGTTGTTGTTTTCCACATTCACCGGATGGACCTGCAAGGGCTAGGTCTTCAGCGGATGGTCGAAATAAGGTGGGTGCGGGGGGTTGTCGGTGGGTTTCGGGTGGGTTGTCCTCATTTACGGTTTGGTTGATCTCTTCAGGGTCATCGACATCCTCCTCTGAGAGTTCAGTAGGTCTGCCAATGTTTTGTGCCATCTGAGGATTTGTAAGCTTTCTCTTCCTTGCTTATAGTAGGGTTTCCATGTTGAGTGTCTCTTCAGATGATTGTGCAAAATCTGTAGCAATAAAGACATTCCTATTGTATGGATACAATCCGGTCGTTTAAAACCCATTCACAGCTATTGACCCTGTCTGGCAAGTCAGGTATGCTTGTCCCAGAAGTTCTGCAATATCATAGGGTCCCATACGTTTTTCGCCATGTCGAATATATTGGCGTATTTGTTCACTGTAGTGGTGTTTTAGAGGCCCCAGGAATGACTTGTCTAACGGTTGTAGCTTATGTGACGTGTGTGGGGGCAAACTAATGATTGATATGAAGTTATCCCTTGCAAGATTCACAATATCTATGTTTTTCGTGTGGGAGTTGTGACCATGAAGGATCAGAAGCACTGGATCTTCTTTTGTGGGCTTTGTTTTTTCAATGTATGACTTAGCCAGTCAATAAACAAGTTAGATTGAATCCACCCTGATGGGTGGCACCTAACAATCGCTCCTGGTAAAGCACCTTTCAGTAGAATATCTGACATTCTTCCGCGGAAAAATTAACATCGGCGGAATTAGGATGAAGGATCTTAGGGTTGCCTTCAAGTGTTCCACAACCTAAGATTCCTTGGAGTGAAGCGGTTATCCCACGCTGAAGGGGGGGTATGGCGGTTCGTGACGGCTTACGTGGAGATCCAGGGATGAAGCGATGACAGGGATGAGTTGCGACCATCGACGCACCGACTTCTCGTGTTGGGCAGCTGCACGGCCACCAGTGGCTTCGCTGCGCTCGTGTCCCGGGAAGAAATGATGCTGTCGATCGGAAGGTCCGGCTGCTCGCTGACGTACTTCCACGCTTATGCCATTTACCAGCGGGTGGAAGCGTAGCGGCTCTCACTCGGACTCTTCCTCCAACTCAGTGTCGCTCCAGGATCTGCACACGCTTCGCCTCTCGACACCAGTGACTAGTATAATCTCCCTGGATGCATAGCCTCCCGCCACCAATTACAAATGTATTCTCCCCCGATGCAGAGCGCTCACCGCCCTTAAGTACCCACAAATGTGGGGGGGGGCGTCCGTGGGCACACCACATGGGAAACAGGGGGTGGGGAAACGGGAATCCCCACACATTGGGGTAAAACACTACTCGCCCCTTTGGCCACTTGACACTGGCGACGACGTGGGAGGGAGGGGGAAACATACCCTCCCGTCGCCGGTGACATCACTGACCTTGGCCGTAGGAGCATCCAGAGTAGTTCGTCTCCCCAGGAAAAAGGGGGTGGGAAATGAAAAGGGAAAAAACAAACAAAAGACAAGCGCTCAAACGCACAAGGACGCGAGGGGACCCAAAACTAATGCGCGACGGTAAAACCGTTACCGTCACATAGCCCCCCACTAAACTGTGAGGGGGGGGGATGAAAGAAATGAAAAAATCCTCCTCGCAGTTTACAAAGGCCAAAACAAAGCGCTCCTTGCGCAAAATAAAATGAAACCAAAACAAACGAAACTAAAACATCTTATGTGAGCGGCGAATGATATGGTTTTAAATTCCCAAAGTTATGGATACCGACTTCACTTTCCACGTCGTCTACTAAATAACAAGAATTAGGCCCTGACAATTTAGAGATCCTAAATGGTCCCGTGTACAGATGAAAAAATTTATGAAAAAGATATGCGCGGGCATCTGATGTCTTCGGGGATCTTAATAAAACACGATCTCCCACACGAAACTTGTATCCCCGTGATTTCTGGTTGGCCTTCCTACGACGTCCGCTTTTCTCCAATGCTCTCAAAACTATTTGCCGAACGTCGCGTGTGGACCCTCCAGGTGGGTCTGGGAATTCGACACCTAAATCGACCCTAATTGGTTTTCGACCAAAATGCACCTCTGTGGGCGTCATACCCATACTCTCATGTGTCACCTCGTTAAACCAGCGATTTATCCAGGGAAGTACTTCAGGCAAGCGTTGATGATCATCAGAACAATAGACCCGGAATACGCGAGGCAATTCTCGCATTACCCTTTCACTGGGATTTGTTTGGGGCCTCCTGATGGATGAATAGATAACAATCTCCTCCATCGATTCCCTCCACAAAGCGCTTTTAAACTGAGTACCGTGATCTGACAAGATTCTACGGGGCGTCCCACATAATTTAAAGTATTCATTTTTCAGAACGCGAATGCAATTCTTCGCGGTCGGCTTGTTCAGAGGGTATGCTTGAACGAACTTTGAAAAAAACATCTATTGCCACTAGGGTGACCGCAAAAAATCGATGTCGGAATTTTGTTCGTCTGGACCCCACAAAACGATTCACCTTTCCAGATATTGAGATAGCCGAAATTTGAGCTCGATTAAACGACCGTAACCCGTGCCGCTCGTCGCTCAAAGTTTGAAAAAATCCAAATTTTTTGCCAAAAAGCTGACATATGGAGCCATAACTCCAGAACGGTAAATAATGAAAACACTCTTAATATCTCAAAAGAAAGCTAATATTGTTCTTCAAAATTTATATTCAAAACATAATTGTTGTTATTTTAAGTCAAACCGAGTTACAACAGCCTTTAGCCCCAAAAACGTGACCTGGTACCACTAGGAGCATACTTCGTATATTTTGTTATTAAGTGATACATTTTGCTTTTTTTGGTATATTTTTGAGTTTTAAGTAGAAATATAATTAAAAAAAAGTAATACTGATAAGTCTAATGACATTTTTTATTTTTAAATATAAAAATCATGTATATAATACACACAAACAGACACTGAAAAGATACAGACGTATTAGCTACATGAGTTGATAATTTTACATAGTTATCTAATCTATTCTAGAGGTTTTGTTAAAGTAGTTTTTGAAACGTCAGGATATAATGCTCGGCATTTGCTTACAACTTGCAGGACATATTGCTTTTGGTCTTCATCTTTTGTCAGAAGGTTGTTAAATTCGGTTATTAATTTAACACCACGCTCAGCCATATCATTAACTACTTTTAATGTTTTGACAATTTTCAATCTTTCTTGGAAGTCATTATTTTGAGGCCAGGTATTTGGATGTTGTCTTAGGAAATCTGTTTTTATATTAAATCGGTCAAAGAATGTAAACGTTTCTTTGGTAAGTAAATTTACCAATCCTCCATCAACTACCTCTTTTAATTTTTCTTTCCTAACTTTTGGATTTACAACCCCAGCGTGCTCTGATGGTTCATCTGTGCTACTGAGCAATTTATTAGCCATTAACAACTTTTCATCGTCTGTAATGGTGGGATCAAAAAACGATAATCCCGCCAACTTTGCATTCAAATACCACAAATGGTTCGAAAATTTGGTCAGGGCTATTTCTGCAATGTCGTTGTCACATTCTTTATAGTCTAACAGACTATGCAAAATACCTAAATCTTGCTTTGGTGCAAGATGAGCTTTTGGAGCATTGAACCAAGCTTTGCAATACATTTTAACTAGGAAAACAGAAATGGCACGCACAGAACTTTCTTCTTCTTTACACATCTTAAATTGACGACGAAAAATGAACATTTTTAAGCAGTAAATAGCCTTTGCCATCCACCTAGCGTGATGAATGGCTCCTGGAGTTCTAA
Source organism: Pyrrhosoma nymphula (assembly GCA_963573305.1). Classification (NCBI taxonomy): domain Eukaryota; kingdom Metazoa; phylum Arthropoda; class Insecta; order Odonata; family Coenagrionidae; genus Pyrrhosoma; species Pyrrhosoma nymphula. The sequence goes on from OY754332.1 coordinate 112,053,355, forward strand.
AACCCACAACATTGCCGTCTAGTGATCCAAAAAATACGAGAACCAACTGCAATAGCTCCTTGTAGTCATCTCTGGGGTGGCTCTCAGTTAATTTGGTCTCGAATTCAGCAGTAACATTTGCAATTACTTCTGGAGTTAGCTGCTTTTGTATTAGATTGTCACTGATACCTGTGTCGTATTTTCCTTTGTCTATCTGGGGCCACGCAGTGAGGAATCTCTTGAAAATGTCTGGATGAGGTGCAGTGGTTGATCACATTTTTGTGTCGAATACGCCTCTTAACAGAATTTCCAAGATATGGGGGCCTATTACGAACGGCTCACCGCATGCGGTGAGACTCCGCTGGCGGTGTCACACCGCCCGGAAGCGCGTTCACCGCCTCCAAGCGATTACGAGTGGCTGCCGGTAGGAGTCATACCACGGCTAGGGGGTCGGTATGATACCACGGCCGGATACCCTGCCTTTGTGACTCCGACCCCTTAATGGCGGACGTTTGTTTACCTTTTTCGGGTCGAGCTGGCGTTTTTAAAGCAAAATATCCGACGATAGAGACTGGAAAGCCCTCATATTTTGTATTATTTATAATATTAATATCTGAGTAAGTTCATTAAATATAAAACTGGAGCAATTGGAAACCAAAACTTTTATAGTAAATAACATCGTTGTAGCAGTCTGAATCACGGCCATTGGAGGTGGATACATATTGATTGTAAGTTGGTTTTATCGACGGTACCTCATTCGTTTATGTAATTAGAACAATTGTGATGTTTTCTAATGTCCGCTATGCTTTTATATACAATAACTTCATCCATTTATTCATAGGTACCGGAAAATTCGTTGTTTATGACTGCCTGTGCTTGTATTGTAAGGTGAATACAACTTTTGCTCGCTGCTTGGAGATTTCTACGAACATCTTTTGTGCCAAAATAGTGTTATTTTCAACATGACTACTCCCGTTAATCTACTGCTGATAATCACAGTGCCAGTGGTGTTGTAATGCTCAAAGTTTTACTAGGTTGAAAAATATCGGCCAAGAGTTGTAATTATCAGTGTTCCATCGTGATTGGTATGTGAATAGTGCTATTATTCTATCGAGAAATATCTGACGGTAATGTAAAAAATGCCACTGGCGTGTTCATCTCCGTTATTCACCGTAGAGATGATATTTCACGATCAAGCTATCAAGAGTGAAGTTTGTTTATTCGAGTATATGAATCGTATCAACGAATAGTAGTGAGAAAAGGCACCTGTGCCACTTGCGTGGGTTAATGTAAGATTTAAAATCAGTGAATAAATAATAATAAATAATAAAGAATAACGAGCCCTGTGATTGTAAGTTTTACGTGATGAAAATAAGAATGGCAGTGACTTCCAGTTTGGATGATTGTATTAGCCTATTTCCCACTATATTTTTATGGTGTGTGCTACTATATCGTTTGTGGATTTATCTATATTATTGAAATACGTTGTCGCTTGTGTGTGCGTGTTGGCACAGAACCGATTCGCGATCTCACATATGTATTGTGGGCAGACTGTTTTTCTGTGATTGTGTATTCGTGCAACCAAAGTAAATGGTGAAACTCTGTCACACTATCATGAAATAAAAGTGTCTTTTAGTAATAAGTGCACTTCTTGTGTTTCTTTAACTGTTTATTGGTTTTCACAGATAACTGCTTAAAAGTTATTTTTCATTATTTTAAAAAGTGCCTTTCTTGTGCTCTCTGAATAGCTTTCCAATCCCCATCACTTAAACGAAAGGTATGCAGAGCAACAGATTTTTTGTTATTTCACAGGAATTAAGTGTTTTTGCCTGTGATTAAGGCTCTCCAGCTAAGTATTCGTTGTGGATTTTCGTACATTTCTTTACGTATGCGCATTGCGGTCGCAGCTCTAATGCGCTCAACTCAGATTTTTTTCAGTGTAGCTGAAATGGCGCGTTTCCTTAGGCTCTTGGAGCTTGCTCTTGTGGAAGAGATGATGCCAGAAGAAGGCAGGCCACTTTAAGGAGGGTGTTGAGGGACTCCAGTAATCCCTTCGAGGTATCAGACGATGCCTTCATACAATACTTTAGGTAACCGAAGGTGGTGGCACAACTTCTGCGCACCGAATTGCAGCCCCACTTATCGAGGGTACAAAGGCGTGGGCTAACAGTTCACTGCCAGGTAAGTCACCTGCTCTATAGGGAAAGAAGTTATCTCATAATGGTTGTAGATCAATTAGTTTCCTGATGTTTTGTGTTTAACCACCATAATCAAGGTACTGGTCACATTAAGGTTTTTGGCTGAGGGTGGCTATCAGAGGGGGGTAGTGCAAGATGCTCTCCTTTCTGTGAGCCAACCTACGGTCAGTACATGCCTGAAGCGGGTGACAAGGGCAATCGCACAAATAATGTTGCCCAAATGGGTGAAGTTTCCGAGAAGGGACAAATGGGAGGGCATTGGGGAAAGGTTAGTTATGAACTGATAAGTTGTGCTATTACTCTGAAGTGGAAGGTTTTATGGCAAAAAAAATTGGTTGACTTTTCAGGTTCAGACACAGGATTAGATTTCCTGGTGTTATAGGTGCTGTAGATTGCACTCATATTGCAATTGTCACCCCATTGCTCAATGCCGAGGGATATAGAAACCACAAGGGCTCCTTCTCCTTAAATGTTCAGATGGTATTCATACAGTTCGTTATTTCATTTGTGGCTCTTGAATTCTGGGCCACCCAGTGATGTGGCTAAGTTTTTATTTTGTGCTGTGTGTTCCTCATGTGTATGTCAAATTTCAGATTTGTGATGATGAAATGAGAATTTTAAACATAAGAACATACCCCGGGTCTGTTTATGACCAATTCATCTGGTCCCACAGCAGGGTGAGGAGAAAGCTGATTGATGCCCATCAAGAAAGATTTGGGGTGTATTTTTTATTGGTAAATGCTATGCCATGCTCCTGGAAACTAATCAATCAAATGATGACTATTTTTTTCTGTGCGTCATTATATATTCTTGTCTCTACATCTCAGGAGACTCAAGTTATGCATTGGAGCCCTGGCTGCTCACACCTCTCCCCCATGCAGAGGAAGGGACTCCTGAGTTCCGCTACACAGCAGCCCACTGTGCGACGCGGAGTGTTGTGGAAAGGTTGTTTGGGGTGATGAAAGGGCGATGGAGGTGTCTCCTACGAGACCGTGTCCTCCACTACCAGCCACAACGGGTCTCCGAAATAATTTCAGTTTGTGCCATTATGCACAATATTCTGTTGCATTTTGGGTAAGTTTGGTTACTTACTGTGTCATTTAGGAAGGGGATTGTATAGCAATGAATTTCTGAAAGTGTAAACCTCATATAGGGTTCCTCTTCCTGAAGAACCGGAGGAAGATAGAGGCAATGTAGTCCTCAATGGCGGAGAGGCAATGGGAGATACCTTGGTGAGGGCCCGAAGAATCCAGAGCCGCATTATTCAACAATATTTCACCTAGGCGTGAGTATTTAGAATTACTTCACCTATCTTTTGTCATGATATTTCTTTGACACGGTCTTAAAGTAACAATATTTCGATTTCATTTTCCAGAGGGCCTCATACTTGGATGGAAGTTTTTTTATTATTTTGTACATATTATTTTAATTTTTATTTTCAAGAGGTGTTATTGTTTATTTTTAAAAGTATTATTCCTTGGTTTTTCCCTTCCTATGGACTACTACCTTGTCGTGGTGGAAGGGCTTTAGTGTTCCAATTGCTTTAAAAGCTACTCGGGTAGACACAGTAAACACTGAAATACCAGCTTGGTTGAAGGATTGGAGCCTAACTAAAGGTAGTCCCAAATGTTCTTGAATAAGGCTGTTAACTAATCTCACCTCCTCATGTAACTCTTGAACCCCTCTACAGCAATGTAGGGAGTCATGTTAGCTGGCCTTAAGATGCATGAATCACAAATTGTTATCAGCAATTCTGAGCTATCACTACATGCTTCACATGACTTGTGGTATCTTTAAAGGAAAAGATTACTTCCTATACAGAACTGTGTGTGTACTCTTTAGTGTGTAATACTATAGGCAGAGTGTGGGAAAGTAAGCTCACAAAAATACACATCATGAAAACTGGCTTCTTTATGTAAGGTTGGAGCAAAGTTAGGGCCTAGTGCATTGTACTTCCAGGCTACATCTTCCTTACCATTAAATCCAAAAACAGTAAGTATTTTTAAGGTGAAAGCCTAGACATTAATATGTTTAATTTGTATTAATTTTTTCCAATTTATTTTAACCAACCCAAAACACATACCCATTGGGACTTTGGCAGTGGGGCTCTCATAATATGGACGAACACAAACACACATAGCCTAGATTGGGAAAACCTACCCACGCAGGGCTCAACCCATGACCTTTGACTTAGCAGGCAGGGAATTTAGCCTGTTGCCACTGCAGCTGGGGTTAATCATAAATAGAATGAAAATGCTTCCATGAGAAATGTTTTTAAAATTTTCCAGACACCTCAAGACTTCTTGGAAAGTCCCTCTCTTGTAGTGCGTCAGCTCTAATTCCGTTCCTTGGAAGAGGGTAGGCAGATGGTGATGGAATGATGTACTTCATTAGTCACATCAGGGGTGTATCCAATCTTCTTCCCTTATTCTGATTGTGGATTCCCCTCATTACCCCACCAATTCCCCTCCAGCCTGTGTCAAAAACTTCCAGCTTCTTCCAGCTTCCCCCTCCTAAAAAGAATCATACACACACCAGAGTTCAACCAAAATACTTTTGTTACCCCCACATAGGTTTAGCCTGTGGGTCAACACAGTTTACCAGGGTGTGCCACGTGGAGGCACCTAGTGGGAGCTGGATATGCTGGGAGAAGTTAACTCTGAACCAATGAGTGACCGTCAGAGTTCAAAGGTAGTAACCCCCTCTCCCAAGCACATCCCATACACCCCAAAACTTAAGTGCCCTTATTGGCTTTTTTTTTAAATAATAAAAATAAATATTCTCTTTTCTTCAAGAGGTAAAAAAAATATAAACAAATACTAAGTAATCTATTTCCGAATAATAATAAAAAAATTAAGATCTTTCCCACTGGACCTAAAAAAAGGAGAGTTTAAAGTTAATAGATGAATTTAGGAAGGTTGGTTTAATTGTAAGGCGGTAATTAGACTTAGACTATACCTCATCATGAGAACAGGAGCACCTCCGGTTCTCAAGGGCAGTCGCTATTCTTGCCAGAGACGCATTGATTTCTCCTTGACTCTGGGCAAGGGACCTGAGGGATCCAGATATACCCTGAGAATAAATCCAAGATGATCAAGTGAATAAGGTAAGAAAGAGGAGATCTCTCATGTACTAAGTAATTCTATCACTGAAAAAAATTCCTGGGTACCACTGTACTTTCATGAAGAGTATAAGTTACCTCCATTATATTTAAACTCCTCTCCTCGAAGGAGTTCAGCCGCTCCCTAATTTCTGAGACCTCCCTCTGGAGACCGCCTCGACTTGTTGCAGTACCTAAAAGGCACAACAGAAGTATGTTTTATTCAGAAAAATGATACATATTTCATTCACGTCTGGTGATTATAATATGCTGAATAATTCTCAAAAGAAAAGGTACATATACAGAACACCTACTTGTCAAGGGGGTCCTATTTGTATGCAGAGTCTCTGAAAAGAAAAATATCGTTAACGTCTATTTCTACATATTTTGAAGAGAGAGTGGAGTAACAGTTATGAGAAGAATTGATACATTGGTCACACAGATGATTATAAATTTATACCTCTATCCTGTGTTGCTGTTGGAAGGCTCGGCAATGTGCTCTCCACCTCACAAATGATTTCTTCCACTGCTATCTACCATTCAAAAATAATATTAATCATAGGCATAATAAACTAAATTATACACTTATATAATGGTTGTAAAAACAGAAAATACGACAAAAGCATACCTGGGACAGATCAACCTCCTCATCAACAGCATTGTCCATGGGCTCCTAATAAACATATAATACAAAATAATTTCACGGATAGGGTGAATTCCTAACAAATATGCACATAAACCAAAATCAATGTCTATAACAAAATGCAAGAGAAACCCACATCAACATCTTCAGAGTCCAGCATTAGGGTAGAAGTCACCCTCCCAATAACCCCCAGTACCTTCTGCTCCTCGTCAGTGAGGGGTGGTGTGGATGCCTAGATGGAGTGAATATTAAATTATATGCGATCAAAATAACGTTAGATCACAATGGCAATTATTACATAGATGTGGAAGGCTAATTACCGGAACATTTCCCGTGGCCCTCCTTTCCATATTTAACTTCGCGTTCTTAGCGCGAACCTTCCCTTTCATATCTTTCCAAGCCTTAATATGTAGATGGAAGAGAACACATACAATCTGAATACAAGATACGCTTCTACAATCAGCAGGGTGATTATAAACATAACCGAGCAAAGGGCTACCATACCTTTTTCCATTGCTCCACGGATTTATGAGGACCGTGGGCATTCAGGAGATCCATCAGCTCCACCCACTGGCGTTGTTGGTTCACCTATCCCGTTGGCCCAACAAATACGCCTTTCGCAAAATTGCGATGATCCGCCATATAATTTGCCAATACCTGCGTCTGCTTAAAATTGATTTTAGCGGACTTCTTCCGCAAGTCACTGTAAATTAATCTTTTACTCAACATTTTCTCCTAAAACAACGAATAAAGGAGCAAATAATAGTTCATTTATAAGATAAATTAATGAATAACATCCCCCGATAAATCCATAATTATCACTGTCTTCTTTCTATACTGCAAACAACCAGTCGCCGTAAATTTGTCTGCTGGAGAGAGTTCCCGCGGAATTAAAACACTACAAACGCTTACCATTGGCTGCAGCTGTTTCCGTGTTGAAGGAGCGCAGACTTTTTCCATATAAACGTCACTTCCGCCGCATCGCTCCTCTCCGACCCCTAGTGAAGTTCTCTCCGCCCGGCGGTGTGACTCCGTACGTCCCATTCGTAATCGCAGGGGTCGGAGTGACACCGCAGGCGGAACGGAAACCGACGGAAACTCCGCCTGGCTGAGTCTCACCGTCCTCTCGTTCGTAATAGCCCCCATGGCAAGCTAGGTATAACAATTCTCTTCCTAACATTTGCTCCAATATGACGCATGCTCCTTTGAGTCTTCCCGTGTTGGATGCTGTAATGTCGAAGCACATCGCCTTGACGATGTTGGGAAGACCCCATTCACGTAGGCATTCATATACGGCTACGGCTTGCTCCTCTCCAGAGCTGTTTGCTGTTACAGGAACTCCGAGCAGCTGTTCCTTTTCGCCATATGAAATAGCAATAGCTATTCGCTCACATTGTTCATTTTTTAAAACACCCTGTAAAAGTTAACCGTCCCAATGGACAACCACGGGCTCTTTTTCAGGAATGTTTACTTTATCTAAAGATTTTTCAGTATATTGTTCTCTGAACATTTGCCTTCTATAATGTAATAAAGTTTTCGAGACTTTGTACTCAAGAGGGTCAAGGTTTAGTGCTTCTAGAGTAGCTATTAAAATTCTCGTGGCATTTCTGTCGGATACCTTACATCGATCTAACAAAATGGACAATTTCATGTTTAAAATCTCTTTAACGCCCCTTGCAAATGAAACTTTCATCCTCTTGCTCTCAGATGGCCCTGGATCTTCTGCAGCTTCTTCAGGGATGTCCATTTCCTCCAAGCTCTCAAGTTCCTGGAAGATGCTGTCCTCTTCAGTGTCTTCTTCTCCTTCTTCGAACTTGTCTTCATCATCCGTCTCTAAGAAGCAACAAAAGAAAGAGAAAAAAGACACTATAAAAGTTGTCGTTTTAGCAGAATAGTAATAAAACATACATTTACTTAATTGTTTATCTATTTTTTAGAATAATAAGCCCCCTGCGGGTAGGGGGATTGAGAATACTCCCGCAGTATCCCTGCTTGTCGTTAGAGGCGACTAAAAGGGCGGGGAGACAACCCCGAAAACAAACCCCCGTTTCGCTAGGGTAGCGTCCGGACAGTCTTGTGGGCCTGACTGTCTGTGCGAGGCAATACCATCTTGCCTTAGCCCACCCGCGTGTTTGCCGTGCGCGGGGACCCGTGTCGAAGGGAACGGGGATCCTGGTGGCTGAGGGGACCTCCCCTGTGGGAGGGGAGACGCCCCCAATACTCCACTTCGGACCCTGCCTCTCCTAGACGGGCGGCCGGGAACTAGCCTATTCCCGGTCAATCGGCTCCTGGCGGCTCCTTTCGAGCGTACGCCAGGATGGGATAGCCGTGAGCCAAAGGGACACTGCAAAGAGCATTCTCGGAGGGCACGACTATATCTCCAGGTAGTCCTGACGCTCTGCATCGGCTGGCGGTGCATCGTCCCCATGTTGGGCTCCATGGTGGGTGGGAAGCCTGGAGATGAAAATAATAATTTCCCATGGGTACACCAAACAAAATCCCTGCTGCTTCTCTTGAGGTGGCTCAACCTTGTAGATGGCTGTGTGTCGACAACAGCATCTTTGAAACGGAGGATTATCCATCTTTTCTTGTGGTGAGCAGTATTGAAGAAGGAGCTATGAAAATTATCTCCCTTCGTCGTCGCCAAAGTAATACAGGGCTTAGTGGGCGATGTGAAAACGGCGAAAAGACTTCGATCAGGTTCTTTCCTCATCGAGGTCAAGCAAAGTAGACAGGCAAAGAAACTTCTGGAGACAAAGGAGTTCTTCCAAGTACCGGTGAAAGTGGAACCCCATAGGTCACTTAACACATGTGACGGTGTTATAACATCATGGGAACTTTCAGATTGTACCGAGGATGAAATAAAAGAAGGCCTCAAAGATCAGAAGGTGGTATCGGTCCGTCGCTTGAAAACGAGGCGAAGTGGTACATTGAAGGACACGAACAGCCTTGTCCTAACCTTCGCCCTCCCGAAACTTCCCGCGTCTGTCTATGTCTGCTACAACTCAATTCCAGTGCGACCTTTCATTCCTAAGCCAATGCGATGCTTTCGTTGCCAAAGGTATGGCCATACATCTTCAAATTGCAAAGGAGAGGAACTCTGTGGAAGATGCTCTCTACAAAAGAATGAAGGAGATAGTAAGGAAAAAGAGAAATGTGTCAACTGCGAGAAAGATCATCCAGCCTGGTCCACATCGTGTCCCGTATTTGTGGAAGAAAAAAAATACAGGAAATAAAAACCACAAAGAAAGTTACCTACGGCGAGGCCAAGAAGGAATTCAGAGCTCTTCACCCAGTGTTCTCTGGACAGTCCTATAGTCAGGTGACCGCCAAAAAATATCAGGACGCTGCCGTGCAAACACATACGCCATCTGTGTGCGGCCCCTGTAAAGGCTTATTCCTGCCCGCCAAACCCAAAAACCCTACTCAGGTAACCAACCTAAAAATTGCAAAAAATATGGCTAAGGCTACAGCGGAGAGCGATTATTCTGGTGAAAGCTCGCCTTCATCCAGCAAGGCCAAATCGCTCCACCGCAAAGCTCATACAAAAAAACCTGACCTTGAGGAGGACGCCATATCGGACGATATAATGGATGCCGATCCCTCCGAAGTAGCCATGCAATTCAAATGCCCGAGTAAACCCCAAGAAAAGGGGAAGGTGAGACTGCGGCGATCATAGTCGACCACTCTTGGATATGATACATATTTTTATATATTATTTATTTATTTAATGTTTAAAACCTTACAGTGGAACTGTAACGGTTTATACCGACATAAGGAGGAGCTGGATGCTCTAATTAGAGATTTTAATCCATCCTGCGTGTGTCTGCAGGAAACTCATCTAAAACCATCTGACAGAATTTCATTAAAAGGCTATAACATATATCGGTTTGATGATGTTAGTGGCAATAGAGCCCAGGGAGGAGTTGCAATAGCTGTCCGGGAGAACCTTTACTCTTCTCAGGTTACCTTAAGAACCCCTCTACAGGCTATTGCCGTCTCGATGGCTACCCCCGAGATTATGACCTTCTGTTACGTTTACCTGCCCCAGTGGGCACCAGTGAACAGGCATGCCCTTGAGTCACTAGCCGCTCAGCTTCCAAAACCACATGCTTTCCTAGGGGATTTTAATGCTCATTCCTCCCTCTGGGGAAGCAGCAGAGTACAAGGTAATATGAGGGGAAGACTAATAGCCAAATTCATCAATGATTTTATCTTTATTTTACTCAACAATGGCGAACACACTCGTTTAAATAGTTATAATGGAGAGTTGTCGGTTATAGACTTGTGTTTTTACAGTTGTAATTTAGGAGCTAGATTGCAACTGTCAGTTCATAATGACCTTTGTGGGAGCGACCACTTCTCGGTTTTTATTTCGAAACCAAGTAGACAAATTCGTGATTTTAACATGCCCCGTACTTGGGCGATTAAAAAGGGTGACTGGCCTCATTTTAGAAACAATTTTAATTTTACATTTGACGACAATCGCAATGGCCCTGAAAATGTTTTAACACTTACCAAAGCTATAATAGGTGCTGCCGAAGCTAGCGTTCCAAGGGTATCGATAGCCTCAAGGCGACCACCAGTCCCCTGGTGGAATAAAGATTGTGCAGCTGCCATTCGTAAAAGGAAAAGGGCGCTTAAGATCTTTCAAAAGTACCCAACGCCAATGAACCTGGCAGCCTTTCGCCGACTACGAGCAAAAACTAGGCGGACACTAAGAGAGAATCCAAAAAGGCTTCATGGATCTCATATGCATCTCAAATTATCTGCCGGACTCCTATATCGAAGGTATGGGAAAAGGTGAATAAGATCGCGGGAACCCGAACGTCTACTGCTGTCGCTGCCCTAAAGGTAGGTCCCAAAATAATAACATCCAGGCAAGAAGTTGCCGAAACATTTGTGGAGCACTTCGCTGACATCAGCTCTTCCAAAAATTATGACCAGGCCTTCATGTATGTGAGACGTATAGCTGAGGCAGTCCCACTTAATTTCGGTAGTAGGGCAGTATCTCCGTACAATGAGCCCTTCAATCTATGGGAACTTCAATCTGCAATTGCATGCTCTAAGAACACAGCCCCAGGAAGCGATGACATTCACTATGCCTTCCTTCGTAATCTTCCCGTTACAGCTTTAGCCGATGTGCTGAAAACATTCAATCAGATCTGGTGCGAGGGATCGTTCCCGGATGCATGGCGGGAATCCATAGTCATCCCCGTCCCTAAGTATGGTAAGGATCGCAGCGATCCTGGGAGCTACCGCCCCATATCCCTCACAAGTAGCCTATGCAAAATAATGGAGAGAATGGTTAACCGACGACTGGTTTGGTATCTGGAAAGACGAGACCTTCTATCCAAAATCCAATGTGGATTCCGCCACAACCGATCGACAACGGATCATCTCGTTAGAAGTTCCAACTTTATACAGGATGCATTTTTGCTCCGGCAGCACGTTATAGCTATATTTTTCGATATAGAAAAGGCGTATGACCGATTGTGGCGACATAAGGTTTTAAAAGCACTTCATGAATGGGGTTTTAGGGGCAACTTATCAATTTTTGTTAAAAATTTCTTAAGAGGAACGAGTCTTTAGAGTTAGGGTCCACAACTTCTTGTCAAGCTCTCGTACTCAAGAAAACGGCGTTCCACAAGGTTGTATTTTAAGCGTTACACTCTTCGCTATTGCAATTAACAGTATTGAGGAATGTATAAAACCTCCGGTAATCGGGTCTCTATTCGTCGATGACTTGGCAGTATTCTGCCGGTCATCCACCCTCCATTCCGCGACGAGGCAGATGCAGTTGACCCTTAATCGAATCGAGAAATGGTCCAACAGCAATGGTCTCCGCTTCTCGGCGGAAAAGACAAAATGTATGCACTTTTACCGGGTACGTGGACTTTTCCCTCTACCGTCCTTGTTCCTCGGTAGTAAGAAGCTGCCATTTGTTCAGACTACTCGCTTTTTAGGATTCACCTTTGACTACCGGTTGAATTGGCGCGATCACATTTCTATTCTCCGGGATAAATGTTTTAAAATTTTAAACATAATGAGAGTTTTAGCAAACACGACATGGGGTGCTGACCGCACCACGATGCTCTCGTTGTATAGATCTTTGGTAAGGTCTAAACTTGACTATGGGTCGTTGGCCTACTCTTCGACCCGAGAGTCTTATTTAAGGCCTTTGACGACAGTGCACAATGCTGGCCTCCGGCTGGCCACTGGCGCATTCAGAACCAGCCCGATTACAAGTATTTACGCCGACTCGGGAGAACCATCGCTGTCCACCCGCAGGAACATTTTAATGTGCAACTATGCCGCCAAGATTTTATCGATGAAAGAGCACCCGTGTTTCAACGCTATTTATAAACCTCAATTTATAGATGTTTTTAACCGAAGGACAAGATCTACGAAGCCTTTTGGGGTGAGGCTCAGCAATTTTATCAATGAGTCAGGGTTTCGACTACCCGAGGTTATCAGTCAAGGGTGCTCAACTAATCCGCCATGGGTCATTCCTCGGCCTGAAGTTAGTTTTTATTTAGCGGGGAATCCAAAGTCATCAACCTCGGACTCGGAGTACAGGCTCCTTTTTAATGAATTTCTCGATCGCCATCCTCGGCTTATCCCTATTTATACTGACGGCTCAAAATCCGAGTCAGCTTGTGCCTGTGCAGTCATTTCCCAACATGACGGCACGGTCCAAGCTAAACTCAACCCTCTTTGTAGTATATACAGTGCAGAACTCCTTGCCATAAAATTCGCTCTGGCAAATATAACTCGACACGAGTCCTACCTAATCTGCTCAGACTCTTTAAGTGCACTCCATGCCATTTCAGATTACTTCCCTTTCCATCCCCTGGTGCAGACCATACAGGATACCCTCTACTCCTTGAGTAGGAAGGGTATTAAAGTTTCTTTTATGTGGATCCCGGGGCATGTTGGAATTCGAGGGAATGAGATGGTGGATGCAGCAGCGAAGGAGGCACTAAATAAACTCACCACCGATTTCGAGAAAATTTCCTCCGACGATCTAAGAGCCGAACTGAAGAGAGTATGCATGAAGCAATGGAAAGGGTTGTGGATTAACGTCGTTGGCAATAAACTCAGAGGCATAAAAGCGGAAACATCTGCATGGGCCACTTCAATGAGGAACAGTCGTAGGGAAGAGGTCGCCCTCACTCGGCTTAGAATAGGCCATACCGCTCTCACACACTCATCTTTTCACCGAAGAGAAACAGGTCCCCCGCTGTGATAGCTGCGACTGCCATCTTACTGTGAGACACATTCTGCTAGAATGCGTGAAATACTCATATCCACGTAGAAGACTAATTGAAAACAAGGAAATTCAAACCGTCCTGGGTAATAATATAGATGCCATAAACAATGTTATCCTCTATATCATAAATACGGGTATAATCAAACTCTTGTAATGTCAAACGACCGGAGACCTTTCTACACTAAATACTTGTAACCGAAGGAAATAAGCTTCTTTTTACGTTAGGAACCATGAGCGGTGCAAATGACCCTGTAGTCGACGCACCCCTAAAAAACTTATTTCTACTACTCTAGAATAATAACAATAAAAATAAACTCACCAATATCAAAAGTTTCTTCTTGGATTTCTCGCTTCATTTTTGCAAGTTCCTTTTGCGCCTTGATTTATTCAGCTCGAGACACCTGGAGATCCACTCCAGTCATGCAACCTGGGCGGCCCTTCTGCCTCTGTTTCACGAGAAACTCCTTATCTTCTTCCGATTTCATCAGAGCCAAGGCATCTTGTTGAGCAATATCAAAGAGATCATCCAACTTTTCCAGAAACTGTTTAAATTTGTTCTTGGCCGTTTCCGATGTTTTCTTCCTGTCTTTTTGAAGAGTTCTCCACTTGGCGTTAAGTTTTTCCAGCTTAGTAATTGCATCTTGCTCATGTTTAGTCGGGATTCGAGCTTTATCCCAAAAAATGAACACTTCTCGTATGGCAAGTTTTGCTGATTTTCTTAGTTAATTTCAAAGTACGTAAATTATAAAATAAAGCACTCAAAACGTGACGATTTGAGGGTAGTTTACAACCGTTGATCTGGTGAATGGGATAGCCCACAAGAAATATTTTATCCTTGGTCCGGCTTTGTACACCTGATGTGGATGACATTTCAGAGTCCAATAGGTAAATAACAGTTATCTAGAAAAATGAAACAAAATATATTAAAAACTTTAATTTCAACAAAATGTTTTCAAATTTCTTTTAAAATAATACTATAATAGTTATAAAAACAATAACACACACTTGGAAAATTAAAAAAAAATCTTAAAATATCTTCACTAGATAATTGTTCGAGCTAACCAGCTCAAAGGCACTTTAGAAACTAAACTGAATAAATAAATGGTCGGTTGTACGCTGAAGTAAAATCACCATCCCTAAAATAGAAATTAGATTCACCCTCCTTTTTACCTGTCAAACGGGTCTTTCTTTGGTAAACTAGTCACGTAATCCCCATACAAAAAAAGATTAATTTCAAACAAAAGGCTCTTTATGTTTGAAAATTGAGTTCCAAAATACGTTTTAACAAAAAAATGTTAATTCCGAGACACATTATGTAAAAACCCCTAAAATTCTTCGAATACTCCCAAACTGGCTCCTACTGGTACCAGGTCACGGTTTTGGGGTCAAAGGCTGTTGTAACTCTGACTTAAAATAACAACAATTATGTATAGAATATAAATGTTGAAGAACAACATTAGTTTTCTTTCGAGATATTAAGCGTGTTTTTATTATTTACCGTTCTGGAGTTATGGCTCCATATGTCAGCTTTTTGGCAAAAAATTTGGATTTTTTCAAACTTTGAGCGACGAGCGGCACGGGTTACGGTCGTTTAATCGAGCTCAAATTTCGGCTATCTCAATATCTGGAAAGGGGAATCGTTTTGTGGGGTCCAGACGAACAAAATTCCGACATCGATTTTTTGCGGTCACCCTAGTGGCCATAGATGTTTTTTTCAAAGTTCGTTCAAGCATACCCTCTGAACAAGCCGGAGACATCACTGACCTTGGCCGTAGGAGCATCCAGAGTAGTTCGTCTCCCCAGGAAAAAGGGGGTGGGAAATGAAAAGGGGAAAAAACGAACAAAAGACAAGCGCTCAAACGCACAAGGACGCGAGGGGACCCAAAACTAAAGCGCGACGGTAAAACCGTTACCGTCACATAATATATATTGTGACGGAACGTGTTGGGCGTTAGACCATAAACCCCTTTTTATTTCGTCCGCCCCAGAATCTTACGGCCGGGCTTTTCCCCCCTTCCCTCGTCCCTCTTCCCCTTCCCTATCCTTATCAAATTGGAAAAGAAAGTCTCTCGAGGAGGAAGGAAGGAAGTCTTACTTCAATCGTGAAGTAAAAGGGAGCCACACAAGACCGCGGTCAAGCTACTCTGTCGGTAGATATTAGAGGAAAATACTTTATCGGGGGGAAACTTGACAGGTGGGACACTATACCCCCATGATCGCGACGGTGAACGGAACCGGACGGACAGGACAACCGGGCACCGCGTCTAAGGAGTGAAAGACTCGCAGTTACAATGAACCATTGAACCCTTTTATTTAACCTTTTATCGACATATGACACCTTGACAAATATAAATTACCCTCTTACTCGCTAATGGGAGATGAGTGGGTGAGTGACTGGTGAAACATTAATGAAACAAATTTTACAAACAAAATAGTCTACAACGTGACATGATTTGTACAAAATTAGATGAGATGAAATGAAATTAAACCCTTATTTAACAAGTTCCTCGTCCCTTCCTTTTTAGACAAGGCAATAACGTTCATCGGACGGGAAATTAGTGATACAAGGATTAACTTTGAACCAAGAAAACATCTTTCATTTCTCGTTAGTTCACAGGCCAAAGATGCATGAAAACTTCGGATGAGGAAATCGTAACTTCCACGCTTAATGCAAACGGGTTGGGCTTCGTGAGGAGGTGAATCCGGGAACACTTAAGGGGCTAGGTGGCAAATACTTAGACGAGTCGAAAGGGGCCCGCGGATCCTAGTCGAGGACACGTGGCTTCTCTCCGCATTGGGATGAGACGTGTCAACTTCGATGTCCGGATCGGCGGCTGCGAATCTGTTGGTGAGACGAATGTCCGGCAAGCTGTGGTATCGCATCACCCACCCACGCGACAGGTTCGCGAGGTTGCCTCAAACGTCCACGGCAGCTCTCCTTCCTCCCTTCTTCGTCTGGCCACTTTCTTTCCCTCTCGTTCGTTCCCACTCTCCACGAGAGTCGGATTGCTTCTCTCACGAGTGCTGGATTCCTTCTCTCCGTGTGTGAGCTTGCTTCTGCCCACATACCCTCGTAGTCATATGACCACCCATAATACATTTCACAAAAACAATTGATATGTGATATTTGGGGCGGCAGGTTCGAATTGTCGTGCGAGGCGTTCCCTCCCTATCCGCTTACCTTGGATAATCCTCAACGACGCGTCAATAAGGGGAATCACGCCTACACGAGCGGACTGTTACATCATATATGTATATTATTTTTTCAAATTTTTTAATATGCCATTAATCCCATCTGCAACTTCTTTTTGCACCTTTACCAGCTCCCCTATTGACCTCTGCCAGGCCCTATCACTCTCCCGGAGATATTCCAGGATGTCTGCGGTATCCTCTCTGCCACGCTTCTGGCCCCTCCTGGGTGTAACCTCAATGTGCCTGGCAGGGGCCTCCGGGGACCTGGAAGATGCTGTTGATTGGGTAGCAAGCCCACTGTCCACAACCGCAGGTGGAGTAATATTATGACACGATGATAGTATGCTATCCATGGCGTCATAATATTTCCATGTTAGGGGACCTTTGTCCCCACCCTCGGTGCCAACACCACTCCTAGGATATTTACACTTCTGAAAAAGAAAATAGCAAGTGTTAGTTATCTTAGGAGCTAGATAAACCAAACATATTCATTAATACAGTTGAATGCAATCACACAGAGCTAGATAA
Source organism: Pyrrhosoma nymphula (assembly GCA_963573305.1). Classification (NCBI taxonomy): domain Eukaryota; kingdom Metazoa; phylum Arthropoda; class Insecta; order Odonata; family Coenagrionidae; genus Pyrrhosoma; species Pyrrhosoma nymphula. The sequence goes on from OY754332.1 coordinate 112,070,268, forward strand.
AATGTTAATTTAATGAGTATGACATTATGGTTCTTTTTTTTCTTTACTTTAAGCAATATGAGAATTCATTTCAGCAGCAAAGGATTTTTAAAACACGACTAATTTTACAATTGCCTTGGTCAGTGGTAAGCTCTACTAGTTTTTGCACAGGACCAACTCTTATAAAATAATAATAATAATAATGGTTTTTATTCCAGATTAGATAAATACAATTATTATTTATACATTGATTTGTCTGGAACATAGGTTCCCCATTGGACAGTATCTCCGTTTTGGGGTCACCGACTCGACCATCACAGATGAAATACAAAGACAAAAACATAGAATAAGTGTGTTGCAACTACAATCACATAGATGCTATCATTGGTGCTGGATAATTTAGTAAATAACCCATGGTTTGACATGTGAAGTAAAAATAAAGCATTAAGATACAATCGATTAAAGGCTTGTTTGAGCTAACAGAGAATTTTGAGCTTTTTATAACATAAACACCTCTGGCCGTAGTCTGCAGTAGTTATTTTTTTACACTTCTATGTTAGTTAACACTGCGAAAAGAATACAATTTAATATAAAAGGAACAGTGAAAACATGTATTAATCATTATAGCTTTTTTAATTTAATTATTAAACATTCTTCAAAAATAAGTACTTTACAACACTAACAAGAATTAAACTGTTATTTACATAGTCATTATAAAAAGGTACGACAAAAAATGTATAAGACATTTGCTTTTGTTGTTATTGACATACACTCATTTTGAATTACATACAAGAAAAATTATATAATCGATTAATAAAAACATCTAGGGATGTATTCTGCACCAGTTTCTTATAATTTTTATGTTTGTTAACTAATTGTACAAATAGAATAAATTTTAATCGACAGGAAAGTAGAAATCTTTTTTAATTTTGCACATAAACATTTAAAATAATAATTCTTAGATAACTTTTGCAAGTAAGTGCTTAACATCTTTAAATCCAAATAACCATTTCCTTAAGCGTATTGCAAACCCCTTTTCATTTTTAATTTTAACTATTTCTTCAGGCAGAGATGAAAAAATTTTAGGCCCTAGATATAGATAACTCTGTCTAAACAGTTCATTTTTAGGTCTTGGTACATGTACACCAGGGTTTCCTCTTAAGTCATAACCTCTCGGTTTTTCTCTTTCACCTCCTCGATTATAAAAAATTCTTAAGACCTTAAAAATAAAAAGATGTCTAAGAGGTAGGATGTTCATCCTTATAAACAGTGGATAGGAGTGTGCGGTTCCTGGTGCTCGTACCATTGCCCGTATTATCTTTTTTTGAGTTACCAAAAGAGGTTGCAAATTAGTTAAATATGCTCCTCCCCAACACACAATACCATATTCCAATCTTGAATTCACTAATGCATAATATACCATTCTAAGAACAGAAGCTGGGCAGATAAATTGTAACAGGTAAAATTTTCTTATCACGTAAAGTAACTCCGATTTTAGTTTGTTAATTTGTTGTTTCCAGTTGCAATGTTCGTCGATACAAATTCCCAGATATTTAATGTAACTCACTCTGTCAATCAATATACACTGATTACAAAACAAGGCATTATCCTTAATACAATTCATACATCTATAATATAACATACTGTTGACTGGTGTAGTTACATTTTTTAGATTAAATAATATATATTTTGTTTTACTACTTAGTACCATCGAGTTAATGGAAAACCAATACTTAAGTTTGTCTAAATCACTTTGCATATGCGTTTGTAATTCATGCATACAGCTGTCGGAGTAGCAAAGAGCAGTGTCATCGGCAAATGAAGTAAGTTTACCATGAAACTTTCCGTTACACAAATTATTTACAAAAACTAGAAAGAGTATTGGTCCCAAAATTGAGCCTTGTGGGACCCCACGTGTAATATGTATCTTATTACTACTACAGTTTTTAATGTGCACATATTGACATCTATCGCTAAGATAACTCCGGAACCAATTAAGTGCAATACCCCTGACACCAGCTTGTTGTAGTCTTTCCAGTAAAATTTTATGATCGACAGTATCAAAAGCTTTTGTTATATCAATAAAAAGTCCTGCTACTTTATTGCCTTTGTTAAGTCCCTCATAAAGATTTGAGCAAAAATTACCTAGGGCATCTTCCGAGCATTTTCTTTTAAAAAAACCAAATTGATGGTTACTGAAGAACCCATGGCTATTTAAAAAACTTAACAATCTGGTTTTGACAATCTTTTCCAAAATTTTTGAGAATACAGGTAGTAGGGATATTGGTCTGTAGTTATTTAAGTCTAGTTTGTCTCCTTTCTTGTGAATAGGTACTACAATAGCCGTTTTGAACTGTTCCGGAAAAATTCCTGTTTCCATACTTAAATTTGCTATATATGCAAATAAGGGAGAAACTTCCTCTCCGACTTTTTTAACTGTAATAGCGGCTACTTCATCTATCCCTTTAGACCTCTTAGGTTGAAGACCTTTTATTATGCTATTTACTTCTCTCTTATCCACAGGAGATAGAAAGAAAGACTCTCTAGTATTAATCTTAGGAAACCAATCTTCCTGCTCAGCTGGATCATAATTAAAGTTGGTGGAATTCCTAGGAGAATCAGTTACCCTACCAAAGTGTGAATTGAATTCATTGGCAATTGATTGCATTTCCGTCAAGACTGTTCCATCATGAGATCTTATTTTTTCAACACCCCCCTGTTTGTTTCCCTCCTGTGATGGTGTCTAAAATGCGCCACTTTTTAGCCGTGTTATTATCATTACTATTGAATTATTGTAAGTAGTAATTTTCTTTACGCTCTCGGATCATGTTATCTAGCCGTTCTTGATAAGATTTATAATATCGTGCTAATTTATCATTGTTTGGTTGTTTTCTCATTTTTTTGTACAGTATGTTTCGCTTAGAGATTTTGTATGATAATGATTTGGTCATCCATGGCTTAATTAGGCGATTTTTTGGCTATTTCTTCCGAGAAAACTTGCCTGACTAATGCAGGATTTTAATTTTCCGAGGAAAATACCATATGCTTTAGTGACATTACTCTCGGAATAGACATCTTCCCATTCACAGTGCGCTAGAAGGTCCTTCAAATGGACGAAATCAACCTTATAAATGGATCTTACTGGTCTGGGGATTTTTTCTATAAGGTTAGATTTGACAATACATAAAACCATATGATGATCAATCAAGCCAAGATCATAAGACATACCCTCATAGTTTAAGTTGTCCCTACTTCTACAAAAGACGTGATCAATACAAGTTCTGCTGTATTTTGTAATTCTGGTGGGAGAACGTATGTACTCTTCAAACCCTTGGCTTGCCATAGTGGTTTTGTACACGTAAGAAATATCATTGTCTTGTAAGGTGCACACATTTATATCTCCTATTAATATTAAATTCCTCGCTCTTGAACTATCGAGAATTCTTTCAAGCTCGCGAAAAAATAGTTCAGTCGGTAGGAAATGGTACCTGTACGCTCCAATGACCGAAATTGATACAGAGGCATGGAGGTCAACAGTCACCTTAATCATATCGGCAGATTGTAAGTCATAAGTATCATCAAATGTACATGAATACATGTTTGAGTCATACATAATTACACCTCCCGCTCTTTTTAAATTATTGCATTTGGCGTAACAGTTGTATCCGTCAATTTGATAAGCAATCACTTCGAAGTCGCTTATCCAAATTTCGGACAGTACTATTAGTTGAGGTTTTTCGTGTATTTCATTTAAGTTTAAGACAAATTGATCGAAGTTTGAACGCAAGCTTCTTATGTTTTGATGCATTATATTAAAATCATTAGAATTGAATTTTAGTTCGTTAAAACTAGGGAAAATAAGTTGAAGTATATTCTATATTATAGTTTGCTTATATCACACAAATGCCTTAAAACAATTACAGGTTTCTTTTCGGCTTTTCGCATCAAAATTTTCCCACCTCGTATCCATAAGTACTCGTAGTGTTTTGTTTTCTTCGCCTCCCGAGCTGCGTTGAGGACCTTCCGCCTTCCGGAAGTCAAGGCCTCGTTGATGTAGATGGGGGTGTCCGGGGATTGAGCTCCTTCCAGGGACAAATGCCGCGTGCTGAAATCTCTCTTCACTCGGCGCTTAGTCAAAAATTCTTCCTTGACTTTTTGACTTCGGAATCGTACTTGGATCCCACCAGACTCACAACTGGGCTTAGGCTTTGACCTAAAGCAGTAATCGATGCTGTTTTCATTTAACTGAACACCGAGGGCTGCACCTATGTTACATATTACCAAGGGTAGGTTTTCATTGGCACTCGAAAGTAATCCATGAATTTCCACGTTGTTTTCTAGCATACGCTGCTCTATATCGTCCGAATGGTTTTCACACTCAGAGAGTTTGTTTTTAAGACACTGATTTTCTTTTTTAAGATCGTTGATTTCTTCTAAACACTGATTTAGTTTTGCTCCCTGCACTTCAATTACTTTGATGCTTTCATCTAATCTATCGTACAATTTGTTAATAGTATCACCAAGGTTTTTCTCAACGTTCTTAAATTCCCCCTTTAAATCTGCAATGAGGCGATAGATATCATCAAACGACTTCGTTACACCGTTATCAGCTTTATTATTAGGCTCGGCCGATTCACCAATAGAATTTAAGCTCTGCCGACGTGAAGCCTGACAATCTAAACACCTCCACTGTTGTTTGCTCGCCGCAATTCCATCTATGTCATCCTTAGATAGAGGACTATCAGCACATTGCCCGTGGAAGTTTTTGTGGCACACGGAACAGGCGATGAAGGCGGTGTTTCTGGTGGATTTTCGGCACACGAAACAGAGGGACATGTTGAGATAAATTGATGTAGCACTATTTACACTGTCCAGCTGAAACACTATAATGTTTAAACAGGCATTCAAGCACTCAGTGAATGTTAAAATCACATCTGTTATGCACACACTTTTCGTTTAACTGTAGTGAACAACACACAACCTTGAACTTGGCGCAGAGAGCGAGAGCGCGTCCACACTCTACGAACGCTGACAGAAGAGTGATTGAAATACTTAGATTTACAAAATGATAAAGCTTCTAGTAAGACAATGTATACACTATGAATAGGAGTGACCCGTAAATAGGTTCTTAGGGAGGACCAATTGATACTTTCAAACACATGATAAATTTGGACATGTAAATCAATGAAGTTACCTCTTGAGTTTGCTTCTCAGGTTGGTTATGTGACACTGAAGACATATTTCCCAATAAAAGTTCTGGATTTAACTTGAAAATTTATAATTTTCCAACACATCCTTAATCCCATTAATAGTGAAATGGACACAATCAAAGAGTAAGAGAGACAAGGAGTGGAGCAATAAAACCCACTCACAGAATGAGAATAAAATCAGGACATTTTCTTACATATCTGCAGGATTTTATCGATACGGAATCATCCATGTTTTAACCTACTTTTAAGACCTCGGTTTTTAGACGTTTTTAACGCTCGACCCAGGGCTACTAAGCCTGTCGCCGTTCGTTTTAAAAATCTCATTGACGACTTGGGTATTGAATTTCCCAAGATATACCCAACGGAAAATTTTAAATATCCTCCGTGGGAGCACCCCCAGACACAGTGCCTAGTTAATTACTTGGGCCTCAAATCTGATACCTCTCCAAGCGAACTACGGGTCAGAGCACTGGAGGCAATAAACAATTTCGAGACGCACGGAAAAATTTATACCGATGGCTCCAAAAATGATTCCGCATGTGGGTGCGCCTACGTATCACCAGACGTAGGCTCAGAGTCCTTCAAGTTACACCCGTGGTGCACTATCTACACGGCGGAGTTATTCGCGATTAAAGTTGCGCTGGACGCCATAACAGCAAGGAGTAAACAATTTTTGATTTGCTCCGACTCAAAAAGTGCGATTCAAGCCATTCGAAGTGGCTGTCCAACTCATCCCTTGCTCCAAAACATATTATCCTCCATTACTTCGCTTGACGCCAAAGGAGTAAGTGCCAGGTTCCTCTGGATCCCAAGCCATGTTGGTGTCCACGGGAACGAAGCAGCGGACGCATTGACAAAAGAAGCCCTCAATAGGGAAGAAATAAATTCAGTGACTATCCCGTATCAGGACCTAAAACTCCATTTAAAGAATATATTCCTCGCCAGTTGGAACACGACATGGCGCAGCACAATATCGAACAAATTGCGCCTCATAAAAGATAACACGCGTGCCTGGAAGTCTTCGATCCGGGACAGCAGACGGGAGGAGGTAATAGTCGCAAGGCTCAGAATCGGGCATACAGGCCTGACTCACTCTTACCTTCTCACTATGGAGAAGGAACCCCCAACGTGCACAGACTGTGATTCCAATTTGACAGCTTTGCATTGGTCAATTTGGTAGCTTCTTCAAATACTTCACACCCTTCACCCCTCACGCCCTGCAAACCCTAGCGCCTCGCGGATTGGAACGACACTTCACTGACGTCACTTCCTGAATGTGACGTCTGCTAGGGCACGAAGGGCGCATAAACGTGGATTGGAACACGGCCTGAGACTGGACTGTGAATGAAAGGGCAGACAGTAAGTGAGAGGCAGACAGGGCAGACGTTGCTGACCACCGGTGATCCCGAGGTCGTGGCAGACACGAGCGGCCGAGAATTCGGACGAGTATGAGTTGCGGTCATCTGGGCGAGAGCGGTGTGACAATTGGGCCGCGTAAGGTGGCGTCCTGATATACGAGTGACGAAGTTCCTCCATTGACACCTCGCCTGACGGCCGTCACGTTGGTGACATACCTCAGAACCGGTGAGCCTCAACTTGTCCCCCGAAAGTGTCGTTTTACGGAGACAATTATCCGTGTTAAGCTTGCAACTGTCCCTCTCTTACGTCTCCGGACCCTGTCCGTTATTCAGTCGGCGTGGTCGTGCGCTAAGTGCGCAGTGTAAAAAAACCATAAGTGAATTGTAATCACCATCACCCTAATTTTCGTGTGCAATTTACACACAAAAAAAATTGTTAATACTTGTGAAACTTTGTTTTCCTGTTGTGTATTATTTCGCGATTCTTCATCATTTTGGTCATACGATTGTTCATCCTTCAATACATTCCATTTCATCCTTCGCCTCATCAGGGTATGTTTTTCATATGTCGTTTTTTTCATTTTCAATGTTCATTAAACTGGGTTATTGAGTGGATGCGAACATTTTCTTATTGTCAATTTAAGTTCCTTGGTCCTGTGGTAAAGAGGTGTTCATTTAGTTGCCCGGCGACGTTCCGCAGTGCTTGAAGTGCCAGAAGTGGACCTTGAACGCGGTGCCATTTTACTCCCATCAAGGAAGGAGCTGGGGGGTTATCGCGTAAGCTTCCGATCAGAACATTCGGATCCGATTCTCGGATATTGTTCCGAAATCTTCGGATGTGACGTACGATTCCTAGAAAGTGCTATTGTGTAAGCTTTTTTCCGATACCTTCGGATCCGAACTCGGATGAAATCCAACCGACTGGGTTTGAGCACTCGGATTGAGGTCTTCGAAAGGGATTTGGTTTCGGAAGGGGTCACGTCATCTATTTCGGGACTAACAGCGAAGCAAATATTGGGCCTACACTTTGAAAAAAGGTTGCGTATTATATGTTTTTGAATGCAGAACGCTAACAATGGTAGCTACAGTCTTATTTAGAGTTAATTTGTTTATTCCAATTACTAGTGTTGGTGCCCATTTAAGGACCGGCATTTCATCTGCTGGCATGTGACCATCATCATTTACTACTTCATTTGGCTCATCTAAGCCACCCCTCACACACATTATGCAGAACAATGCAGGCATTAACAATTTGGCCAGCCTTGACTGGAGTGTAGTCCAAAACTCTGTGTCTAAGAAGACACCTAAAACGGGCTTTGAGTACACCGATACACCTCTCTACCACACTTCGTGCACGGACATGTAGTCGGGTGTAGTGTGCCTCTGGACTCCCTGCTTATCGATAGAGCCCATAGCTGGACGTCATCTGGCGGATCTGAAGGACAGTTGTATTACAGATGAACTCCATAGGCGGATAGGGCTCCAAGTAATGGTGAGAACATATAAAACAGAGAAAAAGAGATTGAGAAAATTAATTTTAACTATGATTATGGTAATGTTGTCAATGGCTTACTCTTCCCCCATAGCCTTTACTACATCTCTGATGTCGGCTACACAGTGGGCTATTAGCTGCAAAGCTTCTGCCTTCGCCTGCGATGCAGCTGCATTCGTCTGCGATGCAGCTGCCCTGGCCTGCGATGCAGCTGCCTTCATTTCTGCAGCAACCACCAACCTCCTCCCTTTTATCTCTTTCATCATCTGAAATTATTGATTGATACCTCTGTTTATCGTCGAGATTCTTCTTAGAAAGTTGTCAATAATGTTCGCAATACATTAATGCTTCTTTGGCAATCAAGCAAGGAAATTAATATGGTTGATTAATAGAAAGAATTATAACAGAAGCCAGAAGTTTTTGGATAATATTGTCCCTGGTGGCCATTTAATAATTTTCCCCAGAGGCATAAAATGTGTTGAACCAGTGTACGTTTAAATAAATCTCCATGAACCAAAATAACATGTAAAAACCTAATTAAAATAAGGAAAAGTGAAATACCACAGTCACAGGTTTTTCTTTTCTTCCTCCTAGGTTGGCTGGGGGTTTGAGTGGAAGGGGGAGGGGTGACAGGAGTGGAAGGGGGAGGGGTGATAGGAGCTGAAGGGGGAGGGGAGACAAGAGAGGAAGGGTGAGGCAAGACAGGGGAGGAGGAATGGGAAGTGGAGGGGTAGTTGTCCTCCACAACAATCTCAGGCACTGCCTCCATATCAATCTGCATATATCATGTACAAGAGTATATTCATATGTTAACCCTTTCCTGCCGGCGACTACGAAAGAAAAATTTTTTCCGTGCTACGGGTAGCTTGCGAAAATTTTAAACCTCGCTCTGCGAAGCACTTTTTGGGGTGGAGTGGCCCAGGTACTCTCGTCCCTCCGATTTGGGACCCTACTTAACGGGGCGCCCGGCTATTACCCCGGCCACTGGAGTCGACCCTCCAACCCTTTCTTAGAGGGAGTCCACGGTCAACTCATTGCATTAGCAGTGTTTTTTAAAATTAAATATTGTCTATGATTTTTAACAGTTTACACTTATATAAGAATAACTTACATTTTTTTAAGCATTGTAGAATTTTAAACGGATTTCTAGCGTTAATAATAACAAAGTTAAGACTCCATTTTTACAGCAAGTTAGGACCTCTCGAACTTTCCTTTGAATAAACCTCCAAATAATATTTCCCATCCTTTTTTTTTCATTCGGGCTTTGGACCAACGTAGGCGAAGTTAAAAGTATGTTTTTACAATATACATCAACTAAAAATACCGGAATATGAGTAATTACTAAGGGGATCAATGAAGGAATCGGAAAATAGAGGACATATAGTGTAAATAGGCATTCAGATTGTAACAAACACGTACGATATAGACAATAAAACGACAACATTTCTCTTTTTGCGTATTTTTCATCGCATATGAACACACAAGGTTTTCACACAAGTCCGTTAATAAGAACACTAAAATTTCGTTTAAAAATTGCTTATGCATAGAAAAAAACGAAGAATTCATTTCAAGGTATAAAAAATTGGAGTTTGCAATAAATTTTTCTTTGCAAAAATAATTGACAATTCAACCACTTCAACACGGATTCCTGCTATTATGAGGATCGTAAATGAGAAGGAGGGTCGGGCCAAATGGCCGAGGATTAGCTCTAAGGTCTCGCTAAGCTGGGACTCAGGCAGGGCCTGAATACCTCCGACCATTGCTACCTCAGCGGTCACTTCCCATCCCCCGCGACAGTTATAGCCGACGTCCGTTCGTTTGCGCTGAAAAACCCACGCCAGCTATAGCCGACGTTCGGTCGTTTGCGTATGAAAATGCTCGTCGGCTATGGCCGACGTCCGGCGCGAAAGGGTTAATACAAGAGTATATACATATGTTAATAATTTTCAACCTACAACAATCCATGTTAAATACCAGACCAAAATAATCCAATTACAACCCATTGAGATTTAAATCAATGAGAGCTTGCTGTATTTACACCCCAAAAATAATGCCAATAAGACCAACCCTTTAACTTAATAAAACCTATACAAATGTGAACTTCATTCCTAAATTTAAATAAAAAACCATAGATTATTCCTTTAATCTCATCTCACATTCATGTTAGATCTTAATGTGGCTAAGTACAACTAACAACACACTAGTCCACACGTGTCTATGATTTAAAAAGATTAATGTTAAAAAATATGTATTCCCTACTCAGTTAACGAAAATCATTTGGATCATACAATAAATTATCACTTATATTGGTAATACAGTGAAAAGCATAATGGTTGTCCACAGTCCAATGAAATAAATTAACATTTATGTATTTTAAAAATTTCCAGTATATCACTAATTTTAATTGTGTTTAACGTGTATTTTGACACACCTTCAAGGAGTCTTCCACCTCCAGATTGCCAATGGAGGCTGTTGCCCCCATTAAACTTAAAACCCTCTCCTCTAGGCAATTGAGGACAGGGATCTTGGGGGTCATTCTGTAACTCCAAACCGATCGGTACGGTAGGCTTTTCGTCGGGTGGGACGTCACACCGACGAAGAGAGAGCAGCCGTGCGATTCTGTACGCACCCGATCGGTGCGCCGACGAGCTCCAGTCGGTGGATCGCACCGACGCGCAAAAGCTTCGAATCAGTCGGTTTGCTGAGAAACACCAAAGCAAATTGATTATAAATGAGAATTTTTAGCCGAATGGGATAATTTGATACTTGTAATAATGAGTATACATATATTCTTCATTGTAATAGCGACGCCATTTGTTATTAAGAGAGATAATGCAAAAATCGATGTAGTTAAGGACATAAAGGTGATGATATATAAGAAAAATTTATACACAACTATAATTCCGTAGTATTGCATTGTACTATCTTGACTGTTAAAAATGTTTCACTATCTGGCACTAACATTTGTGCATAAATAGCAACATATTGCGGTGGTTATTCTTAAACGGTTGATTCCTATTTAAAGTCTTCAATTATAATTGTACGCAGTCACTTTCTTAACTTGGATTACATACTCAAGTAACTTCTGATTTTAGAAAAAAGGCGATTTCGCACACAAGTGAGCATCGACTAATTTGATTGCGTTATGTTTGCCCCCGATTTTGTGCCAAAATAAAACACGGCATATGAAATTTTTCATTAACGCATTATGCTATTCGTTTCTTTTACAAACAAAGCATTCACTTGTCTTTGGACTGTTGTGGTAGGTGTATATTCGTGCGACTTGGCTATTTACATTTATTTTGACCTCTGCTTCTCTTGGACTTTGCTCTACTGTTTGACCTCTGCACCTCTTGGACTATTCTTTCGGAAAGATAATTGACCTCTCGCCTTCGTTGGACCATTCTCTCCCGTCATCGACCTTTGTACATCCAGGATTTTTCTCACGGAATTAATTTTGAGCTTCAGCAGCACACAGGAGGAAATCATCCTTTACTGAGTTATTGATTTAAGGTATGTAGAATTGACAACATTACACGTTTTTAGAATGATCATTCCTTTGAAGGTTATAGCTGGCTATTACTTTTGAAAGAACATATTTCTCACAAATAGACCATAACATACTCCAGTAACTTTCCTAGTAATAGTCAAAGGATTTCAAATCAATTAATGGTATGTTGAGTAGAATGTTTTTCATTTATGTCCATTCTTGAAAATGAATTAAATACATTTTGAATAAGGTGAGCTATGGACGCTGTAGGAGTGCTAAGGGCATTGAGGAGACGCAGAAGAGAGAGGCACCTCAGAATTTTAAGGGAAGTTCGTCACAACTTACGGCACTTGAGGGATAAATCTAATCCCTTTGAACTGAGCGATGAGATGTTCCGCGGGTTATATCGCCTCACCAAAGACATGGCACGAGGGCTGATAGAAGAGTTGCGGCCAATACTAGCAGCTGCTCAAAGGGTGTCTTACACCCCCATTGAAATTAAGGTATTATCAGTTAATCTGCATAGTTGTTAATATTTCTTCTCCTTCTCAGTGATTCCCATCTAAGTACATTATTATTAAAAATGCTAGTAAGGTACAAAATTTACTCTTTAGGTACTGTGTGCACTGCACTTCTATGGCCAAGGAAGCTACCAACGCTCCACCGGTAGTGATACCAATGTATCTTTGAGCCAACCTAGTGTTAGTAGGGCCATAAGGGAGGTCACAGATGGTCTAAATACCCCACAAATTTTGGGTAAATGGATAATATTCCCACAAGGACGGAATGAAAGGGCAGAGGTAATTCATAAGTAAGTCATTTTCTTTTGTCATTTAAAAAAATATTTATTTTGCTTATTTTCATAACAAATTTGCAAAAATTTAGCAGAAGTAAATCTTCTCCAATCCAGCTGCAAGGGCTCCTTCCCAGCTCCATTCATATTTCTTAGTATAGTAGTATAATAAAAAATAATAATACAACATAACATAAAAAATAATACAAAACAAAGTGAAATAATAAAATTATGTGCAATGGCAAATAATAAGTAAATGTACCAAGTTCCAAGCATTCTAACTAAAGGAAATAATAATGAATGGGGAATGCTGGATTTCAAGTTTAGATTTTAAACAGAAATAAAGAAACTAGAACTAAAAAAATAATGTATACATAAATAATAAAAATACAATAAAAATAAATAAATATATCATAAAAATAAACATGTTTTAGCATGTTTGTCTTAACATGCACAACTCCCTTTATTTACTGCGTAATATCCAGTCAATGAAGTACTTAACTATTCAAATCAGCAAAACTGTTATCATCATCTCGGGTGTGACTATCCTTTGCATTACACTCACCTCCTATTTACCCGTTCCTCCATACACCCTCATCTATTAAAATCACCACCAAAGTTAATAAAAACTCCCAGCCACTACTGCTTTGCCTATTAGTTGTAAAATGTGACCCTTTTTCTGAAAAATACTGCACCTGTTCTTTTTATTATCAATCTCCCTCATCGCACTAATCCAGTAACAGAGTAACTGACTCAAGGACATCAGTCCTTCCCACCTCTTTATTGATTGTAACCAATATTGAATTATGATGTGATAGAACGTATTTGTCAAATTTAGGATATAATCAAGTTGTTGGCTTAAATAGATGAGAGATTAATCAACATTTTTTAAGTTGAAAAATTTTATTTGATATAAAAGAAAAAAAACAAGAATAATAAAATTGAAACTATCGATTTAAACGCTGATTGATCCTGAAAAGAGAAGACTTAATTAGTTAAAAGAAATCTTTTTAATTTCAAGGAACTATCAAGCCACAGGAATACCTGGGGTTCTGGGATTTGTGGATGGAACCCACATAGCCATTAAGGCTCCGAGAGAAGAAGAGCATTTATATGTGAATAGGAAGCACTTCCATTCCATAAATGCTCAAATAGTAAGTTAGATATTGTTGCAATATTTAAAAAACATTTTACATAAGGTTAGATGGCCTAATTTATAAAGAAAACATCCTTCAATTCCAGGTTTGTGATTCAAAGTTAAAAATATTAAATATTTTAGCAAGATACCCCGGAAGCTCACACGACTCCTTTGTGTGGGCTAATTCAGCCATTCGACAAAGGCTTGTAGACATTTGGGCGAGGGGTGAGAGATGCTGGGTAAGTTAGTGTATCTCTTTAAAAAATGTATTGTGCTCTATAATCTATGAATGCATCACTAATATATGTTTCTAATGTCAATTCCATAGGTGATTCTGGTTATCCGCATGAACCATGGCTCCATACCCCCATTCTGGATGCGGCAGAGGGTACACCAGAGGCAAGATACACGAGACTACACGTTAAGGCACGTTCATCCGTGGAACGCTGCATTGGATTATTAAAGGGAAGATTTAGATGCCTGATTCAGGCTAGAAAATTGGAATATAACCCAAGTAGAGCATGCCACTTCATAAACGCATGTTGTATACTGCACAACATGTGTGTATTGCATGGCATTCCATATGAGGAAGAAGATATGGAAATGGACGAATTGGATAACAGACAGCTATTAAACCATGGAGCCATGCTTCAAGAAGCGAGGGCTGTGCGAGCAGGAATCGTGAGACGCCTTCAAAATTAGGTATTTAATGTCAGATGAGGGGGAGAGGGTGGTATGCCGGAAACCACCAAATTTACTCACAAATTTAATGTCTCTCTTACAGATGCAGAGAGGGATTTGATTTCATCCTTCATCTCCTGTGAATTGACAGCAATAACCTCCACTGCTGTAGCCATTCTTGTCATTGCCTCAGCCATTTTTTCATTGTGAGCCAGAGCCCTTTCTTCATACTCGTCACGCTCTGGCTCTAAAGAGAGGGAAAAGAAAATTGAAAAATGAGTCCATTTAATTGACTTTTACAATATTTAATGTAAAGGATTATATGCAATGTCTATAACTGATGAGAAAAGCAGCACTCACCACACAACCTCCTTCTCTTTCCCGGATTGGCTGAGACCGGGGTGCCAGTCGCTGGGGTGCCCACAATTACATCTCCCTCCGTTGTGGCAAACTCTATTGGTATGCTACCGTCTAATTGAACAGTGACAATCTGTAAACCAAACGTTTCTTTAGAACATAAAGCTTTGATTGGAATATTTTATGTTTTGATTCTCTTACCTTTACTGCTACAGTAAACTACTCGACACCTCACCTCAATGGGGTCCACCACTCCGCTTATGCCACTGACTGCTGTTTCGCCTATAAGGCTAATTAATCTCTCCTCCAAAACAGTCAGTGGCACTGCGGTGGATGGCCCTCCCCCAGTTTGTGCTGCTGACCTTCGCAGCTTGGCGGCCTTCTGCTTTACGTCTGATCGCCAATCTTGCCAGGACTACAAGAATCACACTATTATGTTAGGAAATAAACACAAATTGGTTGTAGTCATTGTCGAAATTTACCCTTGACCATTTTTCCGCAGTCTTAGTAGCCCCCATGGGGCATTAAGCATCACAGACAGCTCCTGCCAAAGAGCTGCCTTCGTCAAGCTTCCTTGGGGCCCGGAGATTCACCCGCACGCTAGGTCCTTGTGCCTTATCATGAAATCTAACATCACCTCCCTCTGCTGACTGGATATCTTTTTTGGTGCTAAAATATATCATTTAATAGCAAAATGATCAACTAGAAGTTTCCTTTTATATGTATAAGTGATGCTTACCTTTAACTAAGCCACTGTATTGCAACTATAATAAGTAATAACAATCTAAGTTTAGATCATAGGGCTAAAATTGTACGTGAACTTATAGCTAATACTCACAAGTGAGATCTTGAGTTAGCCTATGCAATACATAAACATACATCACAACGTATATAAACATTCATCGCATCAATGTTTTCATTATTGACCAATTAAACATTAACATCTATTTGGTAACACTAACCTCAATGATAATATTCATACTAACTTTAAGGAATCAATCAACCATGGTAATTCAAACCAAGGTAGCAAATTAGAAATTACAACTGAGGAATAGTTAAACACTCATATAATTTTCCTTTCTTTCAAAAATCCTTGTTTTCTCGCAATTATTTAAAGAAATCGAACGCTACTTTGTGCACAATAGTATACGATTTGAAACACACCTATATTATACAATATTTAAATGTAAATAAGAATGTTTCATGGTAGGAAGAACACAGACTTCTCGAACAATAAGCACCCCTGCGGGTAGGGGGATGGAGAATACTCCCGCAGTATCCCTGCTTGTCGTAAGAGGCGACTAAAAGGGCGGGGAAGGAAACCCCGGAAAAAACCCCAGTGTCAGCAAGGGTTGAGTCCGGACAGTCTTGTGGGTCAACTGTCTGTGTGCGGCCATACCACCTGGCCTGCGATCCACCCGCATGTTTGCCGTGTGCGGAGACCCGTAAGGGGGAGAAGGGGATCCTGGTGGGTGAGTTCTCCGGCACCCAGCCGGGTGTCGGATACCCGGTATGGGCCGGGATTCAATACCCCACTTCGGCCCTGGATCCCCTGTAAACGGGCGGTCAAGATCTAGCCAGTCTTGATCAATCGGCTTATCGACACGTTTCGATGGCGAGTGCTGGAGTGATGGGGGTCTGTGTAGGGCGGCCGAAGGTGTATGGGTTTGGAGGGCCCATTCACTGGAGACCTAACCTGAAGCAAATCCCCTACACGATAGTGCTATATCCCTTGGGTAGCCCTGGCGACCACACCGGCTGGCGGTGTGGCGTCCCAAATATGTGGCTCCGTGGTGGGTGGGGAGCCCAGGGGATGAACCTCTTATATTAATGTAACCAGATACCCTTCCTCCATTAAAAAGATCCCGTCCGGAAACGGGCGGGGGAGTTAACCCGGTGTCCGCTTGTAGGCGGTACTTGATAATGAGATGTGCAAAGGAAGATGAGACCCTCACTAAGGTATCTCCCTTCCTAATCCGTAGAGTCCTTTCAGCAGCAGTTACTGGCGACTTAATATCTGCCAAGAAGCTACGTGACGGAACTTTATTAATAGAAACGGCCAATGATACCCAAAGTGCAAAGTTGCTTAATTTTACCCGTTTAAATGATATACCAGTGAAGGTCGAGGTGCACCGCACCTTGAACACCAGTCGGGGAGTGATAAGCAGTTACGACCTGCTGTATGTCGACGACGACGAAATAAAGAGGGAAATGGCCCCTCAGGGCATTATAGACTGTCGTCGATTAAAAATAAAGCGGAACGGTGAGCTGATCAACAGCACGTCTGTTATCCTCACCTTCTCGCGCGACACGCTCCCCGACAAGGTTTTTGTTGGATATGAATCGGTTCCTGTCCGCCCATTCATCCCTAACCCCATGCGATGTTTTCAATGCCAACACTTTGGCCATATCGCCACTAGATGCAAGGGCAAGGCCACCTGCCCGCGCTGTGGTAATGAAAAGCATGAGGATGATGGTTGCACCTCCGAACCTTTTTGTGTCAATTGCGAGGGTGCACACCCAGTGTACTCCCGCGATTGTCCGAGAATGAAAGAGGAAAAGAAGATAATGGAGATAAAAACAGTTGAAAAGTTGCCATACATAGAAGCCAGAAAAAAGTACCGCACCCTAATAGCCCCTACTTTCTCCAGATCTTTCGCTGCTGTCGCTGAAACCCCAACCAATAAAAATGGATCTGACAATACTCAGAAAAATGATACAGATAAGACAACGGACACAAGAAAGTCTAGAAAAGATGAAGAAGCCAAGCCGGATAAGGCTACAAAGCCGGCAAAACCAAAGAATGTCACCTGTGCGGGTTCTCCTAAGAAGAACCCGCCGAAACCCACTGGGACCCCGCCCTCGGGGCGTGAGAAAACGCCATCCCCCGGCCCCTCCGGGGTACGCGCTCCATGCCCAGAGGAGGCTATGGAGGAGGATGACCCGTCTGAGACAGACGTCCTCTTAGCCAGGCAAAAGGGGAAAAAGAGCCGCATTAGGCGCTGATCCTCCTAACGGATGGACAGACTGCTGTTTTTAACTTGTTTCTCGCCTTTTATTTTTTTCCCTTTTTAAATGAAGTCTATTTTACAGTGGAACTGTAATGGGTTTTATCGTCACAAGGAGGAGTTAACCATTTTAATTCGTGATTTTAATCCGTCTTGTATTTGTCTCCAAGAGACGCATTTTACAGCCACGGACAAGGGTAACTTAAGGAATTTTAATGTTTTTAGATACGACGATGCCAGCGGCCAACGAGCCCAGGGTGGAGTGGCGGTTGCAGTCTGGGAAACCCTTTACACCTCTCGGGTACAACTGAACACACTTTTTCAGGCGGTTGCTGTGACTGTGCACGCACCAGAGACCATAACGCTGTGCAACGTTTACTTACCGGAGTGCGCTCCAGTCACTGAAAACAACCTCGAGAATCTTATCCTTCAATTACCCAAGCCCTTTATACTTTTAGGAGACTTTAATGCACATGACCCTTTGTGGGGTAGCTCTAGAAGCCAGTGCAATAGAAGAGGGCGGATTTTATCACATTTTATCCAGGATTTTAACCTTGTTCTACTGAATAGTAGTGAGAAAACTCGTTTTAATAGTTTTAATGGAGAATTTTCTTCCATTGACCTCGCCATCTGCTCGAGCAGTCTTTCCACGAAACTCAACTTATCCGTTCATACAGATCTATGTGGCAGTGATCATTTTCCCCTTTTTATACGTAAGACTATCTTTTTTAATCCATTTTTTATAACTCCTGGAAATTGGATTATTCAGAAAGCTGACTGGTCAATTTTCAGAGAGAATTTTACATTTAAACATGACGGCAACCGTGACGTAATGCAAAACGTCGAAGTCCTTACATCTGCAATCATCGAGGCGGCAAATGCCAGCGTCCCACGATCCAAGGGTATCGTCCGTCGACCTCCAGTGCCATGGTGGACAGAGGAATGCGCGAAGGCAACAAAATTGCGGAAGCGAGCACTTCGCATTTTTCAGAAGTACCCCACGAAAACCAATCTTGCCTCCTTCCGACGTCTTCGAGCGAAAGCCCGACAAATCGTAAAGGAGGCGAAGAAGGCCTCCTGGATAGAATTCATCTCAGGCGTCAACCACAGGACGCCTCTTGCACAGGTCTGGAGGAAGGTACGAAGCATCTCGGGCTCCCGTCAGCAATGCGGCGTTTCCGGACTAAAAGTCGATGACCGGGTGGTAACATCTCCCTCGGAATTATGTGAGATCTTTGGCCATACGTTCAGCAACATCTGCAGTAACGACAATTATGATGCCGACTTCAGAGAAATAAAGCAACGCTGCGAATCAAAATCCCTAACGTTCCGTGAAACGCAGGGTATTGCTGACTATAACGAATGCTTCTCGCTATGGGAGCTGGCCTCTGCAATTGCGGAATCCAGGAATTCGTCCCCAGGAACAGACAGTGTCCACAACGCTTTTCTCCGGAACATACCGAAGAAAGCGCTGCTGGACGTCCTTCATACCCTCAACCATATTTGGTTGGAGGGTAGTTTTCCACAATCCTGGCGGGAATCTATCGTGGTTCCAATAGCGAAGCAGGGAAAAGACAACAGTAGCCCTAGCAACTATAGGCCCATCTCTCTTACCAGTTGCCTGTGCAAGGTTATGGAAAGAATGGTCAATCGCCGGCTTGTTTGGTGGTTGGAGCGGCGAAACCTTCTTTCCAACATACAATGTGGCTTTCGTAGGGGAAGATCTACTATCGACCATCTCATTCGGACTGATAATTTTATCCAGGAGGCCTTTCTTCTGCGTCAACATGTCATTGGTGTCTTCTTTGACTTGGAGAAGGCCTATGACATGCTATGGCGCCGGAAGATCTTGCAAACAATGTACAGTTGGGGTTTCAGGGGTAACCTACCCATTTTTATCCGAAACTTTTTAACAAACCGTGGTTTTAGAGTGAGAGTGGGAAAAAACCCTGTCACAGTTTTACTCTCAGGATAACGGCGTACCCCAGGGCTCTGTTTTAAGCGTTACATTATTTGCAATCGCCATTAATGACATTGCGGACTGTATAAAGACACCGGTGATGGGATCCCTATTCGTAGACGACCTTTCAATCTTCTGCAGGTCGTCTATATTGGCCAGCGTTGCAAGACTGACACAGTTGACTGTCATCAAACTAAACAACTGGGCAAAGAGAAACGGGCTTCGTTTCTCCAAGGAGAAAACTGTATGCATGCATTTTCACCGATTGCGAGGTATCCACATAGCTCCGCCGTTACGCTTGGGACGAAATAACCTTCCTTACGTGGAATCGGTTCGATTTCTCGGTATGATTTTAGACCGTAGGTTGACATGGCAGGAACACGTCCGCAAACTAGCCGATAAGTGCCGCCGTAGCCTAAACATTTTACGAATTTTAAACAACACAACATGGGGTGCTGATCGCACGACCTCGATCTTACTATACCGTGCGCTGATTCGGTCGAAAATAGAGTACGGGTGTTTAGTCTACTCATCTGGACGAGAGTCTTATCTGCGACCGTTAACAACGGTCCACAACGCAGGATTACGGTTAGCAATTGGCGCTTTTAGGACCTCTCCTGTCCTAAGCCTCTATGCAGACGCCGAGGAGCCGCCGCTGGCTACTCGTAGGCTAATGTTGACATGCAACTATGTGTCAAAAATTTTATCAATGTCGAGACACCCATGCTTTGACATAGTTTTTAAACCAAGGGTTTTAGATATTTTTAACAGAAGGACGAGGGCTACTAGGCCACTAAGTATTCGTTTTAAAGATTTTATTGATGAATTTGACATCTCACCACCGGATGTGTATGCGGTCGGGTACTCAAAATACCCGCCTTGGTCTTTACCGCGACCAGAGTGCTATACTGTTGTGGATGGACGCCAGAAATCCTCTGTCACACCGCAGGAGTACCAGAGCCTGTTTTTAGAATTCCTGGGTAACCACCCGGACTCCACTCCCGTGTATACGGATGGATCGAAGACTGATTCAGCATGCGCATGTGCCGTGTCCTCCACACACCACAAGGTCATCAAGGCGAGACTCAATCCACTGTGTAGCGTATACACTGCGGAATTATTCGCAATTAAGATGGCCCTAAGGAATATCAATTGCAACTCTGGCTCTTTCCTTATCTGCACCGACTCTTTAAGCGCCGTGAAGTCCATTTCGGCCTATTACCCACACCATCCTCTTGTCCAGGATATACAATGCACCCTCCAATCCCTTCTTAACAAGGGAATTAAAACATCATTTGTCTGGATCCCTGGACACGTGGGAATAGCTGGTAACGAACGAGCGGACAAAGCAGCAAAGGAAGCACTGCACATGCCACAAATTGAATCGAACAAGGTAACTGCAGAAGACCTAAAATCTATGTTTCGAAACATAGCAATGGGCAGATGGCAAGAATCGTGGCAGGAGATACATAATAGCAAACTTCGGTCTGTGAAACCGGTAGTAACAGTGTGGCCCTCTTCTGTCAGGAGTACCCGGAGGGAAGAAGTCGCAATCACTCGTCTGAGGATAGGGCATACTGCCCTGACCCACTCATACCTCTTCACAGAAGAGAAGACTCCACCTCGGTGTGATGATTGCGACTCCTCTCTGAGTGTGCGACACATCCTGACGGAGTGTGAAAAATACCGGTCTTCTCGAGAAAGAAATAAGGTTAACGGGACCTTAGAAACTATCCTAGGCGACTCCCCTGATAGTCTCACCCGAGTAATTGCTTTTTTAAAAGATATTAATGTTTTAAATAAATTATAAATTCACTGTTTTAGGCTTAATTGCACATTTTATCACATGTAGGCAAGCGAAATTTTAATTTTTTATTCGTAATTTATATTTTGTACTTATAAGGATGAGAGTGGTGCAAAATGACCATAGTAGTCGACGCACCCAAAAATAATAATACTACTACTACTACTCAAACAATAATCTTTAAATGAGAAGAAATGTTAATGGCTACAAAAAATGGAAATAACCAATTGAAACATAAAGACGCAAAACTTCAATAGGCAGTCATAACATTATTTCATTCGCTACATCAACACTGACCATGCATACAAAGCATATTTTAGAAGCATTAATTATAAGTAATGCAACAAGTTTATCTAAATCGCTCCTTTCGTCAAGCAAACAAAAATTCTAATAACAATGTTCTATGGACTACGTACCTTCCATTTTAATATCCTTTTGGCGGTAGAAGTTGAACGTTGCATTCGACATTTGTTTCTTCCCTTGCCTTCCATTGGCGGAGACGTGCCACGTGACCTCTACATTCGGAAGTATTCTGCTATTTTCTCTTTCAGTGGGAGGGGGTACCGTACCGACTGGTTTGCCGCCCGACTTGCATACAGAATCGCTGAAAGAGGCTTCGTCGGTGCGGGAAACCTAGTCGGTACGGAATCCCAACCCGTCGGTGGGTTAGGAAGCGCAACCGATCGGTATGGAACCGACGAATTACAGAATGACCCCCCTTGAGTGGAGGCCCACCACGAGTCCCTGCCCCATGCCTCCTTATCCTCTGGCCTTTCCCCTTCACCTCTGACTTCCAATCTTGCCAGCACTGTAAAGAGCAACAACCGATTAATGCACCCATTAAGCTTATTGTTTTATTATAATCTAATATAAATAGGCCAAATGAGAAATTAAAATATGTTTCCACCAATTCCTCATAAATATCTTAGACGACTCAAATCAAATTTCCATTTGTATATGTTAATGCCTCAAGACATAAAGTATTTACAATGCAAATGGTAAGATGATATGAATATTGTTTACATACAAAGATTTAATATATTTCTGAGGCCACTGTATCAACACCAAAGAAATTTGGGGTCAACCACAAATTTCCAGCATAATATATAATAAAAATCAACTTAATTTTATCCACCGCTCGACAGACTTGGTGGCCCCAATCCCCGAAGCATTGAGGACACCACCCAGTTCCTCCCAAAGTAATTTTCTTTTCACAGCCCCCTGGGGCCCACACAATTCATTTTTGGCCAGGGCAGGGTGTTGCTCCATGAAAGAGATCATAACCTCTCTCTGCTGGCTGGACACCCTGCCACTGCCCGGTGCTGCAGAATCTGGAAAACAATTTTGAAAATTACGGGAAAATTTACTGCTGGCTTATCATCACATATGTATTATCATAATTGACGGTATTTTTATAAAACTATGAACGTTTTAAGTCCATCTGTTGTGAGATGATAAACAATGATATTTCTTAAAAAATTGAGGCATTAAATGTTTACATTAATAAAATACTTGATTGATACAGTTACATTGTCTCTATTTAGTATATACTGTAACCATTATGCTTTTAGTTGGGGTACACAATGGTAATTGTCTCCTTTTACAAATTAAAACATTTTCACCAATGCCAAAAAGATAAATTATTGCAAACCCTACGAGGAGATTACTACCATAGCGTTAGCCTCAAACGTTCGACTCGGAGAGTATGTCCTACAGCAGATTAAAAGCGTTGTGAGTGAACTAATTCTGGGTATTCCTCTCGGTGAAAAACAATTTACTGTCTGCTAACACTGACAATA
Source organism: Pyrrhosoma nymphula (assembly GCA_963573305.1). Taxonomy (NCBI): domain Eukaryota; kingdom Metazoa; phylum Arthropoda; class Insecta; order Odonata; family Coenagrionidae; genus Pyrrhosoma; species Pyrrhosoma nymphula. The sequence goes on from OY754332.1 coordinate 112,093,337, forward strand.
GAACAGTTATCTAGGGCAAATCAAAGGATAGTCGAAATATCGCATCTATGTGCAGTTATACATTGTGATTGAAACAATAATAAAACAACAGATACTTCGTCTTCAGTTTCCCTCTGTCTACTAATTGAAATAATGAATGCAAGAAAAGATGATTTACACTAATTAAATAATACAAAATGTAAAATGGTAGGTTAGACATTCCGATTAAAGAACCGACACTGCACCCATTTTATTTAACTTACTCTACTACCTGTTGGATCATTTAATGAGAACACACTTTAGCACTTCTTCGTTTTATGTGAGCAACATGATTATAGATAACACATGAATTTTCATTTCTTGATATCAACGAGTTTAATTCTTCTACGTTAATTTAAACTTATTACACTAAAACTACTTCGTGTCTCTCATTATCGTTAGACATATCATCGAAGTCAAGTTCTCTGGGATTCCGAATCCAATTAGTCTTAAACAAAAATATCAATAGGTACGGATGTGTTATTCCAAGACAATCTTTATTGATTTCCTATGACAGTGAATTGCGTGCAAATAACATATTACAACATTGGAAACATCTATTTATCTTCAACTGTAATTCCACAATACATAATAATAACAGCTGACATCACTTACCTTTCCGTACCTCTTCCATTTCCTCGTTGTTTACCTTAGCGATGGGTTACTTGCATTTCGAAGTTCAACTGTTTCCAACGTTGCCACATTTCCTTTCGGAAGATTATCCGATCCGCGCGCTCATGTCCCCAAGGCAATCCGAAGGTGCTTTCAAAATACGCTCGGAACGACGTTCTCGGATACTTTCGTCGATCCGAATCCAAATAGGAAACTATTCCGAGCGGCTAATCCGAATTTACGCGATAACCCCCCTGGTCGCTGGTTCTTTATCGGAACCTGGCTATTTGTAATTTCGTGTTTTCCAGTCGTGAGCATGTGCGATTGCCTTTCAGGGGTTGGCCTGGCGGTCGCAGGGCAGTGATGCGGAACTGTCCGGCGCACCCGTGTCCTTCGTAGTTAAATTATTGGAGGGGGCGACCTTTTCAGCAGGGGCAACCGTTACTACATATACATACATATATATGTATTTATTGTGACAAACGGGTTCGCGTACACATATCAGATAGAGCAAGGATATCTCAGAGTCGAGGGCGACGTAGGAACGAGTAGATTTTTTGGTTGGAAACGACGCAAGAAGGGTTGGAGGGTTGAATCTGGAAAAGAATCACACGTAACCATGGGCCCGACATCGATTTGAACATATTTATTACTTCAATTAAAGAAACACGACTAAGTATGAGAATAAACAGCGATGGAAAGCAGCACTCTGGAAAGGAAGTTAGTGGGGATGGAAACGGCTGACAACTTGAATGTGAAAATCGACATGTGAAATGCAAAGAAGCAACGTGGTCATAAAAAATAAACTGATACTGTGGAAAATTTAACCAACATCTGCAGGGTTTATAAAGTCCTCTTTTACAATCGGGTGCGTTGAACACTAAATTGTTCCAAGATGACTTGACATGGGGGGGGGGGTTGAATGGGAGCAGGGTGAAGGCGATAGCTTTGAACGGGGCAAAACACGTGGGTGGAATCTCCCACCACACCTTTCGTTGAGTGACTTTCGACGAACGGGACAGGTGACGTCAGACAAAACTCACGAGTACTCGCGTCAGCTTTCGTTGAGTGAGAACAGTCCTCTGCCTCGATGGGGATTCCCTCGGTGGATAATAGCGGGTGATCAGTCATGGACTGCTAGATGAGTTCTGGTGAAGAAATGGCTGCCAAAAAATGCAGCGTCTCCGATGAAATGGAATGGTCAATGGCCAGAGCCTGAAGCACAGCGTCTCCAAATAATGACGTCCTCAATGGCCAGAGCCTGCAGGAGCTGCACTGGTGCTTCTGGTATTCAGCCGGTGTCAGAGAGCTTCTGTCTTCACGAACGTCTGTCAGTCTCACAGGTTCATCGCCGGGAGAGGGTAAGGGAGGGGAGGGAAATGGCTTCTGATAACAGCCGATAACAACACACCCAAGCGGGCTGGCGACGCACTTGCTCTTGGAATGGCGCGCGGGGTTCAAACACTTCGCGTACACACACATCGACACGCCATTAAACAAACACAACCAAACAACACTCAATAATTCAATAAAGGGGGGAGGGACAAAACGAGGGTGAGTGCTTCTCACCAATCCGGAGAAAAACGGTGAAGCGCTGTCGTTACACCCCCACGACGAAATTTCGAAATTTATCTTTACTCGAGATAGAACAAAAAATACATACTTGTTTAAAAAAAATGTTTACAGATCGAGGAGGAAGAGAAATTAGGGAATTTTGTCGGTTGGACGGCAAGCTGACAAAAATATGTCAATATTGAAAAAACCCAACGAAACCCAAGATTACAGGTTTAGGAGGTGAGGTCGGGATCAGGGCGGGGTTATAGGTAGGGTAGCCGCTCTGAGATACGCCTCTATTTAATGCCTCAAAATAAGGCCTCAGGTTTAAAACATTATAAATTCCGATATTCCTTCCTTCGGAATTTGTTAAGTGGCACGCATTTGGGCCAGACATTTTTGAAATTTGAAACGGGCCGTTATACAAGTGGAAAAACTTCCGGAATAGTTTGAGCTCCGTACTAGATTCACGCGGCGTTCGTAAAAACACTTTTTGTTCTACAGAAAATGCACTCGTTTTTCCTTTCTGGTTACGAACACGCTTCCTAGTGGCACGCTTCAAACGATGGGAAGCGAATTCCAACAACAATTCAGGGGTGGTTGAATCTTCCGCAATCTGGAGATTTACGCCATCGGGGAACTCGATAGGAGTTTTGTGGCCAAAATGCAGTTCTTGAGGGGTAAGATGCGTGGATTCATGGGTGATTAGGTTGATCGTATGGACAACCTTGTGAGCGACGGTAGGGGAGGGGCTGAATACGCGCTCGTATTTTACAAATAACACGTTCAGCTGACGGCGCTGTGCGTCGTTCAACACTTGGGAAGGGGGGCATCGGGACCCGCTTTGAAGTTCGGTTGGAGAACTACATGCGGCTGCTATCGCTTCATTTTTCGGGGAGTGGGAGGGGGCTTCGTGGCACACAAAATTAAATATCCCTTTTGAGAAATCGAGAATTACACTGTATGTGGATATTACGTCCATGCCAAAAATTTTAGGCACGATGAGGTCCTGGACAACAAGGCAAGTAACGGACAACTCCATTCCATGAACATGGCAAATTAACAAAATCTGTTTGGAAATGGGCTTCGATTTTCTGTTATTCGCACAAAGAATTTGGGATTTCCTAATAGGGAACACTGGGAGAGTAGGGTCAAGGGACAGTAAAGTAGCGTACATGTCATGTGATATGACTGAAACTGCACTTCCTGTGTCAATTAGCACGTCTAGGATTGCGCCTTGATAATTGATTTTCATTTGGGGGGTTATTGGCTGGGGTCGTGCGAATACATCTTCGTGTAACAAATCACCTGGATCATTCCCTACGACTTGATAAGGTAGGATCCATCGGGGATCGTTGCCTCTCGTCTCTCGGTTCGGTTCCCGGGAATGCTTGGTTCCGAACCTACTTCGTTTAAAGTCGACGGAGACCGTGGCGCATCATTAGGTTCAGCTGGGTAGCGTAGTGGAAAGGGGAGCAAAGGTGGGGGTAAAGAATAAGGGGTGGTGAGCAGGGGAGGGATGGGTCGGTTCGCTTGTCCACGCGGTCATGTGTCAGCAGATTCACGCGCTTGCGAGTGAGGGGAATGGGAGGAGGGAGGGTTGAAAAACACGTGGTTCTTGGCCCTCCGTTCGGGGAACGGGGTATTTAACGACGAGTCGTGACTATCGCGTCGGGTGGAATTTCTGCGTTTGGGGAGGGGGTGCTTCGCGCATGTGGTTCACACTGGGCTTCTGCTCGGAACGATCGGACCATACGGGTGAATTCTCTGCGAAATGGTCAAACCAACCTAACAGCTGTCTTAAACGCTCAATTGACACGGGACCTGCCGAACGTATTAAGTCTTGGGTGGGAATGGGTACTGCTTAATAAGAGCGGTTAAAAGATCAGGATCATTCACGTCAAATCCGCTAAGTCTAGCCAAAGCGATCTTTCTTGTGAGGTGATCCTTCATAGTCCCATGGGTGGGGTGATATTTCCCTGTCGTCACCTTCATTTTCTATGAATATCGAGTGTCGTAATCGAAATAATTTTGTAGGAATTTTTCCTAAAATTCGGAATAAGTGAGTAGGATTGGGTCCAACGAATCACTCCACATTTTTGTTACCTTCTAACAAGTAAATGGCAAGGCGGCACTGGTGCTCGGTCTGAATGTTGGTAAGACAAAAATAGTCTTCCAGATCTCTGATGAATGCTAATGGATGCTCGGATGGCCTTTCTCTAAAGACTGGCCTAGTTACCGTGACAGAAGTCAGGGCATCGATAGAAGGGAGGGGTCGCTGAGTACCTAATTTGGCGATGCGCCCATTCAATTTGGCTACTTCACCTTCAATACGGGGCATTGTCCGTTTCAAGTCCGCGATGTCGTGTTCTACACTCGCCGATACCTCTGCGCGATCATTAGAAATTTCATTGCGGCATTCATTTATTTCTTCGGATTTCGCGTGGGACATTCTCTCGAGTTGTATTTTAAAGTTATCCTCAACCTTTTTTGTTTCGTGACTGTCCTCGGAGCGCACAGCTGCAATGTCGGAGCTAAAGGCTTCCAATTTCGCATTAATACAGCTAATGCTCTCCTGATGGGATGCCACGAGCCCAGCGAAATTATTTGCGGACTCGCGTTGGAACGCATTCATTTCCCCTTTCATTACATTAAAATTATCAGACATTTCCTCTTTTATTACACGAAAATTATCAGATATTTTCTCTTCTATCATACGAGAATTATCGAACATTCCTTTTTTATCACACGTAAATTATCAGACATTGTGTGGACAAGAGCGAGCAAACTGTCGAGTTTGTCCGGGGAAGTGACGGGTGGAGGGGATTCTATCGCGAGGGGAGTGGTAACGGGCATATCGTCCTTTACTTCGGTCGTATCCTGCACGGAACTCGTCTCCCCTTGTACGGATAACATTTTGAAATGGGTTGACAAAGATTTAAACGGGGTCTGCTCGTCGTCTACGGATCCATCGTCCGACCGGAGTGCGGTCGTCGTGTGCGGTACCTCGTGAAAGGTGACTCTGAATCACTCATCCTAATACAAAGAAAACTATCGCCGTCGTTCCTATTTCTCTACACGTCCGTCTCACACCTATAGTACGCAAAATGAACGATAATGAAGGCAAGGAAAAAAAACGATTGACAAGAAATAATTGCCCCCTTCACGCACAATACACGAGTATTACGTAATCTCAACGATTTACACACGGTAAAGAGCGGAGGTTCTATTCCAGTCAAATTGTAACCAAATACCACGTTCAAGCAAACAAAAGTGACAGCGCCAAATGCGTGATCTCGGGCCCCACGTTGGGTGCCAAAAACATGTGACAAACGGGTTCGCGTACACATCAGATAGAGCAAGGATATCTCAGAGTCGAGGGCGACGTAGGAACGAGTAGATTTTTTGGTTGGAAACGACGCAAGAAGGGTTGGAGGGTTGAATCTGGAAAAGAATCACACGTAATCATGGGTCCGACATAGATTTGAACATATTTATTAATTCCATTAAAGAAACACGACAAAGTATGAGAATAAACAGCGATGGGGAAGCAGCACTCGGGAAAGGAAGTTAGTGGGGATGGAAACGGCTGACAACTTGCATGTGAAAATCGACATGTGAAATACAAAGAAACGACGTGGTCATAAAAAATAAACTGATACTGTGGAGAATTTAACCAACATCTGCAGGGTTTAAAAAGTCCTCTGGCACAATCGGGTGCGTTGACCACTAAATTGTTCCAAGATGACTTGACGTGGGGGGGGGGGGGGGGTTGAATGGGAGCAGGGTGAAGCCGATAGCTTTGAACGGGGCAAAACACGTGGGTGGAATCTCCCACCACACCTTTCGTTGAGTGACTTTCGACGAACGGAGATTTGTTGAGAGACAGGCAATGACTTACGGCCGTCGGCACAAATGATACGCGACCGATTTATGGGAAATGAAGGGATCACCCCTGTCGACCTCAAGTAATCGTAAAACTCACCGCGGAAACGACACCGCGGAAATTTCACTGCCCGTGTTTAACAGAGCCTTTCCCGGAATTCCATTTGTCAAGCACTCAACTTCTGGGCACACACGCCTTTTGTGCAGAGCATTATCTCTCTCTTCCCCTTTCCAAAGATCCCCGTCGACCTCGCACTTGGAAATTATCGCGGATAACACCTCCAACTCCACTCCACCGCCTGGCTCGCGGAAAAGTTAAAAGAAAGGCAAGAGGTGCATTTTTCTCCTCCCACTCCGCTTTTAAGCTTTCCCTCGTGTATTCTGAATTCTGGTGGTGAGGTACAAGGGTGTACTTCTAGGGTGTTTGGCAGGGGGTGTGCTTTCACCAACTTACAGTATTTTATCTAATCCTCTACTAGCTGAGGGATGGATAAATGTAACCGAGATAGTCGTAGATGTAACAAACGCAGTGAGTTGTTCGGCTTAAAAAGTAGTTAATCGAATTTTGAACATAATAGCATTACAGAAAAAAAACAAAACAAGAGTACCGGATATAATTTTCAGGGACGATCAAATATCCTTAGTAAAGAACACTAATACATTAGAAGTAGTAGTCAATTAGCGTATCGTAAGGAATTAAATCGTATGTTTACATCATCTTGTCGATATTACAGGAGCAGGTGCCATACCTGGAACACAATATTGGCTCACCGACGATATCTAGGCCAGTGAAGTATTCTAAAGAGGTTTTAATATACATACAGGACATGACTAATTGATCTGGAGGAGGAGTGTTCATAGCGGTAAAGAACACGATCGCAGACCGTACGATGCCCAGAAACAAATAAAGTGTGTCGCTCTTTCAAATGTTATAAATAAAAAAATACGTGTGCTTGTTTTACAGACCGCCTGACAGTTATAATAACTCAATCATTGAACTCGAGATACAAATAACGAATAAAAATCCCAAGGATTCGGGACGAAGCTTCATTATAGGCGGAAATTTCACTGTCCCTTTAGTAGATTGGAGAAATTACAGTTACATTTCAGGGAGTAGAGAAAATACAGCTGCCAGGCGTTTTTAGCTATGTTTACGTCGGACAACTTAGAACAGATACACCAAACAGAGGAGACGATATTCTTGATTTTCTGGCGACAAATTTACCAGATAAAGGGGTATATGTTGAAACCATAAATGGTATTAGCGACTATAGAGTAGTTACAGCTCCATTCTGATTTGACCGGTATGAGAATCATAATTCATTCATTCATTACAGTAATCTACCGGTTAGAGGTAGGTTGTGATGAAAGTCAGAGAATATCCAACGAACTCTTACACGTGCTGTGCCCTTTCTACCTCTTGTATTTCTTTCTTCATCTCAGCATAAGTCCTACCGTTCTTCATCCCGTCCATAAAACCGATTCTCTTCCTTCCCCTTCCCCGCTTACCCAACATCCTTCCTTCTATCACGATCTTCAGCAAACCATCGTCCCTCATTACCCCTTCCAGCCACCTACCCTGCCTTCCCCTAATCTCATCTATAAGTTTCCTCTCCTCGCCCACCATGTCAAGCACTTCCTCATTTGTCTTCCTTTCCGTCCAACGCACCTTCTCCATCCTCCTCCACACCCACATCTCAAAAGCCTTCAGCCTATTTTCGTCTTCCTTTCTCAAGGTCCACGTTTCCGCCCCATACAACGCCACACTCCATATCAAGCTCTTTACTAGCCTCTTTTTTACATCCTTACTTAAGGTCCCCGTCATCAGCTCCCTTCTATTATTGAACGCTTCCTTCGCTAGCGCTATTCTCCTCCTAATGTCTTTGCTACTATGTCCTCTTTCTTCTAGCGTACTACCCAAGTAATTAAATTGTTCTACTTGCTCCAGTTTGTGACTTCCTACTCTTATCACCAGCTTCGCTTTCTTCGTCCTAGAGAATCTCATTACTTTTGTTTTCCTATTATTTATCTTCATTCCGTATTTCTCACACTGCTTTTCCAGTGCATCTACTAAAGTTTGCAGTCCTTTCGATGACCGACTCACCAACGCCTGGTCGTCTGCGAATCTAACCGACTTTATCCACTGGCCTCCTACTTTCATTCCCACGTCTAGCTCATCCCATGCCTCTCTTACCATTTCCTCAGCATAGATGTTAAAAAGTAAAGGCGACAACGGGCACCCTTGCCGCACCCCGCGACCTATAACTGCCCACCCTGATTCACCGTCCGCTACCCTTACCTGAGCCCTCTGCCCAATATATAAGTTTCGGATGAGTCTCCTATCACGCCAATCTATTCCTATTTTCCCCAGTATCTTCATTAGTTTCTCCCAGTTTACTCTGTCAAACGCCTTTTCGAAATCTACAAAACAAGCGAAAACATCCTGATTATGCTCTATGTTTCTATCTATAAGTGTCCTCATTACCGCAATCGCATCTCTGGTTCCCCTCCCCTTCCTAAACCCAAATTGGTCATCGCCTAAATAGCACTTTGCTCTGCTCTCCAACCTTCTATTTAGTATTCTAAGCAACACTTTTGCTGCGTGCGAAATTAAACTGATTGTTCTATACTCCTCGCATTCTGACGCTTTCTTCTTCTTCGGGATAGGTATTAATACTGTTTTCACGAAATCCTCTGGCCATACTCCTTCCTCGTAGATCCTGCGAATAAGTTCGAAAAACGATTTTCTCCCCCTACTACCTAGATTCTTCAGTAGCTCCGAAGGTAGGTTATCGGTTCCCACGGCTTTTCTACCCTTCATCTCTCTTAGTGCCCTCTCTATTTCACTCTCAAGTAACTCTGGTCCGAGGTTATCTTTATCTATTGTTCCTTCGTCCTCTAGATCTAGGCTAAGGGGTCTATTCTCGCTGTCATATAGCTCCTCTACGTATTCTCTCCACCTTTCTTGGATATCTTCCTGTTCGATTAATATCTTTCCTGTTTTGTCCTTAACCTTTGGTATCGCTTGACCTCTCTTACCACCCGATAACATTTTCACCTTGGCGTACAAAGCGCCCACTTCCCCCTCCTCCTGCATCTTTTCCATTTGCTCACATTGTCCCTTCCACCAGTTTTCTTTTGCCCGATTGGTCACTCGCCTGAGTTTATTATTCAATTCCTTGTACTTCCTCTTCCCTACGTCGGTGTTCACGTTTTTCCATATCCTTCTCTCCTCCATTTTCTTTATCATTTCTTCTGTAACCCACTGCTTCTTAACCCTCTTCTTTTCCACCGTTCCTATTGTTTTCTCTGCCGCTCTTGCGATGCCTGTTTTTATAACCTCCCATCTCTTCTCTATGGTTCCCATCCGCTTCTCTTCACCTATGTTCTTTTCTACTAGCTCTTGGTATTCCCTCTTTTTCAACCCTTTCAATGCTTCAAGGTTCCACCTCTTTATCTTCCTACCTTTACAAAGCCTTTTGAATCTAACTTCACACTTCATCATCACCAAGTTATGATCCGAGTCCGCATCCGCCCCTGGATAGCTACGACAGTTTTTTACACTGTTCCTAAATCTCTGCCTCACCATTATATAATCAATTTGGTATCTCCCAGTGTCACCCGGCATTTTCCATGTGTACCTACGCCTGGGGTGATGTTTAAACCAAGTGTTTGTCACTACTAATTTATTTCTTCTACAAAATTCAACTGCCTTTTCCCCGCGATCATTTCTTCTTCCTAGCCCAAACCCTCCCACTTCTAATCCGTCCCTCCCTTCTCCCACCACTGCATTCCAGTCACCCATCACTATCAGGTTTTTCTTCCCCGGCACTTCTCTAATTATTTCTTCTACTTGCTCGTACACCTCTTCCACCTCTTCCTCACTATGGTTGCTCGTAGGCATGTATACCTGGACCAGTACGAAATTCGTCGGGCGTGCTTTTATTTCTACCACTAGTATCCTGTCGTTCACATGTTCAATGTTTACCACCCTCAGTCCCAACTTTGTGTTCAGTACCATGCCTACCCCCCGTTGACTCTCATCTCCCCCACTATAGATCACCCTGTAGTTATCACTCCAATAGTCCCCGCTATCCTTCCATCTAACCTCGCACAATCCCAAAGCATCTATTTTTCCTTTTTCCATTTCCTGCTTAATATTTTCAAGCTTCCCGGCCCTCATCATGGTCCTTACGTTCCAAGTTCCTATTTTTACCAATGTTTTCCTCCTCCTCTTCCTCTTTTTCTTCTTCTTCTCCCTCCTTTCCCTTGTATCTTCTGATGATGATTCTGATTCTGTGCAAGGATTTCGTGTGATGACGACCGCGGAGGCCTTGCCTCCCCCGCTGCCGGGCACGACACCCGCCCTAGTGGGCGGCGTCCCGTAGTTGCCAGGAATCAATTCTCTTTGAATGACTTTCATGTTCTGGGAGGAGATAGTTGAGAGGTATCCCACGCGACTCAACGGTATTTTTAACGTGACACCATCACGGAACTACCTTTCGTCTGGCTCCTACCCTTCGACCTATCTGGCATGGGTGGCCCTACCAGGAGCAATGTACTTATTCCTGCCAGTCCAGCTCTAGGGGTCATTGGAACGCACAAGCCCTTCCACCACGTCAAGGTCGTAGTTCAAGGAAGAGGAGAATCATAATAAGAGGAGAAAAATATTGGTTCATAGGAAAGCTGATGTCATCGCACTTGGACTTTATATACAGGAATCCTTTGTTGACTTTCGAAAGAGAGTGGAAAGGATACAGAGGCGACACAGAATAGGTTTGTATGTATCGTACGTTTTGGGATTGAAAAATACATTCTATTCAAATATAAAAGGGAGGGAACAAGCTGAAATGGTATAATTGGTGTATAATTGGAGGTGAGGGAAGCGCTAAGGCAGAATAGAGTTTGCCATGCTAAAAGGGAGCAAACTTGGCTTTTTAAAGTATACCACACCTTAATTTTTTAGCGTTTATTTATTATTAAATGCATCTTTGAGAGATCAAATTATCCTATTTTTACATATTAAAACAAATAATACACACAGCTATGATACTAATAATTTGTCTTGGGTAATGATAACATCTTTAAGATCATCAGTTGACTGCAAATTCAGAGTTCTTTCATTTGCCTCATTTAGGAGAGCAAGAAACGCCAAACTGGTAGCAGAGCGTGGTTGTTCTTTTCCTGTCTTTCCAACGCAGTTGGTGAGTGTTGTATGAGGATCTGTGATCGTCATTATTTCTGGTATTTCATTTTCTTCCTTCACGGAAGTTTTGTCTCTGCCGCTAACGGCAATCTAAATCGGCAAGGGTTTTCTTTTTCGTAATTTATTTCGTGTTCCTGGTTTCCAGTTCGAGGCCCTAGAATAGGTCATTGTAAATTCCTGTCGGAGTTTAGTGTGTAAATTCTTGTGTGACGAAGTATTTTCGTCTTATCTTCCGGCAATTTGAGTGGAGTTTCGTCAGTATGCCTGGTGATTCAGTCGATCAGTACGCAAGGGCTTACTTGACCACGGCCGAGGACTGGCGTGCTAGATCTAATGGGGGATCTGCGCTTACACTTGAAACTTCTGGTGTTCCGGCGGAATCCACACCCATCGTGGTTCCCCGAGGCCAGGTGAACGAGCAGAATCCAACCCATGTCGCACCGCCAGTCCCAATGCAACCTGTTCTGCCGCTGTCTGAAGGTCTGGTCATAGTGAAGCAGCTGATCGCTGATTTTCCACCATTCGAGGTTTCCAATACAGAAAATTGGTATAATTTCATGTTGAAACTGACAGAAATTGTCTCTCTTTCGCTAGTTCCTTTGTCTACGTTGTTGTATTTAGTCATTACCAAGCTGCCAGCTAGTTCTCATCAGTTTTGGCTCTCTATGTTAAATCAGAATCTTTCGTGGGCCGAAATTACCAAACGAATTTGGGGAAGAATTGTAAGTGATCGAGAGTTTGACCGTCTTGTTACCACTAAAGTAAAGAGATTTCAGTTCCCCCGTGAAACTCCTAATGATTTCGTATGTTCTGTTCGTAACGCGATTCAAGTGTTGGCGTTAGAGTTCACCGAGTGCCAAACCGTTCGGTTATTAATTCAAGAGCGTTATCGGCGAGCAAATCTGCTCCTTCTCACGATAGCGCTACAAACTGTCGACAAGGACGAAGGTGGAATGGGTAAGGTCAGGAGGTTGGCGATTGGTAGCCTTGGAGGGGAGGAAATAATGGGATGGGTGATAGATAGGGTGGCAGTTTTTAATTGGAGCGCCAGGAACTGTTTTCTGGCGTCGACCGCAGAATACAGGATCACAGCCTTTGTGCCTTGGTCAGGATGACCGCATTTTTGGTATCCTTCCTCACTTTACTGGCTATAAAAACGGTGTAGGACCTGGTGAGGGAACGGTGCGGCGAACGGTGCGGCGAATGGTGCGGCGAAAGGTGTGGCAGAAGTCGTGGCAGAAGTCGCTGGCAGTAGTCGCTGCATTTTGTAGTCGTAGGCATTTTGGCCGTCGTTGGCGCATATGTCGTAAGTCCTTCGGCTAAGTCCGGAGGATAAACAGTCCGCAGAGGAGAAACTGTCCAAAGAGGAGAATTGCCCAAAAAAAGGGGGGGGGAAATGCCACATCCACTGGGGGAAATCAGGACAGAATTGACTCCCGGATGGGGAATGATGATTGAATCAATGACACCTGTTCTCTTGCAAGAGAGACACTTTCACTGAATTCACAATGCCAGTTTATGGCATAGAGGCAATTAACTGAACAATATTGCCAAGAAACTGAGCACACACACCCACAGACAAGAACCTCCTCTCCTTTCTCGACCACAAAGGTGGAACAGCTGATCATTCAGTGTAGAAGGATAATCACTAATAAACATGTTGAAGTTAATAACCCAGTTTAGTAACATTTCAGATTCATACAATCTTTCAGTATGACACTGGTTCACACAGCCTTCAAACAAATGATTAAAGTATATTCTGACTGTCACAAACATGGATCAGTAGAATGATATGATAGCATCTTTGATATCAATTATCATAAATAATTTGGATGTCCAGCTGGCAACATCCAACAAATGAGAAATAAATCTAAGTAACAAAAAACCAACACCCAGTAGACGAAACATCTGACTCGTCAGGTGCAATGAATTAGCAAGAATGAGAATATTGCACAAAACAAAGCAAATATTCTAGAAGGCAGGATTATACAATTGTTCAATGAAAGTAGACTTGTATTCATTGAAAGTAAAAGTATACAATTGTGTGACACCAGTTAAATATACTTTAGATAATTATAATAATCATACAAATATACCAATATTATCTTATATTCAAGTTCACCCTAGTATTAATAATATCAATGATCATTTAAGTATAACAATATCATTGTGTATTCCAAGTTCACCCTAGTATTAATAATATTAATGATAATTCAAGTATAACAATATCATTGTGTATTCCAAGTTCACCCTAGTATTAATAATATTAATGATTATACAAAATTTGTGAGTGGATCCCCCATATTCATGAACCTTAAAAACTAATTACATGGTTTTATGCAACCACTTGGGTTGCACTGTTAAGCATAAACACTGTCATTGAAGAAGTTGGGTTGATAGAACGACTCAGAATGAGAGGTCAATCAATTTCATGGACCTTAAAACTAATTAAATTTTTTCGTAGGGTATTAAAGTTTCTTTTATGTGGATCCCGGGGCATGTTGGAATTCGAGGGAATGAGATGGTGGATGCAGCAGCGAAGGAGGCACTAAATAAACTCACCACCGATTTCGAGAAAATTTCCTCCGACGATCTAAGAGCCGAACTGAAGAGAGTATGCATGAAGCAATGGAAAGGGTTGTGGATTAACGTCGTTGGCAATAAACTCAGAGGCATAAAAGCGGAAACATCTGCATGGGCCACTTCAATGAGGAACAGTCGTAGGGAAGAGGTCGCCCTCACTCGGCTTAGAATAGGCCATACCGCTCTCACACACTCATCTTTTCACCGAAGAGAAACAGGTCCCCCGCTGTGATAGCTGCGACTGCCATCTTACTGTGAGACACATTCTGCTAGAATGCGTGAAATACTCATATCCACGTAGAAGACTAATTGAAAACAAGGAAATTCAAACCGTCCTGGGTAATAATATAGATGCCATAAACAATGTTATCCTCTATATCATAAATACGGGTATAATCAAACTCTTGTAATGTCAAACGACCGGAGACCTTTCTATACTAAATACCTGTAACAGAAGAAAATTAGCTTCTTTTTACGTTAGGAACTATGAGCGGTGCAAATGACCCTGTAGTCGACGCACCCCTAAAAAACTTATTTCTACTAGAATACGTCGGAACATTAAAAAAACGGAATCAAACAAAAGAAACAGAAAAATTACCCTCTTACAGACTAAATGAAGGATGAATGGATTGGTAATAAATGCTACATGAATGAAATAGTGAAAGCAAAACACTGAAAAATTACCCTTCGATGAATGGAGAATTAAACCTAAATTAACCCTAGACAAAATACTTTTTTACAGAAATATTTACAGGCTCCTCGTCGTTTTAAGTCACTGTCCGTTGCACAATTGACGGGAGAAATAGTGATACAAAGGAAGTCTTTGACTTCGCAAAAAAGATCGTAATTAACATGTGGCATGGGAGATCTTTTGACTCCCCTAGGCAGGAAAATCAGGCTGGAGAGTTTTGGATTGACAATGAGAATTACATCGCCCTGCTCGACACCAGGTGCGTATCTTTCGTGAACATTTATGACACAAAATCACTACATCTTCTGATGGAGACAAAATTGGGGCGGGTTCATTCGTGTGGAAAAAGCCACAACAGACAAAGCCAAACGTGGCGGGGTTGATAAAGGGAGTGGGAACGTTCCCGAGGTACTTATGCTTTCTAGAAGAGCACGGGGCGGCAGGTCGTCGCTTCCACGACGAGTCAAACAGCAAGTCGACACCAGGCAAGGGTCCTCCTTTTTGCTCGTTGGTGCCGAGCCGTGTCGACGCCGCGTGCAGATGATTCACCTCCGTTCCACAGGTCTAAGATAGACCTCCCTCTCTTCCCGTCTCTGCTTCCAAGTTGTCCAAAATTCAGTTAATAAGTCATGCGCCAAGAGCTAAGAGCGTAGAGAGCTTCTGCCTCCCCGTCCACGCTATTTATGGGTTTTTTAGGCGATCCCAACGCCATCTTTTAAAGGCATACACTAATTTTTACAATTTTCAGCGCCCTCTTTTCCGAGGACAAACCACACAAAAAAATGAACCACATAAATACACCGCGGTAATTCAAATCAATATATGAGTCGTCTCTCGACCGCTAGTCGCGTGAAAAATCGGGGAGAACGTAAAAATGAAAAAATGTGACATACCGTACGGTATGTCACAATATATATATATATGTATATATGCTTCTTCGAAGGTCCTTGGCGAGGGTTCCAGAAACTTCTCCCGTCTTCTCGAAGGTTCGGTGAGGATAGCTGGGAGGACAAGGACGTCGCAGCCAGACCGGGCGCTAGTTGAATGGTGCCACACGAGTATCTACTCAGACTCAGGGGAGCTACCTTTGGTCTCGCGAAGGAAAATTTTAGTGAACTATGTAGCAAAGATATTATCAATGAAAACGCACCCCTGCTTTGATATAGTTTTTAAATCTCTGTTGATAAATATTTTAAATCGAAGAAAACGGGCCACACGTCCACTTGGAATACGTTTTAGAGATTTTATTGAAGAAGTGGGCATGTCACTGCCCACAGTGCATCAGGTTAAATACTGTAACCAACCACCCTGGCTAATGCCCCGGCTCGCTCGCGCCAAATATGAACGGATAAAAAAAAGGAATAAGATACACAAAGACCGTGATGAGGCTATATCATCACATTGCCCCCCTGCATGGATGAATTTCTTTCCTAAGGGGATGAAAAATGGGTCCCAAAAGAAAGAAATGAGTCCATTCATCGCAAAGCAACTAAGGCTTTAAAAATAATTCACTTTGAAAAAAAAAACGAAAAAAAAATATCACCCACGAATGATAAGGAATTAAGGAAAAAGCATTGAGTGTTCCTAACCTAGATCCGTCCTCCCTTACCAAAATGTAAGCATTTGGGGCAGCTCGACCCGAGATCCTGAAAGGCCGCGTGAATAAATGAAAAAATTTATGATTAAGTCCAAGTTTTGCATCGGACACTCGGGGTGTCCTTAAAAGTACCAAATCCCCAATTTGAAAACTTGAATGTGTCTTTTTCTGATACTTAACCCTCTTTGTTGCAGATTTCTTTAAATTTTGATTAATCAATTTAATAATTGATCTTTTACCCATTACTTTATCCTTTGGAAAAATGAAACCGTCGGGAAACCTATTAGGTTCAAATCCGAAGTGGGCTTCAAAAGGAGTCATTTGGATTGATTCGTGGACCACTTTGTTAAACCAACGATTAACAAACGGGATAGCTTCTACCCAGCATCGGTGATTCTGATTACAATACATACGGAAAACCCTTAACAATTCTTTCATCGTCCGCTCACTAAGATTCGATTGCGATTCGAGTGTAATACTCCTATCCCTAGCTGATTTAACCCCTCTTTCCAGTGACCGGACGTGAAAATAGTACCATGATCTGACAAAACGTTGGTAGAAGTGCCACACAACTGAAAGTACTTATTTATTAAGCAGTTTCGGTAAGTTTTCGCATTAGGTCTGTTGATGGCATACGCCTGAACGAATTTAGAAAATACATCGACGCATACAAACTCATATTTGTTGCCCCCTTTGATTTTGGAAGGGGCCCGTAAAGATCGACTGTGACGAGTCGATTAGGAGCATCAGGGATTATATTTGCCATTGGCCCTTGCAAATTCTTTGAAGGATATTTCGTCCGTTGACAGATGTAACAGTTGGCCACCCGCTGTCGAATTTCTCGATCCATGATTGACCAAAAATACCTAGTTTTGATCACCGCGGAGGTTTTCCTGCCACCAAAATGAGCGAATTGAGAATATCTATCCACCAAAATGAGCGTAATCTATGATACACCGTCTGCGTCCCTCCGGAAGCCATACTCTATAGTTAACTCTTCCGTCCGGTGATGGAATTTTCTTGAATAGGATTCCACCGCGTAATACGGCAGATTCTGCTAACTTCCTCACCCGCTCGCCTTGTTTCGGATCCATCTCCGCATGGATTCCTCGCAAAAAATCCATGATCAGGCGTAAGGATTGGTCGCCATGTTGCCTTTGACCAATGTCCCTGAATTCGTCCGTTGGGAACTGCGTAATCCCAAGGTCGATTTGGGCCATGATATAGTGCCCAGGCATTAGCATTCCCGAAGAGGATAGCTCTGGAGGATATCTACTCAACCAATCTGCTACCGGGTTTTCGCTTCCTGGGCAAAATTCGACCCTGAAATGATATTCCTGGATTAACAGGGCCCATCGGGTTAATCGACAGTTATTAAAATGACGCTTAGTCAAAAATAAAAGGGCTTTATGGTCAGTTATTATCACTATTTCTCTTCCTAATAACATAGTTCTGAACTTAACCAACGTCCAGAATATAGCGAGGGCCTCTTTTTCTGTTGTGGAATATGCTAATTCGGGACCCTTCAACGAACGGCTTGCGAATGAAATGACATGATCACAACCATTATCGTCTTTTTGAAAAATCACGGCTCCCAAACCTATATCGCTACTGTCGGTTTGCACGTAAATAATTTTCTAGAAATCTGGAAATTCTAGCATAACCGAGTCTAAAAATCCTCGCTTGATGCTTTCAAACACCTCGCGTTGCTCTTCCCCACATTTCCACGGGTTTCCTTTCTTTAACAAACGTAGCAAAGGGACCGTACGATAAGCATATCGTTTAACAAATTTTGTATAAAAATTACATAGCCCTAAAAAACCTCTCAATTGTTTCAGGTTTTTGGGTGATTGGGCTGTTTCAATTTTCCTAATTTTATCGGGATCTGGTCTAACACCTTTCTCGGATAAAATGTGCCCTACGAACTTAATCTCCTTGCGACAGAAATGGGACATAGTTAAATTTAGTGAAATAATCGCCTTGAGGAGCTTCTGAAAAAGAACATCTAATTGTTCTAAATGTTCACGCAAATCTGACGAAGCAATAAGAATGTCGTCAACGTATACAGTCAAACATTAACTGAGTTCATATCCAAGTATAGTATCCAAACATCTAATCAACGCGGCGCCACTAATTTTCAAACAGAAAGCTACGCGTTGAAATACATAACTGCAGGAATTGAACATGAAACCAGTATACTTCTGATCTTCGGGATGTAATTCAATCTGCCGGTATGATGCAGTAAAATCTACGCACGAGAAATATTTGGCTCCGCGAAAACTTAGTAAGATCTCGTATATTTTTGGAGGCACATCCGGGATCTAATTCACTTTCTCTAGGCACTGGGTTTCAACGTCGCTTAGTTTGTCTTTAATTAAGGACATTTCCTATCGCAGGCTTTCATTGTTCTTATTGATCTCCTGACGCAGTGCTTCACTCTTTGTACTCATCTCAGAGCGCATGCTTTCGTTGCTAGCATTTATTTCAGCCTTAATCTCAGAGCGCATGCTTTCGATAGTTTGATTATTGGCCCCCATTAAGGATAAAAGTGTTTCAATACGATCGTCACGAGATTCGGTACGGCTGGCTTCGCATTCCTCCTTGTCACGTTCACGATGAGTGTTACTTGACTCACTCATATCGGCACCAGGTGTATTTAATAGCATTTCCCGGAATGTGTGAGTTAAATCTTCGGTTTCAGAGTTCAAGCTCCTTTCATCGGAATCGTCTACGTCGTTCGCGACCTCCCGATACTCAGTAAAGGTACCCCTGCGGGTAGGGGGATGGAGAATACTCCCGCAGTATCCCTGCTTGTCGTAGGAGGCGACTAAAAGGGCGGGGAGAAAACCCCAAAAACAAACCCAGAGCCAACAAGGGTTGAGCCCGGACAGTCTAGTGGGTCAACTGTCTGTGTGCGGCCATACCACCTGGTCTGCGATCCACCCGCATGTTTGCCGTGTGCGGAGACCCGTAAGGAGGAGAAGGGGAACCTGGAGGGTGAGGTCCGTGGTTCCCAGCCGGGTGTCGGATGCCCGGTATGGACCGGGGGCCAATAACCCTCTTTGGCCCCGGATTCTGTGTAAACGGGCGGCCGGGAGCTAGCCACTCCCGGTCAATCGCCTTCCGTGGCGTTAAGTTCAACGGTGGCGAGTTCCAGGGAGGTGGGGGTCTGCGTAGGGCGGTCGGAGATGTACGGGTTTGGTGAGCTCGTGCATCGAAGATCCAACCCGAAACAGACAACCACCTCTACGGTGCTATATCCCCTCGGGTAGCCCAGGCGACCGTACCGGTTTGCGGTGCGGCGTCCCAATTGTGTGGCTCCATGGTGGGTGGGGAGCCCGGGGGACGAAGAATCATTTGGAATGGCGGATACAAATCTTCCACCTCCAAAAAGATCCCGCCCGGGTACGGGTGGGGGAGTTAATGTTCTGGGCGCTAGTCTGCGCTACTTAGTGATGAGGTGCCAGAAGGATGGGGAGAGCCTAAAAAAGGTGTCTCCCTTCCTCATTCGTAAGTTACTGTCTGCTTCAGTTCCTGGTGAACTTAAATCTGCAAAGAAACTTCGCGATGGCACACTGCTCATCGAAACGGCTACGAGGGCTCAAAGCGAAAAGCTATTGCTGTTTGAAAAGCTTGGAGAAATTCCCGTTAAAGTCGAGGTGCACCGCACTTTCGACGAGATCAAGCAGGAGATGGCCTCTCAGGGGGTCACCGATGCTCGTCGACTCACTACAAAGCGTAACGGAGACAGAGTAAACACAACGTCTGTCGTACTCACGTTCACGCTTGACCATCTCCCCGACAAGGTGTTTGTCGGTTATGAATCGGTGCCAGTGCGTCCATTCATACCGGCACCCATGCGATGTTTCCAGTGCCAGCGATTCGGCCACATGGCCACACGGTGCGAGGGCAAGGCCACCTGCCCCCGCTGCAGCCTGGATAAGCATGGGGGTGCGGAATGCAAGGGTGACCCACTTTGCGTCGATTGCGAGGGTGCACATCCGGTGTACTCACGTGATTGTCCAAAGATGATCGAGGAGCGTAAAATAATGGAGATCAAGACGGTTGAAAAAATCCCGTACTTCGAGGCTCGGAAAAAGTGTAGAGCACAAGTTGCTCCTACTTTTTCCAAATCATTCGCCCATGTCGCTTCCCCTCGAATTGCCAAGGTCACCATTTCGACACAGACGGAAGAAATTTCGAGCAAAAAAATTAATGCCTCTGCACAGAAAACGGCCACGCCGGCTAAGGCGACAAATCCGGCAAAAAATTCACAAACCACCGTTCCGGGTTCTCCTAGGAAGAACCCCACTAAAACCACCGCCGGGGCCACGCAAACAAAGCGTGGTAACTCACAATCCCCCGGTCCATCTGGTAGGGGCAAAATGCCTCCACAGGATGCCATGGAGGAAGATTTCTGTTTCTCGGATACAGAAGTTGAAAGAATTAGAATAAAGGAAATGAAGCAGCGCCTCAAGCGCTGATCACTCCGTAGTCCGTACTTAGGACGCTCCTTTATTCTTAAAATTTTTATTTATTTTTAAGTCTTTTATTTATTTATATATCTATTTATATATTTTTAAATTTTATGACCTCTATCTTACAGTGGAACTGTAATGGATTTTATAGGCATAAGGAGGAGCTGGCCATTTTAATCCGAGATTTTAACCCTTCTTTTATATGTCTCCAGGAGACGCATCTGAAGGCGAGAGACAGTGGAATTTTAAGGGGATACAAGGTCGAAAGGCTAGATGACCTTACTGGTCATAGAGCCCATGGCGGGGTGGCGATTGCTGTTCGGGAGGCCCTTTACACCTCTCGAGTACGGATTGACACCCCGTTTCAGGCTGTGGCCATAACCTTGTTGACTCCGCAAAATATAACGTAATGCAACGTTTATTTGCCGGAGGGTGCACCGGTAACTCGTTGTAACCTAGAGAGACTTGTCCAGCAGTTGCCGAAGACTTTTATGTTATTGGGCGATTTTAACGCCTATGACCCCCCGTGTGAAAGCCCAAGAGGCCAAAGCACAAGAAGGGGACGGATTTTAGCCAGTTTCATCCTCGATTTTAACCTTTTATTACTTAACAACGGTGAGAAAACCCGTTTTAATGTTTTTAATGGAGAGTACTCCTGTATAGACTTGGCTATGGTAACGAGCAGTCTTTTTAACACGTTTAATTTGTCCGTGGACACAGATCTCTGTGGGAGTGATCACTTCCCCATTTTAATAAATTCTGATCGAAGTTTTAACATTGATTTTATCCGACCGGGCAATTGGATTGTCCGTAAAGCTGATTGGCAGAATTTTAGAGACGTTTTTTATTTTAAACACAATTACAATTGTGATGCCACATACAATGTGGAAGTTTTAACTAGGTGCTTGATCGAAGGAGCGAATTGCAGCGTCCCACGGTCATCGGGTAACGTCCCACGAACAGCGGTTCCTTGGTGGAACAAGGAGTGCGCCGAGGCAATTCGTCTCCGAAAACGTGCCCTGCGTCTTTTTAAAAAGTACCCAACCGCGACGAACCTTGCGTCCTTCCACCGACTGCGAGCGAAAGCTCGACGAGTCGTGAAGGAGGCAAAAAGGGTCTCCTGGAGGGAATTCGTCAATAGCATTAACCACGGAACACCACTTGCACAGGCGTGGAATAAGGTGAGATGCATCTCGGGCTCCCGTAGGGAGTACGGCGTCTCTTGCTTGAAAATTAATGGCCAAATTGTGAGCTCCCCTCGCGACGTAGCCGAGGCTTTTGGCGAGTCACTAGCCAGTATAAGCAGTGACAGGAGTTACTCGGAAGCGTTCTTGGCCATCAAGGATCGCTTCCAGAGAACTACTCCTTGCTTTGCTGAGACGTCCGTTATCGCGGAGTATAACGACCCGTTCTCGCTGTGGGAACTACGGTCAGCCATCGCGGATTCCAAGGACACGTCTCCGGGACTGGACGGAATCCACAACGCCTTCCTTCGAAATCTTTCGGGGGAAGCGTTAATGGAGATCCTGAGCACCCTCAACCAGTTATGGTTCGAGGGTAGTATCCCATCTTCCTGGAGGGAATCTGCGGTGGTTCCGATCCCTAAACAGGGAAAGGACAGAACGGACCCGAGTAACTACAGGCCAATCTCCCTTACTAGCTGTCTGTGCAAGGTAATGGAAAGGATGGTAAACCGTCGGCTCGTTTGGTGGTTAGAGCGGCGGAACCTTCTGTCGAATATCCAGTGTGGTTTCCGGCGAGGTCGATCAACCATTGATCACCTCGTTCGGAGCGACAATTTCATCCAGGAGGCCTTTCTTCTGCGCCAGCACGTCATCGCGGTCTTCTTTGACCTGGAGAAGCAGTATGACAGGGTCTGGCGTCAGAAGATTCTAAACACGTTGCATGGCTGGGGTTTTAACGGAAATCTTCCCATTTTTATTAAAATTTTTTTATCTGACCGAGTTTTTAGAATCAGAGTAGGTAAGCACCTTTCCGAACCCTATACGCAAGAAAATGGAGTGCCTCAAGGATCAGTCCTTAGTGTGACATTGTTCGCTATTGCGATCAATGACGCTATCGACTGCATCACGGTACCTGTCATGTGATCATTGTTCGTGGATGACCTGGCTATTCTCTGCCGGTCATCCAAACTAGTAGCCGCGTCCAGACAAATACAACTCTGTCTTAATAAACTGGACGGCTGGTCCCAAAAGAACGGCTTCCGCTTCTCAGTGGAAAAGACAATGTGTGTATTTTCATCGTCTCAGGGGCAACCATATACCACCAGAGTTACGCTTCGGTGGTAGGGTTTTACCATACGCTAAATCGGTTCGCTTTCTCGGGATGGTGTTCGATTCCAAGCTTAATTGGAAGGAACACATCCGGACTCTTAAAGAAAAATGTTTTAACGTTTTAAATATTTTACGTGTGTTATCGCACACTACATGGGGCGCCGACAGGACCACCATGCTTTCATTTTACAGGGCAATGGTGCGTTCCAAGTTGGAATATGGATGTTTCGTCTACTCCTCGGGTTGCAAAAGTTACCTGAAACTGCAGGCAACGGTTCACAACGCGGGGCCACGTTTCGCGACCGGAGCGTTCAGGACGTGTCCCGTTTTGAGCGTATACTCGGATGCCGGACCCCCCTGCGGGTAGGGGGATTGAGAATACTCCCGCAGTATCCCTGCTTGTCGTAAGAGGCGACTAAAAGGGCGGGGAGAAAACCCCGAAAACAAACCCAGAGCCAACAAGGGTTCAGCCCGGACAGTCTTGTGGGTCAACTGTCTGTGTGCGGCCATACCACCTGGCCTGCGATCCACCCGCATGTTTGCCGTGTGCGGTGACCCGTAAGGAGAAGGGGATCCTGGAGGGTGAGGTCTATGGTTCCCAGCCGGGTGTCGGATGCCCGGTATGGACTATGGGCCAAGACCCCTCTTTGGCCCCGGATTCTGTGTAAACGGGCGGCCGGAAGCTAGCCACTCCCGGTCAATCGGCTTCCGTGGCGTTAGCTCAACGGTGGCGAGTGCCAGGGAGGTGGGGGTCTGCGTAGGGCGGTCGGAGATGTACGGGTTTGGTGGGCCCGTGCATCGAAGATCCAACCCGAAACAGACAACCACCTCTAGGGTGCTATATCCCCTCGGGTAGCCCTGGCGACCGCACCGGTTTGCGGTGCGGCGTCCCAATTGTGTGGCTCCATGGTGGGTGGGGAGCCCGGGGGACGAAGAATCATTTGGAATGGCGGAATTGAATCTTCCACCTCCAAAAAGATCCCGCCCGGATTCGGGCGGGGGAGCCAATAGTTTACCCGCTTGTACGCGGTTTTTGTTAATGAAGTGCGAGAAAGAAGGGGAGACATTCAAACGGGTGTCCCCTTTTCTCATCCGTAAAGTGCTGTCGGCCTCAGTTCCTGGAGATTTAAAATCGGCAAAAAAACTGCGGGACGGGAGCCTGCTAATAGAAACATCTAATAATTCCCAGAGTGAAAAGCTTCTGACACTCAAGAGTCTCCATGATATTCCAGTTAAGGTAGAGGTGCACCGTACCCTCAACACCTGTCGGGGAGTGATATCCCATTATGACCTCATGTACGTGGAAGTCGACGAAATAAAAAGCGAGATGGCGTCTCAAGGAGTCACTGATGCTCGTCGGCTTACCACAAAGCGCAACGGCGAAGTTATAAATACTACTTCCGTCGTACTTACATTTGCGCGTGATAGTCTTCCCGACAAGGTATTCGTGGGCTATGAATCTGTCCCAGTGCGACCATTCATTCCGGCTCCAATGCGCTCATGCGAAACATTCTCTCCAACATCCAATGTGGATTTAGACTCGGTCGTTCCACCATGGACCATTTAGTGAGGATCGACAATTTCATCCAAGAAGGCTTTCTCCTCCGCCAACACGTGATCGGTGTCTTCTTCGATTTGGAGAAGGCTTACGACCGGGTCTGGCGGCGGAAGATTTTAAAGACTTTGCACGAGTGGGGTTTTAGAGGCAATCTGCCGAATTTTATTCAAAATTTTTTAACGCAACGAGTTTTTAAAATTAGAATAGGGCAGTTTTTATCTGATTTTTACCGTCTTGACAACGGAGTTCCCCAGGGCTCCGTCTTGAGCGTGACGCTTTTCACCATTGCGATAAATGACGTCGTGAATTGTATCATGGCTCCGGTGATAGGCACACTGTTCGTGGATGACCTGGCAATTTTCTGCAGATCATCCAAGGTGGCAACTGCATCCAGAATGGTTCAGATGACATTGAACAAATTGAACCAGTGGACCCAAAGGAACGGCTTTCGGTTCTCCCATGAGAAGACCAGATGTGTCCATTTCCACAGGAAAATAAGACTCCAAATGCAGCCCACATTACACCTAGGGGGAAGAAATCTCCCTTTTGTCCAGTCAGCCCGCTTTCTTGGTATGACACTCGACCACAGGCTCAATTGGCGAGAACATATCAATATTTTAAAGACAAAATGTATTAAATCTCTGAATATTATAAAGTTTCTAAGCCACACATCATGGGGAGCAGATCGCACAACTTTGCTTTTATTGTATCGCACACTGGTGCGCTCTAAATTAGACTACGGTTGTTTTATTTATGCGTCCGCCCGCGAGTCGTACCTACGAGCACTGCCCCCCGTACACAACGCGGGGTTACGACTCTGTACGGGGGCATTTCGGACAAGCCCGGTCGTAAGCATCTATTCTGATGCAGGGGAGCCTCCTCTATGCCACCGGAGGAACGCGCTTATGTGCAATTATGTCTCCAAAGTTTTATCCATGACGGCACACCCTTGTTTTAACGTACTTTTTAAACCTCGTTTTTTAGAAATGTTTAACCGACGGACGAAGGCCACTAGGCCTGTTTGTGTACGTTTTAATGATTTAATTCGCGGGTGTGATTTCAGGGTACCTAAAGTGTACCCTGTCTCTTACTCATCCCACCCTCCCTGGTTAACACCCACCCCCGTGGTTAAAGCGGTCTTGTGTGATCGTCAAAAATCCTTCACCACTCCCTCGGAATACCAGCGTCAGTTTTTAATGTTTAAAGGGAATCACTCCGATTTTGTGCCAGTGTACACAGACGGATCTAAGTCAGAGTTGGCCTGTGCCTGCGCAGCATTTTCGCCTAGCCAAGGAGCAGTCAAAGCAAAATTAAATCCGATGTGTAGTGTATACACAGCAGAACTATTTGCCATTAAGATGGCACTTGAAAACCTATGTGACGAAGGTCACTCCTTCGTTATATGCACCGACTCCCTCAGCTCAATACAATCAATCTCCGGCTTTTCGCCCATGCACCCGATCATTCAGGACATTCATTCTTCCCTACTGTCTCTCAGCAAAAAGGGAGTACGCGTTTGGTTCCTTTGGGTCCCGGGGCATGCGGGAATAGCCGGAAATGAAAAGGCGGACGCTTTGGCCAAAGAGGCTCTGAACGATACCGAGACTAAGTCGACGCTGGTTCCTCACGAGGACCTGAAATCTTCCCTGAAACAAATAATCCTAGGGCAGTGGAAGGAGTCATGGCGTACTAGACAGGATAATAAACTTCGTGACATCAAGCCGGTAACGTCAGTGTGGCCCTCTTCCGTCAGGAACAGCCGAAGAGAGGAAGTCGTCATAACACGTTTGAGGATAGGGCACTGCCCTTTAACTCACGCTTTTCTCTTCACGGAAGAGAAAGTACGACCGCAGTGTGATAATTGCGACTGTCCTCTCAACATTCGGCACATCCTGACGGAGTGTGACAAATACCGTGACGCGCGAAGGCGGCTCAATTTAGGGGGAGACCTAAAATCCATCCTAGGAGACGACCCTAATGTTTTAAGCCGAGTCATTTTATTTATAAAAGGGACAGGACTATTCCAAAAAATATAAGTTTTTAATTTTTATTTGTAACCACATTATATAAATTTTTTTAAAAATAAGTGACATGAGTGCAAGTGACTAATATTTAATACTTTTACTACGAAGACTGTGTAGTGGTGCAAAATGACCTAGCCGTCGACGCACCCTACATCCTTAAACCTACTACTACTACTGTCCCAGTGCGACCATTCATTCCGGCTCCAATGCGCTGCTTCCAGTGCCAGCGCTTCGGCCACATCGCCACGCGATGTGAGGGCAAGGCCACCTGCCCGCGCTGCGGCCAGGAAGACCACGAGTTTGCGGACTGCAACAAGGACCCATGTTGTGTGAACTGCGAGGGTACTCATCCAGCCTATTCTCGGAAGTGTCCCAAGATGGTAGAAGAACGGAAAGTTATGGAGATAAAAACCATAGAAAAAATCCCATACCTCGAGGCAAGGAAGAAATTCATAGCCATGGCAACCCCTATTTTTTCGAGATCCTTTGCCTCGGTGGCGACCACAAATGTGGTCAAGGCTTCCCAAGGCACTCAGACAGAGAGTAATGACAGCCAAGAAACAGTAGAAACAAAGGAATTAGCCAAGCCGGTTAAGGCACAAATTCCGGCAACAAACAAAAACGACACCAACAACGCTGGTTCTCCTAAGAAGAACCAGCCTAAATCTTCAACCGGGGTAGCGCTGAAACAGCGCGAAAAAACACCATCCCCCGGCCCCTCTGGACTAGCCAAACCACTTCCGGTGGAATCAATGGAGGAGGACGACGGCCCCACGGAGACTGAAGTCCTCCTCGCGAAACAAAAGAGGAAAAAGCACCGTTTTCGGCGCTGACCCTCTTGATTTTTATATCACTCCACATATTTATTTATCTGTTTTTCCTTTTTTATAGATATCTATGACTTTTACCTTGCAGTGGAACTGCAATGGTTTTTATCGGCGTAAGGAGGAGCTGAGTGTTTTAATTCGTGATTTTAACCCGTCTTGCATATGTTTGCAGGAGACTCATTTTAAAACAACGGACAAGGGCATTTTAAATGGTTTTAACGTTTTTAGACTGGACGACACTAGTGGCCAACGAGCCCAGGGTGGAGTGGCGGTTGCTACTCGGGAGGCCCTTTACACTTCCCGAGTGCAACTCAACACACCCTTTCAGGCTGTGGCGTGACCGTGCGTGCCCCCGAGGAGGTCACGTTGTGTAACGTTTATCTCCCGGAGAATGCGCCGGTCACCAGTTTTAACCTAGAAGCCCTTGTCCGCCAGCTACCTCAGCCTTTCATTTTAATGGGAGATTTTAACGCTCACGATCCTCTATGGGGAAGTGCTCGAGCTCAGTCCAACCGTAGAGGACGGATTTTTTCCCATTTTATATGTGATAGTAACCTGGTTTTACTAAACAATGGGGAAAAAACCCGTTTTAACAGTTTTACTGGCGACTTTTCGAGTATCGATTTATGTATTGTATCGAGCATTTTAGTTACAAAACTAAATATGTCTCTACATGACGATTTGTGTGGGAGCGATCACTATCCCATTTTTATTACCAAGGAACGAAATTTTAATCCAGATTTTATTCGGACGGGTCACTGGATTGTTCAGAAAGCGAACTGGGGACGTTTTAAGGAGACTTTTAATTTCAAATATGACGAAACCAATGATAGTGTTGAAAATGTTAATAATTTGACTGCAAGTATCATTGAAGCTGCAGACAGCAGCGTACCACGCTCTCGCCGTATAATTACGAGGCCTGCGGTACCGTGGTGGAATGATGACTGCGCGAAAGCTATTCGCCAACGTAAAAAAGCGTTGCGAATATTTAATAAATACCCCACCGAAAGAAATTTATCCTCCTTCCGACGACTGAGAGCGAAAGCTCGACAGGTCGTAAGGGATGCAAAAAGAGCTTCCTGGATGAAATTTGTCTCCGGTGTCAACTGCAGGACACCAATTGCA
The DNA here is from genome assembly GCA_963573305.1 of Pyrrhosoma nymphula. NCBI lineage: Eukaryota > Metazoa > Arthropoda > Insecta > Odonata > Coenagrionidae > Pyrrhosoma > Pyrrhosoma nymphula. Next base: position 112,121,789 of record OY754332.1, read on the forward strand.
CAGGTATGGCGCAAGGTAAGGGGTCTATCGGGCAATCAGCAGCAGCTAGGTGTTTCTTTCCTTAAAGTCAGTGGTGAAGTTCTAACATTACCACATGACATCGGAAAGGCATTTGGCCAGTTTCTTTCCAGAACTAGCAGCGACGACTCTTTCGACGAGAATTTTTTACTCATAAAAGAGCGCTGCGCATTGATTCCGATCAATTTCAATGAGACGCGGTGTGTAGTCGACTATAACCTTCCTTTCTCCTTTTGGGAATTAAAGTCTGCCATTGCCGACTCAGGCAACACATCTCCGGGTCTTGACGAGGTCCACAATGCCTTTCTCCGTAATATTCCGGAGAAAGCATTGTTGGAGGTCCTCCACACCTTCAACCAGCTCTGGATTGAAGGTGGTTTTCCTTCGACATGGCGGGAGTCAGCAGTAATCCCCATCCTAAAGCAGGGCAAAGATCGTGGTGACCCGAACAGTTATAGACCCATTTCTCTAACCAGCTGCCTGTGCAAAATAATGGAAAGGATGGTGAACCGGCGGCTCGTTTGGTGGTTAGAGCGCCGAGACCTTCTCTCCAGAATTCAGTGCGGATTTCGTCGGGGCCGCTCCACCATGGACCACCTAGTTCGAATCGACAATTTCATCCAGGAATCCTTTCTTCTCCGCCAGCACGTGATCGGGGTCTTCTTCGATTTGGAGAAGGCTTACGATCGAGTCTGGCGGCGGAAGGTTTTAAGCACGCTACATGAGTGGGGTTTCAGGGGCAGTCTGCCAATTTTTATCAGAAATTTTTTATCCGACCGAGTTTTCAGGGTTAAAATAGGACAGCACCTCACTGGACCTTATAGGCAAAATAACGGCGTACCTCAGGGATCTGTGCTAAGCGTAACACTTTTTGCCATCGCAATTAACGATATTGCGGATTGCATAAAAACCCCGTTAATTGGATCATTATTTGTCGATGACTTGGCGATTTTTTTCCGATCATCCAAACTTCTCACTGCTTCCAGACAGATCCAACTGACACTAAATAGTCTACACCGGTGGACACAAAGAAACGGCTTTGTTTTTTCTCCAGGGAAAACTGTGTGTGTCCACTTTCATCGCCTAAGGGGAGTCCATATTCCATTTCCGCTTCGCTTAGGTAGCAGAGATCTCGACTACGCACAGTCGGTCCGTTTTTTGGGAATGACCTTCGATTTCCGCCTCAATTGGCGGGAACACATGCAAGTTTTAAAAAACAATTGTTTTAAAGTTTTTAAGCCATGTATCGTGGGGAGCAGACCGCACAACACTCCTTTTATTATACCGTGCATTGGTGCGATCAAAGTTGGACTACGGATGCTTCATTTACTCATCCACTCGGGAATCTTACCTACGACCCCTGAACAGCGTGCACAACGCAGGGCTCCGGCTCACCACGGGTGCTTTCCGGACAAGTCCTGTTGTCAGCATCCATGTGGATGCAGGTGAGCCGCCATTGTGTCACCGAAGAATCCTGCTCATGTGCAACTATGTTGCCAAAATTCTAACGATGAGGACGCACCAGTGTTTTAACCTTGTTTTTAAGCCTCGTTTTTTAGAACTTTTTAATCGCAGGACAAAAGCCACTCGGCCTGTAAGTGTACGTTTCCACAATTTTATTCGTGAACGAGGTATGTTATTACCTGAACTCTACCCCATTCGCCATTCTAATCACCCGCCATGGTTTACTCCCGCTCCCAACATAAAAATGTTCCTTCACGACCGACAAAAGGCTTTTACCACTGCTGAAGAGTACCAGCAACAATTCTTAATGTTTCTTTGCCACCATCCCGAATTCGTACCCGTGTTTACAGACGGTTCGAAGTCAGACACAGCCTGTGCCTGTGCGGTCGTATCATCCCACCATGGAGTCATGAAAGCGAAACTCAGTCCGGTGTGTAGTATTTACACAGCGGAACTGTTTGCTATTAAAATGGCTCTTGATGGGATAGATGTTGATGGTGGCTCCTTCGTGGTTTGCTCAGACTCCATGAGCGCCCTAAAATCCATTTCTGGCTTCTCTCCTATGCACCCTATCGTCCAGGGTATCCACTCGTCTTTGCTTTCCCTTCACAAGAAGGGAACCACCGTCTGGTTTCTTTGGGTCCCTGGACACACGGGAATTGCCGGAAATGAGAAAGCCGACTCTGCCGCAAAACACGCTCTCAATCTTGAAGATCTTGAGTCGACGCTGGTACCTTGTGAAGACCTACGAGTTTCACTAAAGAGTGCAGTTCTTCAGCAGTGGAGGGAGTCGTGGAGAACTATCTCAAATAATAAACTGCGCACAGTCAAACCGGTAACGTCAGCGTGGCCCACTTCCGTCAGGAGGAGCCGCCGAGAGGAAGTCGTCATCACCCGTATGAGGATAGGGCACAGCCTTCTGACCCACTCCTTTCTCTTCACTGAAGAGAAAATTCCACCCCGGTGTGATGACTGTGGCTGTTCTCTCGGAATTCGGCATATCCTGACGGAGTGTGACAGATACCGAGACGTGCGTAGCCGACTGAACATTGCGGGCGACCTAGGGTCCATTCTAGGTGACGACCCCGATGCAATTGGCCGCGTAATTTTATTTCTAAAGGAAACGGCGCTTTTTAATAAATTATAATATAACATTTTTCAATGTTTTTAACATCGGAATAACAATAGATAAGCAGAATATCTAACTTTCATGCAACCTTCCTTCTTAGGATATAAAAAGTATATCTATAATTTGATGTATATATATAATGACAGTTAGAGGTGCAAAATGACCATGCCGTCGACGCACCCTAAAAAACTAATACTACTACTCGGATGCCGGAGAGCCCCCGCTGGATACCCGGAGGAACATCTTAATGGCTAACTACGTCGCAAAAATTTTATCTATGAGGACTCACCCGTGTTTTATCGTAATTTTTAATCCCAGGTTTATAAACATTTTTAACAGGCGGACAAGGGCCACCAGACCCCTGAGCGTCCGTTTTAACAATTTTATGGAAGGAACAGATGTGATACTTCCAGAAGTGTACGGCCATGGATATTCTAGTCACCCACCATGGCGAGTGCCCTATCCCAAGTGTAGTTTTACCCTACTAACTGGCCAGAAAGGTTCCACGACGCCCATGGAGTACCAGCAACTTTTTAGGGAAGAGCTGTGCCGCCACTCCGATTTCACTCCCGTTTTACGGATGGCTTGATGTCAAAGTCGGCATGCGCATGCGCGGTGTTCTCGTCCCACCATGGGGTCATCGGGGTGAAGCTAAGCCCGCTGTGCAGTATCTTCACGGCGGAGCTTTTCGCCATAAAGATGGCTCTTGGTGGTATTAGGGGCGATTGCGGCGCATACATGGTCTGCAGTGACTCTATGAGTGCGCTGCAGGCCATTTCCGGTTATTCCCCGATGCACCCACTTGTCCAGGAGATTCAGAATCATCTTTTATCCCTTTCAAACAAAGGAATCGCTATCCGTTTTCTGTGGGTACCTGGACACGTGGGAATAGCCGGTAACGAGATGGCCGACTCGGCAGCGAAAAAGGCTCTTCAATACGAACAAATTTCGTCAGTATTGGTACCGCATGAAGACCTAAAGGCTACGTTGAGAAACGTAGCCCTCGGACAGTGGAAGGAAACCTGGCATTCCCTGACAGAGAATAAGTTGCGCACCATAAAGCCGGTGGCATCAGTGTGGCCCACATCAGTCGGGAGGACTCGCAGGGAAGAGGTCGCAATCACACGGCTGAGGATAGGGCACTGTGCCCTCACTCACTATTACCTCTTCACCGAAGAGAAGATCCCGCCCTAAATTGAGGATTGCGACTCTCCCATTACTGTGAAACGCCTTCTGACGGTGTGTGATAAGTACCGTGCTCTGCGCATCCGGCTGAGCATCAGGGGAGACCTAGGACACGTCCTAGGAGACGATCCTGATTGTGTCTGTCGGATAATGTTATTTTTAAAAGAGTCGGGGCTTTTTAACTGTTTGTGACCAACAATTATTTGGTGTTTTATCTTACGCCCATTTTAATGTGTTCTGTTGCTTTTATTTGTCTATTTAATTATTTATTTTAAATAAATTGACACGGTGATGTTAGATTGACGTGGTGCGAATGACCTTAGCCGTCGAAGCACCCAAATCACCCAAATACTACTACTACTCAGTAAAGGCGGGTGGCTTATCGTCGGACGTCTCCATAATTTAGTCCGCTCATAACTATGAAAATGAAATAAATGGAACTTCCAACGACCCGTAGACCAATATTCATTGGCCACAAACACCTGGAGAAACAGAAAAACAACAACGTAATTGCACGAAGAAAAAGAAATACAACCGGATTCAACCTTAAGGATGGATTGCCAATGGTGCGACGCCAAAACTAAAAAATGGTCAACTAGCCTTAGCCTTGTTTAGTACAAATCGCGAGGTCGTTCGTGATCAGGCCACGGGTTTTGGGTGCCAAATGTGACGTCCAAAAATAAAATATTTGACTATCCTTAGCCCTATTGATTACAAATCGCGAGTTCGCTCGTGATCGGGCCCCGCGTTGATGGGCGCCAAACTGTGACGAAACCGACCCGTGGCGCGCTGCGTAGCATCGGATATCACATGAGACAAGCACTAATGTCGATGTCAAGGAAAAATACGTGGGTTCTGGGGCGCACGATCAGGATGGGAACTCGGGTATAAGGAAGCGATCCTAAACGCGATGCACAAGGATGAGACAAGAAAACTCGTTTAAACCATTTAAATTTCACACAACATCTATTTGCCAAAAATAACATGAACACTAAATTTCCTAAAATCGGATGAGGGATGGGATGATACTCCATTGGGTGAGACATAAATGGCACAAAATTTCCACTAGTGAGCACTCGAAAAAAATGATAATGAAAAACCTTACACTTAAAAATGAGGGATGAAATGAAATACGGGTTAAACGCTACACAGATGGAAAATAAAGTCATTAAGTGAAAAAAATACGTAAAAATGACACTTGACGACTTCCTTTTTTCACGTCAAATCACAGTAATCAGCTATGAACAATTAAGTAGTCCCATATGACCGATACAAGCTCCTCATTCTAATTTAATATAGAGTCCGGCGTCGATCCAAAAGGGATGACGAGAACGGGAGAATTATGAGACAAGATTTTAGAATGTTCTTAGACCTAGCAAGATTGAAACTAGAATGTTTCTCAGACCACTTTAAATTCGGGGGACCCACTCTCACTTGGGGTTTCTTCTGGGAAGATGGGCTGGCAGGATCGGGGGGAAAGGATCAGGAATACTTCACCATTCCGGTAGAGGGTTTAGAGTACTTAAGTGTTGAAGGCGGCGCCAATACGGGTCGCCGCTTCACGTGCTGTCCTCCGCGGGGAACTTCAACCCGTGGATTTTTATTCGATGTCGTGAAAGCTTGACACGATGAGGACAATTTCCCGTCGCTCGCTCGTACTCTGCCTTTTCTCTCCGTCGCGTTTCCTCTGTTGTCGCTTTTCTTTGAACCTCCAACCGCCGTGCGCCCGACAGCCTGTCTCGGGGGTCTTGGATAACTCCCTCACTTTGACCGTCTCGCTATTTGCAGCGTCTTCCTTGTTGTCTGACCCCAGTCTTCGGGTGGTCACTTGGCCGTGATCCGACCGTGGTCTGTTCTTATTCAAAACTTTAACAAGAATGTCCTCCCAGGCCATTCAACACCTGGCCTTATATATCCATTTTACAAACAAAAGACAAACAAAATTCGTCGCTTATCCCTGCTGTGCTCGCGCGCGCCAAATATGAACGGATAAAAAAGGAATAAGATACACAAAGACCGTGATGAGGCCATATCACAATATATATTGTAGTAATAATAATAATAATTGCGTCTTTATTTAATCAAGGGTATTTAGTACCATTGGGTCCTCTCTTACAATAAATTTGAACAATCACAAACATCCATGTCCTGGGAGGAGAAAAATCCTCCCCTGGCGGGATTCGAACCCGCGACCTTTGGGTTGGCAGGCGAGGACGTTTCCCCGCCGCCACCGAGGCCGCCACCGTGGTCCACGGCCCGCCCGGATTAACTTTGGGCCGAAAGACACGTACAATATATATAAAAAAATGTCCTCGCGAACCCCTCCCGCACGAGATCCGCGGGGCAAACCTGCGTCACCTAATACAACACGAAAAAAATAATAAGAAGCCTCTTTTAGAGACGATAAGCGGGTGGGGGGTCCCCGACCTTGCGTAACTTGACATGCTCCCTGGCTTTACCACCGGGGCAGGGTGGAGATGGGTCGCTGGTACTAGGTTTATGGATTATTTGGCTTGCTAGGTAAGAAGATTAAAAAAATATACCTTTTCCATTCAACAAAACAAGCGTATATTTTAAAAAACGACTCGCAATTTTCTCAAACAAAATGCCCTTCTAATAATTAGTGAAGTGATGGGTTGATAGATGAGGGATTAGACATTTTAATGGTTGAAACGAACCCTTCATGAAATGAATGAATAGATGAATTTGAAAATGATGATAAACGCATGTAATAGCCACAAAAAGGCTAATCCTCGCACACAGGCGATTTACTTAATTAGTCCACTTCCAAATATACTGGGGGTGAGGGAGGTAATTACTAGTCCTTCCCTTTTCTCTTGCTGTTATGGTATAATTATATATTTCGGGCGTCAATCACTCGCCATTGCAGAACACTGTCGTAATGTGGGGGCCCATAGCTAACTTGATGGCTAGGAGGCTGAGATAGGGGGGAGGGTTTGTCGGGTCAGCATCTTTACGTGACCGTTGACACAGGATTCTCGGCACTGGACAGCAAGCGTGGCAGCCACTTGGTAGTCCCTACTGGATCCTCTGATTCTACAGCGGACTCCAGGCTCAACACGCCACTCGTGGTCTCCGTGTCCGTCGAGAATATCTTGGGGGAAATGTGGTCCAAACAGCGGACGTGGTACCTTGTGTGTACCTCTCAGCCTCCAGCACTTTCAAATCAGCTCTCCCAGCTCCAGCAGCCTTCCCCACCGTGATATCGCTCAGCGTATTCTTTTTTTTCTTTCCTTCCGCGATCGCCTTTTATACCACTTTGTAGAAGGTAAGGTGACGTGGCGGATAGGGGAAACTGAGGAAGGGGGAACACAGTGGGGGACTCACACATCGCTTTTTTAACTTAAAATCAACCATACCCTGTGACTCATTCATACTCCTCACTCCACTGCTTCACTCCTTTACTCTTTTACTCCATTCACTCGACCTTGTCACTTATTTCTCGATCTCAGACACGCACACATTCACTCGATTTCCACACGCACACCTCCTCCCACCTCAACAAGCCAAATAAAGGAAGGCGAAGGAATAAGGGGGGGGCGGGAAGATTGGTTTGGGTGGAAGACAAAAGAACACTCACACTATACGTTATGATATTTCGGCTACTCTAGTAACCTTTCTCAAACACAGAAGGATACATACTGATGGAAAGGCAGGGGACAAGAGGTAGGGTGAGGTGGGAGGAGAAGGAGGAGAGAGGGGTAGGAAAGGGGAGAAGGGGGGAGGGGCGGGAGGGGGTCAGAGGAAGAGAGAGGGGCAAGGAGGGGAAGAGGAGGGAGGGGGTCAGAGGAGGAGAAAGGGATGTGGAATGGAGAAAAGGGGAGGGGCGGGAGGGGATTGAAGGAGGGGAAAGGGGAGAAGGGGCGGGAGAGGTCAGTTGGCGCGATTTAATCCGGGCGGATTATGATCGGAATAAAGCCAGATGCAGGCCATTTCTAGCGTGCGCAAATGAAGGGGAGAGGCAGAGGGAGGGAGGGAAGCCAATACGCCTACACGGAAGCATTTATCAAAAATGAGATTGTGGGAGGAAGCATGGATCGGGACGGGGAAGGAGGCATTGGGCGAGGACGGCTTGCAGCTGGAACGGTGGCCGGTAATGCTAACACTGAGGGCGTTAGTGGTGAGACCAATGTAATATGAATCGCACAGGTTGCACAGGAGGATGTAAACAAATTATCGCGTGTGTGATTTTCCACGAACTCGTATATATATATACATGCATAAATAAAACAGTGATACACTAAACAAACACAGAAACACGCAAAAAGGACACTCACAAAAGAAAACTTGTACGTTTCGACGTCAGGACGCCATCGTCAGCGGTAGAGGAATGATGAGTCCGCTCTGTTCCCTTGGGAAGGAAAGGGCAGAGAGGAAGGAAAGGGGGGGTAAGTGCGAATGGATAGTGGTGGGGAGAGAGAGGTGGCTATTGGGCTTTTAATTCAATGGGCTAGGTTTAGCCCGGGCTTTTCGAATGCTCTTGTCACCCAAATATGGGCGTATTCACGAATTTTCACGTCAACAATCTTAAAAAACAATACCTCTACTTCCCTCCTCCTACCTTCATGTCCCAAAGTTTCCTATAAGCGTCCCTCAAATCTGCGGGACATTTTAAAATCCACTAGACCCTCCCTGCAACCCACCGCCCCCCCTCCGCCACTTTCCTCAACATGCGGACGCCCGAGGTGCAAATGCTGCTCTCTCCTCCGCCCCTCCGCCACCCCCTCCCTCAAAAGATCTTCCTCTACGGCCAATTGTACCACCAGCAACATCATCTACCGCCTTTCCTGCAATTTCTGCCCTGCCTTCTATGTGGGAAAATGTACCACCCCCCTCAATATCCGTATGAACAATCACCGCCATGCCACCAAAACTCCACCTTTTCTTGATCCCATTCCCAAACATACCGCCTCCCACTCTCAAAATTTTGACGATTGTTTCTCCCTAGAGATCATAGAAGCCCTTCCTGAATCCGCCGGTAATGTTGACGTGAAAATTCGTGAATACGCCCATATTTGGGTGACAAGAGCATTCGAAAAGCCCGGGCTAAACCTAGCCCATTGAATTAAAAGCCCAATAGCCACCTCTCTCTCCCCACCACTATCCATTCGCACTTACCCCCCCTTTCCTTCCTCTCTGCCCTTTCCTTCCCAAGGGAACAGAGCGGACTCATCATTCCTCTACCGCTGACGATGGCGTCCTGACGTCGAAACGTACAAGTTTTCTTTTGTGAGTGTCCTTTTTGCGTGTTTCTGTGTTTGTTTAGTGTATCACTGTTTTATTTATGCATGTGCATCGTCGCCGAGAGCAATTTTCTACCAAGACATTATATATATATATATATATATATATATATATATATATATATATATATATATATATATAATGTCTTGGTAGAAAATCGCTCTCGGCGACGATGCACATGCATAAATGAATAAATAAATATATATATATATATATATATATACATATATAAAACTTGTTGGAGAATTACTCGGGTGATAAATATATAATATGCCAAGAGGGTGGCCGATAAAAATATAGAAACAGAATAAAAGGACACTCACAAATTGAAACTTCAGATATTTCGGTGGAGACTAGCTCCACCTTTCTCTAGGGTAAGAGTAGGAATGGGAGGGAAAAGAGTAGAAAATGTTCCTACTCTTACCCTAGAGAAAGGTAGAGCTAGTCATCACCGAAATATCGGAAGTTTCAATTTGTGAGTGTCCTTTTTTCTATTTCTATATTTTATCGGCCACCCTCTTGGCATATTATATTACATATATATTGCAACCTTCCTCTCGCGGTCGGTCTAAAAAGGGGGGTGGGGGATGACGTGGAGGGCAATTGGGGAGGGGTGAGATTTTTCCAGTCGGGGGACGGGGCGATTAGGGCGCCAGCCGGGCTATCCACCAAGGTGGTCGACACGGCAAAGAATTGAATGGTGCCCACGTTCCAAGACTGGAGGGGAAGGGGAGAGGGGGGTGGAAAGGTGCGCCGGCTCAGCTCTCGCGGTGAGATACACTGGGTTGGGGTTTTTAACGACTAGGAAATAAGATAGTTCTACAGTTCGGTGAATTTATTTCTGCCAAGACGGCACTGGAATTTCAAACAGATTGACACATGTCATGAAACAAAATACACTACACATGAAAAAAAAACAAAATAACTAGGCAAGAGATTATTCACCACCCTTAGCAATGGCAAACAATTTAAAAAATATAATCAAAGACAGCAAATAAAGCACATACAAATGTCATAGGGGCTTTTATCACTTGCTTGGAGCAATTAATCGAGCGCAGCGTCCTGAGTCTGTACTCCACCCGTCGTCATTTGCACACGGAGGGCACTTTTTATAAACAATTAATACTCAATGAATACCAAAAATAGACACACTCACACAGGAAAAAGGGGGGGGAGTAATGGGAAAAACGGGATGAAGGCAAAATGATACGACCGCGGTAATTGTGAGGCTTCACCGGGTAGACTAACACAGTTGGGGCAAATCTTCTCAGGATTGGGGGTCCGGGCGTCAAGCGGACAGGATATAAGCAGTACTTATCTATTGATTCGTAGAAGACGACGACGAAGGGGGGATCGATGGAAATGATGGCAGCAGGCTGACACAGTGGCTTCTCCGTCTCCTAATTGTGCAGCGGCGTCTTCTTCTCCTTGGCTGTTCCGAGGGCTGGAGAGAGGCGAAACCGGACACGGGTCTATGGGACCTCTTTCTGGGTAGCGATAATATTCTAGTCGACCGTATCTCACTTCACCGCTCCTAGACGACCTCCTCTCGGATCTTTCTCCGCAGTCACTCCTTCACGACAACTCCTGCACGGCTCGGCACTGCTCGGCACTGCTATTTTTTCCTGATGGTTCTTTCATGCAATCGTCTCCATAGAATTCCTTCCAATTCTCCTTTCAAAATCTCTTCCCTCCCCCGGTGCGGCTTCGTCTTACATGCTGTTCCCCTCCAATGTAGAAGGGGGGGAGTAGAGGAGGAATGGGCGGGGGGGGGGTTAACGGTTTGTCCACGTCCTTGCGTCGGTGTCCCATTTGACTGTGTGCCGACTGCACCCACACTTAGGTAGGAGAGGGGGTGAGGGGGAAAGGTGGGGTGGACCAGCGCACTCTCAAACTCCGCTGAGCTGGCCGCCTCCCGCCGCTTGCTTCGCGTCACTTGGGGGGGGAAGGTCACTGCCGATGATATCCCGGTTTTGTAAGCACAGAAAAAGGGATTGGGGGGGGAGGTGAGGGGACCGGTAGTGGATGGGGACACCTAACTCCTTTAAAGTGTCACTCCATCGCCAGCTGGTAAACTGCGTGCCATGATCGGATAATATGGACTGAGGTATGCCGCACAAGGGAAAATAATGGGCAATTAATTTCCTTAAGCAGCTCCCGGCATTCGGCTTCCTTACAGGATAGACCTGAACAAATTTAGAAAACACGACTATCACCACGAAAATGTATCTGTTCGCAAATTTCGTTGTCGGTAGCCGACCATAAATATCCACCACATATATCTCTTGAGGCTTAGTGGGTATAATGTTTAGTTGCAGCCCTTCTAAATACCGATTTGGAAATTTTGTTCGCTGACATAGATCACAAGATCGCAATTGGGATTTCACCATTTTCTTCATTCCGATCCAGTAATATTTATCCCATAACCAACGATAGGTTTTAAAAACTCAGCAATGACCGTTGCTGGTATGAGAAAATGCAATTAGTTTTGACTGTAAACAGGACGGGACATATATTTTTAAATTACGCCGGTCGCGACTCACATTAAATAACAATAGATCATCTTGCGAATGAAAACGGCGTGCCCGCCGGGAAATTTTCGTGAATTCATTATCTGCCTCGGGTAAGTCACCCCTGATTCTTAAATAAATCTTGTAAATATGGATCTGCTCGCTGCAGATCTGCTAAGTTTTCATTTGCTTCCTCCGGAAATTCACTTATTTGGAGGTCAATTACAGTCATCCTAAATTCATTCGGGGAAAATTTTTCCACGTCATCTTCTATTGGGTTACGACTTAACCAATCGGCAATGGCATTTTCCTTGCCGGTGCAATGTTGAATAGTGAATTCAAACTTGCAGAAATAATATCCACCGTAAAAGTCTACCATGATTTAGTTGGCATGACTTCAGAAACGTTAGGGCCTTATGATCCGAAATAAGAACTAACTTTTGACCAATACAATCGTTCGCAATTTTTTCATCGCCCAGACTATAGCTAAGGCTTCCTGTTCCGTGGTTGTGTAATTTAACTCTGCCCCTCTTAGCGTCCGACTAATCAACTCATACAACCTATCCTTTTCTTCCTCATTGAGAGTACTGGCAGCTTCAACGGCTTCCCTGATTTCGTTTTCTGTAGAAGTTTCCCTAATTAAACTCGCAGAATTCCCACCAGTTTCTACGGTCGATTCTAACTCAACCGTAGTGAACTTACGATCATTGATCCTTATTACACTCTCCTTAAAATCTAATACTTCCTTGCTTCTCGTTAGCCAGTCAGTACCTAATATAATGGGTTTTATCAAATTTTTAACCACTAATAAGTGCACTTCAAATTTACCTTGAGTCTCTCCTACGAGGGTTTTCACCTCAGTAACTTCCTCCTGGATGCCCTCGATCTCTCGCCTTACTTCTCGAATGGCCCCCTTTGATTCAACCTCGGTCGCTTCCGTATCCTCCCGCAACTCTCGAGTCGATGACTCCACACCCTCTATTCGAGTTGCAGAACGGGCAGATTGAACACTTAATATTTGCTTAATTTCCGCCCACTCAGCTCCATCTATCCTTTCCCTTTCTTCTCTTTCTGCCCTTACCTTCTGCATAAATTGTAATAACATAAAGAGCGACGTTGATTCCTGCTTACACTTAGAGTCCCCCAATGACGATTCCCTCATCTTTTCTGAAGGATCGCGTCCTTTCGGCGATTTGTCCATCTCTACGGAAATCGCGAAGTAATCAACACTACAAAACCCAATTATCTAATTAAACAAATTGATATGCCCGACGCTGCAAGTGTAACGACACGCACGTCTATACATAAAACAAAATAGGAAGAAGCTACTACTTAATTTTTGTTGGTAACTTTCCGAACTATGATCATGAGTTTATACAGGGTTCATATGGTCATACATTGTCCACCTAGCTAAAACAGCTTCACAAATTCTTAACTCCTTAAATGCTGCCTTTGGAGCTGTACCTTGCCAGTTATAATTCGTGGCTACATCATTAGTAAATGTTTTAAAATATTCTTACAGTAGCCTTAGCCTCATCTGCTGTACTAGCATAGGTACTGATGTAATCAACCTGATCAAAAGGAAAGAGAAACATTAGGCAACTAAAGAGCATTTCAATAAATCAACCTGTAATCACAATTAAATAATAGTAATAATATTTTTATTTGTCCAAAGATCTGTAGTTTGTACACAAAATACAAATATAGGACACGTCAATATAGATACATAATCAATAAAAATTCTTTGGAATATATAAATTATGTGTTACAAGTGCAGAAAATCATTAACCGAATAAAATAAATTTTTGTTCAGAAACTTCAGTAGTTTCTTCTTAAAGACCGAAGTCCTCCTCTCATTTTTCACCTCTGGAGGCAAACCATTAAAAATCTTCAGGCCCATAGGTATAGGACCTTGGGCAGTATTATGAGTCCTGATAAAGTTTTGGTGCAGGTCTTTAGAAGTTCTAGTGTTGTGGCAGGGGTATAGGTCATTGGATGTATACTGAAGAATGTTATTTTTTACATTTATACTAACGACATAGATGCATATGCATGAAATTGGCAGGATACAGTTTTTTAAAAAGAGAAAGACAAGGTGCATCATAGGGAGCATTGCACATCAGCCTTATAATGCGCTTCTGAATTTTGAAGATTACAGTAACATGGGGAGAGGAACCCCAAAACAGGATACTGAAGATAATGTGAGAGTAAAATTCACTATAATAAATAAGTAATAAAACATCATTATTTACAGTATTCCTGATGCTTCTAATGAGAAAGCATGCTGAACTAAGCTTATTGCGCAATTTACTGATGTGCTCGACCCATGTTACATTTTTATTCAAGGTAACTCCTAGGAACTGTGAACTGGAAATTTGTGGGAGTTGTTTCCCCTCTACAACAATCGGTATTGCTGCAGGTGCTTTATTTTTGTTACAAAAATAGACAAGGGCAGACTTGTCAAGGTTCAGTTTAAGGAAATTATTATGACACCATTCATATAGGAGTTCAGTGGCACTGACTGCTGTAAGAGACAAGCTATTCAATGATGGGGCTGACACAATAACATTAGTATTGTCAGCGTAGAGTATAGGTTTGACACCAGTAACAGATTTAAGAGTATCTGGTAGATCATTAATGTACAGCAAAAATAGAATAAGGCCCGAGACAGAGCCCTGTGGCACACCAAGTAGGACTTCTTTACCTGGAGAGATAAACTGTGTGCCATTTTTACATAATACAACATGTTGGTGATGTCCACTCAGGTATGATTCAATCCACTTATAAGGAGTACCTCGTATACCATAATATCCCAGTTTCAGCAAGAGTAGTTGGTGATTGATAAGATCGAAGGCTTTAGAAAAGTCAAAGAAAAGACCCAGAGTCTCTGATCTATTGTCTAAATTTGAGAGTATGTGGGTCACCATTTCATAGGTGGATGTGGATTTGGATTTCCTGAACCCATTCTGAGAAGGGGACAAGAGACTGAATGACTCAAGGTATGACACCAGACGGTTGTAGAAGACCTTTTCAAAAAACTTGACCTAACTGGTTCAACAGGGAAATAGGACGGTATGAATTCATGTCCTGTTTGCTTCCTTTGCCTTTGTAGAGAGGAACAACTTTGGCAGTTTTAAGAGAGTCTGGGAAAACTCCTAGCCTTAGAGATTCATTAATGAGGAATAGAACTTGATCCTTGATAACAAGGACATATCTTTTTACAACCCTCCGTGGGATACCATCTAATCCATAACTATTTTTATTGGGCAATTTATTAACAATATTGGTCAGTTCAGATTCAGTACAAGGAAACAAGTACAGCGAATTGCTTGGCGATTGGATTACAGAATAGTTATTTGAATTGCCTGGGATTAAGGGCATCTGATGAGGCAGGTAAAAAATCATTGAGATTGGATGCTATGGTAGTATAATCAGAAATTAGATCCCCTTTAGAGTCTTGCAATTGAAGGTTGCAATGTTGATTGTGGTGAGCTTTGGATTCTTTGATGATTTTCCAAATTTCTTTTGATTTACTGTCAGAATGTACTATTCTATGATTGTTGAAGGATTTGTTTGCTGTTCGAAGAATTTTACGGTATCTTTTCTTAAGCGCCAGATACTAATCGATCCGACAGCTCAATTTTATGTTTGTAGTGTATGGAAGCCTCCTTCATCTCACTTGACAGACATCTGATTTCATCTGTAACCCATGGCTTTTAACGTTTGGAAAGTAAAGAAGGATTTTTCAACTTCTTCAGGACTAAGGGAAAACAAATGTCAAAGTAATGTTGAAAAGTAGAATAGAAGTACTGAAAACCTTCATCAAAGGACATTAAACTATATATTTCAGACCAATCATGTGAATTCAACGTTTTTTGAAAAGTTATGTTCTGCTTCGTAATATATCTTTTGTAGAAGCTGCTGGAGTCGGGGGAAGATGGAATGTTTATTTTACAGAGAAGAGGATAGTGATCTGATATATGAGATTCGATCACTGTGGCGTTGACGTTCATCAGATCTATATTTGTCATTATATTATCTAGAACAGTCTGCGAATTACCACTAACTCTAGTTGGTTCAGTGTTAGTAGCAAAAATATTAAAAGATAACAGTAGTTCGAACAAGTCACATTTTGCTTTGGAGTCCACCATAAAGTCACAATTAAAATCACATATTATGATTAGATGGGGATTCGGCAATGACTCATATAATAACTGTAGCAAATTTGCGAATTTGCTCAAAAAAGCATTGAAATCACTCTAAGGTGAGCGGTAGATAGTTATTATGTGATATACAACATCATTTACACTGAGACCAACGACATTACATTAAAATATGTTCTCTTCATTGAGGAATTCATGAGCAAAACGCGGAGGAACACGGCACATACCTTCGGATGCAAGAACCAAAACACCGCCGTTTTTATACATAGTACGGCAGAATGCATCCACAATTAAGTACCCAGGCAGATTGAAAGAGTTGATTTCGTGGAGATTTAACCAGTGCTCGTTGATACATATGATATTTGGTTTACAATCACGCGCTAGAACCTCAAGGTCAAGTAACTTATTACGAATACACTGTATGTTTACATGTAGAATCGAAATGATGCAGGAATGTGTTGATGCACATCGTTCAGTCGTCGAGTCAAGTTTCGATGGGCCTAGTCACAGACTCTTCGATTTCGCTGCACCCGACTGCGACCTTGTGCTCATTTTCCCTGGGGCGCACTCAGAAATTTGATTAGGGGGGACGTTTATGCTAGGGTTTAGGACATAAACACCACTAGTATCAGACACAGGGATTGCCGCAACTTCAACCGGTGATGGCTCACGGAAAACTCCAGTGGATTCAGTAGGACCACCGGATCGATGGCTCTTGACTTTGCCCGATTCACGGAAGATAAATTTGCGTACCTTGACTCATATCGGCCCGCATCTGGGTTTCTGTAGTTAGGGAAGGCAGATACATCTACTCCTTCCTTGTATGCAGAATAAACTTTATTCTGGGACAAAATTTTGCAAATGGCATCATTACACCAAAAGGTTTCGTTGATGCTTCGTTGCACTACTTCCGGGCTAGATTTTGAAGACACACTACTTACATAAAGCCACGTTTTTACAGGAACACCCGTGAGCATTACCCTATCTATGTTAAAATATTTCTGGAGAAAAGAATGAAAATATTACATTATTTTAATATCTACATGCTAAATACTTACAAAGGAGATCATGCTTTCCTCACTACCAAGAAATCGTTGGAATTCCTTGACAGCAGAAGCATTCTTGAGAGGCAGTGATGGGAGGCCATTGGGCCTCAATAACCTCTTTTTTCCTGGCATTAATTCATTCATCAGCATTTCCTGATTCGTAATATTGACATCCAGCTTACTGCTTTGCTTTGCCACTAACTTACTAAGGACATTGATGTCTGAAAAATAATAAAATCCATTTCATGTCACACAACAATCACTAGACCAAGTCTGAAAGGTCTATACTAATAAGCAAATCACACGAATTCTCGGACTATTCTATTCTGATTGTTATGGAGTAGGTTAGGTAATGCATTTCCAGTTCATTACCAAAACTGACAAAATTTGTATTTGACAGTAAGTAATTACCTACTTTACATGGTTAAGCAACATAAAGGAATAAATCATAAAGTCCTCCCCAAGTGCAACAAACATCATGCTTAGACAAGTCAAGAAAAGGCTTACACAAACTTAAAGAATGAAAAGCGAACCAACACAAAAGCAACCATAAACACTATGTGAAACAGTTAGCATAGCTTAGTCAATGACCCTTGTTAGTCCAGTGATAGAGGGAAGAATGGGTGGAGGAGAAGGAATTTTTCGTTTATTTAGTCTTGAATAATTATGCATCTCATCTGAATCATCAGAGTCATCAATATTTGGGCAAGCTGAAATGCGCTTCCATCTTCTGCTTCGTGACACATCTCTGTCACAAAAAACCTCCTGTTTGGTTTTCTTTTTCTCTTTTTCATCTCTAAATCAGGAATTCAAAGTATCCTCTGATTGTTTTGCTCCAAGGTGAGCTTTTGAATAGTCATCTAAAAATTAAAAATAAAAAGTTAAAAAATTATCAAAAGGATCAGACAAAGGAAATTAACAGGTTCAAATATAAGAAAATACCATAATATCGCATAACGCATATGTTATTCTCTTCCCAGGTTGGCTGAGGGTCAGCTAGGCGAACAATATCCTTTGTTATTGAAAATTTTGTTGCTGCAGGAGTCCACAGCACTTATAGTACGTCGCGAGGGGAGCTCACGATTTGGCCATTAATTCTCAAGCAAGAGCCGCCGTACTCCCTGCGGGAGCCTGCAGTTGGGTCATGCGTACGCAGTAGACGGAGTGACCACAGGGTGACGGACTTCTGCATGCGTACAACTAGTGATTCCGCCTGTGCCACGCAGGACGGAATGCACTTGATGTTATTAAGCAGCGAGCCCTTGACTCCACCGAGCACACCTACAATGAGCACCACTAGTTTTACAGTGTCAGGGGTACATTTGTCGAAGTTCGAAAATCAGGTCTTGATATTTCGTCGTTTTTTCCATCTCCTTCGTATCCATGTTAGTTTCAGCCGAAGCCGAAAACTCGATCACGAAAATGGAGCGTGTGAGGTGGTCGAGGAGAACAATATCAGGCTTGGTCGCCACCAACTGCCTGGTGGTGGAGGAGTAGTTCCACCAGATCGTGCATTTATCGTTCTCCACGACGGACTCAATATCTCCAGGGGCATAGGGCAGCACAGGTGTTTCGTCGATACCATAATGGTGTCGAAGGTGAAAGTATAACACCCGCAGGGCCGCGTTGTGCCGAGCCCTGACCTGGCGAATACCCTGACCTGGCGTAATAACTACAGCCGGAGAGGAGGTGACCCAAGGTCTCCGGCTGGGCTCGGCACGCCCTGCATCTCATGTCCGCGACCTCCGCCTTGAATATAATGCGGCGGTACACGAGTGTGTCTATGACACCATCCTGGCACGCGAGTACAAAACCCTCGGTCTCAGACTTCAGACCGGCGCACAGTGGGCTCAAATCGCAAATCGCCGGACAAAAGTCCAAAATAGCTTTTTTTAAGATATCGACTTGAAACTTGGCACATATACACACAAATGATTGCTGATTATGGAATGGTAAAACATTTCTCATAGGTCCTCCCCGTTACTTAGATACAGAGGCTCAAACACGACCAAATTTCCAAAAAAGCGCCCGCTCTCATTTTTCTTCGAGAGTCTTAAAAGTTGAGCAGATATACGAGTAATGCAAGGATTTTTATGAAATAAAAAACATTACCATTTGTAAACAGGGTACTTCACCTATACTATGCATAACTTTCAGACATTTTTGCCCATATTTGAGTGCTTTTACGTCACAAAATGGCGGACCCTTTTTTAGGCAACATTTGACATAAAATAGACAATATAATCCTTATTCGGAAAATGGTCTCTGGGATACTTCATCAGAGTATTACTTAAAGATATTTCTAGATTATTCCGTAAAAATATTTGGAAAAAGTTTGCGACGCCGAGAATAAACTCGATTTTTCGATCGCGCGTCGCGGCCCGGCTCCGCGCAGCGGGACCTGGAAATTCAGTGTTCCCCGTTGGATTGTTCAAGTTGTGTGGACATTAACTCCTCGAATTCAACTTTTTCAGGCTATGCATGTTGTCACTTAATTCTAAAGATTCTAAACTGAAGATTTTGCGAGGACATTGGATCGAGAGAATGGATCAGTGCACGCGTAACTGCGACACATTTGTTTTTCTTTGGATAATTTTCGGAATCATGCTGCAAATTATGAACTTCTTTCAACTCTTGAGAAAGAATGCGGGTTCTAGGGGTACCATGCAAGTTTTCCATAAAAAGGCAACATTTGGGATTCCCTTCACCCTCTCCTCCCCCACCCCGAACAAAACCCTCCGCCTTTACTCCCCGAGGAGGGTGGCGCGAAAAGGAACGATTTATGACAATGTGCAGCCTTAAAAAAACATGCCTGCTTGGCAAATTACAGCTTGTTGACACTCTTCGTCATCTGACTACCAGAAATAACAATAGTAGTTACTCTCCTACAAATAGATTGGAACTGATATTCTAAAAAAAATTAATATATTATTTTAAGGAATTACCTTAAGGGAATCATTCTTCCAATATCATTGTTTATAGCTTCTTACAATGAAATTCAAGCTTGAGTTTAAAATCAGCATGATTTCATGAGTTTTTACAAAAAGCTCTGCAATATAATATCTTTGTGCGCAATGTAATATCGTTGTATTGAGTGACATACTAGATCATTATGTTTGAAGGATGGATTAATTTAAGCTTGAGTCTCCAATGGCTTTGCATTTTTATTTCGCAGTACTGAGCACACAATGTAATTAAGTCATATTACAATGCTCTCGACGAAAAGTAAAGGAATATACATAGAAGAAAACACAATTAGATTCATCGATAATATATTTGTTTTAAACTGGAAAACTGATGTTGTTCTGCATCGAATTTGCTGCGCCAAATCTTATGCGGAATATGGCAAAAAAGAGAAAGTATTTTGAAAAGAGGATGGTTATTAATGAGAATGGCTTACATTCGTTTTGATGTTGCCAGTACCGTTAAATATAAATTCAATGACATAAATGAAATGCCGTTACTTGTAAGATACTGAAAAGAAAACAAATATAATTTTCTCAAATGATTTTCACCCTCAGAGCATCTTTAGTTATAACTCACCGAGTCATCTTCAGGTAGTTGACAAATTTCTGAAAGCACTCACCATGTTTATATTTAGGAATGGTTAAGTAGGTGAAGAAACAGCTATTAGGAGATGGATTGGACACACGTGTACCGACGCACTCCATGAGAGAGAGAAGAAGGTGAGAGGTCTGTTTGAGGCAATGAAGGGAAAAAACCCAAGCAGGGAATACCCGAAGAAAATTAAAGGAGAGGAAGTTAGGTCGGCGGTATTCTAATGAGGGATTAGTAAGGGTGGGTAAGGGAGCCGGTTAGCAAAAGGTAAAGGGTGGTGGGTAGCAGGCTCCTGACAATGCGATCACCTTTTCACTATCCTTTCCTTAACCACGTTTACCCATCCCCGCGAATCCGTCACTATAACACCGTTGACCCAACTTCCTTTGCCGATTGTTCGTTTCAAACTAAATTCTTAGTCCTCGGACGAATTGTAATTACTACTCATACTCGCTGTTTGATTCTATTGATTCTTCTTTGTCTTCCATTAGTAATAGTTCCCGTAATTCCTTCGGAAGCCTCCTATGAGCCTTCGCATTCAAAGTAATGGTGGACGAAAGCAATGGATCGGACGTGATCAAAAGTCTTTTGAATATTGGTGGCCATCCTGGAGTGTTTCCGCGTGAATCTTTCTCGGAATATCCTGGCGTCATTATTGCGAGCCTCCATCGCCTCTTCGGATAGCTGGCTTAAGGGAAGAATTGCCCCTTTCAAAATTTTCGGTGTATGAGCACTAAATGGACCGTGGTCGGCATTTAGTACCAGGGATAGAGCTCAACGTATAATTCGGCCGTCCTCAGGTAGTACAGTGAAATGCAGCGTCGATAAACCATAAGCATATTTGTCAACATCTGCCGGTCGATTTTTCATGGCTGTCATGTTATTCATTTCGGAGGTTTTTGCTACGCAGATGTAACTCCTAAATTCTTTTTCTGGCCTTCCCAATGTGTCTAATTAAATAAATTTTTAATAATAAAGGCTAAAGAATAAAGGCTAAAGAATAAAAATAATGTCGTTAAATGAATACATTAGAGATCCGTAGAAAAATACATACCAGTCGCCGTAGAAGTACTTGGTAAATAATGACGCACGTTATCAGGCAAAATGATTGACTCATTGAGCCAATCATAATGATGCAGCAAATATCGCTCATTATTCCGGGAACACTTTTAAGACATTCTCATGTAGGGCACCAAAAAATTAATCCAAATGAATTCACGAAGACTTTTTAGAGCGTCATTATGTGATCCTAAATCTAATCTTCGAGACAAATAATCATTCAAATATTCTTTTTTGTTATTTAATGATTTTCCCTTCATATCCGTTACATTTTTATGGAGCTCAAGAAGCGTGATCTGGTGATAGGGCATATCACAACACCTTTGAGGAAAAACCTGTGTAACGGTCCACTAAGTTAAGAAAATATAATATACGAAGGATAAATTAAAAAAATGATGATACTTTAAAATAATAGTAAGCAGTAAGTACGCGTGGTAAAAGAAATACCAAGAGAAGTTAACAAAATATATATGAACACTAATGAGAAAAGTACGACGCATAATGTGGGTAAAAAACGTCATTGGTGAGAAAGAATACATTAAAATAAATTGCTTACCATATAAAAGAGGTATACTTTTAAGAAAATAAACAATACTTCTTCCACCACAGGGAACTGGAGCAGGAAGTATATCAGTATTTCACGAGCCAAATAACCAGATACTCTGGGATTTCCAAACTCACGAGAGCACAGGCACCACACTACGTCACCAAAACCAAACTAAAACTACCTGTCATCATGCATTTCTGAAAGGAAGGGCGCCACTGTAAATAACCCGCTTATTTCCCGTGTCCGATGTCAGAAAACATTCCTTTTCGCGCCACCATCCTCGGGGAGTAAAGGCGGAGGGTGTTGTTCGGGGTGGGGGAGGAGAGGGTGAAGGGAATCCCAAATGTTGCCTTTTTATGGAAAACTTGCATGGTACCCCTAGAACCCGCATTCTTTCTCAAGAGTTGAAAGAAGTTCATAATTTGCAGCATGATTCCGAAAATTATCCAAAGAAAAACAAATGTGCCGCAGTTACGCGTGCACTGATCCATTCTCTCGATCCAATGTCCTCGCAAAATCTTCAGTTTAGAATCTTTAGAATTAAGTGACAACATGCATAGCCTGAAAAAGTTGAATTCGAGGAGTTAATGTCCACACAACTTGAACAATCCAACGGGGAACACTGAATTTCCAGGTCCCGCTGCGCGGAGCCGGGCCGCGACGCGCGATCGAAAAATCGAGTTTATTCTCGGCGTCGCAAACTTTTTCCAAATATTTTTACGGAATAATCTAGAAATATCTTTAAGTAATACTCTGATGAAGTATCCCAGAGACCATTTTCCGAATAAGGATTATATTGTCTATTTTATGTCAAATGTTGCCTAAAAAAGGGTCCGCCATTTTGTGACGTAAAAGCACTCAAATATGGGCAAAAATGTCTGAAAGTTATGCATAGTATAGGTGAAGTACCCTGTTTACAAATGGTAATGTTTTTTATTTCATAAAAATCCTTGCATTACTCGTATATCTGCTCAACTTTTAAGACTCTCGAAGAAAAATGAGAGCGGGCGCTTTTTTGGAAATTTGGTCGTGTTTGAGCCTCTGTATCTAAGTAACGGGGAGGACCTATGAGAAATGTTTTACCATTCCATAATCAGCAATCATTTGTGTGTATATGTGCCAAGTTTCAAGTCGATATCTTAAAAAAAGCTATTTTGGACTTTTGTCCGGCGATTTGCGATTTGAGCCCACTGTGCGCCGGTCTGAAGTCTGAGACCGAGGCGTAGACCCTTCCGCCGCGGTGGAGCGTAAAAAGGCAAACGTCAGATACTTCGATAACCCATGCTTTTCGATTTTTCGTTGGAAACATCCGTGCATGAGCTTATCGGTATGCGCCTTGAACAAGGCCTTCTGCTTGGCTTTTCTTATTTCGAGCTTGAGGACTTCTGCCTTCAATGACGAGATAGTCGTGTTATTGTCGCTTCCGTCGGATGACGGGTCGAAGTCGAGACCGGTTTCTTCCGCTGCCCTCTTTGCCGCCTGGAATAGAAACGCCCCTGCTCCCGCACTCTCGTGCTCTCTCACGAGATTGAGCAGGGGGTCCCTGATTTCAACACTCGGCATGCTGTACCCAGGACAACTCTGTTGTGGAGACACTCCAGACTCAATAGTCCCCTACCACCAATCTGGCAACGGAAGATTTCGGATAAAGACTTTTATAGATGGTCATCATGTTCTTCGTTCCCCTATCGAGGTTCTGAAACTCGTTGACGTTCCATTTCATGCATCCGAAGGTATACAGCAGTGTAGGAAATACGAACATGTTCGTGGCAAGAGCCTTGTTCTTTCCAGACAGCTAAGAACTCCCGATGTTCCTGAGAGTATGCCTGTATTTTGCGGTGAGCCTTTTCTTCACTGCTGCAACCTCCTGCATTCGGCGTTGGGGGACGCCGAGGTATTCATAGCTATCATCGTCCTCGAGGTAACTAATGACGCTCCCGTCAACAAGTTGCACGTCTTCCTTGATCTCCGAAAATTTTCCTCTCGCCAAGTGGATGGATGCGCACTTGTCCAATCCGAACTCCATCCCTATAGCCTCATTGTATTCCAGTACGGTGTCCAGGGCAGTGCGAAGGTCTTTCGCATTAGAAGCATAAAGCTTCAGTTCATCCATGTAGAACAAATGGGTGACCTTATGCTTCTTGTCACCTGGAACACCGCACATGTACCCTCTACTTCGTCGCAGCCTAAGGGCAGACGCGCACTAGCGCGACCACGACCACGACAGATCTTTGGCGCACACCTTCCGATCAGACCACGACCACACCTACGATGTAATTTTAGTTGAAAGATGGATGTCGAAGAGTTAGCTGTTGTAGGGCACTTGTACCGTAGGTATGTGAAGCACAAGAGGAAGCGATATTGGGTACATCCCTTGTTAGTTCTGAGAGCCATAAAAGGACAGTTTGCAATATTTTATGAGAAACTACGGCAGTGTGAAGATAAGTTTTTTAACTACACAAGGATGACTGTCAAAAGCTTTGATGAGTTGCTCGCAAAGGTAGCAGACGGCATCAGGGGAATAGTATGGTCGGGTCGGAGTGAAGTCGGAGGCAGTGCGCGGCGCGCCTATACAATGTATGTTATTTCTGGCCGCAACGACCGGTGAGTCGGGGACGACCAAACTCAAAAATTTTGGTCGGACGACTGGAGTCCGACCAACGAGTCACACTTGGCCTAGTGCGCGTCGCTCCATTTGTTGCAATGTTAAAACTGGTCGTGTGCGACAGGTCGTAGCCGTGGTCGTGGTCGCGCTAGTGCGCGCCTGCTCTTCGGGACAGAGGTTGGAGGGAAATACAGAACAGTAAGGGGCTAAAACTGTCGACTTGAAAAACGCCTCAGTGGTATGTTACCAACTCTGTGGAAACTTACCGCTTGCCTGAGGAACTTATTATAAAGCTCGTATGCAGTGGACGGAAGCCATAAGGTGCGACCTCCTAGCATGCCATGCTGCCAGCGAGCACGATCGCAGGGGGTATATGGCAAGGATGCACTCTTTGTGGTGTAAGATGCATCTGGAATACGACTATCTATCGCAGCAGAATCTGCGCGATTATGCCACCCACCTGCGTAAAAAGGAAACTCCCCACCAACCGCCAGTTCAGAGGGATACACCACCGGCCACGCAGCCTCTCCACCGCCTGGGGTGAGAACGACATTTGTGTCTGTCTCTCGGCCAAATGGGGAGGAAGCTGGTAAAGGCCGTTTCTGAACTACGAACGCGTTTGTTATGCACCATTAACTATGTTGGAGGAACTTATTATTATTATAACTCCTAGGTAGGGGAGTAACTAAAGTCTCCTAAGCCTAAAAAATATGGGTTTTTCATTATAAGTGATCTGATTATTTAACCGGGGTTATTACTCAAATGTCCTGAAAAATCTTTTAAGATGGATATGAAAAAGTTGTTATTCTATGTTAAATAACGGGGAATTGAAAAATCCTTGTCAATGAACACATTATTGTTTGCTCATATAATTAGGAAACTTTTTTCGTTTCCATTTTGAGAATGGTAGGCCTTTTCATTAGTCGGCCTCTTGAGAAATCTCTTCTTAAGGGCCACTGCATATTTTACGTTATTTCTTTTGTTTTTGTAATATAGTACCACCCCGCTATGGATTGTTGACTTTACAGAGGAAAATAATAAGTTCGCTAGTGCTGTGCCCTGTTGCTGAAAAGAGGCCCGAAGGGGAATTCCAGCATAGAGATGTAAAAATGGTATGCTGTTCATACCCGTTAACAGTTTAGCGCATGATATTGCCGCTTTCCAGACCATCTTTACCTCCTGGCACAAAAAACCAAATGCCATGCCGATGCGATTGTGTTTGGGCACCAAGGGCACCTGTCATTAGGAGTGACACCCACTCGGGAGAGGAAAACTCCGTCAGCCCATGCCCCATGACATTGTCGCCAAGCTATGTCGGCATCCCTTCCCAAGGTTGGCCACTTCCGCAAAGCCAGCCACACAATTTCATCATCAGCATGTCTACCCTGTAGCGGCAAAAGGTGACTTATTGTATATAGACGCATTCCTTATATAATACGGATTTTGGAAGTGGTAGAACAAACGTGTATTTTCTAAGGCTGTGATACTGAAAAGCAGGTGAAGGGCTTGGGGGTGACCAACCGGTCGGGGCAGGACGCTCAGGGACCCGAAGTTGTGGATGCACATAAGGTGTTACTCGGGACATCCTCCAGGCCTTCATGACGGTATGGTAGAAACAGTCAGTTGGATGGAGACGACTAGGGGCGATTCTCTCGGTCTGAATGAAAAGAGCGTGAGGATCATCCACCTCCCACTCACTTCTGATGAATTCATGCTCCAAAGCCCTCCTCACACTTGACATTGTGCCGAGGGCAATGCGTTGAACAGTGAGGTACCGGAAAGCAATCAACGTAGATGAAAAATCCATTAAACCGAGGCCGCCTTCTTTTATAGGTGTAGATACTATGTCCGAGGAGACCCAGTGTTTCCTTTCAGACCATACGAAGTGAACTTGTAGGGCCTGTATTATCCGTACTATGTTTTCAGAAGGAGAGTATGAGTGAAAAATATGCCAGATGGTAGGCGCTATAAATTGATTGCATATCAGTACTTTACCCCTGAGTGACATAGGCCCTTGGGGTCCATCTGCGAATGGTCTTAGTGATCCTTGTACGGATGTCGGTATCTAGTATTTCCTGTTGCCTCTCTGGGTGTACGTCTACCCATGTGCCCAGGCACTTTATACCATTTGTAGACCACTCAAGGTCCAGGGGGTCGTCCTCCCTTGATTGCCAAGGTCCAACCCACAGGCCGCGACTCTTGGACATATTCAATTGTGCACCACTATGTTCAGAATATATATTAAAGCATTCAGTTATTTTGCTGAAGTCGTCATTGTTATTTATATGAATTGTGAGGTCGTCAGCATACGCACTTGCTACAATAGTGCATTGTAACTGGCCAAGGATGACTACTGGGGTTAGCTCGCATCTGAGTTTCCTTATCATCGGCTCAAGTGCAAGGGAGTATAATTGTCCAGAAAGAGGACAACCCTGCCTTATTCCGTTACAAAACGGAATGGGACCGGTGAGATTTGCCACTATCCGCACCATGAATATTGAATCAGTGTAAAGGGTTTTGATCATTTTACAAAAATTCGTCCAAAAGCCCATCTTCTCTATCACTGCAAATAAGAAAGCATGGCTTACATTATCAAAAGCCTTCGTTTGGTATAAGGATACAACAGTTAGTGGCTCTTGTCCATTAGCGTGAAGGTTTATTTGATCTCGGGTACATGCAATCGAGTCATAGATTGTTCTACCGGGAATGCAATAAGATTGCGCTTCAGATACCACACAGGAGATTACTTTTGATAGTCTGTATGACAGAGCCTTCTCTAAAATTTTGTTGTCCGTTTTGCTGTCAGTCTTTGGCATTAGCGTAATTATAGATGTAGATGTGGTGCGAGGAAGCTTTTTCCTTTCGAAACTTTCATCAGCTATTCTTAGAAAGGGCGTTTTAAAAACATCCCAGAATCTCAAGTAGAATTCAGGGGTCAGTCCATCAATTCCCGGGGATTTATTTTTACTCAAGCTCTTCAGAGCATTTAATTCCTCATCCGAGTTGAGAGGGGTTTCAAGGTACTGGCAATCATCCTCAGTAAGAGGAGTGAGAGTAGAAAGAAAGGAATCGTCTGTAGTTGGGTCAAAGTTTGCATTTAATGGTGGACTAAAAAGAGTTGCATAGTGTTGGCGAACCTCAGCAGCAAGTTTTGTAGGATCGCTTTCCCACCTTCCACGAATCTTGAGTCTTGTGATAGGTGTCGGCATTGTCTTTGATGCCCACTCTGATAGGTGAGCGGTGGCAGGTGCATTATTTGCTAAGATGCCCTCCCAGCCAACCTTGGTCACCAGGGCTTTGGCCTCTCGAGCATAGTAGCCCTCCTCATTCCGTGTATTCATCCTGAGACCTCTTTTATATACTATAGCATGCTCTTTTATTTCGGAATTTATAACCTCCCAATCAGCATTTGGTCCATTACTGAATCATAACGTTGACAAGGACGAAATTAGTAGTTATGTGTATTTGCTTTCAAGGAGTGTGTTGTCAAACCGCCAGTAAGGTGAGCTACGTGTGACACAGTCAACCACATCATGAGGGCCTTGTGATCAGAAAATGAAGACAGTGTCTCGACCCGTCGAACACGCTCAACCTTCTCCTCAGAGACGTGAAAGCGGTCTAATCGTGAAGCAGTAGCTATTCCGCTGTGGCTCAGGTAGGTGTAGCCAGGATCATTTGATCTCAAACGTCTCCAGACATCAATGAGACGATGTTGATTAACTAGTCGTCTTAAGGCGGCAGCATGCCTTGGGTATCTCTCAATTCCATTCGTTCTATCAGCTTAAGGGACAAGAGTGCAATTGAAGTCACCCCCAACAACTATCCATGTGTTTTGATTGACATGTGATGACACAGTGTTTGTGATGCATCCGTTAACTAGATGCATTAACTCCACTGCATTATCTTGTATGTGAGGGACATATATGGTTATAAAAAGAAAAGTTTGATGGTCTGGGTAGTTGATCGAAACTTTTAGCGCTAAAACATAAACAGGTACAATCACATGGCGTAACTCTGAGCAAATGTTGACACTTTTCCTCACTGCAATACCGGTCCCTGCATGTGGGACCATTGGAGTGATAAAATGAAAATTATACATTGGCAGGGATCGCATATTAGGTGAATCGGTATTTGTTTCCTGAATGAAAACGATATCTGGCTCATATCTCCTATGAAACAAATACAGCTGAGCCCATTTCATAACGCTGCGCACTGATTACTCACCGCTGCGCACTGATAGCTCACTCATGTGTTACAAAAATATAATTGCAAGAGCATGATGATAAAATGTGTAAATAAATAAATAAATTCATTAAATAAATAAAATTGGCATTTGTTGTCTATTAGGAGATGCATGAGATGACCCTAAAAATTTCTTATAAATAATATAATTATTTAGTTTTTTTTAGAAAACGCTTTACTGATGACTGCTATCATTGTTTTAGAGAGTTAACAAGCCTATGAAGCCTAATGCTCAGTGCCTGATCCTTCACAATTTTTCTCTCATCGAGTTCAGTAAGAGTGGATCGTAGTTCACTGCCATCTATAAGAAATTCTTCCGCTTTTTTATGTGGATCAGCTCTTTTAACTGAATGTACATATCTTTTTAGCGTTTCAAAAGGAATTGAGCTGAAATCAGGATTATATATATATATAAATCCTCTATCTGTTGAAGCCCCACCAGGTCCAAGTTTTTGGAGCCTCTCTTTCGCTCTGGGGAGTCAGGAACACTCTTGGTGCTGCCCTCGTCGATAGATTTCTTCCTCTTACCCGATCTTTCAGCCATAAAAGAGATACCAGGAGCATGATCATCATACAAATCGTCAGCATTGGATAAGTGAGAAGAAAAGGTTTGAGTGTCAAAATCCTTTTCTTGAGACTGACTAAGAATGTCATCAGTCAGCGTGTTTTGCGTAATTTCTTCTGTAGCGTTTTTTAGTGTTGGGGAATGAGAGGTAATGGGGGAAATTGGAAGGGCAGTACGAGAGGAGGCAGTGCCATTTAGCACGACATCATCGGACGACCTTGGCGGGAGAGGGGGTGGTTGAGGGGGGCAGGTGGCATCCTCCTTCTGTGGTGTGGTCAGGGTTGGGCACGAATCACCTACCCCCCCTGCGGGTAGGGGGATTGAGAAAACTCCCGCAGTATCCCTGCTTGTCGTAGGAGGCGACCTAAAAGGGCGGGGAGAAAACGCCGAAAACAAACCCAGAGCCAACAAGGGTTGAGCCCGGACAGTCTAGTGGGTCAACTGTCTGTGTGCGGCCATTCCACCTGGCCTGCGATCCACCCGCATGTTTGCCGTGTGCGGTGACCCGTAAGGAGGAGAAGGGGATCCTGGAGGGTGATGTCCGTGGTTCCCAGCTGGGTGTCGGATGCCCGGTATGGACCGGGGGCCAATAACCCTCTTTGGCCCCGGATTCTGCGTAAACGGGCGGCCGGGAGCTAGCCACTCCCGGTCAATCGGCTTCCGTGGCGTTCAGTTCAACGGTGGCGAGTGCCAGGGAGGTGGGGGTCTGCGTAGGGCGGTCGGAGATGTACGGGTTTGGTGGGCCCGTGCATCGAAGATCCAACCCGAAACAGACAACCACCTCTAGGGTGCTATATCCCTTCGGGTAGCCCTGGCGACCGCACCGATTTGCGGTGCGGCGTCCCGAGTGTGTGGCTCCATGGTGGGTGGGGAGCCCGGGGGACGAAGGGCCCAGTGTACTCCGGCGATTGTCCGAGAATGAAAGAGGAAAAGAAGATAATGGAGATAAAAACAGTTGAAAAGTTGCCGTATATAGAAGCCAGGAAAAAGTACCGCACCCTAATAGCCTCTACGTTCTCCAGATCTTTCGCTGCTGTCGCTGAAACCTCAACAATTAAAAATGGACCTTATAATACTCAGAAAAAGGATGCAGATAAAGCAATAGAACAAGGAAAGCCTAGAAAAGATGAATAAGCCAAGCCGGATAAGGCTACAAAGCCGGCAAAACCAATGATTGTCACCTGTGCGGGTTCTCCTAAAAAGAACCCGCCGAAACCCACTGGGACCCCGCCCTCGGGGCGTGAGAAAACGCCATCCCCCGGCCCCTCCGGGGTACGCGCTCCATGCCCAGAGGAGGCTATGGAAGAGGATGACCCGTCTGAGACTGCCAGACGTCCTCTTAGCCAGACAAAAGGGGAAAAAGATCCGCATTAGGGGCCGATTCTCCTAACGGATGGACAGACTGCTGATTTTAACTTGTGTCTCGATTTTTACATTTTTTCCCTTTTTAAATGCATTCTATTTTACAGTGGAACTGTAATGGGTTTTATCGTCACAAGGAAGAGTTAACCATTTTAATTCGTGATTTTAATCCGTCTTGTATTTGTCTCCAAGAGACGCATTTTAAAGCCACGGACAAGGGTATTTTAAGGAATTTAAATGTTTTTAGATATGACGATGCCAGCGGCCAACGAGCCCAGGGTGGAGTGGCGGTTGCTGTCCGAGAGGCCCTTTACACCTCTCGGGTACAACTGAACACACTTTTTCAGGCGGTTGCTGTGACCTTGCACGCACCAGAGACCATAACGCTGTGAAACGTTTACTTACCGGAGTACGTACCAGTCACTGAACACAACCTCGAGAATCTTATCATTCAATTACCCAAGCCCTTCATAATTTTAGGAGACTTTAATGCACATGACCCTTTGTGGGGTAGCTCTAGGAGCCAGTGCAATAGAAGAGGGCGGATTTTATCACATTTTATCCAGGATTTTAACCTTGTTTTACTGAATAGTAGTGAGAAAACTCGTTTTAATAGTTTTAATGGAGAATTTTCTTCCATTGACCTCGCCATCTGCTCGAGCAGTCTTTCCACGAAACTTAACTTATCCGTTCATACAGATCTATGTGGCAGTGATCATTTTCCCCTTTTTATACGTAAGGATATCATTTTTAATCCATTTTTTATAACTCCTGGAAATTGGATTATTCAGAAAGCTGACTGGTCAATTTTCAGAGAGAATTTTACATTTAAAAATGACGGCAACCGTGACGTAATGCAAAACGTCGAAGTCCTTACATCTGTAATCATCGAGGCGGCAAATACCAGCGTCCTGCGATCCAAGGGTATCGTCCGTCGACCTCCAGTGCCATGGTGGACAGAGGAATGTGCGAAGGCAATAAAATTACGGAAGCGAACACTTCGCATTTTTCAGAAGTACCCCACGAAAACCAATCTTGCCTCCTTCCGACGTCTTCGAGCGAAAGCCCAACAAATCGTAAAGGAGGCGAAGAAGGCCTCCTGGATAGAATTCATCTCAGGCGTCAACCACAGGACGCCTCTTGCACAGGTCTGCAGGAAGGTACGAAGCATCTCGGACTCCCGTCAGCAATGCGGCGTTTCCGGATTAAAAGTCAATGACCGGGTGGTAACATCTCCCTCGGAATTATGCGAGGTCTTTGGTCGTACGTTCAGCAATATCTGCAGTAACGACAATTATGATGCCGACTTCAGGGAAATAAAGCAACGCTGCGAAGCAGCATCCCTGACGTTCCGTGAAACGGACGGTATTGCTGACTACAACGAATGCTTCTCGTTATGGGAGCTGGCCTCTGCAATTGCGGAATCCAGGAATTCGTCCCCAGGAACAGACAGTGTCCACAACGCATTTCTCCGGAACATACCGAAGAAAGCGTTGCTGGACGTCCTTCATACCCTCAACCAAATTTGGCTGGTGGGTAGCTTTCCACAATCCTGGCGTGAATCTATCGTGGTTCCAATAGCGAAGCAGGGAAAGGACAACAGTAGCCCTAGCAACTATAGGCCCATCTCTCTTACCAGTTGCCTGTGCAAGGTTATGGAAAGAATGGTCAATCGCCGGCTTGTTTGGTGTTTGGAGCGGCGAAACCTTCTTTCCAATATACAATGTGGCTTTCGCAGGGGTAGATCTAATATCGACCATCTCATTCGGACTGATAATTTTATCCAGGAGGCCTTTCTTCTGCGTCAACATGTCATTGGTGTCTTCTTTGACTTGGAGAAGGCCTATGACATGCTATGGCGCCGGAAGATCTTGCAAACAATGCACAGTTGGGGTTTCAGGGGTAACCTACACATTTTTATCCGAAACTTTTTAACAAACCGTGGTTTTAGAGTGAGAGTGGGAAAAAACCTCTCACAGTTTTACTCTCAGGATAACGGCGTTCCCCAGGGCTCTGTTTTAAGCGTTACCTTATTTTCAATCGCCATTAATGATATTGCGGACTGTATAAAGACACCGGTGATGGGATCCATATTCGTAGACGACCTTGCAATGTTCTGCAGGTCGTCTACACTGGCCAGCGTTGCAAGACTGACTGTCAAAAAACTGGACAACTGGGCTAAGAGAAACGGGCTTCGATTCTCCAAGGAGAAAACTGTATGCATGCATTTTAACCGATTGCGAGGTATCCACGTAGCTCCGCCGTTACGCTTGGAATGAAATAACCTTCCTTACGTGGAATCGGTTCGATATCTTGGTATGATTTTAGACCGTAGATTGACATGGCAGGAGCACGTCCGCAAACTAGCCGATAAGTGTCGCCGTAGCCTAAATATTTTACGAATTTTAAACAACACAACATGGGGTGCTGATCGCACGACCTCGATCTTACTATACCGAGCGCTGATTCGGTCGAAAATAGACTACGGGTGTTTAGTCTACTCGTCTGGACGAGAGTCTTACCTGCGACCGTTAACAACGGTTCACAACGCAGGATTACGGTTAGCCATTGGCGCTTATAGGACCTCTCCTGTCCTAAGCCTCTATGCAGACGCTGGGGAGCCGCCGCTGGCTATTCGTAGGCTAATGTTGACATGTAACTTTGTGTCAAAAATTTTATCAATGTCGAGACACCCATGCTTTGACATAGTTTTTAAACCAAGGTTTTTAGATATTTTTAACAGAAGGACGAGGGCTACTAGGCCACTAAGTATTCGTTTTAAAGATTTTATTGATGAATTTGACATCTCACTACCGGATGTGTATGCGGTCGGGTACTCAAAATACCCGCCTTGGTCTTTACCACGACCAGAGTGCTATACTGTTGTGGATGGACGCCAGAAATCCTCTGTCACGCCGCAGGAGTACCAGAGCCTGTTTTTAGAATTCCTGTCTAACCACCTGGACTCCACTCCCGTGTATACGGATGGATCGAAGACTGATTCAGCATGCCCATGTGCCGTGTCCTCCACACACCACAAGGTCATCAAGGCGAGACTCAATCCGCTGTGTAGCGTATACACTGCGGAGTTATTCGCAATTAAGATGGCCCTAAGGAATTTCAATTGTAATTCTGGATCTTTCCTTGTCTGCACCGACTCATTAAGCGCTGTGAAGTCCATTTCGGCCTATTACCCACACCATCCTCTTGTCCAGGATATACAATGCACCCTCCAATCCCTTCTTGACAAGGAAATTAAAACCTCTTTTGTCTGGGTCCCTGGGCACGTGGGAATAGCTGGTAACGATCGAGCGGACAAGGCAGCGAAGGAAGCACTGCACATGCCACAAGTTTTATCGAACAAGGTAACTGCAGACGACCTTCAATCTATGTTTCGAAACATAGCAATGGGCAGATGGCAAGAATAGTGGCAGGAGATAAATAATAACAAACTTCGGTCGGTGAAACCGGTAGTAACAGCGTGGCCCTCTTCTGTCAGGAGTACCCGGAGGGAAGAAGTCGCAATCACTCGTCTGAGAATAGGGCATACTGCCCTGACCCACTCATACCTCTTCTCAGAAGAAAAGACTCCACCTTGGTGTGATGATTGCGACTCCTCTCTGAGTGTGCGACACATCCTGACGGCGTGTGAAAAATACCGGTCTTCTCGAGAAAGACATAAAGTTAACGGGACCTTAGAAACTATCCTAGGCGACTCCCCTGATAGTCTCACCCGAGTAATTGCTTTTTTAAAAGATATTAACGTTTTTAATGAATTATAAATTTCACTGTTTTAGACTTAAGTATACATTTTATCACATATAAGTTAGCGAAATTTTTATTTTTTACTCTTAACTTATATTTTGTACTTATAAGGATGAGAGTGGTGCAAAATGACATTAGTAGTCGACGCACCCAAAAAATAATACTACTACTACTCCAGTCGGCCCGCTTTCTTGGTATGACACTCGACCACTGGCTCAATTGGCGAGAACATATTAATCTTTTAAAGACAAAATGTATTAATTCACTAAATATTTTAAAGTTTCTAAGCTACACATCATGGGGAGCAGATCGCACAACTTTGCTTTTATTGTATCGCTCATTGGTGCGCTCTTAATTTGACTACGGTTGTTTTATTTATGCGTCCGCCCGCGCGTCGTACCTACGAGCATTGTCCCCCGTACACAACGCGGGGTTACGACTCTGTACGGGGGCATTTCGGACAAGCCCGGTCGTAAGCATCTATTCTGATGCAGGGGAGCCTCCTCTATGCCACCGGAGGAAAGCGCTTATGTGCAATAATGTCTCCAAAGTTTTATCCATGACGGAACACCCTTGTTTTAACGTACTTTTTAAACCCATCCCCGTGGTTAAAGCGGTCTTGTGTGATCGACAAAAATCCTTCACCACTCCCTCGGAATACCAGCGTCAGTTTTTAATGATTAAAAGGAATCACTCCGATTTTGTGCTAGTGTACACAGACGGATCTAAGTCAGAGTTGGCCTGTGCCTGCGCAACGTTCTCGCCTAACCAAGGAGCAGTCAAAGAAAAATTAAATCCTCTGTGTAGTGTATACACAGCGGAATTATTTTCCATGAAGATGGCACTTGAAAACCTATGTGACGAAGGTCACTCCTTCGTTATATGCACGGACTCTTTCAGCTCAATACAATCAATGTCCGGCTTTTCGCCCATGCACCCGATCATTCAGGACATTCATTCTTCCCTGCTGTCTCTCAGCAGAAAGGGAGTACGCGTTTGGCTCCTTTGGGTCCCGGGGCATGCGGAAATAGCCGGAAATGAAAAGGCGGACGCTTTGGCCAAAGAGGCTCTGAACGAGACCGAGACAAAGTCGACGCTGGTACCTCACGAGGACCTTAAATCTTCCCTGAGACAAATAATCCTAGGGCAGTGGAAGGAGTCTTGGCGTACTACACAAGATAATAAACTTCGTGACATCAAGCCGGTAACGTCAGTGTGGCCCTCTTCCGTCTGGAACAGCCGAAGAGAGGAAGTCGTAATCACACGTTTGAGGATAGGGCACTGCCCTTGAACTCACGCATCTGTCTTCACGGAAGAGGAAGTACGACCGCAGTGTGATAATTGCGACTGTCCTCTCAACATTCGGCACATCCTGACGGAGTGTGACAAATACCGTGACGCGCGAAGGCGGCTATATTTAGGGGGAGACCTAAAATCCGTCCTAGGAGACGACCCTAATGTTTTAAGCCGAGTCATTTTATTTCTGAAAGAGACTGGACTATTCAAAAAATATAAGTTTTTATTTTTTTTAAATCACATCATATATTTTTTAAATAAGTGACATAAGTGCAAGTGACTAATATTTAATACTTTTACTACGAAGATTGTGTAGTGGTGCAAAATGACCTAGCCGTCGACGCACCCTACAACCTTAAACCTACTACTACTACTTCTCGTTGAAGATTGTCTACATACCCTTAGCTATAACTTTGATGTGATATTTTTATTCCCCTGCGAGGAATTTAATTGATTTACACACTATTTCTGAGTTTTGGTCAACATAATTCCAATGTCTTTTAACGCCACAGGTTTCTACGACCCTTCGTTTTTATGCTGGAGGACCTTGCCATTCATTCGTTGGGCAGGATGAATACAATGCTATGGACCAATCTACGGTTAGCAGATGCAATACCGAAGTGATTCATGCCATTAACGCGCATTTAATTAACGGTGGGTCACTTTCAATCTGAGTCTACGGTCAATGGCATCGCTACGGCAGAGGTAAGTGATTACATTTTAATAGGGAAATAGTCGACCTAAATTCAATTGCTGTAAAGAACAGAGTGAATTTCATTCAGCGAAGCGAAGGTCTATAAATTAATGCCTTAAGGAGGCATCTTCACGAAATCCACGACAATGTTTAGCAAAATCACTCAATCAGCCATAATCCCTCAGTTCCAAAAGAAAGCTTTATTTTAAAATTCATAAATGATTAGATTTTGTGGTTTTCAGATTATCCTCCTCCTGATTCCCAAGTTTTCCAAATACGTTTACTTAATTTTACTGTAATAACGTCTTCAGTTTTAAATCTTGTTAATTTAATTAAACCTATTTTGCCTAGGTTTTTTGAGAAGTATGGCTTCCCTGGCACTATCGGAGCCATTGACTGTACACATGTGGCCATTATTGCCCCACCTGTGGACCATCCAGTGTACAGAGAACGGGATTACTTTAATCATAAGCGTTATCATTCCACATTTTTTTACATGCCCAACTATTCTAGGAGTGATTTTAACTTATATTTATCTTTTTTGTAGATCTGTGATGCTGGCATGAAAATACTCAATGTAAACGCTCGCTACTCCGGTGCCACCCATGATGCATATGATATATTGCTAATGATATATTGCAGTGTATGCTAATTCAGTCATTCGCCAGTCATAACAGGAAACATATGGAAATAACCACACCACTAAATGGTTAATAGGTAAGGCATTCCCATGAAAATCTGTCTACTATTTTCGTATGCTGTGAAATATTTTCGGTTAATCATTTAGAAATAAGCGGTGTTCTTAATATTTGAACTTTATTGAAATAAAAAATTATATTTAAGCAATATTTTATGTGAAAATTGTATGTGGAGAATTTGATAACAAGGTTACTTTGTTACAAGGTAACAAAATACTTTGATAACAAGGTTATGGTTACTCCAGCAAAATATCATTACACTTTATGCTGCACCATTTTGAGGATTTTTCGATATGTTTTTCCAATAATTTATTTCTAAGACCATTAATAATATTGATGATTGAATTTAGGCCTAGGTTTTTCACTATGAGTAGTTAACTAAAATTTTAACGGTTTGCAGGAGACAGCGGCTATCCTCTAGAGCCTTGGTTACTTACTCCCGTAGCTGGAAACAGCACATAACTCGCCAGAGGAGAGATATAACACCAGTCTCTGCAGTGCAAGAAGCATAATAGAACAATGTAATGGTTTGCTAAAATCAAGATTTAGGTGCCTAAGTAAGCATTTCAACTCTGTATTTCAATAGGCTTCAATTTATGTCAGCTAAAAGTAACAAATGTCTTCAACAACATCCAAAAGTGCAAATAATTTAGAGGCGTGGAGAAATAATGTCAAAAATAAAATAAACTGGAGAAGAGCTAAAATATTCCAAAGCGAAAAATGCATGCGTCACACATCATTCATGCCCGGAGTAAACATACCTTCCTCCACCCTTTCCAAGATTTTTTTGCCCAGGGACAAGCATTGAGGCGCAAAGTAACCTTCTCCCATAATTTTGCGGAATCTTTAGCCGTGAATTTCGGCGTAAATTTTCCCTTAGCAACGTTTTCATTTTTTGAAAAAAACAATACCCTTTAAGCATGGTTTTTCTACCAATATATATTAACACTAGCATGCCCAGGCTATGCTTACCCCCTACCATGTCCAAGTGGGTCAATTTGACCCAATATAGCTAAGTATATATATCTTACGCATATAATAATGTTTATTTCTAGTTTTATTGTAATTATTTTATAGGAAGTACAATTATGCAATTACATTCTAAGGTATCCATAAAAACTAATTAACACTATTCAAATAAAATACAAATAATGAACAAAACAAAGCGTTTTCCCTTTATCTTTGTTTAAATACTAGGTACAAATTACGAAAGAGAATTTCATAATTAAGATTTTAATATCACACAGTCAACATACAAAAAAGTGAATCAATATATTTCGCAAAATATTACTAAACAAAATAAAATTTGTAACATACAAATTTATTTGTTGATGAATTTTCTGCACAGATACCTGATTTTAGCTTTGCATTTTCCGCATAGCATATTTTTTGCAACACGAACACTTATCTATGGTTTTGTTGCCTTTACAGTCTGTTTTTACTTCACACCTTCGGCGTGACTTTTCTGATTCTAAATCAGTTACGGTATCTTCCTTTTGTTTTATAATATTTCTGCAATAAAGGAAGTCTTCTCTTAGTTCCTCAGCTAATTTTTGGAGAAATTTTTGACGGGGAATATTTGACTTTGTTACAATTTTGTATAGAACATAGGAATTGATGGCGGCAAAAAAAACAAAAAAACTGGCCAGTGTTGGGCGGAATCCTTTACTGAGTACTTCTCGCCATTTGATGGACTATATGAGCGCCATATTTGGTTCCATTGTTAAATGAAACAGTCTCGGGAGTCTTTTTCTGATTATTAGCAAAATCAACTGTGGGGTGGAGAGAACGGATCAGTGCAACACTCTTTGATTTTATGCCTTGGTAAATTGTCAGCGTAATGTTCTCGTTATTTAGCACTTTGCTAGAGTACAATGGCCCTCTCATGGTTTTTAAAATTTTCGGTATTTCCCTTCGCGCCTTGTTCACAGTACCAACGATAATTGTGGATTTTCGCTTGAATTCCTTAGCCAATTTTAGGGACATAAAATAATTGTCCCTGGTTACGTTTCTACTAGTATTTAGGTAAGGCTCCATTAGGCGCAACACCACATTGTCTGAGACACGCTCTTCGACTGGCCGCGTCCTATCTCCTTATAAGTAAGGAAAGTCATTCAAAATGTATTTTGAGTGCATATCTACAGCTAACCAGTATTTCTGCCCGTATTTGTCAGGTTTTGACCGAATAAATCGCGTAAAAAGGCACCTCGCTTTACTCGGAAACAGCTGTTCATCCACTGTTGTATTTGGTCCAGGTTTGTAGGCCAAGATACAGTTTTCTATGAACTTATTCGACACTTCCGAAAACAGAGCAAATTTATCTTTTTTAAGTGTAGTAGAGCGAGTAGTTTTCTCTTCAAACCGCAAATATTGCATAATTTCACAAAAACGATTTCCCCCCATGGTTTCCCTACAAAATGAAGAGCCCCATGAATCAGACCACAATGAATGAGTGTGAAATTTAGTAGAATCTGATATACCCCGAGCATACAATATGGAAATGAATGTTTCTAACTCATTCAGTTGAAGAGACCAGCTGTTATTTTTATCGGTTGGTTGGCCTCTGCCTCCGTGCAATGCTTTATGTGCCGAAGCATAGACTCATCTATGAAAAGTCGCCACGCTCTAGCAACACACACAGCAAGGAAGGTTACGAATCCAGTATGTAGTCATCGTCACTCGTTTCTTCTGTGGAAGAATCTTTTCCACAATCGGATTCGTCTTCTGGAACCGCACGTAGTAGCGATATAATTTTTCTTGGAGGAAGACCTCGTTTTGCAGGCATACCTTCAAAAGAACTTCAATTCCTTGGAAAGTTCACTACTTCTTCTGTCGGCACGTTTCCAGAACTTTTCTGTGTACAATGAGAGTATTCCGTGCCGAGAGCAGAGACCGTTGCGTTGGTGATTTTGGAATTGAGGAAGGATAGTGAGCAAATCAGGGAAGTGAAGAGTAACAAGTCGAAAGATGTTACCCAAGGTTTAGGTTTCAATAAAACAATGTATCAGTACACTGTGGGGATGTGAGGAAATAAAAAATGAGGGAAGTGAAGTAAAGGAAGTCAAAGAATTTTACCCAAGATTTAAGCTCGACAACACAATTTATCAATAAACTGTGAGGATGTGGGGAACAATACAATGAGGGGGGTAAAGGAAAGGGAGTCGAAGAATTTAACCCAAGATTTAGAGCTAAAAAATACATTGTATCAACACACTGCAATACCACTGATGTAATAGGGCAATATCTACAGATAAACAATGTATTTTAATACATTGTGATACATAAAATAAAAGGCAATCGAGGAGTTAAAAGCTTTCAACGGAGTTTAAAGGTATGGGCCCGTATGGGTCATTTTGACCCATACGGGCATTGCAGGTATACATGTGGAAAAAATACAGAAGAAATAATAGTAGGAGAATTACATTCTGCATAGTGGTAAATCACGATAAATTATTAAGTCAGGAAATATAAGGTCAATAAACCTCCTGATGTAAAAAAAATCGACTAAAGTGTTCTGGCTTGGGTCAATTTGACCCAAACGGGCATTCTAGTGTTAATGTGCAAATGTATTGAAGCCGATGATAACTGCTTACCTTCAATAAACTCAAGAAGAATATTCTTCTGATCTTTGGACAGTCTCGTCATTGTATAGGCTGTCGGTCTTTAGGGGTCGAGAATAGAGTATCTAAATCCACTCGGTGACTTTTATACCGGCCTTCCTTGAAACACTACACGCACTCATTCTCATGAGAAGTTACATAGTATTTATGAGACAATGTTGAAGAGTAAGTAAATTCCAGACACTCAGCCGCCAAGAGATGTACATATGTGGATAACCATTGCTTTAGTTCTTAATATTAATAGTGCTTCGAATCGAATGACGTGATGATACCAATGGTACTGTTTTTCGGAATGGAACATTCCTACTAATCCTACCAGCGAGGTCATGTGTCACTTTGTGGAATTGACCATACAGACGCTGTTTGAAATAGCGGTAGTTTCCGTCTCTCGAGCGCACGTTTCTGCGACGTTGCCACTCACTCTTCGTCTCACTCGAACGACCTATGTCGCACGCGGCCGACTTCGTTCCAAACATACCGTACTCCGCTCGACTCGGGTTACCATTCGACATCACTCGGTTCGTTTCCGAGCGCTCGGACAAGTCGAGCGGTTTCGAGCATAGACCCCGGAGTCGCGGTGGAAACCGTGACATCTCCCCCTTTTTCCAAAAGAGAGTCGATCTAAATTTTTTTTATTCTGAAGTCCCTTTTAAATCATTGACGTGCCATGGCCCGTCTCTCTTCCCATTTTCGTCTTCTAACAAATAGGCTCTATAGCCACTCTTTGCCACAATTTTATATGGCCCTATATATTTAGGTGCTAATTTGGCGGCGAAATAATTTGCCGCATTCGATTGGACGAAGTTTTTTCTCCAAACCTTCTGACCTATCACGTACCCAATATCTCTCCTACGAAGGTTGTAATATTTGGCGTTTTTATTATATGCCTTCTTCAACCTACCTACGCACTCATTTTACACAGTACAGTACGGTTTAAATGGGTCGTTTTCGGCCATTGATCTATGTTTATCAACGAGTAGTCTGATAACTAAGATGATGATGTCCATACATGATGATCTTTGCGGGAGCGATCACTTCCCCATATTTATTACCAAAGACCAGAATGTTAACCCTATTTTCACCCAAATTGGCAACTGGCAAATTAAAAA
The DNA here is from genome assembly GCA_963573305.1 of Pyrrhosoma nymphula. Lineage (NCBI taxonomy): Eukaryota > Metazoa > Arthropoda > Insecta > Odonata > Coenagrionidae > Pyrrhosoma > Pyrrhosoma nymphula. The sequence goes on from OY754332.1 coordinate 112,163,689, forward strand.
AGCTGACTGGTTGGGTTTTAAACAAAATTTTAATTTCTATCATGATAAAAACCTAAATGGAGAAGATAACGTTAAAAAATTAACCAATAGTATAGTTAAAGCAGGCAATAACAGTGTACCTTGTTCCAAAAGTACCATTTCACGGTCGGCAGTTCCTGGTGGAACGAGGAGTGCGCCAAGGCAATTTTGAAAAGAAAAAAGGCACTTCGGATATTTAACAAGTTCCCTACCGAAACAAATCTTGCCTCATTTAGACGTCTGCGGGCCAAAGCACGAAAGGTTGTAAAATAAGCAAAAAAATCTTTCTGGATGGAATTTGTATCCATTATAAATAATCGAACACCTATTCCTCAGGTATGGCGCAAAGTGCGTTGTATATCTGGTTCCCGCCAAGAGCAAAGCATCACTTACGTTAAAATTAACGGTAATATCGTAACTACTCCATCTAGTATTTGTGATATCTTGGGCTCATCACTGCAAAACACCTATAGCAACGAGAATTACAATCAGGAATTCCTAGCCATTAAAAACAGGAACGAGGGTCGACACATTAAATTCCTATCTTTAAACAAAACCGAGGTGTATAACGAACCCTTTTCGATGTGGGAACTGACATCGGCCATCGCCGCTTCTCGTGACAGCTCCCCAGGGATGGACGGAATCCATAACGCCTTTCTCCGGAATATGCCGGAGTCGGCATTGCCAGAGATCCTCCAGTCCCTAAACCAGATTTGGACAGAGAGAAGCTTTCCTCAGTCTTGGCGAGTATCTGCAATTGTCCCCATTCTTAAACAAGGTAAGGAAAGGGGCGATCCCAACAATTATAGGCCCATATCACTGACAAGCTGTCTCTGTAAGATAATGGAACGTATGGTTAATCGACGTCTCGTGTGGTGCTTGGAAAGACGGAACCTCCTTTCCAACGCGCAGTGTCGATTTCGATACGGTAGATCAACGGTGGACCACCTCATTCGTGCAGATAGCTTCATTCAGGAGGCCTTCCTTCTACGTCAACATGTCGTCGCCGTCTTCTTTGATATAGATAAGGCGTACGATAGGGTATGGCGCCATAAGATATTAGTTGCTTTACATAACTGGGGTTTCCGGGGAAATTTACCCATTTTTATCAAAAACATTTTGACGGATCGTGTTTTAAAGTAAGAATAGGTAATAACCTATCTCGTTTTTATACCCAGGACAATGGTGTTCCTCAAGGCTCCGTCTTGAGTGTTACCTTGTTTGCAATAGCGATCGATGACGTAATGGATTGTATAAGGGAACCGGTAATGGGATCCCTCTTCGTGGACGACCTGGCAATTTTCTGTCGAGCATCAAAACTCCTCAGTGCATCTAGACTGGTCCAGCTTACTTTAAATAAGCTTTCAATGTGGTCTCGACGTACTGGATTTCGGTTCTCATTGTCAGCAGAAAAAAAAATGTATCCACTTCCATCGGAAGCGGGGAATTCACGTCCTACCGAACCTCACTCTTAACGGTAGAAATCTCCCTTTCGTCGAATCCATCCGTTTTATCGTAATGACATTCGATTACCAGTTGAATTGGAAGGAGCATGTACGTCTTTTAAAAAACAGGTGTTTTAGTGTTTTAAACATTTTAAAGTTTTTAAGTCACTCGACATGGGGCGCTGATCGCTCTACAATGCTTTTATTATACAGGGCTCTGGTGCGATCGAGGCTCGATTATGGGTCCGTTGTATACTCCTCTGCACGAGAAAGTATATTGAGACAGCTGTCCACTGTACATAATGCTGGGCTTCGACTGGCTACAGGCGCATTTAGGACATCCCCGATCCTGAGTATATACTCAGACGCAGGAGAGCCACCTGTCTACTCGCAGAGAGGCGTTGATGTGAAATTATGTTGCAAAAATTTTAACAATGAGAACCCACCCGTGTTTCAATATTATTTTTAATCCGCGTTTTTTAGACATTTATAACCGTAGGACAAGGTAGACAAAACCAATATATGTGCGTTTTAATAATTTTATTGCAGACAGTGGTTTCACTTTGCCTGACCCATATCCTACTGGGTACATGAGAGACCCGCCGTGGTCGATACCCAGACCGGATTGTCTGATGCAACTGCTCCGCTACCGTAAGTCCTCCACTACGCCCTTAGAATATCAGAATATTTTCAAAGAAATCCTGAGGAAATATCCCGACTTCACCCCAGTGTATACGGATGGTTCGAAGTCAGAAGCGTCTTGTGGGTGCGCAGTGGTATCAACATACCATGGAGAGCTTAAGGCGAAACTAAGCACAATATGCTCGATCTTCACGGTAGAACTGTATGCAATAAAATTAGCTCTATCCAGTATTAAGTGCATTAATGCATCTTTTCTTATTTGTAATGATTCCGCGAGCGCTCTAATGTCTATCCAAAATTTCTCTCCTAATAATCCTCTCGTCCAGGATATCCAGATTTCTATTTTATCCCTTTGGAAAAAAGGAGTAAAAGTACTTTTCGCGTGGATTCCTGGACATATGGGCATAAGTGGGAATGAAAGGGCAGACTTGGCTACCAAAGATGCCGTGACTAACCCCGACACACCGTCATCTTTGGTGCCGGCGTATGATCTTCGGGCTGCGCTGTGTATTCTAACCTTAAATAAGTGGAAAGATCAGTGGACCAACGTAACTAACAATAAACTGCGTAAAATCAAACCCGTAATATCAGCGTGGCCCACGTCAGCCAGAAAAACAGGGCGGAGGAGGTCGCAATTACCCGGTTAAGGATAGGGCACTGTGCCCTAACGCACTCCTACCTCTTTACCGAGGAAAAAATCCCCCCTCGTTGTGAAAATTGCGATTGTTCCCTCAGCGTGAAACACATCCTGACTGACTGTGATGACTATCGGGCGGTACGCAATATCTTTAATATTTCAGAGGATATTAATCAAATACTGGATGATAACCCAGAGCACATCGATATTTTAATAAAATATTTACACTTTTCTGGACTTTTTAGAAAACTTTGACGTTGTTATTAATATCTATGTTTTATACACATATTTTAAATTTAAAAAAATCGTCATTGATTATTATAATAATTGGTAAGTCTAAAACAATTAACTCTGACAAAATTTGAATAGTATGAGGTGCAAAATGACCTTTGCAGTCGATGCACACTATTAATCCAATACTACTACTACGACAGGGTCCGGCGTCAGAATATCTTAATCAAGTTGCACCGATGGGGTTTAAGGGGAAATTTTCCCATTTTTATAAAAAAAATTTAAAACGGTCCGAGTTTTTAGAACGAGGATAGGTAAACACCTATCACAACGGTACACGCAGGAAAATGGAGTGCCTCAGGGTTCAGTCCATAGCGTGACGTTATTTGCTATTGCGATAAACGATGTCACTGAATGCATCAGTGCTCCTGTTATGGGATCGTTGTTCGTCGACGACCTTGCGATTTTCTGCCGGTCGTCCAAACCAGTGACTGCGGCTAGGCAAATGCAGCTATGCCCAAACAAAATTAATTCTTGGTCACAGAAAAAATGGCTTTCGCTTTTCAACCGAAAAGACGAAATGTATGCATTTTAATCGTACACGGGGTCAACACCACCCACCAGAGTTACGACTTGGTGGTAGAGTTCTCCCCTACGTAGAATCTATTCGTTTTCTCGGGATGGTGTTAGACTCAAAATTTAATTGGAGATAACATATTCGAGTTTTAAAGGATACATGTTTTAAAGTGTTAAATGTTTTACGTATTTTATCTAATTCGTCATGGGGCGCGGATCGCACCACCATGCTCTTATTTTACAGAGCAATGGTGCGTTCCAAATTAGACTCCGGATGTTTTGTCTACTCCTCGGGTCGCGAAAGCTATTTGAAACCGTTATCAACGGTTCACAATGCGGGACTACGTCTGGCGACCGGAGCGTTCAGGACGTCTCCGATCTTGAGCGTTTATTTGGATGCCGGGGAGCCTCCATTGTCAACGCGAAGGAACACCTTGATGTGTAATTACGCTACAAAAATGTTATCTATGAAGGCGCATCCATGTTTCAATATAATTTTTAACCCCCGGTTTTTAAACGTTTTTAATATGCGGACAAGGGCCACCAAACCCTTCAGTATTCGTTTTAATGATTTTATGACGGGAACGGACGCGACACTTCCAGAAGTGTACGGCTGTGGGTTATCACATCACCCAACGTGGAGAGTACCATTTCCCAGGTGTAGCTTTGCTCTAAAAAGAGGCCAGAAATCTTGCTCCACATCCGTGGAGTACCAGCAGATGTTTCGGGAAGCTTTGTACCGCCACTCCGGCTTCATCCCCGTATTTACAGACGGATCTAAGTCTCAATCTTCATGCGCGTGTGCAGTATTCTCGTCCCACCACGGAGTCATCAAGGCGAAGCTAAGGCCGTCGTGTAGCATCTACACGGCAGAGCTCTTCGCCATAAAAGTGGCCCTTGGTGGGATCCATCAATGTAATAGCGCCTACATGGTCTGCAGCGACTCGATGAGCGCGTTGCATGCCATATCCGGCTATTCCCCTATGCATCCTCTCCTCCAGGACATTCAATACGCCATCTTATCTCTTTTTAAACAGGGAGTAGAAATTCGTTTTCTGTTGGTCCCTGGGCACATGGGAATAGCCGGAAATGAAAAGGCCGACCTTGCGGCGAAAGACGCCCTTAACGACGACCGCACCACATCTTCGCTGGTAACCACGGACGATTTGAGGGCTATGTTGAGAAACGTAGCCCTAAATAAGTGGTCAGAATTATGGTGCTCCCAAACCGGGGACAAGCTACTTTGCATCAAGCCGGACATATTAGCGTGGCCCACTTCAGTTGGAAGGACTCGCAGGGAAGTGGTGATCACACGTCTGAGGATAGGGCACTGTGCCCTTACGCACTCCTACCTCTTTACAGAGGAGAAGACACCACCTCGATGTGACCACTGCGACTCTTGCATATCTGTGAGATACTTCATGACTGAGTGTAATATGTACTGTGAAGCACGTGACAGGCTCGGCATCTGGGGGGACCTAAGACAGGTCCTAGGGAACGACCCTGGTTGCATCACATGTGTTTTAAAATTTTTGAAAGAAACTTGGATTTTTAACATGATATCACTCACTGTATACTGATCTACAGATAGCAGAATATCGTTTTTACCCATCTTAAATTAATTTATATATTTATTTTAGAAATTTAATTGTTTATTAAATTATATATTTATTTAATTATATATTTATTTACTGTAACATGATTTAATAAATTAATAAAAGACCCATTGTTGGTTGTTCGTGGTGCGAATGACCCTTGCCGTGAAGCACCCTAAAACCAAATATTACTACTACTACTTAGGTTCTGAATTGTTTCTTGCCTTCTTACACTCAAGTGTAGGATCTAATTTGGCGCTAAATTTCTTAATATTATATTAAGCTGGCGGTCTTCAGACACTGTTATTAAGGCGACTAAAAAGCCCTAACATTTCGGTCACGAAAGTACTCACCCTCTCGTCTATACGTTGTTTTATATTCCTAATCTCCTCCCACAATGACTCTTCATAATCTCGCAGTAAAAATTCTGTCCTCAAAGCTCCTTTAAGCTCAGCCCAATTACTTATCGAACACCTAACTAAACGATACCACGTAAGAGCTTCCCCAGAAAAGAAATCTACGGCTCCTTGCTCTAAACTATTTTGGTCAACGCCTCTGGCAGCAGCTAACTCTTCCACTCTTACATTTTCGTCCCTTAAAGCTGAAAAGTTAACATTCCATTTATAAAACGGAATTATTTTAAAAACCGACTGAGTCATTTCCCTTGACAAAAACTGATCCTCACCAACTGATGTGGTCTCACTTCGCTCAGATAACAATGGAACATTCACAATTTGAGAGCGACCTTCTATCACAATTCCTTTAAATTTATCAGTCACTTCTTGTAGCCTTTTATACAAAACTTTCCCTTTAGTTTTAATGGGCTCATTCAACTTAGGAAGGTGTACAGAAATGCGACGCGTATAATGATTCAAGGCAGTCTTTATTTTGGAGGGATGAACGCTCCTATCTCCTTTCTCAAACCCGTTCACCCATTCCAAAATTTAAGCAACTTTGGCTTCAATATTCTCTACCTCATGTTCGAGATTAAAATTTGAAATCGGTTCAAACACTACCCCGTCCCTTTCCTTGTCTAGAAATTCTCTCAGTTTCCCTCTTAAAATAGCAACGGTTTCGTTATCTAACGGACTATACCCTCGAAATTTTAGCTCCACCGTCAATTCCTCTTTTGTCAATCTATCCACCTCCATGACAAGCAATGTACTTACAGAAAACTTCGGCAAACACCGCGATCCTTTCAAAACTAGACTTATTCTTCAACACAATGAACAGTTTCCTCTCCCAATACTCGTGCTCCAGCAGAAAAAAACCAGCAACCTCAAACAAAGAAAATAACATAATAAATTCACCATATAAATTACATAAGAAACAGTGTGACCAGAGTGGACAATGATGCTTAATAGTTGAAACTGTACAGTTATGGTTTTCATGAACTAACAAAGATAAAATAATTAACTATCACCCTTTACAAAACATTTGCTACTATGATTTGATTTACTTGAATGCATCAATGAATAAAGAACAGAAAAATAAGCTTATACTTCGGAAATCCCTTTAAAAGGAAGTAATTAGCAAATATAAATTTCATTGACAAGTGCTCAAGAATTTTCCTGCTTATTCACACCACAGATTCACTGGATTACAAAAATGAATCATACAAATATAATAAAAAATACAATACGTCACACACGTGTCCAAATTAAAAGCAAATTACCAAAATATTCATGATAACCTGTGACAAAAGTCACGAACTGTACTTTCATTTACATAAAGAATTCACCCAAAAAATGACAACCAAGGTAATAAATGTAATCTCCCTCCCTTTTCTACTCACGTTGCGCATCCGTCAATAGAGAGAGAAAGATTTGCACATGTTTCCATAAACTAACCCTAGTGATTTTACAAAAGGAAAACCCCAAATCTAATTGCGGACATATGAAATACAATACTACAAAAGGATGAATATTCCCCTAGGGCTACAAGCCTCAATTTTTGGCCAGAAAAAGGACTGCAACTCCCAAGAAGATAATCCCCCAAAAAGGTTACGTAATCAAATAGAACGCATAGTATGTTTAAAGCCCCATTGATACAAATGGGCCCCACAATGGGCGGCATTAAATGAGACTCACGTTCTAGTAAGTAAGGTGGAAAAACCAATTACGTTGTTCTGAGAGTCTGTTGCCCAGACTTTGCTCATTGAAGAACGGTTATCTTATCACCGATGGTAGAGTGGGGAGGTTCCCTCGATTTGGCTTGAAGTTTAGAGTAGGGCGCCAGGTGCATACGCTGGATGCACCGCCAAAAAAAAGGTACGACACTCAATGGATAGGCATTAAAAACATTATACAGACACTGGTTCAGAATGGATCACATATATTTCATGTTCCGACGAAGAGTACTAGACTTAAAAAAAAACGTGACACACAACACGTTGCTATATTTTAGGTGAATGGTCTTCAATTCTTGTCACACCGACGGTCTCATCCCAAAGATAATGCGATTCAAGCACTCACACACAAAAAAAGATATGAATGACAAACTTCTGTCATAATGACAGCTGCTGGTTAGCACTTTTTGGGAGAGGAGAACTCCGCCCTTCTACAACCACATGATCACAGCGTATGACATTGAAGAATGTGCTACAACCGCGGGGCAATGAACTGATTTACTGCGAGAGCTTTTCCCCTTAATGACAAAGGTGCTGCTCTTGGTCTCCAACTTTGTAAGGCGTTGTCCAGATTCTGATATAGCTCGTCAGATATTGCTATACTTTCCTTTTCATTGTCGTTTGCTAGCCACACCCCCAAAAATTTCATTCCGTGAGAGGTCCACTGGAAGGACAGTGGTTGATCACTTCTATTTTTCCAGGCACCGACCCAGAGGCCTTTACTCTTGAGAGTATTAAGTTCTGCACCTGAAGATTTCACATATTTTTCAAAGGTCGGGAACACGGAGTTAAAATCATCTTCATTTGCTATGAAGTTGTTCACATCGTCGGCATAGGCAGCCAGTACAATTTTCTTTCAAGTGGTCCGGGTAAAGTTAGTCCGGTGAGCGTGAGGTTTGCTAGTCCTATGAAGGGCTCAACAGAGATAGCGTAGAGCATTCTGGATAAAGGGCAACCTTGGCGTATACCTTTTCGATAGGAAAAAGGGGCTGTGAGTGAACTCTGCACTCGAACCATGCACCGAGCGTTGTTGTAGATCCTTTGGATGTGTCCTATAAATTTGGATTCCAAAGATATTTTTTCCATGACGTGGAATAAGTAATCATGATTTACTTTGTCAAAGGCCTTGGCTTGGTCCAGTGACAATATAGCTAGTGGCTTTTTTGAGTCATTGCTCCACCACATAACATCTAGAATCAGAGAGATGGTGTCAAAGATGGACCTTCCAGGCACACAAAAGCTCTGCTCAGAAGAGACTAACGATTTAATGACTGTTGATAGTCTGGAAGATAGAATTTTAGCAATGATTTTGTAGTCAACATTTGTTATTGATAAAGTTCTCCAATTTTTTTAGCTGCAAGGGGTCTCCACCTTTTCTCATTAAGGAGATGATCGAAGTAGCCGTGCTTCCTGGTAAATGTCCTTTAGCGAAAGAGTCCTGGGCCATCGAGGTGAATATCGTGGATAATTCGAGCCAGAAGTTCTGGTAAAACTCAACAGTGAGTCCATCAAATCCTGGAGCTTTTATTTAGACTCTTGAGTGCTATTGTAAAGTCTACCTCATTAAAATCTGTGTTTAAAAGGTTTATTTCGCTAGAACTTAGTGATGATCGAGTATCCAGCATCTCAGTAAGAATGGGCTCAGCTTGTATATTTTTTCCGTGTTGATCTGCAAAATAATCACGAATTACTTTGCATAATTCTCCTGGCTACGTAATGATGCGCCCATTTATCCTTAGCTCATTAAGAGGTTTTGGCTTGCACCAGGTGGCCCATCTTGCAAGATGATTGGAAGAAGGTGCGTAATTTTCAATGAGTAAATTCCAACTTTTTATTCCAATTTTTTATTGATTACTTCCGGCGAAGGTGCATTTATAGCGAAGCGATTTCTAAAAGAGAATTGTATAATATTTTATTTCTCTTTTTATTTTTTCCCATTCTGAACTGGGATTATTTTTTTAAATGGCTTCTGAGGTCAAGGTTGACAAAATTATTTTCATGTTTTTTACGAAGTTCTCATCTTCTAGGAGATGGTTAGAAAAGCGCCAATATGGAGGTGTCATCCGTCTTTCTGGGATCTTCATGCGCATAGTGAGTGCTTTATGATCGGAGAACGAGTTAAGCAAATTAATTCTGTGATCATTCCTTATTGAGCCACTGGATATGTAAATCTTGTCGAGTCTGGACGAAGATCTTGGAGCATAGAAAGTGTGGCCTGTACTGTCCGGTCTGATTTTAGTCCACACGTCAGCTGATCTACAAGCTTCAATCAGTTGCCTTAGCTCGTTTGCAAACCGGGTGTGCCCCTCTACCCGACCAGATCTATCCACGGTTGGGGTAAGGGTTGTGTTAAAATCACCTGCAATAATTAATGTTGTGGTGCAATAATTAATGTTGGTGATTGTTGAAGAGAAAGACCAGTGAGATAGTGATTGACAGCCTTAGTAACATTTAACGCTGCTTCTGCGTCACAAGGGCCATAAAAACATATTATGCGAAGAACATTATCATTACGGAGTAGAGTCACTTCTTGAGCATGCCCATGAGAAATTACACTATTAGAAGTTATAAAGTCAATTAGACCAGTTCGTATGGCGATGGCTGTCCCCGTATGTGGAGTATTTGGTGGATTTAAAACACTTGATATCCTGGTAATCCAAGGCAAGGTAGCGAGTCAATATTAGTTTCTTGCATGAGAAAAATGTCTGGCTTTTGATCATTAATGAAGGCCAGCATTTGAGCCCATTTATCTTGTCTTCTAATAGATCGCACTTTCAGCGTCACTATGGATATTGTGGACATTTTGAGTATTTAAGATAACGGTGATACGAAGAATGAAATGGAGATCGAACACGACGAAACACGAGTCATATTTAGTCAAAAAGATGGATTGAATAGCAGTATGAACCCATCAATGATAATAATAATAAGCAATTATGATGTTGGCGAAGATAAAAGCATACCAGGGTTGGATAAGTGGCTAATTATGCGGGTTATTCGCATTTTAAGCCTTTCCGAGAGATGCGGTCTAAGAGTCTCCAAAGTGTCGCATAGAGCATCCATATCAGGTGTTAAGCATTTGGCCATGAGAACTTATGTCTTCGGTTATGCGTGTCTTCGAGAAATGTGATCATTTTCTCTGGCGTAAAGGCGAATTTTCCGCCTTTGGAGGACATGATAGCATTTATACGCTCTTTATCGCTGGAGTCCAAGCAATGCACGGAGGCTCTATTTTTTTCTTCAGAACAGGGACCTCACCTGAGGGTCCTTCAGTACGAGGTGGGTGTTTGATTGGGCGAGCGATTGTGGAGACGTGATCGGGTAGCATTTCACTATCAGAGTCGTACAGAGAATCTAAGGAAAATTGCGTGATGGCTACGCTAGGAAAGGTCTGAAGGAGTGGAATGGTAGGAAGAGGTGGTGGGGGTTCATTGGTGGGTGGGGGAGGGTCAGGGTTTGTGGTAGAGTGCTGTGTGCAATGAGCCGCGGGGAGGGAAGGAGGGGTGAGGAGGGTCTGGGAGAGTATTGTGGTTGAGTCTGAGGGACATGATTCACCAGCAGACGGAGATGGAGAATCGGAAGGTTCTGGTGTGGGTTTTTCCGAAGGCTGCACTTTCGAGGATGCACTAGCGAGCTGGAGTTCAGGTGTTGAGGTAATTACGTCTCTGTTGGACTGAGAATCATTATTTATTCCTTCGGCGTTCGAATCACTACTGCCATGAGCTTCAGGGGTCCCCACTTTTTTTCCGGTTCTTTATCGAGTGTTTCTGGGCATAACCTTGCCACATGGCTTTCACCTTTGCATTTGTAGCATTTTGGCATGTCGAAAGAGAGAGGAATATTCTATGTAAGGAGTTCTCTATTTCTATAAGAATAGTCAGGTAGCACGGTATTAGGACGTCTCATCACAGGTACTGAGGAGAAGAGAATGTGGTCATACCCTTCTTTCTTTGCACCGATTGTATATTACTTTATCGACCCGCAGACTGTCACCGCTTGCTGGATAATATCTATTAATTCGTGATTGGGAACTTCTGGAGGAACATTAGTTATTATTAATCTTTCGACTCTAGCGGACTTGGTTCTTGCCTCGATGAATTGTTCATGGAGCGTTATTCCGCCATGCTCGTCAATAAATTTATTAAACACATCTTCAGTTTTGAAATATATCACGCTCCGTTCATTTGATATTTTTGACGCGTGCGTGATGTTCGTCCCTCCGCCGATCAAGTCACCTACTGCATACACTTAATCGTGTAAGCCGCTATTTTCAATGCACTGCAGTACAATTCCCGTCTTCTTAGAGGAAGTATTAGTCAGTGGTGTCACTTAACGTGGTGGTATTGCGTAACTTGACTGCGGAGGCCGAAAAGGCCTGGATTGCGTCAGCGGGTTTGGCTCACAAGGAGACATCGCGTGAATGATGTTAGGGATCCAAATGACGCAATTATTTTCTGAAACTAGAGAGAGAATGCGGGAAAAGTGTCACGGCTATCTTCCATTTGAACCCGAGTTCGAGAGAAAAATGCAACTAAAGAATTTCCCTCCGTATAAATCCTTTGAAATGCGAGTGTAAGTCATCAAGTCGTGGCCGAGCGGTTAGAGGCGTTGGACCAACATTCCCGGACTGTGGCGCGGGTTCGATTCCCAGTTTGGTCAATTTTTTCTCTTTCGAATATTTTACGGAGTCACTGTACATTACCCATTCCCATACATTTATGGCAATAACAACTACATTTTTTAATTTTCTACTTATTTTCTGGATTTTCAATCAGCCCCCTCAGGAGACTTTCGAAGCTAAGTTCGGGATTCTTGTTTGGCCGAAGAGAGGTTACACATGCTGACAAGCCTAAAATGTGTAGATTTTGAAAATACAAGGATATTTCCGTGAATAAGTTGAGCTTCGAATGGTCGTGGCTTTCTCAAGGCGGTAAACAATGAACGGATTATTACTTTTTAATATACACCGATGCTTGCACTTAAAATTTCTCAGGAACTGCGTTCGAATAATGACTTTTGTGACTCAATTTTTCGTTCAATAGTGAACATGATATGAGTAGAAAAGAGATGGTAACTGTTTCCGAGGTTATGTAAAAAATATTTGCTATGACCTTTTTGCGGAGCAACATATTATATTGAAGGGAAGCCTGTATCGTGGGGTAGAGGAAGATATAAGATTCCAGCTCAAAAAGTATCACGCAATGATAACACTATTTATTTTCCCACCTCATGTTTATTTCAATTGAAGGAATTCAACTTTTTATTCATGGCGTGGAATTGCTTACTTTCGGATGATATTCATCGTAAAAACATATAAAGCAAAGAATATTTCTGCACCAAGCCAATTTGTTTTCTGTCGCCAGAACATTTGCATCTGCTCGGAGGCATATCCGTTCTACAAACTCCGGACCATTTATTTATATTTTCTCGGATTTTAAAGCGAGCCTCGATTCTTTTACTGTGGGAGAAACACAGGAACACGTGCAACTCCTGGAAATAATAATAATGTTTATTACGGGCATATACCCAATTTAGAACAGAACATGTACATTTCTTTCAATATAACTCTTAATAATTAATAAAATATTCTTAAAATAATAAGTATTACATGAGAAAAGGAGCACTAGAATATGAATTATATTATAACAAAAGATATTGCTCAAATAACATGAGGTCAGACAGAATTCGACAATGATAAAATACACTTCTTAAATATGGAATGTTTATCGCTAAAAATATCAATGTTGCCAATAAGGGAATTATATAGTCGAGGGATCCTGGTTAGTGGTGAATTAAAAGTAAAATTTCTACTACAGTATTTAACATAGAATAATTTTGTGCTTCTGGTGGTGGAAAATGTGGCATAAAATGGGATCAATTGAAGTAGGGATGGACAGTTAATAAAGTCATTGCATAGATTATATAGGAATAGCAATTCAGCAAGATTTCGTCGAACATGAAGTGGCTTTAAATTCAATATCTGCATTGTTTCTGCATATGGGACATCATGTGTTGAAAATCCAGCATAATAATTTACATTTATTAAAAATTTCTTTTGCACTTTTTCTAACCTATTAATATAAATTTTATAATGTGGGTTCCAAACAATGGAATCATACTCTAAAAAGGACGAACTAATGATATGTATAAGATTCTTAATATATTAATGTCTTTAAATTCATTAGTAATCCTAGTAATAAAGCCTAACATACGAAAAGATTTACTAACAAGAGATGAGATATGGTAACTAAAAGTTAAGCGTTCATCAATAAGAACCCCTAAGTCCTTGATTACATCCGTTCTAGGGATAACTTCACCATTGATGGAATAGTCAAATAGAGTGGGAGATTTTTTATGATGGAAGGAGATTGCACTACATTTGTTTATATTTATGGTCATAAAATTTTGAGCACACCAATCACTAATTTTCAATAGACATTGTTTAAGTTTGTGACATTCCTGTGGGTTCTTCACTACAGTAAATATTTTAATGTCATCGGCATATATTAAATGTGGAATAGGAGAGATGGCATAGCTAATATCATTTATAAAAATAAAAAATAGAACTGGCCCAAGGTGAGAACCCTGAGGAACTCCTAAACAAACATCAAACAAATGTGAGGTAGTAGATTTAACTTTTACTAATTGTTTACGACCAATTAGGTAGCTTTGAAGCCATTTCCACATCATTCCATTTATACCCAATGAACTCAATTCATGTAAAAGAATGGAATGATTCACTTTATCAAAACCTTTCGCAAAATCTGTATAAATGGTATCTATTTGGTAGCCGCTGCCAAGCCCTTCAATGAGGTACTCGGTGAACATCAATAAGTTAGTTGCAGTTGACATGCCTTGCCTGAAACCATGTTGTTCTGGCACCAACACATTTTTTAATAATTGTGCCAATCTGTCAACTACAAGGCTTTCCAACAATTTGGCCATAACACACTGAATCGCAATGGGACGGTAATTAGATATATCACATTTATCCTTTGACTTGTAAATAGGAACTATGTAACTTGATTTTAGGATACCTGGGAAGGTACCCTCATTAAATGATAAATTGAAGAGAATATAAAGAGGATAAGACAAAGCAGAGCAACAATTTTTCAATACTGATGGAGGAATTTTGTCAGGACCACTACCTTTACATACATCAAGACTTTTTAATTTACTGACGATTTCATTGACAGATACTGATAATGAGCAAAAGTTAATTTCTAAAGGAAACTTACAAGATGGTACTACATTAGGGTAATCCTTGGTGTAGACACTCGAGAAATGACTAGCAAAGAGCTCAGCAATTGTCAAATGATCTTCACCTACTTTGTCATTAAGAAACATTCTTTTTGGTAGTGAATTATCTTTGCGTAAGGAGTTAACATGGTTCCAGAAAGACTTGATATTTCCCGGTAAATCAGAGGAAAGTTTGTTCATGAATGAGTGATAGCACTCTTTTGCCATTCTTTTGAATTCTGCCCTACTGGTTGAGAAACTGGTGTAGTCGGTGATTGATATAGTAGTTTTATATCTACTATGAAATGTTTTATTGCGCTTTATTAGTGATTTAAGTTCATTAGAATACCATTTTGGATAAGAATTATTACCAAAATATATTTTGGGCGTAAACTGTTCGATGGCACTATACATAATGGAGTAAAAAATTGTGAAAGCCTCGTTTACTGGCTTATTACACTATATAGTTGGCCAGTTTGTATCCTCAATAAATGCACTTAGCGAGACGTAATCACATTTTGAGAAGTCAAAACCAGGGTTTACATTATCACCAGGATACATTACATGAGAATGGGGAAAGTTGGAGTTATAGGAAACTAAATGATCCACAGAAAATGTGCAAATTAAAGGGGGATGATAGGCAGCATCAGGGGGAAGGAGAGGGATTGATTTATCAATAGTGGCATTAGTTATATCTGTAAAACAGAGATCAAGAGTCCTTCCATAGCTGTTTAACACAGAATTAATTTGACTTAGGTTAAGAAAATCCATAGAGTCCACAAGGGGTTGAGCACAGCAAGTTAAACAGTTCCTATTTTCATCTATCGGCCAAGTTAAGTTCGGTAGGTTATAGTCGCCAAAAACAAAAATTTTTACACCTTGGTGAATATAGGCTATACGTTCCAAGCACTCGCAGTGAGCAGTGTACGAGGTAGCAGGTGAGTTAGGTGGTATGTATACACAACCAACTATAACTTTAGCTTGTTTAACTTTAATAAGCACAAACAATTGCTCAATATCTAGTGTTCACTTCCAACCTATGCGATATTAACTCTGTTGTCACAGCTACCAATGCTCCACCTCCAGGGGATTTGGCACTGGTTAAGTTATTTCTATCCTGTCGGTAGACCTTGAAGTCCATCAAACCCAATTCCAAGTCATTTATGTCACTTGACAGATTTGTTTCCGTTAAACACAAAATATCACAGTCCAAGTTAATTTCACTGATTCTTAAGTTCGCCAACTTAGATCTTAGGCCCCGAACATTTTGGTATAAAGCTGTTAACTTTGTTGGCGGAATCTTTGCAAGTTTTTTTGGTCGTTCACGATGGTTGGGGAACCATTAACGTATTTGATTCGTATGTTGGACTCACCTCTTTGTTGTCTTTGCTGTAATTCATCCCGGATTGTACGGAAATAATCCCTTTGCATTTTCGTCTTATCAGACCGAATACTGTACTTAGGAGATCCTGGGACTGGGTTTGTCGTAAGGAGTTTTAATGTACTAGCTGGTGAATCAAGAACCAATTTAATAGGTCTATTGATACCTTGACTCATTTTTCCTAAACGATAAATCTTGAAATCATTGGGGTCAATCTTGACCTCACGTGATTCGATGATACTCAGCGTAGTGTTGATATCCTCTTTTAATCAACCTTCCTGCGTAGTTAGCTGAGATTCGGGGATATTATAAATATTCAGGTATGACGCTCAATGTTATCTATCATTCCACTCTGCCAGGAATGCGTCCTTCTACGCTTGAGCCGCTCTTCATTTCTGCTCCCTCAGCCTCTACACATCTTTATGATCTTATTAACCCAAACTAGTTTCCCTTTCCCTCTCTCTCTCTTTAGGGGTTGCCAAGACCAACGACCCTATATTTCAATGGTTTGTTCAAGGCGTTCTCAAAGACCTCTTTGTCTAGCGTTCACTCCGGTTCTTACCCGGTTGGGTATTGGTGTCCCATTGAGGGATTAGCGAGGTTCAGCGGTGGAGGAAGGGTTGGGGTTTGTTTGCGGCGGATTTCATTAGAGTGTGGAAGAAGGCATGTGATGAAAGGGACAAGAGGAAGGGGTGGAAATTTTGTCGGAAAGAATAAAGTGGAAACATTTGTTGGAAAGACAGTGGGTGGGTTGGGGAGAGGAGACAATGCAGGGAAAACCCTGCGGAAAGAATATTAAGATGAAAGAAGCGGAAAATTCAGGGTAGGAGGAAGCATTTTTAGGGTTGGGAAGGGGTTAGCCCTTAGGATAGATTCCAACTTAAAAAATAAAACGTACTGTTAACAAAGTATATCTTTTTTATATTATGTTTATTTCATTGATGAAATGTAATGTATCAATTATGTCGTTGAATTACATACTTTTGGATGATATGCGTCGTAAAAACATTTAAAACAAAGAATAATTCTACACCAAGCACATTTTATAAAGCTCCCACCTGAGCAGTTACATTTGCGTGAACGCAGATCATGTGGGAAACATATTACTCGAACATTTCTGAATACTGTCCTATCTTCAACCAGTTTTGATGCAAACCACGCATATCTAATCATTTCACCAAATACAGGCGAAGATAGCTGATGGTGCAGCAATGAATGTATTTTAATACCATCCTCCCGGGATATAATTTCTCTTTTTTCTTTCAACAAATAACTGCTATTTTGCAGCCTAGCAATGAATTGTGTTTCTTTACCACTGTCTGTGTGCCTGATTCAAACTTTGCTTTCCTCTTCTGAGTACGTAATTCCTTTTCTGCTGGTGAGTGAAATTGCCCTGCGCCATCTCTCGGCGACATCTCTCTTGGGGGTGTTTGATTCATATAAACCCCCCGCCGATTCCAGTGTTTCTTACAGGACTAGATAACTCGGTGGTCTGAGCATTCGGGGCGACATCGAAAGGTCCGTGGTTCAATTCCCGGTCTATTCGAATTTTTTTCACTGTGAATCGGCATCTTCACATCACCATTGTATTGTCTAATTTTATGTGTTTCCTATACTCTTTCTTTCACCATCTGTCTGAACGAAATATTTAATAATAAGTAATAAAAGTTCGTAGAAAAATCACACACGTGATAATATAAATAAACGGTGCCACAAGTGAGGCGGCAAAGAAGAAACATTCAAAAATGAAGTTATGATATTTCGGTTGCCGTTCGCAACCTTTTTCACAGAAGGAAGGTAACAACCGTATTTTTATTTAGTATTTTACCGTTTGTACTTTTTTGCATAAATACCCAGTAACAAAATAAATAATGCAGTCGACGACTGGAGCCAGGAAATAATCATGCTCAAATACATTATTTTCCTCACATTCTTCTTCATTTATCATTCCATTCAACTTCTCCTTCAGCTGCTGTATTAATGTTGGAGAGTTGGCCTTGCCCCGGTGTATTTCTGCTGTCTTGAACTTTTATCATTAGTTCAGGACAATTGTCCACTACGGAGCAGTTTCCGTGCTTTGGAAGGTCCAGTAGCCCATACACCCCAAGCAACTTATGGAGTTGCAGGAATGTGAATGTTGCTGGGTGATCATTGTTTCCAGCACCCTCCCGGATAGCTCCGAGTACCTCTGAAATATAAGTAAAATGTTTAACAATTTAGTAATTAAAAATATCTCTTTCACACTCACCATAGCACTTATTCCTGTACGAACCTCTAAAGCATCTTGGTTAATCTTCCCAGTTTGGACTGTTTCAAATCCAAATTCTTTCATATACCTAATAATATCAACTATGGACTTAAAGGTCATTCGAAGTCCTTCTGCATTATTTGCAGTCAAGAACTCAGAATCACTAATTAGGCAGGTATTTTTATCCCTCTCCCAGCTATCCAGCCAAGCCAATGTACTTTAAAGCACCTGCATGAGAAATAAGCAATAGAAGGATACTTAATGATTCTAGAGTTAACAACAGTTCTATGGTAGTGAAAAGTGGTTTTGTATAAGACAAAAGTATTACCTTGAATTCAGCTGAGTTTTCTTCTACTTCCTTACTACTTTTATGACTACTTACTACTACTTTAGGATCACATGTACTACTTTCTTCTACTACCTTAGTTATGGTCGTTTCTATTTAATGAATGAATAATTTATTAATTGTCCTGGGGATATACCCCTTAAGAAAAAAAGCAATTTACATTTTTTGAGCAACATAAAGTGAAAAATCAACAATTTGGACAGTAACATAATGAAATAATTAAATATAAATTAATACCATTTTTACAATGCTGAATGCAAAGTATTTTGGAAATCATATCGTATAACAAATTCATCTGCGTACATTTTTTTTCAAAGTTAACAATAGAAGAACAGCACTTTTATACTATTATTAAATACGCAAACACAACTACTGCAAGCAATTACAACAATATGCAAAATAATAACAACATTTAGTGGTCAGAAAGTAACATGCTATAATATTTCATCTTAAAACTAGCAACAGAAGAACAATTTTTTATGTTTTTGGGCAGGGTGTTCCAGAGATGACACGCAGTGACCAAGAAAGAATTTTGGAACTTCGTTGTGCGATGACTAGGAAAGTAAAGATACTCAGGATCACATCTAGTGCACATATCCCTAGTGGAAGGTTTCACGGAAAACATGTCGAATAAATATTCAGGGGATTTTTCTTGAAATAAGCAATACAAGTAGAATCCGAGGGAATATTTCCTTCGGGTTTTAACATCGAGCCATCTAAGTTCATTGTAGTAGGGAGTCATGTGGACATCTCTGCGAAGTACACCAAACACGTCATTGGTGCGTTGACAAAAATCCACAGTTCCATCAACATCTTCCAGACCTGGCACATGGTGCTTCTGATAATACCGAAGACCTTTCACCATGGAATTACTAAAAACCGGCAAGAAAAATATCTAAATCATTACACTTGCAAAGGTAAAAAAATCCCTGAACATTGCTAACATAAATCAACATTAATTTTCACTCATTGGCTGTTATAATTGCTCATTGAAGGCTCATTGATAGCTCATTGTTCATATGATTACATCAGTATTAGGATTAAGAAATGCAGTGGTTACGCCAAACAGTACCTGCCAGCTTCACTCTCATCTTCATTATCGTAGTTGGCATTATATGATTTATAGTAATTTTAGGACATGCTCTCCCCCTTAGCTCCCCTGGAATCTGCTTAAGCTCCATGGAATATACCACGGCCAGATATTTACCTTGAACTGAGCAAGTTACAAAAATCCTCCACCATCGATTCAGAATACCAGGTAATGTTCAAGGAAATGCTGAATTCCCACCCGGATACCATCCCTATATATACGGATGGATCCAAGTCCAATTCGGCCTGTGCGTGCGCAGTATACTCCCCTAATCAAGCGAAAGCGAAGCTCAGTCCGCTGTGTAGTGTTTACACAGCGGAACTGTTCGCTATAAAGATGGCTATTCACGGCATACATGGCTGTAATAAGTCTTTTATAATCTGCACAGACTCTTTAAGCGCATTGAAAGCTGTTTCCGACTTTTCCCCACTCAGTCCTATCGTTCAGGATATACATAATGCCCTTCTTTCTCTTAATAAAAAGGGAATAAGAGTAAGCTTTTCATGGGTTCCTGGGCATGTGGGAATAGACGGAAACGAGAAGGCTGACTCAGCGGCGAAGGAAGCCCTGAACGACCTCGAAGCCTTTTCTTTCCTGGTACCGGCAGAGGACCTTAAGTGTACCCTAAAAAATAGATGTGCACAGAGGTGGAAGGACTCGTGGAGGAGCCAAATGAGTAATAAATTGCGCTGCCTGAAAGCAGATACGCAGGCGTGGGCCTCTTCCGTCAGGAGCTGTCGTAGGGAGGAAGTTGTCATCACGCGACTGAGAATAAGGCACTGTGCCCTGACCCACTCATACCTCCTCACCGAAGAGAAGAGCGCACCTCGCTGTGATGAATGCGACTACCCATTGAGTGTAAGACACATATTGACGGCTTGTGAAAGGTACCGAGCTCTTCGAGAAAGATTTCACATCAGTGGTGGGCTAGAACAAGTTCTCGGCAATAACCCTATTGCCCTCGGTCGCGTAGTCGAATTTTTAAAATGTATTGACATATTTAAAGCACTTAAAATGTAATGTTTTAATTGGAAACACGGTTTATTTTATTGCTTCTCTGGTATCTAAAAAAATTAATTCTTACTGAATAAATATTGATTTCACTTCCTATAAAGTTTTATTGACATGAATTAGGTTTCGAGCGGTGCAAAATGACCTTAGCTGTCGACGCACCAGATAAACCTACTACTACTACTGGATCTTGGCTGAGGTCGACCCATACCAAAAAAGATTTAAATTAAATACAAAAGAAGACATAAAATGTAATTTGATAATTGATATTGACATTGATGATAGTTTCCACACATTTATCAAAACTATAAATCTCAAATAACAGACAAAGAAATGTAATTAGTACAATTGATTTCTTTACTCCCAATTAAATTCACTTACCTTCAATTCCTTGCTGCCATGAAGTCTGTTTCTTATATTTTTAAACAGGTGGGGGGTATCAGCAAAAGCAAATATTTTGCGCTTGGAATCCAAAGGATGGACAAAGGAATTCCTCATATTTCCCAGCTGACCATTGATTTACAAGCAGCCCCACATTTTTCTGTTCGTAGCAGCACCATCATAGACAAATCCATGGATTTTAGCTCCTGCTCTTTCTAACAGAATGACAGCCTATAGGGCTAACTTGGCCAGAGTATTCCCATTGACAGAGCCCCGAGAGGCAAAGGCAGCAATGGGCTGTGTGTATGTATGCATCAGTAAGAGGCTGGAATAGGAACACAAGAGCATGGTTTGCCTTCTGTAATACTGTTTCAGCACAAGGTTCCTCTCCACCAATGTCTGTCAGTCCCACACATGAAAGATTTGTGGAACACACAGCAACGCTCTCCCTCACAGACATTTCATCCCACACAAGAATGCCATGTCTCTGTGACTCTGGATTTCTTGAGAGTTGTAATTTTAAAAGTTAAAAAAATTTGGGTTCATAACCACAAGAAGTGTCAATGAGTGAAAGGTACCTCCTAATGGTCCTCACACTTGGTAGAGTTAGGATGTCATTCGTACGGACGAATCTATACCCTTTAGGCGAACGAATGTGCATCAGCATGCAGAGCATCATCCATTCTTCAGAATACCTCCGTCCACTGGTCCTCCCGATCTGAGCAGCTTTCACAATCTCCTGAATCACAGTCCGCTGGTTGGTGGTTATTTTAGGGTGGGCACTCAGCTTTTCCATCAAAGTACCATCTCCAATCTTCAACATACTCTGATGAGCCTCTGTGCAGAGTTTGTGGATTTTGCCTTTCGCTCTTTCTAGTGACCTTCGACAATTGGAAAAGGTATTCCTTGATGTCATCACGTACCCCTTACGTTGCTGGAGAACAAGTTTGTTAATTTAATCATTCTTTTTAGCTCTAACGTTTTTCTGGACCATGGTCCTCCTCAACTGATGGCAAGGCTTACACAACTCACCATCATCACAAATAATTCACATTTCTTGTACCTACATTGACCCGCAGCATCAATGAAACTCACTTCACTGGTAATTTGCGATAAACCATCACCCAAGATACAGCCCTTGTAGACTTTTAGAGCACCCAACTAAGTTAAAGCATTTCTCACATGGAAAGAACTGGTGTTGGGCTCACAAGAAATTCCCAGTTCTTCTTTAGGGATAGCCATTTGCAAAATTGAACACCACAATATGCCATTCTTCCCAACAGACAGATTTGTAAAACACTAATTTTACATCACCACTAGCAGAAAATGTGGAAACAAACTGGGCGTACACAATTACTTTAGGGCCTGAGATAGGAATGATTCTCACCCATGAGACAAGAAGGCTTACAGAATTCGTATCGGACTTGACTTCTTCGTAAATTGAAGGATAGTCCGATACTGCTGATTATTTCCAGGTAGGCCTCATTCTCCGACGCATTTATGCCGTCTCCGGTATTCTCTTAGGCAGGCACAGATAATTTTGGGCGTTTTGGTAATATTGCATCTTTTCGATAGATGTTTTTCCTAGGCTTCGCCATAGGTTTGCTAGAAAAATGAATATGCCCGCTTATTGGATAAGCATTGCACTATTGCATACTTAATTACCAACACACCATTCAAAATCCTTAAAAATGTGAGTAACAGCAAAAGATTGCGTTAATAGACAAGCCTTCGTCACTTTTACACGGGTAAACAAACATTCACACGGAAAAAGCATGGGTTGAACTACTAGTGGTGCTCGAAGTTCGTCAGAATTCCGCGT
Source organism: Pyrrhosoma nymphula (assembly GCA_963573305.1). Classification (NCBI taxonomy): domain Eukaryota; kingdom Metazoa; phylum Arthropoda; class Insecta; order Odonata; family Coenagrionidae; genus Pyrrhosoma; species Pyrrhosoma nymphula. Next base: position 112,186,479 of record OY754332.1, read on the forward strand.
CTTCAGATCCGTGCCACTCCAAATACACGGGGAAGGTGGAAAGTGTCACTGATATGGCAGAGAATGAATGGACAGAAGAGGAAGGGAAAGAATAACTCAAGCACACAACAGTGGTAAAGATACAGAACAGGCGTTTCGGGGCACGCAGAGCCCAAGAAGAAGAAAAGAGCCATTCCGGCCATACACACATTCATTAATTCACACAAACCGCTCACAGGCGTAAATCATAAATATTTTCGTTGAAACGGATGATGGTGAAAGAAAGGAGGAGGATAGGAAAGAAAGAGGATGGTTTCGATGAGGGTGAAAGAAAGAGGATAGAAAACAAAATTGTGAAGTTCAATGGTGGTGTTTAGATGGAATGATGGCAGATTCCAAGTGAAAAAAATGGACTAGGCTGGGAGTCGAACCACGCACCTTTTTCACAGATTGCAAAAACGGGCATTTTAGGAACAATTTCAGTGCGCAAGACAGACACTTAGTGCACTTTTTACATTTGAGTAGGCCCTGAGGGTAATGACCATCGTCGTCGAATATTTCATCATCATTCACCTATTCACAATCAATATCTTCACAATTAGGTTCTCTTTTCTCATCCTTCACAAGGTCATCATTTTTCTTTTGATGGTTTTGAAGGTTCTGGATGCCATAAATTGGTTGACCAGAGCAATAAATATTGTGAATAGTGAAAATGTGACGAAATATTTCTGCAGAGCTGGCTTCGTTTTCTGTGATGGAGACATTATCAGCGAACATAATGGTGATTCAAAACGCAGGCATTGATGATGACTTCGCTTCTATTATGGAGTGTGATGTAATGAGTGTGACAGACTTTGCAAAGATAGATGAAATCTTAGCGACCACTACTGGTGATTTTAATACTGATTTCCTAGTATGGGAAAAGGGGTGCAGTGAGGATGATGGGGAGGACGATATTGAAGAAGACGAAACAGAAGAAAACGATGTGACTACAAGACTAAACAATTATAAAGAGGTTGTTCAGAGCATGGAAGATATTTAAAAAATTGTCTCGTTGACAACGACGTTGGTCTACTAAGTTTGGTAAATGACTGTAAAAATTACGCTGGGAAAAAACGTATGTAGATCAAGAAAATTATAAGTGAATACTTTGTGTGAACGATCTAAGGGCAATGTTGTCCATGTGTGTATTTTAATGTGTGAAAAAAATGCTGAAACAGTTTATTTCTCTTAAAGAATATGTTATCCTTATGCAGTGCTTGAAACCTTTGTATGACGGAAACTTGTCCACAGCGGATAATGTTTACGGCACCGTGTGATTTTGCTATAGGCAGTTTTCACTGTATCTGTCCATTTTGATAATTGGATAGTACATGACCCCCAAACTATCAAACAAGTATGGAATGTATTTGCTAATAAACATTCCCAAAATCTCCAGTTACAAATGCACTAGCACCCTTATTTTTATTTATTTAATAATAAATCCAAAAACAGTCAAGGTGACCTTTACATCTGATTTTTAACATTATTAAATGACTTTACATAGAACAACAAAAAATAAAAACCAATAAGTTATCACTCAATAAACATATCAGTGGATACTATATCACAGAATGAAAAAACAGCAAGGTAGCATGGAGCAGCATCTCATAAACAACTCTTCCGTTGTGACAATTTAGGTGGGAGGAAGATAGGAAGGGGTATTTAGATAGGAAGTCTGTTAATAGCGGTTGTGAAAGTTGGAAAAGAGGCTGTTATGTCAATAGATGGGGTATTGAGGGAATTGTAGGCAAGAGGTATCCGGTAAGTAAGGGATCTCTGAGTCATTGATAAACGGGAGTGAGGTAGATGAAATTGGGAATAGTTCCATGTTTTACGTGAGGGGACCCAGAGTGAGAAGGAGACCCATTGATAGAAGGTCGTTAGACCTGAAGCGGCCATTCATGATTGTATGGAAAAATTTGAGGTCACTAAGTGTGCGGCGACGTTGCAAGGGAGCGATATCAAGTTTTGAGAGCAGATCATGCGTGGTAAGATTACGAAGAGAGGGGTTGCGCTTTTTCACAATGCTGATGAAGAAGTTAAGAGGCCTATTAAGAATTTTGAGATTTGTGGGACAAGCTGAGGACCATATGGGTGAACAATATTCTATAATTGGAAGAACACAGCCGGAAAAGATGGATTTTAGAGCCAGGGGACTTTGAATTTCTGTGAATCTGTAAAGGAGTCCAACTAGAGACATGGCTTTTGAAGAGATATTTTTAATGTGAGGGGCGAAAGTCAGCTTGGAGTCAAAAAGTACACCAAGATGCCTACAGGATATAACTTTTGGAATTTGTTGGTCAGAGAAACTATTGGAGGAATTAACAGGATCGGTGCGAAATGTAAAGGTCTGAGATTTGGATTTTATGGGATGTACCTTAAGCTTCCAGGTAGAGCTCCAATCTGAAATGGAAGTAAGGGCATCCTGTAGGACAGAGCTATCGGCCTGGCTGTCAACTCTCCTGAATACCTTGCAGTCATCAGCATACAGAAGAATGTCACAGTCTCATGAAGAAAGGGATTGGGTGATGTCATCAATATAAAGGGCGAACAGAAGGGGGCCAAGTACACTGCCTTGCGGGGACACCGGAGGATACTTTGAGGGATGGAGAGGAGACACCCCGTCAAGATCTATTTGATAGGAAGTCTACGAGAAGACGAAGAAAGTTGCCGTGAATGTTGAAGCAGTTTTTAAGCTTATATGATAGGAGGGCGTGGTCAACTGTATCGAATGCTTTGGAGAAATCTATGTAACAAATCAAGTTGGGAAGATTGCTCAAAAGCTTCATTGATGTGATTGCTTATGACTGTGAGATTGCTAAGGCATGATCCACCTGGAAGAAACCCATGCTGTTGAGGAGACAAGTAGGGAAGTGTGAATAAAAGGAGGCGATTATGAATGACTCTTTCGAAGAGGATGGATAGGACTGGAAGAATGAAAATTGGTCGATGATTATCAATGGAATTCTTGCATTTTGATTTTAATATAGGAGTTACATTGGCCATTTTCCATTGAATTGGAAAAGTGCCAGATGATAAGGCTCTGATAAAGATCTTTGAGATGGGAACATGTAAGGTATTGGCAGTGCGTTAAAGAAACAGAGACCCGATGCCATCAAGACCGGTAGCCTTGTTCACAGGTTAGGAGGAAAGAAGACTGAGGACTTCATTAGGTGACGTGGAGATGACAGATAATGAGTGGGGACAAAGGGGAGAGGTGGGTGGGAACTGTTGGATCTGAGACGCCTGAGCCAGCGACCGTTGAAAGCCAGCGACCGTTAATCACCGAAATATGTCTTTGATCCCAAACGTAAGGTAGTGGGAATCCTGGTGGACTTTCTTCTGCTATTAATAAGCGTCCAAAATCTTTTACAGTTTTCCTGTAAGTCTTCGGTGATAACACTAATGTGATTGGTGTAGTCACGACGGAGGAGATTCCTGGCATGTTTACGGAGCTTGGAGAATCCCGCGTGTGTGTGGGGGCTGGGGTGAGATTTCCAAAGTCTCCAAGGTGCTTCCTTGTTGCGAAGAGTGGTGGTCGCTTCTACAGACATCCACATGGGTCTTTTTTTGGAGATTTTGCGGTAAGGGACGATATCGTTTATGGCACTGTGGAGGAAGTCGTACAATAGGTCGAGTGAGTCCTCCACCGACCCACGCTCTAGGAGGCCCCAGGGCAGAAGGGAAAGTACCCGGTTAATGGCATCCCAATCTGCTTTCTTCCACGCACGAACAGTCCTGGGAGGAATGGGGGACCTGGATCGGCGGCAGGGAGGAGGGGAAAGTTGGAACTAAAAGGATTCGTGGTCAGAATGGAATATGTTTCTACCGGAGGAGAAATTTTGTATCATGTGAGAGGCGAGAGCCAGGTCCAATGTTGCCAAGTTTCTTGTTGGATTGAAATTGCACTGCAGCAAGCCTAAACCTTTGATGAAGTGGTCAAGAAAAAATTCATCCTGCGTGCTTTTGGGGACTCCATCGTCGTGAGACCTTCAGTCTATGGGTAAGTTATAGTCTCCAACTAGTATCACATTTGGGCTGAGGGCACGGACACGGAGAACAGATTGAAAACATGTCTCAAGCACACTGGGACCACTGCTGGGTGAGCGATAAAAACAACCCACAATCCACTTTCCACCCGCGATGGAGTTACCGTCAGCAGACGCTCTAATCGCACTGACACCCGTGAGCACTTCAGTCCACACAATCTCACAGTCACTTTCGAGATCACATCTGCGTTTAGAGGGTAAAGAAGAATCAATAGCTATAAGCACTCCACCCCCTCTAGCAATTCGATCCCGCCGATAAATGTTGTGCGTCATTGAAAAACCAAGTTCAATATCACCAACCTTGCTGTTCAGCCACGTTTCCGACTAATAAACCTTTAAATCAAGTCACCAATTTTAAATACACCACTAATTAGTGACACTAATCATCATTAATACTTTGGAAAGCAATGTGTGTCGTTAAATTTCTACACTTCCCCAACATGGAACTGAGCACATATGGCGTTTCGCTTTGTTTCCTACTCCTCTGCCCTTTGGAGCTCTCCCCACTTAGTCAACAATGCATCCCTCTTCAGTAGACAGACGTTGTGCAGTACACAGCATGACATGATAATAAATGGAATTTCTTCTATGATTTGTATTGCCACCTTATTAAGGAGGCTCCTCCACTGGCCATTCAGAAGGCCGAACGCCCCCTCGATGGCCATTCGGGCAGACGAATGGAAGAAATTATAATTTCTTTGCCTTGGTGTTAAACGACCATTGTCTGCGTAGGGGATCAGGAGCTGGGGATGCAGCATATAAGCTGCATCCCCTAACAGATGACACTCATCGGGGAACTTCCTTGGGTCCCTCAAAAAGCCATGGACAGCAGAAAGTCGAAACTCCCTTGCGTCATGGACGGACCCCACGTTACCCACATAACAATGGGTGAGGAGCCCGTTGTGATCACATGCAGCAGAGTTCTGCTTCGGGTGTACGCAACGAGTCTGAACAGCCGAGCGGACATGCAAAATTAAATGTGGCACATAAGCAAAATTATAGTATATATATACACATGTTTTTGTTAAAATTTCGTTAAAAAACGAAGTCGGCCGCGTGCGACATAGGTCGTTCGAGTGAGACGAAGAGTGAGTGGCAACGTCGCAGAAACGTGCGCTCGAGACGGAAACTACCGCTATTTCAAACAGCGTCTCTATGGTCAGTTCCACAAAGTGACACATGGCCTAGCTGGTAGGATTAGTAGGAATGTTTCATTCCGAAAAACAGTACCATTGGTACCATCACGACATTCGATTCGAAGCACTATTAATGTTAAGAACTAAAGCAATGGTTATCCACATATGTACATCTCTTGGCGGCTGAGTGTCTGGAATTTACTTACTCTTCAACATTGTCTCATAAATACTATGTAACTTCTCATGAGAATGAGTGCGTGTAGTGTTTCAAGGAAGGCCGGTATTAAAGTCACCGAGTGGATTTAGATACTCTATTCTCGACCCCTAAAGACCTATACAATTACGAGACTGTCCAAAAATCAGAAGAATATTCTTCTTGAATTTTTTGAAGGTAAGCAGTTACCATCGGCTTCAACACATTTGCGCATTAATATATTGGTAGAAAAATCATGCTTAAAAGGGTATTGTTTTTTTTTTCGGAAAATGAAAACGTTGCTAAGGGAAAATTTACGCCGAAATTCACGGCTAAAGATTCCGCAAAATTATGGGAGAAGGTTACTTTGCGCCTCAATGCTTGTCCCGGGGCAAAAAAATCTTGGAAAAGGTGGAGGAAGGTATGTTTACTCCGGGAATGAAGTATGTGTGACGCATGCATTTTTCGCTTTGGAATATTTTAGCTCTTCTCCAGTTTATTTTATTTTTGACATTATTTTTCAACGCCTCTATATTATTTGCACTTTTTGATGTTGTTGAAGACATTTGTTACTTTTAGCTGACATAAATTTAAGCATATTGATATACAGAATTGAAATGCTTGCTTTGGCACCTAAATCTTGATTTTATCAAACCAATACATTGTTCTATTATGCTTCTTGCACTGCAGAGACTGGTGTTATATCTCTCCTCTGGCGAATTATGTGCTGTTTCCAGCAACGGGAGTAAGTAACCAAGGCTCTAGAGGATAGCCGCTGTCTCCTGCAAACCGTTCAAATTTTAATTAACTACTCATATTGCAAAACCTGAGCCTAAATTCAATCATCAATATTGTTAATGGTCTTATAAATAAATTATTGGAAAAACATATATAAAAATCCTCAAAAGGGTGCAGCATAAAGTGTAATGATATTTTGCTCAAGTAACCATAGCCCCTTGTAACAAAGTAACCTTGTTATCAAATGCCCTACACACAATTTTCACAGAAAATATAGCTAAAATATAATTTTTTATTTCAATAAAAGTTCAAATATTAGGAACACCGCTTATTTATAAATGATTAACAGAAAATATTTCACAGTATACGAAAATAGTGGACAGATTTTCAGGGGAATACCTTACCTATTAACCATTTAGTGGTGTGGTTATTTCCATGTTTCCTGTAATGACTGGCGAATGACTGAATTAGCATATATATATGCATCATGGGTGGCACCGAAGTAGCGAGCGTTCACATTGAGTATTTTCATGTCAGCATCACAGATCTACAAAAAAGATAAATTTTAGTTAAAATCATTCCTAGAATAGTTGGGTATGTAAAAAAAATATGAAAAAATATTTCACCAGTTGCACATTTATAGAATGATAACGCTTATGATTAAAGTAATCCCGTTCTCTGTACACTGGATGGTCCACAGGTGGGGCAATAATGGCCACATGTGTACAGTCAATGGCTCCGATAGTGCCAGAGAAGTCATGCTTCTCAAAAAACCTAGGCAAAACAGGTTTAATTAAATTAACAAGATTTAAAACTGAAGACGTTATTACAGTATAATTAAGAAAACGTTTTTTGAAAACTTGGGAATCAGGAGGATAATCTGAATACCACAAAATCTAATCATTTCTGAATTTTAAAATAAAACTTTCTTTTGGAACTGAGGGATTATGGCTAATTGAGGGATTTTGCTAAACATTGTCGTGAACTTCGTGAAGATGCCTCCAAAAAGGCATTAATTTATAGACCTTCGCTTCGCTGAATGAAATTCACTGTCCTTTACGGTAATTGAATTTAGGTCGACTATTTCCCTATTGAAATGTAATCACTTACCTCTGCCGTAGCGATGCCATAGACCGTACTAGACTCAGGTTGAAAGTGACCCACCGGTCCATTAAATGCGCGTTAATGGCATGAGTCACTTCGGTATTGCATCTGCTAACCGTAGATTGGTCCATAGAATTGCATTCTTCCTGCCCAAAGAATGACTGGCAATATCCTCCAGCATGATAACGATGGGTCGTAAAAACCTGTGGCGTTAAAAGACAATGGAATTATGTTGACCAAAACTCAGAAATAGTGTGTAAATCAATTCAATTCCTCGCAGGAGAATAAAATTATCACATCAAAGTTATAGCTAAGGGTATGTAGACAATCTTCAACGAGAAATTACGAGCACTTACTTTAGTTTCCAACGTCAATGCCGAAGATCTTGGCGATTCCCGCACAAAACTCCGTAAGCTGTCGATTAAGTCCGCTGTAAGTTGTTTGTTCAGCCGGTATAATCGCACGAACTTCTTGTCTTCTAATTCAAATGGATTTTTCCTAAACCGGAGAACTCGTGGGATTCTAAGCTCCTTATTTCCCGCCTCTTCTAGCTCTCCGATTTCGAGGACATGCAGCAACTCGTCCGTCATTATGATGAGCACGAACCACTCGGCATAAACACGAAGGGTAACTCGAGGGGTCTCCACCGCTCGACCGCCCGCGTTCGGCTGGAGTCGCACACGGGACCGTCGCATTCGGTTCCACGGAGCTCGAGCATACCAAATGGCCGGAGCGCTCGGCTCCGTACCACGTGACTCGCACACGACTGCGAAGTCGCGTACGGCTAAAATTTCGAGCATAGGCCCCCAGGACGTCTCCCGTTTTGAGCGTATACTCGGATGCCGGAGAGCCCCCGCTGGATACCCGGAGGAACATCTTAATGGCTAACTACGTCGCAAAAATTTTATCCATGAGGACTCACCCATGTTTTAACGTAATTTTTAATCCCAGGTTTTTAAACATTTTTAACAGGCGGACAAGGGCCACCAGACCCCTGAGCGTCCGTTTTAAACATTTTATGGAAGCAACAGATGTGAGACTTCCAGAAGTGTACGGCCATGGATATTCCGGTCACCCACCATGGCGAGTGCCCTATCACAAGTGTAGTTTTACCCTACTAACTGGCCAGAAAGGTTCCACGACGCCCATGGAGTACCAGCAACTTTTTAGGGAAGAGCTGTGCCGCCACTCCGATTTCACTCCTGTGTTTACGGATGGTTCGAAATCCGAGTCGGCATGCGCATGCGCGGTGTTCTCGTCCCTCCATGGAGTCATGGCGGTGAAGCTAAGCCCGCTGTGCAGTATCTACACGGCGGAGCTTTTCGCCATTAAGAATGCTCTTGAGGGTATTAGGGGCAATTGCGGCGCATACATGGTCTGCAGTGACTCTATGAGTGCGCTGCCGGCCATTTCCGGTTATTCCCCGATGCACCCACTTGTCCAGGAGATTCATAATCATCTTTTATCTCTTTCTAATAAGGGAATCGCTATCCGTTTTCTGTGGGTACCTGGACACGTGGGAATATCCGGTAACGAGATGGCCGACTCGGCAGCGAAGAAGGCTCTTCAAGACGAACACATTTCGTCATCATTGGTACCGCACGAAGACTTAAAGGCTACGTTGAGAAACGTAGCCTTTGGGCTGTGGAAGGAAACCTGGCATTCCCTGACAGAGAATAAGTTGCGCACCATAAAGCCGGTGGTATCAGTGTGGTCCACATCAGTCGGGAGGACTCGCAGGGAAGAGGTCGCAGTCACACGGTTGAGGATAGGGCACTGTGCCCTCACTCACTCTTACCTCTTCACCGAAGAGAAGATCCCGCCGTACTGTGAGGATTGCGACTCTCCCATTACTGTGAGACACCTTCTGACGGTGTGTGATAAGTACCGTGCTCTGCGCATCCGGCTGAACATCAGGGGAGACCTAGGACACGTCCTAGGAGACGATCCTGACTGTGTCAGTCGGAAAATGTTATTTTTAAAAGAGTCTGGGCTTTTTAACTCCTTGTGATCAACCATTAATTGGTGTTTTATCTCACGCCCATTTTAATGTCAGTTGTGTTGCTTTTATTTGTCTACTTAATTATTAATTTTAAATAACTTGACATGGTGATGTAAGATTGACGTGGTACTAATGACCTTAGTCGTCGAAGCACCCAAATACTACTATACTACTCGAGTGGATGATGATGAACATTTCTTGGGCAACATAATCTTTTCTGACTAGTCAACTTTTCACTCAAGTGGCAAGGTTAACACACATAACTGTAGGATTTGGGGCAGTGAAAATCCACATGAAACATTGCAACATGTTCGTGATAGCCCTAAAGTGAACGTTTTTTGTGCGTTGAACAAGAGGAAAATGTACGGCCCCTTTTTTCCAAGAGAGAACCATCAACGGGATAGTGTACCTTGATATTTATTTATTTATAGATTTTAACGTTTGCCCAACAAAATAATTACAGGGCAAACAAAACAAAAAAGAATAAAATACAAAACATATTGCATTCAATTGAATTTTACAGAAAAAAAATCAAGTAATTATATTATTTAACAATTTGCAAAAGAGACTTCTTTTTTGACATAAATCAATCATATCACAGTACATGTTAAAAGAACGGCACATTCTATTCAGTGGTGAGTTTTCACAGTAATTTGACTTTACCATGCTCAACTTAAATTTCATTGATAACCTCACATTGATACTAGGCACTACAAAATTAATTTTTCTAATTAAGTCACTATTTTCTCCAGTATTAAGTAAATTATATAAGTAAGATAGATCACACATGTTTCTTCTTTTTTGCAAATATTGAAAATCAAACACCTTTACCAAAGTTTCGTAACTAACGTAATTTATATAAACATTATATTGGGTATAATATAGATTTCGTAAAAACCTTTTTTGTACCCTCTCCAATATTTGAACATGTTTCTTACAGTAAGGATTCCATACTACAGAAGCATACTCCAACTTACATCTTACAAAGGAGAAGTACAACATTTTGAGAGATTTCTCAGACTTAAATTACCTTGACATTCGGTTTACAAAACCCAATAATATTTGAGCTGAGAGAGCTATGTCAAAGATATGTGGAGCAAAAGACATTGAAGAATCAAACGTAACCCCTAAGTCTTTTATTTGATATACCTGCTTTAATGACACACCTTCCATTGTATACTCATAATTAACATTAATCTTCTTCGTAGAGTATGTCAATCGGAAACATTTCTCTACATTAAAATAAATTTTGTTTTCATAAGACCATTTAACCAGATTGTCCAAATCTTCTTGCAATTTTAAACAATGATCTACTCTACTCACTTTTTTGAACATAATATCATCGGCAAACATTAAGCATTGTGAGTGTTGTAACGATAGGGGTAAATCATTCACAAAAATTAAGAATAAGAGAGGTCCTAAATTAGATCCTTGTGGAACCCCTGAAGTTACAGAATACTCTTCGGATTTACATTTGTTATAGGTTACATATTGTTTTCGATCGGATAAGTATGACGATAGCCAATTTAACAAAGTACCAGTTATACCAATGTAGTGGAGTTTCCGGACCAAAATACTAAGATTAACAGTGTCAAAGGCTTTCTTGAAATCAAGATAGATGACATCAGTCTGGGCATGAATGTTCATATTATTCATAATATACTCAGTAAAAGTAATTAAGTTACAAGTTGTACTTCTATTTAACCTGACACCATATTGTAATTCACTGATTTGGTTTTTCACTCGAAAGTGTATATGCTTATAGATAATGGACTCAAATATCTTTGAAAATACTGAGAGTGTACTTATAGGTCAATAATTTTCCACCTTTTGTTTATTACCCTTCTTGAAAATTGGACATACCTTTGCTGTTTTCCATTTGGTAGGGAACACCCCACTTCGCAAAGAGAGATTAAATACATGGCATAGTGCAGGAGCAATTAAGTTCGCACAACCCTTTACAATATACATTGGAATATTATCCCCAGTCCCAGTGATTTTTTCATTGTAGTCACCTTAATAGTTTCTAGGACCTCATCTAGTGTGATCTGGTTCAGTGAAAAGTTGATTGATGAATTATAATTTGATAAATAAGTGTTTAGACTATTACAATCTTCAGAGACATAAACAGAGACAAAATATTGTTTGAATGCATTCACAATGTCATATGGGTTATCAAATTTGTGTCCATTATGTTCGATAACGTTCTCAGTATTCCTATTGGATCTTTGAATCTTCACAAAATCCCAAATAGCATTAGGATTGCCACCCTCAACATTCAGTTTGACACTTTCCGTACACTCAGTAAAAGCTTTCTCAATTGAAAGCTTAATCTCAGATTTTAACGTTACATACATATTGTAATGATAATCTGATCCGTTTTGTTTAAAATGTTTTCCGTGACGATGGTTTTTCTTGATTTTTTTTATTATGTCAAAGCTATACCACGAGGGATATTTATATTTCGATGTTTTGCATTTTGGGATAGATTGGTCCATTGACTGATACAAAAATTCATAAAAAATATCCAAACTTTGATCAACGTTGTTTGTTTTGGTAACTAAATCCCAATCTTTACCTTGTAACTCCTCATATAATTTTAGGTAGTCTCCCCTTTTGAAATTATATGAAGAACCTGATATTTCAATTTTTTTTCTCAAGACTTGAGCGGATAATTTTACTTTGAATTCTAGAGCTGGATGATGACTGTCTTCTTTTAAAATTAGGGAACTCTTATTTACGGGATCAACGCTAGCACAGTGCAAATTGGTCAGTACTAAATCTAATATTTTACCGTTAGCATTCCTTACGTAGTTTAATTGTTCTAAGCCCATGGCATTTTGGAATAATTCAATTTCTGTAACCACTGCACTATTTTTTCTAACGGAAGACAGAAATTCAGGACAGTGGAAATCACCTATTATTATTACATTACAATTCATAACATCGCTGTATGAGACCATATTAAAGTACTTTTTAAATGACTCAATTCCAGTATCAGGTGGAAAGTATACAACACAAAGATAGAGCTATTTTTTTCTACCAACAGATAACTTGATCCATATATTTTCATCACTGGTTTCAAGATCAGGTACCCGACAAGATTTGTATTTGTTCTTAACCAATGCTAATACACCACCACCCAGTTTTTTCTGATAAGACCCGCGTCTCTATCTTTCCTGTAAACTTTATAATTTTTGTGCGTGCATACTTCAGAGTCGTATATAGAATTATTAAGCCATGTTTCAGTAAAACATAATACATCGTACTCAGAGCTCAACATAGATAAATTTAACTTACAAAGTTTACTTCTCATTCCTCTAACATTTTGGTAATACAGTCCAAGGCCTTTGAGATTAAAATTAACAGCAACAACAACAGCTTCCGTAGGTTTTGGGTTGTTTTCAGCCTTGAATTTCACAGATTAGTTACCCAGGCTGAAACAATGCTCCATATCTCATTTAAATTGAATTAAATTATCCTCATTTTTAATATGAATCCGTTCACTACCTTCACTTTTTCTAGCGACGATGCGCCCACCACGTATCCACAGGTATTTTATATACACCTTTTTTTCAATTCTCTTGCTATGGCATATATCTTTCTATTTTTTTGAGTTAGCGATTCATTGACATAAATAATAACTTCGCGAGTACTTTCGCTTGCATCAAGGTTAAGGTCTTGCAACAAAAGATCTCTTTTGACTCTCCGAGCTTGCAATAGCTCGGAGGCAGAATGGGGCCTAGCAAATCTCACAACAATGGGTTGGGAATAGGATTCATTCCGCTTTTTCCCACGAACTCTGAAGGCAGACTCAATATCATTCACATCCAGTTTAATTCCTAAAGCAAGACCTGTTTTACAGACTAAACCAACAGGAACTTCGCCTTCGATTTCGGGAATCCCATGGATTTCTACTGTGCTTCTAAGTGAGTTCTGCTCCAATGTATTCAAATGGCACTCAAGGTCACACACTTTTCTTTAGAAGCCTGTTTTCTTCAACTAGCACATTGAATCCATCAGTTAACTTGCTAATACTATTAGTTATATCCGTTTGGAGAGAGTTAAATATTTGTTTAAGTTCGTTTTGCTCACTCTGTAATGCGGTGATCTTCTCTAGGACTTCTTTCAGCATGTCCGAGGATGTTTCCCGCGAGGCACTGCTCCTCACCGGTGTTTCATCGCTGCGTGACTTATGAGCTTTCGTGATGCATGAAGTACACAGCCAGTCTTGATGTAGATCCAACAATGCCTGTAGATCGTTTTCAGTAAGCGATGTGCAATGTAAGTGATGCACATCGTTGCAGCGGCTACATGTGACTCGTTTTTGGCCACGCTTAGTTGTCTGACCGCACTTAATGCAGGAGCCTGCCATCGAAAAAGACTCAAGGACTTAGGCACTTTGAGCAAAGAAAACTCGACTCGCTCGCTCACCACCAACACAACCTTTCACGACGAGAGCTGCCGACCGACTGACATCACTGATTGTTGATCACTGACTATCACTGATTGCCTGACCGACTGATATGTTGCAACAATTTTGGTTTTTAAACATTTTTAACATGCGGACAAGGGCCACCAGACCCCTGAGCGTCCGTTTTAACAATTTTATGGAAGGAACAGATGTAATACTTCCAGAAGTGTACGGCCATGGATATTCCAGCCACCCACCATGGCGAGTGCCCTATCCCAAGTGTATTTTTACCCTACTAACTGGCCAGAAAGGTTCCACGACGCCCATGGAGTACCAACAACTTTTTAGGGAAGAGCTGTGCCGCCACTCCGATTTCACTCCCGTGTTTACGGATGGCTCGAAGTCCGAGTCGGCATGCGCATGCGCGGTGTTCTCGTCCCACCATGGAGTCATCGGGGTGAAGCTAAGCCCGTTGTGCAGTATCTACACGGCGGAGCTTTTCGCCATAAAGATGGCTCTTGGTGGTATTAGGGGCGATTGCGGCGCATACATGGTCTGCAGTGACTCTATGAGTGCGCTGCAGGCCATTTCCGGTTATTCCCCGATGCACCCACTTGTCCAGGAGATTCAGAATTATCTTTTATCCCTTTCTAACAAAGGAATCACTATCCGTTTTATGTGGGTACCTGGACACGTGGGAATAGCCGGTAACGAGATGGCTGACTCGGCAGCGAAAAAGGCTCTTCAAGACGAACAAATTTCGTCAGTATTGGTACCGCATGAAGACCTAAAGGCTACGTTGAGAAACGTAGCCCTCGGACAGTGGAAGGAAACCTGGCATTCCCTGACGGAGAATAAGTTGCGCACCATAAAGCCGGTGGTATCAGTGTGGCCCACATCAGTCGGGAGGACTCGCAGGGAAGAGGTCGCAATCACACGGCTGAGGATAGGGCACTGTGCCCTCACTCACTCTTACCTCTTCACCGAAGAGAAGATCCCGCCATACTGTGAGGATTGCGACTCTCCCATTACTGTGAGACACCTTCTGACGGTGTGTGATAAGTACCGTGCTCTGCGCATCCGGCTGAACATCAGGGGAGACCTAGGACACGTCCTAGGAGACGATCCTGATTGTGTCTGTCGGATAATGTTATTTTTAAAAGAGTCTGGGCTTTTTAACTGTTTGTGACGAACCATTATTGGTGTTTTATCTTACGCCCATTTTAATGTGTTGTGTTGCTTTTATTTGTCTATTTAATTATTTATTTTACATAATTTGACATGGTGATGTTAGATTGACGTGGTGCGAATGACCTTAGCTGTCGAAGCACCCAAATCACCCAAATACTACTACTACTACTCGATGAGGATGACCGAGAACGAAATGTTTACTTCATGCAAGATGGCGCACCACCACACTATCTGACTGACGTCCGGGATTTTCTCAATGACCGCTTTCCAGGTCAATGGATTGGCCGTGATGCGCCAATTGCATGCCCCCCCGTTCCCCAGACCTAACACTGCTAGACTTTTTCTTCTGGGGTTTCATAAAAAATATAGTGTACGTACCTCCTTTGCCGGCCACTCTACCTGAACTTAGAGCAAGAATTTACGCTGCCGCTGAGCAAGTCACACCTGAAATGCTCGTGCAAGTCTGGGAAGAAATCGACTACCGATGGGATGTCTGCAGGATAACCAACGGAAGCCACATAGAACAGTAAAAAACTTGGTGTGTTTTCCTTTAAAACAACACGAAACCCAGCTCTGTACCTTGTTTCATTAGATTTATATGAATTTTAAAAGTTGTGAAGTCCTTTTTGAAACACCCTGTATAAAGCCGCATTCCTCATCTCCTTCATTTCTTCGGCTACAAAGCGACCGAAAACTTCTTATTTATAAGGTCCCGAGGTTGTATTAAGTTGCTTAGCAAAAGCCAGCGCTTCCCTCGCTTCAGCGACCAAATCATCGGGGTTTATTTTTCGCTGCCAGATAAATGAAAAAATTGTGCTGATACATCATAGTCCTATTTTTGTATGAGTGAAAAAAATTTGATACCTTCTTCCCTTTCGTCATCGAAGTCTCGTTCGATGCGGGGGTTTCCGAAACATCGACGGACGCTGTTGATGCCGTAGGCATCGGATCAGGGGATTTGCCCGAAACACTTGTGGATTGGATGTCGTTCTATAATTGCGCAACATATTTAGGTTATTCTTCATATATTTATAACTTTAAAAAATAAACGTATACGTGTAAATCCATTGAGTTTACCTGTTCAATTGTTGACACACTAGGCCTAACTTTGGTGTATACGTCAAGAAATTTTATGTTGTCATAGCACCAAAGTCTGGGCTCAAGGACATCATTCAATCCTGCTCCACTCCTTCTGCTCTTCTCCTCCAAGGCCTTTTCATGGGCATACCGTGATCGTAGGCATTTCATTTTATTTTTGATGTCCTCGACCGTCAAAATCTTATTTGAGGCTTTGAAAGCCTCCTTGATGCCTTCCAATATTTCGTCCTTATTAATTCTGTTATGGTAGCATTTATATCGTACGTCGTGTAAAGAATCCCCCTGCGGGTAGGGGGATTGAGAATACTCCCGCAGTATCCCTGCTTGTCGTAAGAGGCGACTAAAAGGGCGGGGAGACAAACCCGAAAAACAAACCCAGAGCCAGCAAGGGTTGAGCCCGGACAGTCTTGTGGGTCAGCTGTCTATGTGCGGCCACACCACCTGGCATGCGATCCACCCGCATTTTTTCCGTGTGCGGAGACCCGTAAGGAGGAGAAGGGGAACCTGGAGGGTGATGTCCGTGGTTCCCAGCCGGGTGTCGGATGCCCGGTATGGACCAGGGACCAATACCCCTCATTGGCCCCGGATTCTGTGTAAACGGGTGGCCGGGAGCTAGCCACTCCCGATCAATCGGCTTCCGTGGTTCCATGCTTTACAGTGGCGAGTGCCAGGGAGGTGGGGGTCTGTGTAGGGCGGTCGGTGATGTACGGGTTTGGTGGGCCCGTGCATCGAAGATCCAACCCAAAACAGACAACCACCTCTAGGGTGCTATATCCCCTCGGGTAGCCCTGGCGACCGCACCGGTTTGTGGTGCGACGTCCCGAATGTGTGGAAATGTGTGAATGAATTCCTTCCACCACCTTAAAGATCCCGTCCGGAAACGGGCGGGGGAGGTAATGTTCCCGGCGCTACTCTGCGCTACTTAGTGATGAGGTGCCAGAAGGAAGGGGAGAGCCTGAAGGTGTCTCCCTTCCTTATTCGTAAAGTATTGTCTGGTTCAGTTCCTGGGGAACTAAAATCGGCAAAGAAACTTTGCGATGACACACTGCTTATCGAACCGACTACGAGGGCGAGAAGTTATTGCTTTTTGAAAAGCTTGGCGAAATCCCCGTTAAATTCGAGGTGCACCGCACCTTGAACTCCTGTCGGGGAGTGATTAGTCTCTACGACCTTTTGTCCGTTGAGATCGACGAGATCAAGCAGGAGATGGCCTCTCAGGGGGTCACCGATGCTCGTTGACTCACTACAAAGCGCAACGGAGAAAGGGCAAACACGACGTCTGTTGTACTCACGTTCACGCTTGACCAGCTCCCCGACAAGGTGTTTGTCGGTTATGAATCGGTGCTAGTGCGGCCATTCTTACCGGCACCCATGCGATGTTACTAGTGCCAGCGATTCGGCCACATGGCCACACGGTACGAGGGCGAAGCCACCTGTCCCCGCTGCGGCATGAAGAAGCATGGGAGTGCGGAATGCACAGTTGACCTACCTTGCGTCAATTGCGAGGGGGCACATCCGGTGTACTCACGTGATTGTCCAAAGATGCTCGAGGAGCGCATAGTAATGGAGATCAAGACGGTTGAAAAAATCCCGTACTTCGAGGCTCGGAAAAAGTACAGAGCACAAGTTGCTCCTACTTTTACCAACTCATTCGCCCATGTCGCTTCCCCTCGAATTGCTAAGGTCACCATTTCGACACAGACGGAAGAAATTGTGAGCCAAAAAAACTAAAGCCTCTGCACAGAAATCGGCCACGCCAGCTAAGGCCACAAATCCGGCACAAAATACGCAAACCACCGGTCCAGGTTCTCCTAGGAAGAACCCTAGCAAAACCACCGCCGGGGCCACGCAAACAAAGCGTGGTAACTCACAATCCCCCGGTCCATCTGGTAAGGCAAAAATGCCTCCACAGGAAGCCATGGAGGAAGATTTCTGTATCTCAGATACAGAAATTGAAAGAATTAGGAAAAAGGGAAGGAAGCAACGCCTCAAGAGCTGATCACTCTGTAGTCCGGACTTAGGCTGCTCCTTTTTTCTTAAAATTTTTCTTTATTTTTAGGTCTTTTATTTTTATTTATGTAGTTTTAAATTTTATGACCTCTATTTTACAGTGGAACTGTAATGGATTTTATAGGTATAAGGAAGAGCTGGCCATTTTAATCCGAGATATTAAACCTTCTTTTATGTCTCCAGGTGACGGCTAGATGACCTTACTGGTCATAGAGCCCATGGCGGGGTGGTGATTGCTGTTCGGGAGGCCCTTTACACCTCTTGAGTACAGATTGACACCCCGTTTCATGCTGTGGCCATAACCTTGTTTACCCCGCAAAATATAACGTTATGCAACGTTCATATGCCGGAGGGTGCACCGGTAACTCGTTACAACCAAGAGAGACCTCCAGCAGTTGCCGAGGCCATTTATATTATTGGGCGATTTTAACGCCCATGACCCCTTGTGGGGGAAGCTCAAGAGGCCAAAGCACAAGGAGGGGACGGATTTTAGCCAGTTTCAACCTCGATGTTAACCTTTTATTACTTAATAACGGTGATAAAACCCGTTTTAATGCTTCTAATGGAGAATACTCCTGTATAGACTTAGCTTAGACTTAGCTATGCCACCGAGCAGTCGTTTTAACAAGTTTAATTTGTCCATGCACACAGATCTCTGTGGGAGTGATATCTTTCCCATTTAAATAAATTCTGAACGAAGTTTTAACAATGATTTAATCCGACTGATTGATTGGTTTGTCCGTAAAGCGGATTGGCAGAATGTTAGAGACACTTTTAATTTTAAACACAATTGCAATTGTGGTGCCACACACAATGTGGAGGTTTCAACAAGGTACTTGATCGAAGGTGCGAATTGCAGCGTCCCACGCTCATCGGGTAACGTCCCACGAACAGCGATTCCTTGGTGGAACAAGGAGTGCGCCGAGGCAATCCGTCTTCGAAAACGTGCCCTGGGGGCTTATTCTCTATCTCGAAGCTACCGACCCCCCTGCGGGTAGGGGGATTGAGAATACTCCCGCAGTATCCCTGCTTGTTTTAAGAGGCGACTAAAAGGGCGGGGAGAAAACCCCGAAAACAAATCCAGAGCCAACAAGGGTTGAGCCCGGACAGTCTTGTGGGTCAACTGTCTGTGTGCGGCCATACCACCTGGCCTGCGATCCACCCGCATGTTTGCCGTGTGCGGAGACCCGTAAGGAGGAGAAGGGGATCCTGGAGGGTGAGGTCTATGGTTCCCAGCCGGGTGTCGGATGCCCGGTATGGACTATGGGCCAAGACCCCTCTTTGGCCCCGGATTCTGTGTAAACGGGCGGCCGGGAGCTAGCCACTCCCGGTCAATCGGCTTCCGTGGCGTTAGCTCAACGGTGGCGAGTGCCAGGGAGGTGGGGGTCTGCGTAGGGCGGTCGGAGATGTACGGGTTTGGTGGGCCCGTGCATCGAAGATCCAACCCGAAACAGACAACCACCTCTAGGTTGCTATATCCCCTCGGGTAGCCCTGGCGACCGCACCGGTTTGCGGTGCGGCGTCCCAATTGTGTGGCTCCATGGTGGGTGGGGAGCCTGGGGGACGAAGAATTGTTTGGAATGGCGGAATTAAATCTTCCACCTACAAAAAGATCCCGCCCGGATTCGGGTGGGGGAGCCAATAGTTTACCCGCTTGTACGCGGTTTTTGTTAATGAAGTGCGAGAAAGAAGGGGAGACATTCAAACGGGTGTCCCCTTTTCTCATCCGTAAAGTGCTGTCGGCCTCAGTTCCTGGAGATTTAAAATCGGCAAAAAAACTGCGGGACGGGAGCCTGCTAATTGAAACGGCAAATATTTCCCAGAGTGAAAAGCTTCTGACACTCAAGAGTCTCCATGATATTCCAGTTAAGGTAGAGGTGCACCGTACCCTCAACACCTGTCGTGGAGTGATATCCCATTATGACCTCATGTACGTGGAAGTCGACGAAATAAAAAGCGAGATGGCGTCTCAAGGAGTCACTGATGCTCGTCGGCTTACCACAAAGCGCAACGGCGAAGTTATAAATACTACTTCCGTCGTACTTACATTTGCGCGTGATAGTCTTCCCGACACGGTATTCGTGGGCTATGAATCTGTCCCAGTGCGACCATTCATTCCGGCTCCAATGCGCTGCTTCTAGTGCCAGCGCTTCGGCCACATCGCCACGCGATGTGAGGGCAAGGCCACCTGCCCGCGCTGCGGCCAGGAAGACCACGAGGTTGCGGACTGCAACAAGGACCCATGTTGTGTGAACTGCGAGGGTACTCAATCCAACCTATTCTCGGAAGTGTCCCAAGATGGTAGAAGAACGGAAAGTTATGGAGATAAAAACCATAGAAAAAATCCCATACCTCGAGGCAAGGAAGAAATTCATAGCCATGGCAGCCCCTATTTTTTCGAGATCCTTTGCCTCGGTGGCGACCACATATGTGGTAAAGGCTTCCCAAGGCACTCAGACAGAGAGTAATGACAGCCAAGAAACAGTAGAAACAAAGGAAGTAGCCAAGCCGGTTAAGGCACAAATTCCGGCAACAAACAAAAACGACACCAACAACGCTGGTTCTCCTAAGAAGAACCAGCCTAAATCTTCAACCGGGGTAGCGCTGAAACAGCGCGAAAAAACACCATCCCCCGGCCCCTCCGCACTAGCCAAACCACTTCCGGAGGAATCAATGGAGGAGGACGACGGCCCCACGGAGACTGAAGTCCTCCTCGCGAAACAAAAGAGGAAAAAGCACCGTTTTCGGCGCTGACCCTCTTGATTTTTATATCACTCCACATATTTATTTATCTGTTTTTCCTTTTTTATAGATATCTATGACTTTTTCCTTGCAGTAGAACTGCAATGGTTTTTATCGGCGTAAGGAGGAGCTGAGTGTTTTAATTCGTGATTTTAACCCGTCTTGTATATGTTTGCAGGAGACTCATTTTAAAACAACGGACAAGGGCATTTTAAATGGTTTTAACGTTTTTAGACTGGACGACACTAGTGGCCAACGAGCCCAGGGTGGAGTGGCGGTTGCTACTCGAGAGGCCCTTTACACTTCCCGAGTGCAACTCAACACACCCTTTCAGGCTGTGGCAGTGACCGTGCGTGCCCCCGAGGAGGTCACGTTGTGTAACGTTTATCTCCCGGAGAATGCGCCGGTCACCAGTTTTAACCTAGAAGCCCTTGTCTGCCAGCTACCTTAGCCTTTCATTTTAATGGGAGATTTTAACGCTCACGATCCTCTATGGGGAAGTGCTCGAGCTCAGTCCAACAGTAGAGGACGGATTTTATCCCATTTTATATGTAATAGTAACCTGGTTTTACTAAACAACGGGGAGAAAACCCGTTTTAACATTTTTACTGGCGACTTTTCGATTATTGATTTATGTATTGAATCCAGCACTTTAGTTACAAAACTAAATATGTCTGTACATGACGATTTGTGTGGTAGCGATCACTATCCCATTTTTATTACCAAGGAACGAAATTTTAATCCAGATTTTATTCGGACGGGCCACTGGATTGTTCAGAAAGCGAACTGGGGACGTTTTAAGGAGACTTTTAATTTCAAATATGACGAAACCAATGATAGTGTTGAAAATGTTAATAATTTGACTGCAAGTATCATTGAAGCTGCAGACAGCAGCGTACCACGCTCTCGCCGTATAATTACGAGGCCTGCGGTACCGTGGTGGAATGATGACTGCGCGAAAGCTATTCGCCAACGTAAAAAAGCGTTGCGAATATTTAATAAATACCCCACCGAAAGAAATTTATCCTCCTTCCGACGACTGAGAGCGAAAGCTCGACAGGTAAGGGATGCAAAAAGAGCTTCCCGGATGAAATTTGTCTTCGGTGTCAACTGCAGGACACCAATTGCACAGGTATGGCGCAAGGTAAGGGGTCTATCGGGCAATCAGCAGCAGCTAGGTGTTTCTTTCCTTAAAGTCAGTGGTGAAGTTCTAACATCACCACATGACATCGGAAAGGCATTTGGCCAGTTTATTTCCAGAACTAGCAGCGACGACGCATTTGACAAGAATTATTTACTCATAAAAGAGCGCTGCGCATTAATTCCGATCAATTTCAATGAGACACGGTGTGTAGCCGACTATAACATTCCTTCCTCCCTTTGGGAATTAAAGTCTGCCATTGCCGACTCAGGCAACACATCTCCGGGTCTTGACGAGGTCCACAATGCCTTTCTCCGTAATATTCCGGAGAAAGCATTGTTGGAGGTCCTCCACACCTTCAACCAGCTCTGGATTGAAGGTGGTTTTCCTTCGACATGGCGGGAGTCAGCAGTAATCCCCATCCTAAAGCAGGGCAAAGATCGTGGTGACCCGAATAGTTATAGACCCATTTCTCTAACCAGCTGCCTGTGCAAAATAATGGAAAGGATGGTGAACCGGCGTCTAGTTTGGTGGTTAGAGCGCCGAGACCTTCTCTCCAGAATTCAGTGCGGATTTCCTCGGGGCCGCTCCACCATGGACCACCTAGTTCGAATCGACAATTTCATCCAGGAAGCCTTTCTTCTCCGCCAGCACGTGATCGGGGTCTTCTTCGATTTGGAGAAGGCTTACGATCGAGTCTGGCGGCGGAAGGTTTTAAGCACGCTGCATGATTGGGGTTTCAGGGGCAGTCTGCCAATTTTTATCAGAAATTTTTTATCCGACCGAGTTTTCAGGGTTAAAATAGGACAGCACCTCGTTGGACCTTATAGGCAAAATAACGGCGTACCTCAGGGATCTGTGCTAAGCGTAACACTTTTTGCCATCGCAATTAACGATATTGCGGATTGCATAAAAACCCCGTTAATTGGATCATTATTTGTCGATGACTTGGCGATTTTTTGCCGATCATCCAAACTTCTCACTGCTTCCAGACAGATCCAACTGACACTATGCATCTCGGGCTCCCGCAGGGAGTACGGCGTCTCTTGCTTGAGAATTAATGGCCAAATCGTGAGCTCCCCTCGCGACGTAGACGAGGCTTTTGGCGAGTCACTAGCCAGTATTAGCAGTGACAGGAGTAATTTATTACAGCGAGGAAACTTTTACAAACCACATAAAAAATAAACTCAACCACGACCCGGGTTTCAACGGCTAAGCGTCATCATCAGGTGAACAAAAGTGTACAGCAGTCCCTTATATACCTTCAGTCAGTTGGGGGTGGGGTAGTGGCGTTGAGGGGGGGGGGAGGAGGACGGGAATGGGCAACAATACAGGAAAGGATGGGGGAGTTGGCGGGCAGCAAGTATTCATTTAAAAGGTTAACATCAGCGTCATCATCCACAATGCCTTCCTTCGAAATCTTAGGCGTAGATGGAGATCCTGAGCACCCCCAACGAGCAGTTATGGTTCGAGGGTAGTATCCCATCTTCCTGGAAGGAATCTGCGGTGGTTCCGATCCCTAAACAGGGAAAGGACAGAACGGACCCGAGTAACTACAGGCCCATCTCCCTTAACAGCTGTCTGTGCAAGGTAATGGAAAGGATGGTAAACCGTCGGCTCGTTTGGTGGTTAGAGCGGCGGAACCTTTTGTCGAATATCCAGTGTGGTTTCCGCCGAGGTCAATCAAACATTGATCACCTCGATCGGAGCGACAATTTCATCCAGGAGGCCTTTCTTCTGCGCCAGCACGTCATCGCGGTCTTCTTTGACCTGGAGAAGCTGTATGACAGGGTCTGGCGTCAGAAGATTTTAAACACGTTGTATTGCTGGGGTTTTAGGGAAAATCTTCCCATTTTTATTTAAAAAACTTTATCGGACCGAGTTTTTAGAGTCAAGAGTAGGTAAGCACCTTTCCGAACCCTATACGCAGGAAAATAGAGTGCCTCAAGGATCAGTCCTTAGTGTGACATTGTTCGCTATTGCGATCAGTGTCGCTATCGACTGTATCATGGGACCTGTCATGGGATCATTGTTTGTGGATGACCTGGCTATTCTCTGCCGGTCATCCAAACTAGTAACCGCGTCCAGACAGATATAACTTGTCTTAATAAACTGGAAGGCTGGTCCTAAAAGAACGGCTTCCGCTTCTCAGCAGAAAAGGCAAAATGTGTACATTTTCATCGTTTCAGGGGCAACCATATACCACCAGAGTAACGTCTCGGTGGTAGGGTTTTACCATACGCTGAATCGGTTCGTTTTCTCGGAATGGTGTTTGATTCCAAGGTTAATTGGAAGGAACACATCCGGATTCTCAAAGAAAATGTTTTAAAGTTTTAAATATTTTACGTGTTTTATCGCACACTACATGAAACGCCAACAGGACCACCATGCTTTAATTTTACAGGGCAATGGTGCGTTCCAAGATGGAGTATGGATGTTTCGTCTACTCCTCGGGCCGCAAAAGCTACCTGAAACCGCTGGCAACGGTTCACAACGCGGGGCTACGTTTGGCGACCGGAGCGTTCAGGACGTCTCCCGTTTTAAGCGTATACTCGGATGCCCGAGAGCCCCCGCTGGATACCCGGAGGAAAATCTTAATAGCTAACTGCATCGCAAAAATTTTATCCATGAGAATTCAACCGTGTTTTAACGTAATTTTTAATCTCAGGTTTTTAAACATTTTTAACAGGCGGACAAGGGCCTCCAGACCCCTGAGGGTCCTTTTTAAAAATGTTATGGAAGGAACAGATGTGAGACTTCCAGAAGTGTACGCCCATGGATATTCCGGACACCCACCATGGCGAGTGCCCTATCCTAAGTGTAGTTTTACTACGACTGCTACTTACTAGTTACTAGTTTGCACTCCACCTTGACTTAGTCTTGCTAGAGCAACTCCTTTGCCTGCTACACAAATCTTTTGATTATTGGCTACAGTAATTTGCAAATGTGTACCAGCATTACCATCAAAATCAGACAGCCACTCTCTTCGTCTCATGTTAGCAGACGATTAAGAGTCAATTTACCACTTTTCGGGTTGAACTTCACATGACATGGCCGTGAGCCAAGCAACATTGTTCTCTCTACCCTTAGAATTGAAAGATTTAGAATAACCCATAGTATTTCCATTATTACCTACATTCTTATCAGGGCAATCACGGGCCATATGCCCATACTCATGGCATTTATGACATCTAACCTTATTAATGTAAAATCCCATTTTCTTCCGACTACCTGTGCTGGACTTCTCCCCACCAGATGACGGAAAGGTGCTCTTGTTGTTCTTGTGCTTAGTGACAAAAGCAACAGCTTACGCCTTCATGTCACTTGACATCCTATATCCCTCTTGGAGCTGCTTCTGCTTCACCGTCTCCACCTTGAGTTTATCCGTCGCGGTGTTTTCCACACCCATCTGGAATGGCTGGTAGTCCTCCGTCAGGCCTCTCAGCATTAGGACTGCGAGGAGCTCGTCGTCGATCTGCTTCCCCATGCTCTTCAACTTGGTGTCAATCTTCGTAAACTTATTCACGTATTCCTCCATATCACTGAAGTTCACTAACTTAATATCAAACAACTGATCAATGAGCCGGTATATGCTATATGCCGGTTGACACTTTTGTTTTCGTAAGTGGCCTTCAGGTGCATCCACATATCATAGGCCGCCTGCTTTCCCGTCACCTCCATCTTAGGGCCAGACTCGAGAAGCATATAAATCTTAGCTCTCGCTTTCTGAGCTAGCTTCTTTTCTACCCCCGAGGCACTTGCAGACAATGGTTCACTTACAAAGTCCCACAGATCCTCATGGATGAGGTACATCTCCATATCCATGGCCCAAGTCTCGTAATTCGCTGCACCACGCAACTTCTCCATCTAAGGCAACAAACTCGCACCGTAGTGTATGTTCGTGATGGATGTTGCACTTTCTTCGCCCATTTTGGACTCACAAACTAAAAAAACTCAAGTTCACCACAACGTGGTCTCGCGACGCAGGCATAAAAAGGTTATTTAAAGAAAACGCGCACGAATTACTGGGTATAAAGATACCCACAGACTTAAGTCCAATTTTTGGAGACTGCCTGGCCCATAACCTATTGTGATTAACCCTGCGTTAGTCCGGTGGGGTTTTTAGACACCCCAAGATTATATTTTTGCTCAAATGTTAGTTAATGCAGCACTGATAAACCTCATATCTTGAGTACCTTCATAAATATATTTAAATTTTATGTTTTCATCTATCTTTACTCCGTTTTCATGATCTTTGAGCCAAAATATATAGTTATCCTGTTGGGGCGTTCAAACACCCCACCGCACTAACGAAGGTATGGAGATACAAAAGTGCTCTTTTGGTATCTATATACCTTTTTGTAGTGTTTCTCATAATGGCGTTTTGTGTGTACATAGTTATGACTTAAACCATGACATATGTATCGAAGATTTTATGTTTGTTCTCTGAAAATAATAAACTTTCGGGTGATGCTGATCACGCCATCTGTTTCCCATATCTGAAGTGAAGGTTGCATTTCAGCCTACGAACAATTACTTTTAGTTGTCAACTGAATTACTTTGTAGCTCTGAGACAATAATTTGGTTACTGGAATTGGGCAGTGTCTGAAGAGCTAACCAAAGCATCAAATGTCTCGAATAAAATGTAACAAAATGGGAAAATACTGAGAGTAGCAGCGATTTTTGTTACTTTTTCTCCGGCATTCGTACGGGAGAGGTCAAGCTGTGCTTTCACGCTGACTTCTACAAAAGATATATCGAGAAACTCATTCCTTGGTAAGTAGTATGAATGAAACCAAATTTTATTCCAAGTTCATACATCCTCGTACATACCACAGGAAAATTTTCGTGGCGTAAAAAGTTAGATTACGTTTTTAGATTTATTTTCCTTCAAATCAATAAGAATTCAACGGGATAAATGGCCGTCCTGCGTCTCTTCTTACAGATTTTTCCAAAGTTTCATCCCTCAAGGATCCCCATCTTTTTGCTTTATTATTGGGAATCTTACCAAGGTAATTTTGAGTATACTCACTATTTGCTGCACAAATTACTGAATGATGATTTTATAATATATTTTCAATTAATTAAAATAACATAATATGGACATTTTCAGATTAGACATGGATAAATATGAAAAGGAGACCGAGAGAATTAGAAAGCTCCTGAGTGATTGCGATGGCGCAAGTGATCCAGAGGACGACAGTGAAGGAGAATCAGATGGTGTAATGGAGGACGGGCATGTTCCTGACTCTGACAGCTATGAATCGGAGGTTGAGGATTCACTTCAAGAAGCCCAGTGTGGACGTTCTTGGCAAGACCGATGGTTAGGAAAAGATCAGAAAACATGGTGGGAAAGGCAAGTACCTAATGCAGCTGTTCGTACCCAATCTCATAATGTCGTCCGGGAAAGGGGAGGGCCGAGAGGTGAAGCATTGACTGCAAAGTCACCAAGTGACTTTTGGGGACTGTTTGTAACTCCCAAAATGGTGGATTTATTAGTTGAAAATACAAATTTGTTCATAAGTGAAATTAGGAGTAATTATTCTGAGGAACTTAGGGCAAGAGAAACAGACTGCATAGAAATGAAAGCATTTATTGGTCTGATACTTTTATCCGGTATCTATCGAAGCAATAGAATGAATCTAAGCGATCTTTGGGCTTCTGATGGCGCTGGTGTAGAAGTGTTTAGATTGACATTGTCATTACATCGCTTTCGCTTTCTTTTACGTTGCTTTTGTTTCGATGACAAAGAAACACGCTCCGCAAGGAGACGAGTAGATAAATTGGCCCCGATTAGAGAATTGTTTGAAATGTTTGTAGGTAACTGTCAAAGAAATTATTCCCCATTAGAGTATGTGACTATCGACGAAATGCTTGTATCCTTTAGAGGAAAATGCCCCTTCAGGGTATATATACCAAGCAAACCAGCCAAATATGGGATAAAGATACAGGCCATGGCTGATGCGAAAACATTCTACGTGTGTAAAATGGAGATTTACGCTGGTAAGCAGCCTGATGGTCCATTCAACGTAGACAATTCGGCAATATCCGTAGTTACAAGACTCACCTCAGAGATCAAAGGATCTGGGCGAAATGTCACATTTGACAATTGGTATACCAGTTATCCGTTAATTCTAAAGCTTCTTGATGACAGCAATTTGACTGCTGTGGGCACACTTCGGAAAAACAAACGTGAAATACCTGCTGAATTCTTAGTGATAAAGAACAGAAACAGGTGTGACAGTGTATTTGGGCTTACCAGTAAAATGACACTCACCTCTTACACATCGTACGGCAAAAAAAAAGAAAAATGTCCTTCTCGTAAGCAGTATGCACCATGATAATGGTATTGATCCAGATTCTGGTGATAAGAAGAAACCATATATTATCACCTTCTACAATTCAACCAAAGGGGGCAAATGTCAGGAGAGTATAATACTACAAGGAATAGTCGCCGATGGCCTATGGTGCTTTTTTATTCCTTACTAAACATTTCAACAATAAATTCCTATATTCTATATTGCCACAATCCTCAAAACAAGCTACAGCGTAGATTATTCATCAAGAATGTGAGTATGCAGCTTATACAGGACAATTTGAGAAGAAGTGTGCAGAACATGCATATCAAAAAAGATCTTAGAGAAGAAATAAGAAGATTACTGCATGGCCCTCGGCAGCCATCGGTGGATTTGAAAGCACAGATACCTAAGGTAGCAAAGAGCTGTGCCTTTTGCAGCAGGTCACGCGATCGAAAGGTTAAATCCATGTGCGAAAGCTGTGGCAAGCATGTGTGTAGCGAACACAGTAAGATGTACGTCAGCTGTATTGACTGCCAAGATACAGTATCAGCTGATGATTCTGAATAATTTGTGGTTTAACATTAATTTTAGTGTATTTGTGGTATATTGTTTAACTGAGGCAAAAATTTATTTTCTTTGCCTTAATTAATTTTGAGAAAAAGAATTTATATTTGAAAATGGATGTTTTATATCTGAAAGAAATATCAAAAAGATATATGTGACAAATATGGCAAACCTGACTTTCTACATTCAAAAAATTACCTATCTGTTTTGTTCTGGTCTGGTAATGTATTAAATAAAAATGATAAAAAAATATATGGAAGTTAGTGTAGAGGTCATCAATATCCACAACACACTTTATTATGTAAAAACACACTATATTGCTATTGTAAATAAAGACCAATGTCGTTTTGAAAAAATAAAAAATTGCTTATACTAAATAAAATAATTTCCTTGAAATTTTAAACATAATTACATAATATAAAGCAGAAACACTTTTGATAAAGGTGGGAGAGTTCGTATAAGAAACAATATGGCAATATTGGAAAGGGTAAAAAGTATACACGATTTTTTCACTTGGGGTGTCCAAATACCCCACCGTACCACCGGTGTACCAAAATCCCACCGGACCAACGCAGGGTTAATAATTAGGCAGTGGATATTTATGGACTTATCACGGAGCCAAATAGAAAAAAACGCACCAACTTAAGTAACCATCACCGGAAGACGACTGTCTTTTATTTCTAACGACACACATAGTAAATAGGTGGTAAGTGCGCCAAATTTCAAATAACACATTAACCGCTCAATTACATACAAAAGTAACAACAGTCGTTGGGTTGTTTTACTACATTTCGTCGCATATTTCTTCGTTACAACGAAAATGTGGTTAGTGACACTCAAGAATATGGACACAGGAATGCCATCTTGTCTACTACTGGTGCTACCAAGTAGGAGTGCGCCAAATGTATTCACTCATAGGTATTTGAGCACCCGAGTGAATGCATGGGTACTCAACGAATGCATGAGTAGCTGAATGAGTACATGAGTACTTCGATGAGTAGATGAATACCCGAATGAATACTTGAGTAGCTGAATGAGTACATGAGTACCTCGATGATTCGATGAGTAGCAGAATTAATACATGAATAGCTCAATGAGTAGAAGAGTACCCAAACGAGTACTTGAATACCTCGACGAGTGGATGAGTACCCGAATGAATATAAGGACAGCAACCCCAGCGCCTCTTGAATGCTTGAATACTTCTTCTTCTTTCTCAAGTCCCCTTTTGCGTTTCTCCCACAAAGTCTCACTCCTCTCCTCCTTCGCAAGACTCATCCCCCTGCTCATATTTTCTCTCCCCTTTCCCTTCTGATTTCCAGATTAATTTTCTAGCATTTTTTATTTTTTAAACGGGAATTCTCCCATTTACAAAAATAAGACCAATACATTTTTACATTTTTTTTACACAATTCTTCTTCTTTCTCAAGTCCCCTTTTGCTGTTAGGCGTCGGGGTCCCTCAGCCACTTTCCAAATTCTTTCCTGTTTTGAGCGAGATGCTTCAACTCATTCAGGCTCTTTCCGCGCCTGACTGCCAATCTCTCCACATATTCTTCCCATTCCATCCTTGGTCGTCCTCTTCCTCGCTTTCCCTCTGGTCTTGCCTCCATCACCTCTCTTGGCTTCCTTTCCTCATTCATCCTAACCACATGTCCGTACCATCTTAAAGTTTTTCTTTCCATCGACTCCACTATTGGGTCTTGCTGGAATTGGGCTCTGATTGTGGTGTTTCTCACTATATCTCTTTTAGTGCGTCCTGCTGCTCGTCTTAAATACCTCATTTCACAACTTTGGAATCTGCTCCTATGTTTATCTAGTAGGGTTAAGCTCTCCGTTCCGTATACCAATACCGGCTGGAAAATGGTTTTATATACTCTCATCTTTGTCTTTTCTGATATTTCCCTCTTTCCCACAATTGAATTACTAATCTGATAGTATACCTGGTTTGCTTCATGTATTCTGTGGTTCACTTCGGTGTCCGGCCTTCCATCATTAGTAATTCGTGTTCCCAGGTATTCGAACTTGTCAACCTGTTCTAGTTCTTGCTCTTCCCACGGTATGTTCAGCCTTTCCTGTACCTTATTTTTTGACACTATCATAACCTTGCTTTTCCCCACATTCATTCTCATTCCATGGTCTCTAATTGCATTAGCCCATTCTTCCACTGCTGTTTGCAAATCTCTCTTATTCTTGGCAATCAGTGCAATGTCATCTGCATATACCAGTGACTGTACATAAACAGGCCTTAACCTATAGTTTCCTATCTTGAACCTTGGTGTTCTTCTTTTGCATTGTTTAAGTATCTGGTCCATCAGAATGATGAATAGTAGAGGACTGAGGCTGTCTCCTTGTTTGACACCTTTCCTCATATCAAATTCTGCTGACGTTTTTCCAGCTATTCTAGCAACTCCTTTCACATTATGTAAAGGCTTTTGATTCTTTCGGTTAGGTCTACGGATACCCCTATTTTTTTAGTGCTTCCCATAGGTTGCACCTTGGCACTGTGTCGAAAGCTGCCTGTAAATCTAAAAAGGCTAGGCAGACTGATCCATTTCTGTTGATATATTTGTCCATCACTTGGCGCACTGTAAAAATGTGATCCTGGGTTTGGCGATTTTTCCTGAAGGCACATTGTTCCTCCTCTAGTTCTTTCTCAACCTCATTTCTGAGTCTTATTTCAAGAATTCTAGTATATACCTTCAAAGCGACGGAAGACAAACATATGGGCCTATAGTTGCTGCATTGGGTAGTATTTCCTTTCTTGTAGATTGGTGCTAAAATATTCAGTTCCCAATCCGTTGGGATCTTTTTTTCTGTCCATGCTCTTCTGCATATCTCCCACATCCAATCAACCACTGTATTTCCTCCAAACTTAATCATTTCCGGCGCCAGGCCATCAGCGCCTGCTGCTTTACCCAGTTTTATCTTTTTTATTGCTTCCTCCACTTCGGCATGTGTTATTTCTTCTCCGTTTCCTCCTTCTCTTTGTCTTTGGGGGTTTGGTTCAGCTTCCACTTCCGTTATTTCTATTTGCTCCTGGTGACCAAAAGTTACAGCAAAGTGATTACGCCATACTGTCAGCACATCTTTCTCATCGGTAACTAACTTCCCTGTTTCATCTGTTACACTTCTAACTCTTTTTCCGAACTTTCCTTTTACGCTTTTCACCGTTTGCCATAACTTTCGTTGGTTATGATGATAGTTTTGCTTCCACTTCATTACCAAACTCTTCCCAACATTCTTCTTTTGCTTGTCTTACTGCTTGCTTCGATTCATTTCTTGCTTTCATTCATCTCTTGATTCATGCTTGAATACATGGTTGAATACTCCTGAATACGAGAACCTCGGCTAGGCGAGTATCCGAGTACCCACCTCGATGACTACAGCTGTTCATTCGACCGCTAAGGTACGTACGACTCACATGGTTAACACTACCCGCTGTGCCTTGAGTATTGGGATTTAAGAGGGAGTTTGATGAATGCCAAGCTGGCCATTTGACCACCTGGAATGACATATGCCTTGGAAGTTCTCAAATACACATGAAAGGCCAAAGTCTCCTTTCTGCCACGCCATCGGGGTGGCTTGCAGGACTTAAAGCATGAGCAGATACTCGTATTTGGACGATGTGCGCTATACTACTTCAGGGAAAGCTACTTAATAAAGTATTTTTAGTCAAAGTAAAGAATTTTAGTCATTAACTTTATTTTTCAACAACAGTTTGCGAACAGCAAAATTAGCGAATACATTTACAAATTTCTCTGCATAAAAAGTTACATATGTTATTCTGAAATTGCGTAAAATAAAAAAATATGATTTCATACTGAGGAAAGCATTACTGTTAGTTTTGCTCTTGGTAAAATAATGAAAATAAATGTCTATAGTAAAATGGAAAATTAAGACATTAAATTTTATGAGAAAACATAAAAACATCACTAGTGTTTAAATGGAAATATATTTAGAATTCATCGACAGAAAAATAAGTTGCTTGCCATGCTCCGGCGTCAGCATGGCCCGGTAATTAGTTATTATATTTCCGCCGCAGCTGAAAACCCGCTCTGATGGATCGCTAGTAGCAGGGCAGGCTAAATATTTCTTTGCCAGTTGAGAAAGTTTAGGGAGATTATGCTCGTGACATTTCCGCCATCGGAGAGGGTTTTCACTTATTGTGGGGTAACTTAAATATGCCGAAACCTCATCCAGTTTCTCCTGCTCTAAGGTTTGAACTATGTCATCTCGAATAAATGCCAATAATTTGCATTTTTTCTTTTTAGGGCATTCATCATTCTGATCACATGTAGAATATACTTGCATTCATTGCTTCCTCATCTTCTTTCAGCATCATTCAATTAGAATCCTTGCTAGAGTCGCGTACTTTCCTCGGTCAACATACTCTCTTCCTCATTGAGGTATTTATTTTTAAACCTAGGATCCAAAAATGTAGCCAACAGTCAAAGTAAAGAATTTTTAATCATTAACTTTATTTTTCAACAACAGTTTGCGAACAGCAAAATTAGCAAATACATTTCCAAATTTCTATGCATAAAAAGTTACATATGTTATTCTGAAATTGCGTAAAATAAAAAAATATTTTTTCATACTGAGGAAAGCCATTAGTCGGCCTTTTCATACCACTTGTTAAATGGCTTCCCCAATGCTTGACGCATTAAGTATTTTATGTTCCTGCACTCTTTTTTAACATAGTTTCCTCTTCATAATTCACCAGCACCTCTTCTGTCATATCAGTGGGCGGAAACTCTTTAGCGAAGAAATTGGCCAGTCTTTCCTCCTCAATTTTTAGCTCTTCCTTCGTCAAACAAGTAGAGTATATAGAGCTAATGAGATCATGCTGCTGATCGTTGGTGAGCCTGTAGGTTATCGGTATGATACCTGACGCCTTCACGTACTCTACACCGCACATTTACTCTGTGATATCATGAAGAGGTCTCAAGATTTCTAGAACTGTTTCTAGCAATTCCAATTCCCTTGGGAGTAATTTTAATTCCTCTCTTTTACTTTCTCATAGGGCTTTGTTGACAGGAGTTGCATTTTTACAAAAAAGCTTCTCAACTAAGTTGAAAGGTTGCATATCAACAGCTATATAATATGTAAGAGCATTATTTCTTTGTTGCTGCCTCT
The DNA here is from genome assembly GCA_963573305.1 of Pyrrhosoma nymphula. NCBI lineage: Eukaryota > Metazoa > Arthropoda > Insecta > Odonata > Coenagrionidae > Pyrrhosoma > Pyrrhosoma nymphula. The sequence continues at coordinate 112,220,315 of OY754332.1, forward strand.
TTGTGAAATTGATTGTTTCAAGAATATGATCTCTGAAATAAAAGTAACAACAATGTTAAAAGTGTTATACTCTGTCCAAACAGGGAAGGCGGGTAAGAGATTAAGGCACCGCTCAAGAGCCCAACAATAGCCGCGTACCTGCCGTCCGCCAAACAATAGCCGTGGTTAGAGACCTGCAACCGGGCGCGAAATACGGTCGCCCCTCGCCCGACTCCCATGTTCGGCCGAGCCCGTGTTCGCCTCTGCCCGAATGACGTAGGCACCCGACCGTGCCCGTTCGCCCGGGTGCCCGGGTCCCTTTCGGGCGCCCGGCACGCACCCTCACCCGCCTCTGAAAGAAGGCGGCGGGTAGTGGGGGATGCCCAATTGGGATCCCCAAGGCGGCCGATTTTTTGGGCGAAAACGGGTTCGTGGAAAGACTAAGGGAGTACACTCATCTATGCAGCTAATAAATAAAATAATATAGCCAGAACTGGAAATATATACTATAGAAGAATTTATTTTTTTGAGGCGGCACTCTTGCAAGGGCCGTCTTTTGAATTTCATGTATTTGTTTATGAATATGATATCATCCACATTCTCAGGATACAAGTTGGTCCGCCGTGCTGTTACCACACTTCCTGCAAGGCTGAAAGCGCTTTCACTCGCTGCGCTAGTGGCTGGTATTCCTAGTAAAGAACGAGCCGCCATTGATAATCTAGGGAAGCGGTTGTGATTTCGCGAAGGCTAATTTTTTATCGAGTAATGTGTAGGAAAATAATACCTTGGCCTTCCACCATTTGAGGAGACTGTCGCTGTGGCAAGTTCCCGTTCGTGTTACAAGATAGGCCTCGACCTCGTCCTCTTCCTCTTCTTCCGCATCAACGCATCGCCACCGATCATAGCCATCGCCGAGTGACGTTCTGGGGGTCTTATTAGGCGGTTCCTCTTGTGCTGGAACCGCCATTTTTTGCACATTGCTCTCACGGCTGAGTGTACCTTAATCGAAAAAAATAATTGTACGTAATAAATAGCTGGTTATTACGATACTCTTTTAATTAAGGTGCATTCAAAATGATGTGTGTAAACATTTGCACTTAAGTTTCTGATAGGTCTGTAATGAGCTATTTACCTGTGCTCGCTCCTCCACCCCAAGCATTGCGAGGTGTTTAAAATCTGGCCACAAGAATGTAGCTACTTTATGTAGCATGTCGGGTGCAAACTTGGTGTCTAGCAACCGTTGAGCTTTTTTGCACAAATTCTTCATGCCCTGTGTGTCTTTGGGGTCGTGGGTACAGTGGTCCCTCAGTCGCTGATAGGAAAGAAGAGCAAGGTGCAATGTGGGCGTTTGCTCCGCCTCCAACTTGTCAGACTCCTCCTTGAAGGCACTTAGAAATTGAATGAGGTCTTGAATATTGGTCTGTTCCAGGTCTGAAAGTACCATTTCAGGACGATCGCGCGCTCGCAAAATGTTGTTCACCTGCAAGTTCAAGAAGTTCAACCAAAATTTACAGTCAGTCTCACCGCCAAGTAAGTAGTTCTTTCTAGATACTCTATTTAGGAAAACTAAGGAACCTTGTAGAATATAATTATTTTATTCCATAATGGTATGCGCCCCGCACGGGGGGAAGAGGGTGATCTCTTCCTTTGGGGAGCCGCGCCCCCACGGACCCGAGCCCACCGGGGAGACAACCTCGTTATAAAACCCGTAGTATGCTTGGGCAGTATCCAGACAGTATGTGAGTCTGCTGTTCTGAGTAGCCATGACATCAGGCATTCGGATTCACCCACGTGTTTGCCGTGCGTGGAGACCCGTACGTGGAGGAGAAGGGGATCCTGGTGGGTGAGTTCTCCGGCACCCAGCCGGGCGTCGGATACCCGGTATGGGCCGGAGTTCAATACCCCACTTCGGCCCTGGATTCTCCGCAAAACGGGCGGCCTCGACCTAGCCAGTCTGGTCAATCGGCTAGCCGCACGACCGGCGGCGGGGGACCGCCGTCGGGGGTTTTAAGGGCTTACCGGTAAACGGTTCGTGTTGGTGGCAAGTACTAGAGATACGGTGGTCTTCGTAGGGCGGCCAAAGGCGTTCGGGTTTAGGAGGGCCCGTGCGCTAGAGGTTCTCACCCGAAAGAGACTCCCCAATCGATGGTGCTATATCCCTTGGGTAGCCCTGGCGACCACACCGGCTCGCGGTGTGGCGCCCCGAATTTGTGGCTCCGTGGTGGGTGGGGAGCCCAGGGGATGAAGTTCTTATTTATATGGAGTCTGAAATTCTTCCTCCACCTAAAAGATCCCGCCCGGACACGGGCGGGAGAGAAAAAGTATTTTGTTGTAGTAAGCGGTTTTTGACATTGAAATGTTCAAAGGAAGGTGAGAATCTGAAGAAGGTCTCTCCCTTCTTCATTAAAAGAGCTTTGCAGGTGGTCATTCCAGGAGAACCGAATTCTGTAAAAAAAACTCCGAGATGGTACCCTATTAATTGAGACAGCTAATAACATCCAAGCGGAAAAACTATTAAAAATGGAAAAGTTGCACGATATCCCAGTTACCGTTGAAATCCACCACAATTTGAATACTTCCCGAGGTGTGATCAGTCACTACGACCTTCTCTACGTCGAAGTTGACGAAATAAAGAAAGAGATGGCCTCCCAGGGTGTAATTGACTGTCGCCGACTGACGACCAGGCGAAACGGTGAAAGTATCAATACCACCTCTGTTATCCTCACATTTGCTTTGGATAAACTCCAAGACAAAGTCTTGTTGGGTTATGAATCGGTACCCGTGCGACCATTCTTTCCTAACCCGATGCGTTGTTTCCAATGCCAAAAATTCGGCCACATCGCACCGCGATGTGAGGGCAAGAACACCTGCCCGCGCTGTGGCAAGGAGAAACATGAGGACGACAAATGTGCTTCCGAACCTCACTGCGTTAATTACGAGGGTACGCATCCAGCGTACTCACGAGAATGCCCTGTGATGAAGGATGAAAGGAAGATAATGGAAATTAAGACCCTGGAAAAAATTCCTTATGCAGAGGCACGGAAGAAATACCGGTTACTAATGGCCCCTACTTTCTCTAAATCCTTTTCGAAAGTCGCTGCAACCCCAAAAGTAATGTGTACCATGGGTACTCAAACAGAAGACAATACACTATTGAGAGCACAAAAGCACCTGTGAAAGAACCAAAAAACCCAGCCAAACAAGGAAATAAAGTTCCAGACAACAAAAGCAATTTCAAGGCGGTTTCTAATAACAAACCGCCCAGATCCAACTCTAAGGACACTGGAAAAAGGCGAGATAATACACCTCCACCCACCTGCTCTGGTGATTTAACACCAGATGCAATGGAAGAAGACATATGTATCTCGGACACGGAAGTGCTCCAGGCTAGAGTAAAGCAGAGGAAACAACGGTTTAAGCGTTGATCCTCCAAATGTACTCACGTAAAATTCCTGGTTTTATTTTATTCATTTACCTATTTATTTATTTATTTGCCCAGACCCTTTATTTTGCTTGGAGATTTTACCCATAAAGCATAAAATACTACTCCCAACCTTCATGGCTATATCCATGCAATGGAATTGCAATGGTTTATACCGCCACTTAGAAGAATATAAGCTTCTAATCCAAAATTTTAATCCCGTGCTTATATTTCTCCAAGAAACACACCTCAAAGTGACCGATAATTTCACATCGAAAGGATTTCAGGTTTTTAGACGGGACGACGTCGACGGCAATAGAGCACGAGGAGGGGTCGCTACCTTAATCAGGGAGACCTTTTACACTTCCCTAGTGAATTTAAGGACACCGCTTCAGGCTCTAGCGGTCACCATTGCCACTCCGGAGGTAATTACTTTCTGTAACGTTTACCTACCTGAGTGGGCCCCAGCTACCAGATAAAACCTAGAAAATTTAATCAGACAACTCCCAAGACCGTTTGTTTTACTTGGAGACTTTAACGCACATAACACTTTGTGGGGTGATAACACACGCGATTTTAATGGCCGGGGTCATCTTTTAGAAAAGATTTTTAACGACTTTAACCTTGTTCTAATAAATGACAAAGAAAAAACACATTTTAATGCCTTCAACGGAGGATACTCTTCCATAGACCTATGGATTACCACCGAAACCATCGCCCCTCTTTTTACATTGGAAGTCCATGACGATCTCTGTGGAAGCGACCATTTCCCCCTCTTTATTAGAAAACCGACGAACGTTCGTCAATTTAGTTCTCCCAAAACATGGCTTATCAGGAAAGCAAACTGGGCGTAATTTAGAAATAATTTTAATTTTAAATTTGACAGCACCATGTCGGCGCAACGAAATATGGAGATTTTAACAAACAGCATACTCGACGCCGCGACAAATAGCATTCCAACATTCTCTGGAACTCCTCGTCGTCCCCCAGTCCCATGGTGGAACGAGGAATGTGCGGAGGCTATCCGTAAGCGTAAAAAAGCCCTGCGCATATTCAATAGATTTCCAACCACCAATAATCTAGCGGCCTTTAGGCGCCTTAGAGCCAGGGCCCGGCAGGTTGTACGGGATGCCAAGAAGTCTTCATGGACGAAGTACGTTGCGAGCATAAACCATCGAACGCCTTCTACACAGGTCTGGAATAAAATAAAATCCGTAATGGGCAAACACAATTTCTCTCCGGTCTCTGGGCTAAAATTAAATAGATCCATTCTCTCATCCCCTATCGATATTGCGGAAGCCTTCGGCAAACACTATGCCACTATTAGCGCCAGTGACAGGTACCATCCATCATTTCAAAACCTTAAATCCAGAGCCGAAAGAAGGCGTCTTAATTTCTGTGACAGTAAGAACACCTACTCTTACAATAACCCCTTCACAATGTGGGAGTTGAAATCAGCAATAGAAAGCGCTAAAGACACCTCACCTGGGAATGACTTAATACATAACTCTTTCTTGCGAAATCTCCCTCACTCTTCGTTGCCAGAACTACTTGCCACACTCAACCAAGTATGGTCGGAGCAGGTATTTCCGGAGAGCTGGCGAGAATCCATTATCGTTCCGATCCCCAAGCAGGGAATGGACAAATATCTCCACTCTAACTATCGCCCAATATCCTTGACGAGTTGTTTATGCAAACTGATGGAAAGATTGGTAAACAAACGGCTAGTGTGGTGCCTTGAAAGCCGCAAACTCCTATCTAATATCCAGTGTGGCTTCCGACGTGGCAGGTCTACTGTCGACCACCTGGTGAGAATCGAGGCCTTCGTTCAGGAGGCATTTCTCCTTAGACAGCACGTAATCGCGGTTTTTTTGGACATTGAAAAAGCATACGACACAACGTGGAGACATGTAATCTTACAGTCATTGCACGACTGGGGTTTTAAGGGCAATCTACCCATATTCGTGTGTAACTTTTTAAATAGGCGTTCCTTCAGAGTCCGAATAGGAAATACCGTCTCCCAACCATACGTACTGGAGAACGGAGTTCCTCAAGGTGCGGTCCTTAGCGTTACACTTTTTGCTATCGCAATCAACAGCATTGCAAAATGCGTTCAATCGCCCGTAACGGCTTCACTCTTCGTCGACGACCTGGCGATTTTTTGTAGGTCATCGAAATTGTCAACGGCTGAGAGACAGGTCCAAATGACCCTACAAGACTGGTCCCTTGCAAATGGTCTCCGTTTTTCTGAAGAAAAAGCGAAATGCCTGCACTTCCACAGGCTGAGGGGAATCTTTCCTAGTCCAACCTTAAGGCTTGGAGACAAGGTCTTATCGTTTGTGGAATCCCATCGTTTCCTCGGCCTTTATTTAGATAAGAAACTTAACTGGCGAGATCACATTCAACACACTAAGAACGCATGCCAAAAGATTTTAAACATTTTAAAATTTTTAAGCCATTCGACATGGGGCGCAGACCGCTCCATGATGCTTTTATTATACCGTTCGCTGGTGAGGTCAAAACTGGATTACGGGTCCGTGGTATACTCTGCTGGAAGAGAATCATATTTGAAACCCTTGAATACCGTGCACAACACCGGACTCCGACTAGCCATTGGTGCCTTTCGGACATCACCCATTCCGAGTATCTACTCAGACTCAGGGGTGCTACCTTTGGCCTCGCGAAGAAAAATTTTAATGAGTAACTATGTAGCAAAGATTTTATCGATGAAAACGCACCCTTGCTTTGATATAGTTTTTAAACCTCGGTTCATAAATATTTTTAATCGAAGGAAACGGGCCACACGTCCACTTGGAATACGTTTTAGAGATTTTATTGAAGAAGTGGGCATGTCACTGCCCACAGTGCATCAGGTTAAATACTGTAACCAACCACCCTGGCTAATGCCCCTGCCTAACGTAAACCTCTGTTTACAAAAATACTGCAAACAATTAATGACCCCTATTGAATACAGGCAGATGTTCAAGGGACTTCTAGAAGCTCATCCCAACTTCATACCTGTTTACACTGATGGGTCCAAGTCAGATCTCGCGTGTGGGGCTGCAGTGGCATCCGTACATCACGGCGTCCTTAAGACGAGGCTAAGTCCACTCTATAATGTATTTAACGCAGAACTGTCCGCCATAAAAGTGGCTTTATGTAATATTAAGGGCAATCAAGGATCTTTCTTAATCTGTTCTGATTCCTAAAGTTGTTTGAAAGCCATATCAGCCATGTACTCAGACCATCCTATTATTCAGGAAATACATTTTGTCCTCTCATCCCTTACTCAAAAAGGAATCCAAATCCTTTTTGTTTGGATTCCTGGCCACGTAGGTATTTCAGGTAACGAAAAAGCAGATAAAGCGGCAAAAGAGGCGTTGGAAAACCCGGATCCCGTCTTGGATTTGGTTTTATCGGAAGATGTCAAGTCCATGCTTCGACGGATCGCCACTAAGCAGTGGAATGAAACATGGAGTAGTATGGAGGAAAACAAGCTACGTACGATAAAACCCGACACTCTGGCATGGCCTTCTTCAGTCCGAGGTAATCGGAGGGAAGAAGTTATTATTGCCCGTTTGCGGATAGGCCACTGCTCCTTGACCCATTCTTTCCTATTCACGGAAAATAAGATACCCCCCTACTGTGATACATGCGATAAGCCTCAGACAGTGAAACACATCATGGCGGAGTGTGTTAACTACCAAGATGCTCGCAATCTTTTCGGCCTAAGGGGAAATCTTAAATACGATCTGGGTGATAACGCTGACCGACTTAATCAGGTAATCGGGTTTTTAAAATATATAAATATCTACCACTCAGTTTAATAATTTTTATTTTTTATATTATTTTAAATATATATATATTTTAAGTATTTTTTTAAATACTTGTTTCTATTTTAGTTTAATCTCTTTCGTTAAAGCTATTTAAGTTGCAACAAAGAGCCTAGAGCCGCTCAATGCATTGAAAGCATTTATAAATTGGACGTGGTGCAAAATGACCTCGGCCGTCAGCGCACCCACAACCCCAAATACTACTACTACAATTGTATGCGAAACTATTGATTAGTAGCTTACCTCTGTGAAATTCCTTGGAAAAGAGAGCAGCATTATTAAATTTGAATTCCAACGGACATCGATTTCCTGTTTTAATGAGATGTCTAGTTGGTCCATGACCCCCCACCTCTTAAAAAGAGAAACAATATTCTTGCACTTCCCCATGATTTGCAGAATATTTAAGGTAGCCAATTCTTCCCTGATGTGTTTTTTAAATTGTCGGAGGAAAGTCGTGTCGGCGTCCTTATCAGCAATATGCTCCCTCAACCAAACGAGATCCACATTTTCCAGTGAATTTCCTCGATTTTTGGCAGCAAATTCGATCGGACTTATAAATGATATTAGGTCCTGCAAATCATTTTTACTCAAGCCCTGGTGAACTAAATCTTCTTGGCCGGCAAGATTGAGGGCATTGCAGACCTAAAGTTGGGTAAATAAATTATTTTCCTTCTTAGTTTAATGTAAAATTATTAAATTTGTATTTAAATGATATCGGACTACCGTCAAACGAAACTTACCTCTTCAAAGTTGTTGCAGACACTTTCCAAAAATGGAATTCGGGATTTGAATATCCTGGCTTGATAAGTGATCTGCGGTGGGGTTTTCAGAATTTTTGCAAGATCCTTGTCCACTCCTGTTGATATAAGTTTTGACACGGCGAGACATGTACGTTCGAAAACGTTACCACCAACAACACCATACAAGTCCAAGTCGACTAATTTAAGAGTGAATGTCGTTTTGAGGATGATATTAATACAGTGATCCATGCAATAAAGTCTTTTAATGTCACACAAGGTCAAAGCTTTAACAATGTTGGATCCACCATCAGTAACAAACACCATTTTATCATGCGGAACACACAATTTTGATAGGTGAGAGAGAAGATGAGTCCTGATATTTTCCGCAGTTGCTGCCTCATCACTTGGGAATTGTTTTGTAAAAAGCACTACATTTGCTAAATTGAAGTTTGAGTCAACCCAGTGAACGGTGACTATGATGTAGTGATTTTGCTTAAAGCCTTCAGTCCATAAATCCGTAGTCGCTGAGCAAAATCCTAGCTTCGCAGCCTCACGAATCTCAGGGAGTATTTCCTCACGAGCGTTGTCAGCCCGCTGACGTACAGCACGAGATATTGTGGTCGGGTCACTAATAAGATTGGCTGCATCAAAACTTCCGTGCTTCGCTCCAAAATCAATGGTCGTTTGAATCAGTTGCGTGAAATTTGGCCCAGTGAGAACGGGCGGATATCACCGGTGCACATTTCCACACAAGCGTTTTTAAATAACTCTTTCATTTCAGTATTTACACAAACATTTTTTTTTTAACTTTGATTCACACTAAATGCACAGCGGTGGGAAATCAGAGGACTAGTAGCAGAACCAGGCTTGAAGATTTTCAGGACTTGGCAACTAAAACATTGCACAAGATCGACGTATTTCATCGTCTGCCTATCCCGCACTTCTCCGAATTTCACCCATGCATCGCTTGTCAAACCGCGACCCTTCTTCTCCTGTAAAAACCACTCGCCGGATTGCAACTTCACCCTGCCTTCCTCCTTTAAACAATCTTCTTTCTCCTTTCTTTCTCTCCAAGAGTTTTCTTTTCCGCGTAATTCACTAAACTCACTTGTTCTTTGCATCTTCTCCACAGATCTAACACGAATGCGACAACACTCACTAGAGAACATGTGCTAGACTGAGCGAGAGCTATTCCGACCGAGGTTCAGAAATACAAGATTGGAAATTCCCATCGCGTCCTTCAATAAACAATGCAGAACCGCATCCTTTATTATTTGCCCTCAGCTGCATGTTGTAAAACTCTTTCATTATCTCCTCCCAGTAAGGAAGGCCGGGGCTTCCTTTCTGAGAGCCGGGTGCCCGGTGGGTGGCCGGGCGCCCGGCCACCCACCGGGCACCCGGCTCTCGATCGGGCACTCGGCGGCGACAGACAGTCATGACATTCGGGACACTTCGGAAGTAATCGTCAAAAACAGTTCTGCGCATTCGTGTTTCTGTCTCTCTCTATCTCTCGCACATAGCCGGGCAAGGGTCGACCGTATATCGCGCCCGGTTGCAGGTCTCTACCGGGGTCCGGTTGACCGCGTGCGCTATAATGAGTCACGAATCGCACTCCACTCTGAACAATTATCACATAGAAGTTAGCGTAATTTGTAATTTTTTATTACAGTTTTGATTTCTACGTGTGATTTCGTGAAAAAAGAGTATAAACACGACGGAGTTATGTCAATTAGTTATGTAACACTTAGTGGTTGCAGAAAATTGTATTTTAATTTTTTTAACTTTTTAACTTATTTAACTTTTAACTTATTTTCTTTTTATTAAACTTTTTACTGCTTTTTACTAAAACCAAATGTAATCGAATAAAAACCCTTGCGCAGGGTAACCCTTGGACGTAGCCGTCGACGCACCCAATAAACTAAATTCTACCTACCTCGAATAAAAACAATTTATTGTCCTAAAACAGATATTTTTCCTTCGGCAAACGTCATATACGTAGAAATCCTTATATTAATACTTATATAAATATTCGGTATAGTCCATTGTTAATCAATGGCTCTCCGTCTTTACTCCAGAGGAGCACAACCAAAGTCATCTTCTTCGCTGTCCTAGTCGGATTCCTCATGTCCATCGGAGTCGTGAGGAGCCAAACTTCTGATGAACTCTTCTACTGATGCTTCATCTAGCCTCTCGTTTTTCCATTTTGCGTCGATACTTTTTTTACGTGATTGACACATTTGCTCCACATGACTGCCGTATAGTTGCTCATGGATTCTCGAAAGAGTTGCTCAACATCTGACAGTTTGAATGTTTTTTACGAGATTTCACGATTTTTTTAAGATTGGCCCACACCATTTCGATGGCGTTATATTGGCAGTGATACGGCGGAAGACGAATCACCTTGAAGCCCATTTATATCCCCTCGGGTAGCCCTGGCGACCGCACCGGTTTGCGGTGCGGCGTCCCAATTGTGTAGCTCCATGGTGGGTGGGGAGGCCGGGGGACGAAGAATTATTTGGAATGGCGGAAACAATTCTTCCACCTCCGAAAAGATCCCGCCCGGATACGGGTGGGGGAGTTAATGTTCCCGGCGCTAGTCAGCGCTATTTAGTGATGAGGTGTCAGAAGGAAGGTGAGAGCCTGAAAAAGGTGTCTCCCTTCCTTATACGAAGAGTATTGTCTGGTTCCGTTCCTGGGGAATTAAAATCAGCCAAGAAACTTCGGGATGGCACACTGCTCATCGAAACGGCTACAACGGCTCAAAGTGCGAAATTGTTGAAAATGGACAAGCTGAATGACATTCCCGTCAAGGTCGAGGTGCACCGCACCTTGAACACCTGTCGGGGAGTGATTAGTCATTATGACCTATTGTATGTTGAGATCGACGAGATCAAGCAGGAGATGGCCTCTCAGGGGGTCACCGATGCTCGTCGACTCACTACAAAGCGCAACGGAGAAAGAGTAAACACGACATCTGTTGTACTCACCTTCGCGCGTGACCAGCTCCCCGGCAAGGTGTTTGTCGGTTATGAATCGGTGCCAGTGCGGCCATTCATACCGGCACCCATGCGATGCTACCAGTGTCACCGATTCGGCCACATGGCCACACGGTGCGAGGGCAAGGCCACTTGCCCCCGCTGCGGCCTGGAGAAGCATGAGGGTGCGGAATGCAAGGGTGACCCACTTTGCGTCAATTTTGAGGGTGCACATCCCGTGTACTCACGTGATTGTCCTAAGATGATCGAGGAGCGCAAAGTAATGGAGATAAAGACGGTTGACAAAATACCTTATTTCGAGGCACGAAAAAAGTACAGAGCACAAGTTGCTCCTAATTTCTCCAAGTCGTTAGCCCATGTCGCTTCCCATCCTATCGCCAAGGTCACCATCTCGACTCAGACGGAAGATAATACGAGCCTAAAAACCAAAGTCCCTTTGCAGAAATTGGCCATGCCGGCTAAGGCTACAAATCCGGCAAATAAAACACAAGCCTCCGGTCCGGGTTCTCCCAGGAAGAACCCAACCATAGCCACCGCCGGGGCCACGCAAACGAAGCGTGGCAACTCTTTATCCCCCGGACCATCTGGTTTAGCCCGACTCAATCAACCAGAGTCAATGGAAGAGGATGAATGTCTCTCGGAGACAGAAATCCTCCGGGCTAGAACCAAGGGTAGGAGGAGAAATCGCATTAAGCGTTGATCCTCCAACTGTGTTTGACATTTTTAAATTAATTATTTAATTTATTTATTTTTTAAATTTTTATATTATTAATGGCTTTTATATTACAGTGGAACTGTAATGGATTTTATCGGCACAAGGAGGAGCTGGACTTATTAATCCGAGATTTTAACCCTTCCTGCGTTTGTCTTCAAGAAACGCATTTTAAAGACACGGACAAAGGTATTTTAAAATATTTTAACATTCTGAGATATGACGACACCAGCGGCCAACGAGCCAAGGGTGGAGTGGCAGTTGCTATTCGAGAGGCCCTATACACCTCCCGAGTTCAACTGAATACACCGTTTCAAGCGGTGGCGGTTACGGTGCACGCACCGGAGGCGATTACGTTATGCAACGTTTATCTGCCGGAGGGTGCACCGGTCACCCGTTTTAATTTAGAATCCCTTGTCCACCAGCTGCCTCGGCCTTTTATCTTACTCGGTGATTTTAACGCTCATGATCCTCTCTGGGGAAGCACTGCGGGACAGTGTAACCGCAGGGGACGCATTTTATCAAGTTTTATTTTAGATTTTAACCTAGTTTTACTGAACAACGGTACCCCTGCGGGTAGGGGGATGGAGAATACTCCCGCAGTATCCCTGCTTGTCGTAAGAGGCGACTAAAAGGGCGGGGAAGGAAACCCCGGAAAAAACCCCAGTGCCAGCAAGGGTTGAGTCCGGACAGTCTTGTGGGTCAACTGTCTGTGTGCGGCCATACCACCTGGCCTGCGATCCACCCGCATGTTTGCCGTGTGCGGAGACCCGTAAGGGGGAGAAGGGGATCCTGGTGGGTGAGTTCTCCGGCACCCAGCCGGGTGTTGGATACCCGGTATGGGCCGGGATTCAATACCCCACTTCGGCCCTGGATCCCCTGTAAACGGGCGGTCAAGATCTAGCCAGTCTTGATCAATCGGCTTATCGACACGTTTCGATGGCGAGTGCTGGAGTGATGGGGGTCTGTGTAGGGCGGCCGAAGGTGTATGGGTTTGGAGGGCCCATTCACTGGAGACCTAACCTGAAGCAAATCCCCTACACAATAGTGCTATATCCCTTGGGTAGCCCTGGCGACCACACCGGCTGGCGGTGTGGCGTCCCAAATATGTGGCTCCGTGGTGGGTGGGGAGCCCAGGGGATGAACCTCTTATATTAATGGAACCAGATACCCTTCCTCCATTAAAAAGATCCCGTCCGGAAACGGGCGGGGGAGTTAACCCTGGTGTCAGCTTGTAGGCGGTACTTGATAATGAGATGTGCAAAGGAAGATGAGACCCTCACTAAGGTATCTCCCTTCCTAATCCGTAGAGTCCTTTCAGCAGCAGTTACTGGCGACTTAATATCTGCCAAGGAGCTACGTGACGGAACTTTATTAATAGAAACGGCCAATGATACCCAAAGTGCAAAGTTGCTTAATTTTACCCGTTTAAATGATATAGCAGTGAAGGTCGAGGTGCACCGCACCTTGAACACCAGTCGGGGAGTGATAAGCAGTTACGACCTGCTGTATGTCGACGACGACGAAATAAAGAGGGAAATGGCCCCTCAGGGCATTATAGACTGTCGTCGATTAAAAATAAAGCGGAACGGTGAGCTGATCAACAGCACGTCTGTTATCCTCACCTTCTCGCGCGACACGCTCCCCGACAAGGTTTTTGTTGGGTATGAATCGGTTCCTGTCCGCCCATTCATCCCTAACCCCATGCGATGTTTTCAATGCCAACACTTTGGCCATATCGCCACTAGATGCAAGGGCAAGGCCACCTGCCCGCGCTGTGGTAATGAAAAGCATGAGGATGATGGTTGCACCTCCGAACCTTTTTGTGTCAATTGCGAGGGTGCACACCCAGTGTACTCCCGCGATTGTCTGAGAATGAAAGAGGAAAAGAAGATAATGGAGATAAAAACAGTTGAAAAGTTGCCATACATAGAAGCCAGAAAAAAGTACCGCACCCTAATAGCCCCTACTTTCTCCAGATCTTTCGCTGCTGTCGCTGAAACCCCAACCAATAAAAATGGATCTGACAATACTCAGAAAAATGATGCAGATAAGACAACGGACACAAGAAAGTCTAGAAAAGATGAAGAAGCCAAGCCGGATAAGGCTACAAAGCCGGCAAAACCAAAGAATGTCAGCTGTGCGGGTTCTCCTAAGAAGAACCCGCCGAAACCCACTGGGACCCCGCCCTCGGGGCGTGAGAAAACGCCATCCCCCGGCCCCTCCGTGGTACGCGCTCCATGCCCAGAGGAGGCTATGGAGGAGGATGACCCGTCTGAGACAGACGTCCTCTTAGCCAGGCAAAAGGGGAAAAAGAGCCGCATTAGGCGCTGATCCTCCTAACGGATGGACAGACTGCTGTTTTTAACTTGTTTCTCGCCTTTTATTTTTTTCCCTTTTTAAATGAATTCTATTTTACAGTGGAACTGTAATGGGTTTTATCGTCACAAGGAGGAGTTAACCATTTTAATTCGTGATTTTAATCCGTCTTGTATTTGTCTCCAAGAGACGCATTTTAAAGCCACGGACAAGGGTAACTTAAGGAATTTTAATGTTTTTAGATACGACGATGCCAGCGGCCAACGAGCCCAGGGTGGAGTGGCGGTTGCTGTCTGGGAGACCCTTTACACCTCTCGGGTACAACTGAACACACTTTTTCAGGCGGTTGCTGTGACTGTGCACGCACCAGAGACCATAACGCTGTGCAACGTTTACTTACCGGAGTGCGCTCCAGTCACTGAAAACAACCTCGAGAATCTTATCCTTCAATTACCCAAGCCCTTTATACTTTTAGGAGACTTAAATGCACATGACCCTTTGTGGGGTAGCTCTAGAAGCCAGTGCAATAGAAGAGGGCGGATTTTATCACATTTTATCCAGGATTTTAACCTTGTTCTACTGAATAGTAGTGAGAAAACTCGTTTTAATAGTTTTAATGGAGAATTTTCTTCCATTGACCTCGCCATCTGCTCGAGCAGTCTTTCCACGAAACTCAACTTATCCGTTCATACAGATCTATGTGGCAGTGATCATTTTCCCCTTTTTATACGTAAGAATATCTTTTTTAATCCATAGTTTTCCACAATCCTGGCGGGAATCTATCGTGGTTCCAATTGCGAAGCAGGGAAAAGACAACAGTAGCCCTAGCAACTATAGGCCCATCTCTCTTACCAGTTGCCTGTGCAAGGTTATGGAAAGAATGGTCACTCACCGGCTTGTTTGGTGGTTGGAGCGGCGAAACCTTCTTTCCAACATACTATGTGGCTTTCGTAGGGGAAGATCTACTATCGACCATCTCATTCGGACTGATAATTTTATCCAGGAGGCCTTTCTTCTGCGTCAACATGTCATTGGTGTCTTCTTTGACTTGGAGAAGGCCTATGACATGCTATGGCGCCGGAAGATCTTGCAAACAATGCACAGTTGGGGTTTCAGGGGTAACCAACCCATTTTTATCCGAAACTTTTTAACAAACCGTGGTTTTAGAGTGAGAGTGGGAAAAAACCTCTCACAGTTTTACTGTCAGGATAACGGCGTACCCCAGGGCTCTGTTTTAAGCGTTACATTATTTGCAATCGCCATTAATGATATTGCGGACTGTATAAAAACACCGGTGATGGGATCCCTATTTGTAGACGACCTTGCAATCTTCTGCAGGTCGTCTACATTGGCCAGCGTTGCAAGACTGACACAGTTGACTGTCATCAAACTGAACAACTGGGCAAAGAGAAACGGGCTTCGTTTCTCCAAGGAGAAAACTGTATGCATGCATTTTCACCGATTGCGAGGTATCCACATAGCTCCGCCGTTACGCTTGGGACAAAATAACCTTCCTTACGTGGAATCGGTTCGATTTCTCGTTATGATTTTAGACCGTAGGTTGAAATGGCAGAAGCACGTCCGCAAACTAGCCGATAAGTGCCGCCGTAGCCTAAACATTTTACGAATTTTAAACAACACAACATGGGGTGCTGATCGCACGACCTCGACCTGATTCGGTCGAAAATAGACTACGGGTGTTTAGTCTACTCATCTGGACGAGTCTTATCTGCGACCGTTAACAACGGTCCACAACGCAGGATTACGGTTAGCAATTGGCGCTTTTAGGACCTCTCCTGTCCTAAGCCTCTATGCAGACGCCGGGGAGCCGCCGTTGGCTACTCGTAGGCTAATGTTGACATGCAACTATGTGTCAAAAATTTTATCAATGTCGAGACACCCATGCTTTGACATAGTTTTTAAACCAAGGTTTTTAGATATTTTTAACAGAAGGACGAGGGCTACTAGGCCACTAAGTATTCGTTTTAAAGATTTTATTGATGAATTTGACATCTCACTACCGGATGTGTATGCGGTCGGGTACTCAAAGTACCCGCCTTGGTCTTTACCGCGACCAGAGTGCTATACTGTTGTGGATGGACGCCAGAAATCCTCTGTTGCACCGCAGGAGTACCAGAGCCTGTTTTTAGAATTCCTGGGTAACCACCCGGACTCCACTCCCGTGTATACGGGATGGATCGAAGACTGATTCAGCATGCGCATGTGCCGTGTCCTCCACACACCACAAGGTCATCAAGGCGAGACTCAATCCACTGTGTAGCGTATACACTGCGGAATTATTCGCAAATAAGATGGCCCTAAGGAATATCAATTGCAATTCTAGCTCTTTCCTTATCTGCACCGACTCTTTAAGCGCCGTGAAGTCCATTTCGGCCTATTACCCACACCATCCTCTTGTCCAGGATATACAATGCACCCTCCAATCCCTTCTTAACAAGGGAATTAAAACATCATTTGTCTGGATCCCTGGACACGTGGGAATAGCTGGTAACGAACGAGCGGACAAAGCAGCAAAGGAAGCACTGCACATGCCACAAATTGTATCGAACAAGGTAACTGCAGAAGACCTAAAATCTATGTTTCGAAACATAGCAATGGGCAGATGGCAAGAATCGTGGCAGGAGATACATAATAGCAAACTTCGGTCTGTGAAACCGGTAGTAACAGTGTGGCCCTCTTCTGTCAGGAGTACCCGGAGGGAAGAAGTCGCAATCACTCGTCTGAGGATAGGGCATACTGCCCTGACCCACTCATACCTCTTCACAGAAGAGAAGACTCCACCTCGGTGTGATGATTGCGACTCCTCTCTGAGTGTGCGACACATCCTGACGGAGTGTGAAAAATACCGGTCTTCTCGAGAAAGACATAAGGTTAACGGGACCTTAGAAACTATCCTAGGCGACTCCCCTGATAGTCTCACCCGAGTAATTGCTTTTTTAAAAGATATTAATATTTTAAATAAATTATAAATTCACTGTTTTAGGCTTAATTGCACATTTTATCACATGTAGGCAAGCGAAATTTTAATTTTTTATTCGTAATTTATATTTTGTACTTATAAGGATGAGAATGGTGCAAAATGACCATAGTAGTCGACGCACCCAAAAATAATAATACTACTACTACTACTGAACAACGGGGAGAAGACCCGTTTTAACTCTTTCAATGGTGATTTCTCCTCCATTGATTTATGCATTTTATCGAGCAGTTTAACAAATAAGGTGTCTTTGTCCGTGCACGAAGATCTTTGTGGGAGCGATCACTTCCCTCTTTTAATTTTTAAGGAGCGGCGTTTTAACTCTAATTTTATTCGTCCGGGCAACTGGATTGTGCGGAAAGCCGATTGGCCTTGTTTTAAAAGAAATTTTAATTTTACGTGCGATAAAAATCGCGATAGCGCTTTTAATGTAAAATTATTGACTAACAGCATCATCACCGCCGCCGACAGGAGTGTACCGCGGTCTCGGCGCATCATGTCGAGAGCTGCTGTGCCTTGGTGGAATGATGAATGTGCCAAAGCCATTCGGAAACGCAAGAAGGCGTTGCAAATTTTTAACAAATATCCGACAGGAAACTATCTGTCCTCTTTTCGGCGTCTGAGAGCTAAAGCCCGTCAGGTCGTTAAGGAAGCAAAGAGGGCCTCTTGGATGAATTTTGTCTCTGGTGTCAATATCAGCACACCACTTGCACAGGTGTGGCGTAAGGTGAAGAGCATTTCTGGAAACAACCAGCAGCTCGGCGTCTCCTTCTTAAAAGTAGGAGGAAATGTGGTTACTTCTCCAGCTGCCATTGGCGAGATAATCGGCCAGTCAATCGCCAAGGTGAGCAGCGATGAAAATCTGGATCCTGCCTTCCGAACGTTTAAGCAACGTCTCGAGAAAATTCCTATAAGCTTCAAGGAGACGCGTACAATGGCAGATTACAACCTCCCCTTTTCCTTGTGGGAGCTGAAATCTGCCATCGATGACTCCCACGACACCTCTCCAGGACCAGACGGGGTCCACAATGCTTTTCTCCGCAACCTTCCGGAGACAGCGCTGCAGGAAGTCCTGCAGACGTATAATCAGCTGTGGGCTGAAGGTCACTTTCCTTCGTCCTGGCGGGAGTCTGTCATTGTCCCCATTCCCAAACATGGGAAAGATGGAGCTGATCCGAATTCTTACCGGCCAATATCTCTCACCAGTTGCCTGTGCAAGTTAATGGAGAGAATGGTGAACCGGCAGCTCGTTTGGTGGTTAGAGCGCCGAAACATTCTCTCCAATATCCAATGTGGATTTAGACTCGGTCGTTCCACCATGGACCATTTAGTGAGGATCGACAATTTCATCCAAGAAGGCTTTCTCCTCCGCCAACACGTGATCGGTGTCTTCTTCGATTTGGAGAAGGCTTACGACCGGGTCTGGCGGCGGAAGATTTTAAAGACTTTGCACGAGTGGGGTTTTAGAGGCAATCTGCCGAATTTTATTCAAAAATTTTTAACGCATCGAGTTTTTAAAATTAGAATATGGCAGTTTTTATCTGATTTTTACCGTCTTGACAACGGAGTTCCCCAGGGCTCCGTCTTGAGCGTGACGCCTTTCGCCATTGCGATAAATGACGTCGTGAATTGTATCATGTCTCCGGTGATAGGCACACTGTTCGTGGATGACCTGGCAATTTTCTGCAGATCATCCAAGGTGGCAACTGCATCCAGAATGGTTCAGATGACATTGAACAAATTGAACTAGTGGACCCAAAGGAACGGCTTTCGGTTCTCCCATGAGAAGACCAGATGTGTCCATTTCCACAGGAAAATAAGAATCCAAATGCAGCCCACGTTACACCTATGCGCATGTGCCGTGTCCTCCACACACCACAAGGTCATCAAGGCGAGACTCAATCCGCTGTGTAGCGTATATACTGCGGAATTATTCGCAATTAAGATGGCCCTAAGAAATATCAATTGCAACTCTGGCTCTTTCCGTGTCTGCACCGACTCTTCAATCGCTGTGAAGTCCATTTATTACCCACACCATCCTCTTGTCCAGGATATACAAGGCACCCTCCAATCCCTTCTTAACAAGGGAATTAAAACCTCTTTTGTCTAGGTCCCTGGGCACGTGGGAATAGCTGGTAACGAACGAGCGGACAAGGCAGCAAAGGAAGCACTGCACATGCCACAAATTTTATCAAACAAGGTAACTGCAGACGACCTAAAATCTATGTTTCGAAACATAGCAATGGGCAGATGGCAAGAATTGTGGCAGGAGATAAATAATAACAAACTTCGGTCTGTGATACCGGTAGTAACAGCGTGTCCTTCTTCTGTCAGGAGTACCCGGAGGGAAGAAGTCGCAATCACTCGTCTGAGAATAGGGCATACTGCCCTGACCCACTCATACCTCTTCACAGAAGAGAAGACTCCACCTCGGTGTGATGATTGCGACTCCTCTCTGAGTGTGCGACACATCCTGACGGAGTGTGAAAAATTCCGGTCTTCTCGAGAAAGACATAGACATTAGGTTAACGGGACCTTCGAAACTTTCCTACCCCCCTGCGGTTGGGGGGATTGAGAATAGTCCCGCAGTATCCCTGCTTGTCGTAAGAGGCGACTAAAAGGGTGGGGAGAAAACCCCCACAACAAACCCCCTGTAAAGCTTGGGTAGCGTCCGGACAGCTGTCAGTGTGAGGCGATACCACCATGCCTTAGATCCACCCACGTGTTTTCCGTGCATGGAGACCCGTAATGGGGAGAAGGGGATCCTGGTGGGTGAGTTCTCCGGAAACCAGCCGGGTGTCCAGTGCCAACGATGCCCAGTATGGGCCGGGGTTCAATACCCCACTTCGGCCCTGGATTCCCCGTAAACGGGTGGCTGGGAGCTAGCCACTCCCGGTCAATCGGCTTCCGATCGCTTTGTTTTCCGGCGGCGAGTGCCAAGGTGGTAGGGGTCTGTGTAGGGCGGCCGGAGGTGTGCGGGTTTAGGTGGGCTCGCACATCGAAGGTCTTTACCAGAAACAGACATCCACCCCCAGAAGCGCTATATCCCCCGTGCTAGCCCTGGCGACCGCACCGGTATGCGGTGCGGCGTCCCGAATGTGTGGCTCCGTGGTGGGTGGGGAGGGCGGGTGATGAAGTTAAAATTTTGGTATGGCTGAGAATACCTCACCACCAAAACCAAAAAGATCTCGCCCGGACCCGGGCGGGGGAGAATGTGTTTTCTGCGCTTCGAAGCGCTATTTAGTGATGAAGTGTACAAAAGAAGGTGAGAGACTTACAAAAGTGTCACCCTTCTTAATAAAAAAGGTTTTTCAAGGGTTTGTAACTGGAGAGTTAAAATCGGCTAAAAAACTGAGAGATGGTTCTTTACTAATTGAAACAGCCACGGACCAACAAAGCGAAAAGCTGCTGGCAATGACCAAGTTTCACGACATCCCGGTCAAGGTAGAGACGCACAGGACCCTGAATACATGTCGGGGAGTTATAAGTCACTACGACCTATTGTATATAGATGCAGAAGACATTAAAAGGGAGATGGTGTCGCAAGGCGTAGTTGATGTACGCAAATTGACCACGAGGCGCAACGGGGAGGTGAAGGCTTCCACATCTGTCATCCTCACGTTCGCTTGCGACAAGCTTCCCGATAGAGTATTCATTGGCCATGAAGCGGTTCCTGTCCGTGCTTTCATAATCAGCCCCATGAGATGCTTCCAATGCCAACACTTCGGCTACATCGCTACGCGATGTGAGGGCAAGGCCACCTGCCCGCGTTGCGGCAAACCGAAGCATGATGGGGAATAGTGCGTCTCTAACCCCTTTTGTGTCAATTGTGAGGGTGCACATCCAGTGTACTCTCGCAATTGTCCAAAGATGACCGAAGAGCGAAAGATCATGGAAATAAAGACGCTTAATAAAATACATTATCTTGAGGCAAGGGAAAATTACCGGGCACAAAATGGCCCTACTTTTTCCAGATCCTTTGCCGCGGTAGCAACCACCACAATGAAGAAGTTTACAGCCATCTCTACGCAAACGAACCCAATTAATGGAAAAGAAACACCCGTGGAGGGAGGAAAACCAAATAATGATAGTAATGCTGGAAAAGAAACCACCAAGTATGCGAGTTCTTCAAATAAGAATTCGCAACAAAAAACCACCGGAGTCTCGCCCGCTGGGCAAGAGAAAACACCTTCTCCCGGTACCTCCGGTAACGGTAACGGAACTCATCCCAAACCGGAGGCTATGGACGAAGATTTCTGTGTCTCTGACTCAGAAATCCAAAAAATACGTAATAAGGGAAGGAAGGAGCGTTTTAAGCGCTTATCTAGCATGAGTGAGGACAAAAACCGCCCTGTAGGATTTATTTCATCTATTTATTTATTTATGTATTTATTTTAAATTTTATTTAATAGTTTTTATTTTACAGTGGAACTGTAACGGCTTTTATTGGCATAAAGAAGAGCTGACCATTTTAATCCTAGATTTTAACCCCTCTTTTTTATGTCTCCAAGAGACGCATTTTAAAGAAACGGACAAGGGAATTTTAAATGGGTATATGGTGGAAAGGTGTGACGACCTAAGTGGCAGAGCCCATGGCGGAGTGGCGGTTGCTGTTCGGGAGGCCCTTTACACCTCTCGAGTACAGCTGACCACTCCGTTTCAGGCTGTGGCCGTTACCGTGTTTACCCCTCAAGTAATAACGATATGCAACGTTTATCTACCGGACGGTGCACGGGTGAATCGTTGCAACCTGGAAGCCCTCGTCCGAGAGTTCCCAAGGCCCTTTATATTATTGGGCGATTTTAACGCGCATGATCCCTTGTGGGGAAGCTCTAGGGGCCAAAGCACTAGTAGGGGACGAATCTTAGCCAGTTTTATTCTTGATTTTAACTTTTGTTTGCTTAATAATTGTGAAAAAATACGTTTTAATGCTTTTAATGGAGAATACTCCTCCATAGATTTATGCACATCCTCGAGCAGTCTATTCACCAAGCTGAACTTGTCCGTGCACTCAGATCTCTGTGGAAGCGACCACTTCCCAATTTTCATCATTTGGAAAGCAATTTTAACTTAGATTTTATCCAACCGGGCAATTGGATCGTCCGTAAAGCAGACTTGCATAATTTTAGACAGGGTTTTACTTTTAAACATGATGAGAATCGTGACGCAACTCGTAACGTGGAGATTTTAATTAGAACTATGATTGAAGCAGCGAATTGC
Organism: Pyrrhosoma nymphula; assembly: GCA_963573305.1. Classification (NCBI taxonomy): domain Eukaryota; kingdom Metazoa; phylum Arthropoda; class Insecta; order Odonata; family Coenagrionidae; genus Pyrrhosoma; species Pyrrhosoma nymphula. The sequence continues at coordinate 112,242,533 of OY754332.1, forward strand.
AGTGTTCCACGGTCACAGGGAAATGTCCCAAGGCCAGAAGTTCCTTGGTGGAACAAGGAGTGCGCCGAAGCAATTCGTCTGCGGAAACGTGCTTTGCGGGTTTTTAATAAGTTCCCCACCGCAGCTAACCTAGCCTCCTTTCGTAAATCGAGAGCGAGAGCTCGACGAGTCGTAAAGGAGGCTAAGAAAGCCTCCTGGGTAGAGTTTGTTAGTAGTATTAACCACAGGACACCACTTGCACAGGCATGGAACAAAGTAAGAAGCATCGCTGGCTCTCGCAAGGAGTACGGCGTCTCATACATGAAAGTCAATGGCAACGTCGTGAGTTCACCTCTCGATATAGCCGAAGTTTTCGGCGAGTCACTGGCCAACATAAGTAGTGACAGGAATTATTCCGATGCGTTCTTGGCCATCAAGGAACGCCTCCAGAGTGTTCCTCATAATTTCACTGAGACGTCCGTACCCGCGGAGTATAATGACCCCTTTTCCCTCTGGGAACTCCGATCAGCCATCGCAGTTTCCAAAGACACATCTCCGGGTATGGATGGCATCCACAACGCCTTCCTTCGAAATCTTAGGCGTTGATGGAAATGCTTAAAACACTTAACCAAGTATGGCTCGAGGGCAGTTTCCCGTCATCCTGGAGGGAATCTGCGGTGGTTCCGATCCCGAAGCAGGGGAAAGACAGCGGATCTGAATAACTATAGACCCATCTCTCTGACCAGTTGCCTGTGCAAGGTGATGGAAAGAATGGTAAATCGTCGTCTCGTTTGGTGGTTAGAGCGACGTAACCTTCTTTCAAATATGCAGTGTGGTTTCCGGCGAGGTAGATCAACCATCGATCACCTCGTCAGGAGTGATAACTTTATTCAGGAGGCTTTTCTTCTGCGTCAGCAAGTCATTGCGGTCTTCTTCGACCTGGAGAAGGCATATGACAGGGTCTGGCGTCAGAATATCTTAATCAAATTGCACCGATGGGGATTTAGGGGAACTTTGCCCATTTTTATAAAACATTTTTTAATGGACCAAGTTTTTAGAACAAGGATAGGTAAACACCTATCACAACGTTACACGCAGGAAAATGGAGTGCCTCAGGGTTCAGTCCTTAGCGTAACGTTATTCGCTATTGCGATAAACGATGTCACTGAATGCATCAGTGCTCCTGTTATGGGATCGTTGTTCGTCGACGACCTTACGATTTTCTGCCAGTCGCCAAACCCAGTGACTGCGGCTAGGCAATTACAGCTATGCCTAAACAAAATTAATTCTTGGTCCCAGAGAAATGGTTTTCGCTTTTCAACCGAAAAGACGAAATGTATGCATTTAAATCGTACACGGGGTCACCATCACCCACCAGAGTTACGACTTGGTGGTAGAGTTCTCCCCTACGTAGAATCTATTCGTTTTCTCGGGATGGTGTTTGACTCAAAACTTAATTGGAGAGAATATATTCGAGTTTTAAAGGATACATGTTTTAAGGTGTTAAATGCTTTATGTATTTTATCTAATTCGTCATACGGTGCGGATCGCACCACCATGCTCTCATTTTACAGAGCAATGGTGCGTTCCAAATTAGAATGCGGATGTTTTGCTTACTCCTCGGGTCGCGAAAGCTATTTGAAACCGTTAGCAACGGTTAACAATGCGGGTCTACGTCTGGCGACCGGAGCGTTCAGGACGTCTCCGATCTTGAGCGTTTATTCGGATGCCTGCGAGCCTCCATTGTCAACGCGAAGGAACATCTTGATTTGAAATTACGCTACAAAAGTTTTATCTATGAAGGCGCATCCTTGTTTCAATATAATTTATAACCCCCGGTTTGAAACGTTTTTAATAGGCGGACGAGGGCCACCAAACCCTTCAGTATTCGTTTTAATGATTTTATGGCGGGAACGGACGCGACACTTCCAGAATTGTATGGCTGTGGGTTATCAGATCACCCACCGTGGAGAGTACCATTTCCCATGTGTAGCTTTGCTCTAAAAAGAGGCCTGAAATCTTACACCACATCCGTGGAGTACCAGCAGATGTTTCGGGAAGTTCTGCATCGCCACTCCGGCTTCTTCCCCGTATTTACAGACGGATCTAAGTCCCAATCAGCATGCGCGTGTGCAGTGTTCTCGTCTCACCACGGAGTCATCAAGGCGAAGCTAAGACCGTCGCGTAGAATCTACACGGCAGAGCTCTTCGCCATCAAATTGGCCCTTGGTGGGATCCATGCATGTAAAGGCGCCTACATGGTCTGCAGCGACTCGATGAGTGCGTTGCATGCCATATCCGGCTATTCCCCTATGCATCCTTTCGTCCAGGAGATTCAATCCGCCATCTTATCTCTTTATAAAAAGGGAGCAGAAATTCGTTTCCTGTGGATCCCTGGGCACGTGGGAATAGCCGGAAATGAAAAGGCCGACCTTCGAATGCGGCGAAAGACGCCCTTAACGACGACCGCACCGCATCTTCGCTGGTAACCACGGACGATTTAAGGGCTATGTTGAGAAACGTAGACCTTTATAAGTGGTCAGGATTATGGCGCTCCCAAACCGGGAACAAGCTACGTAGCATCAAACCGGACATATTAGCGTGGCCCACTTCAGTTGAAAGGACTCGCAGGGAAGAAGTGGTGATCACACGTCTGAGGATAGTGCGCTGTGCCCTTACGCACTCCTACCTCTTTACAGAGGAGAAGACACCACCTCTATGTGACCACTGCGACTCTTCCATGTCTGTGAGACACCTCCTGACTGAGTGTAATATGTACCGTGCAGCACGTGACAGGATCGGCATCAGGGGGACCTAAGAAAGGTCCTAGGGAACAACCCTGGTTGCATCACATGTGTTTTAAAATTTTTGAAAGAAACTAGGATTTTTAACATGGTATGACTCACTGTATACTGGTCTACAGATAGCTGAATATCGTTTTTACCCATCTTAAATTAATTTATGTATTTATTTGAAAAATGTAATTGTTTATTAAATTATATATTTATTTACTGTAACTTGATTTAAGAAACTAATAAAAGACCCATTGTTGGTTGTTCGTGGTGCGATTGACCCTTGCCGTCGAAGTACCCGAAAACAAAATACTACTACTAAAGAGACCGAAGGACCACCATTCACGGCCTAAGTGATACTTGGCAGGCGGGAACCAATGAGTCGTGCTGGAATTGCACACGGCAGGCAAAACTGGGCGTGCTGGCAGCAAATAGGCAGGAGTGTAGCTGTAGCGAGAGGCATGCGTGATGGGAGCTAACAGCCAGTCGTGTTGTCAGGAGCGGGCGAGGCACGAGAGAGAGAGGTCTGGCTCCTTTGGTAATTCCGTGATAAGAGAGCGAGGCGTCGTCTCGATTGCTCACCTCTCCTTCACGAAGGAGAAGAGTGGAGGCAGTGACAGATCCACCGACGACACAACACAAAAACAAAAAAGAAACGTAATTAAATTTGCGGGAATACTGAACATAATCCACCGCCTTGAACTACTTAGTTCAACAAAACAAAATGCACTAATATGAAATATCCACAAAATTAATTGATGCACTATAAATAAACAAATTAAACATTACTTACAACAATAGGGTAGGAAGGGATGGTATTAGGATACTAGGGAGGTGGAGATGGGGTGTCAATTGGTAAAGGAAATATTTTCACCGCTGGCCTTGTGAGAGCTCCTTTTGCAGTGCGTAGATGGACCACACGTACCACTCCATCCTGGCCGGGGAAGGTTGAAGTCACTCATGCCAGGCACCACAGAAGTGGTGTATTTGGTTCATGCACCAGAACCAAATCATCAGGCTTCAAGCCATGCCTGGCTCTGGCTGCGCTGAAACGCTGCAAACGTGAAACGCTGCAAACCACTTGTTATTTGGTCCTTTATCAGTCATGATACTACGACCTCCCTTTTTGAGCCTCATTGAAGTAGATGTCAGAAACGTTTTAAAGACGTGTTTTCACGGTTGTACTTTCGAATAAACGTCGGAATAAAGCAAACAGAAACCACAGCTTCCCGTTGGTCGCCTCCAGGAAGAAGTCGTGATACGTATCTTCCAGGCTGAGGAACTCTGAGACGTGGTTGAAAGTGTCGAGCAGTATTTTGTTTGCCCTCTCTTTTCGCTCCCAGATGTAAACCAGCTTTGTCGTGACCTTCAGGCTGCTCAAGGTAAGCCGTTCGTCCTTGCTGACCTTGGACAGCAGCTGACTGTGCAGGAGACCGATGTTATCCAAGTTCTTCCGGAACTCCGCCGTTCCCGCGGGGAAGGAACAGCCGATGACCGACGCGAGCAGGAAGCTATCGGCGGTACCCAAGTTTGAGTGCAGGTCCACTGCGGTGTCCAACAGTTGGCGGAACTGTTTACCATAACCCATTGCTCTCAGTTGACAGGAGATATAGGAGGCAAAGTCGAACACTTCCGACGGACAGTCCCCCTTGCGGAGTGGACCGGCAAAAGAGCTCAGGATTCCGTCTGCCACCAGCATCGCGAAATCCGCCTTCCCCCCTAACAGCTGCTCCACCACGATCTTGAAGACGGAAGTGAGGACGCCCATATTGGCCTGTTGGCGAAATGAATTTGGATGGGTTAGTTTGCAGACTCTATCCTAAAAACAACGCGATATTATATTCATAGTCACACAATATGGACACCCCAGAGAAAAATAATAATAAAAGAGTATAGATAGTGTTAAGAGATAACTTTCGGAATCATTATTTATAATTCTGTCATGTGCCTGGAAACAATAACTACAGAAACATAAAAACAATAATAACCTATATTTATAGTGATTATTGCCTTTCCTAGTGATTATCTTGCCATGACTTTAGTGATTATGCAATTATTGGGCTGTGCATTTAATGAAATTTGGGTGTATCCTATTGTGATAACAGAAATCTCCACTCAATTAAGTAACTGCCATAATCACCGTTATAATCATCATAACCTTAACCTCCGATCCTCCACTCAGCGCCGCTTCTCATCAGAACCACTGATCGAGACGAGCGCGGGTGGAGATAAGCTCTTGGCGCGAACAGCAAAGACTGCACTTTGTGTTATACGCAAATAATAAGAAGTCCTTATGGCCATATCTGTGGATTGGTGAACAAAATCCAAAAAGACAGAAATATATCTGAACTAAAAATAACTCCGCCCTCTTTGACAAAAAATTAAACTCAGCTTTCGCCAGGAAACACAGTGCCATAAGGCTAAGTGCCGATAAGTGTCACGAGAAAAACTTGAATATTTTGAGAAACAATCTGAGGAGCAATGAATTCCCACTTTGCCTCTTGAAGAGCATTACACACAACAGTCCTCCAAATATAAAGCACTATGCCACATCACAATTCAACCCTAAACCAATTGCCAGTCAGGACAATGTTCACGACGGTGGGATTAATAATAGTGAACAAAAAGATAAAAGCATGATATATACCAATCGTGTATCAAAATAAATTGCAAAAATGTATAACCAAACCGAATTCAGATATGGATTTCAAAATAAGAGAACCCTCAGATCAGCCATCTTTTCAAGAACCAAAATCCTAATGAACCCAAAAATGAGGAGTGAAACCCCAATAACAAATAGCACTCTTCGACCTGAAGACGCCTTCTGTAGCGGAAGAGATAACGTTTGTCATCTTTACGCCGATGCACGCAGTTCAACCTGAAAACATGGGATCCAGTTCTAAAAGCCACCGTGGAAGCCTTCGCTACAACTAAATTATAGCGGTGTCCTAATTATAGCGGAAGAAAGTTAACTCAAAACATACAGTTCTGGAAAGCCTTAACACAACTTATTGTTACTCGGAAAATCACCTTTTGAGTTTGAGAAAAAATAGTGGTTAGGTATATCCAGCAATAGAATTGTTGTGGGAATCGTTACTTTTACATAAGTCCTCAGAAAAAGTAGAGAAGTTGTATTTCCTAACACATCGAGTTCACTAACACTAATTTCATAAAAGTTCAAATACGTGAAGGCAAAAGAAAAGAGTTTGCAACTGTTAAGGAGGTTCCGCCGCGACTATGTTTGTCAAAACAAATACTTAATTCCTCATTTTTTGTATTTTGTCCAAAAAATCCTCAAGTTCAATGTAATTTCAAGTTCAATTATAAAATAAAATAGCGTGGAAAGGTATTATTTTGTTGTTCATATCAGATAGAGGAGAAGGATTTTTACAAGTACATAGAATATGAAAAAAATTACATTTGAGTCATTTTACGATGGAACCACCTTAAGAGAAAGATATATCCAGATTAACGATGCAAGTATTTATTTAGTTCTTGAATACTGTAGTCTTATTGTACATTTTAGAAGGCATTTTCACTGTCACTAGAGTCCCTTAAATAATATAGGAGTTGCTGTAATCACTATACATTTATAGTCGCACAAACACAAGTTTAGCTCTACAGAGACTATCACAAATAAATATGCGTTTAAGTATAAAATAGTACCTATGATTAAAATATTCTCTGGAACCACGGCAGGTAGATACCCTAACCAAGTAAGATAGTATTTACATTTCATTCGAAAGAAAAATTACGATACACTTAAGACCCTTTTGGCTTACGATGACGCCTTAGCGTCTAAAAACGTCCCACAACTACAAATCATTCGTATAAGCGATTTGCGTTTACTTAAGGTGACTGGAAAGCAATAATCGTGAGTCGTTGAAGGCACATTGTAGGAACTTTTCAAGTAAGTCGAAAAAAATATTCTTGGAACACATTTCACTCAAGTACACCTGTTTATACGTCTAAAGTCACCATACATGCACTAATGTATATGATGCAAGAGTTAAATTTCAAATTTTTGCCTTAAAGCATTGTTTTGACTTGGATTTTCGGCGTGAAATTCGAAATTTACGAGAAAATCATATCTACTAAAATATAGAATAGATAGAAATACTAGTAAACGCTACTAGTGGATCTAATGCATTTCGTAGATACATACTCTATGCGGTCAGGTTAGGAAGATCTCGTACCATGCTCACTTGCTGAACCAAATATCGCGGAATATAATCCGGACTCGGTCATGGGCTCTGTATTGTGGAAGTGTGTGTCCTCATTTGGTAAATTACGGCAGAAGGACTAATATTTCAAATCATCCAAAATATAAGTAATACTACTTGAATGCACGAAGTGTAGATTATGAATAATCCCTTGAAATTTTTGGGACACTGCGAACCGGTGTGCATAATACTGCACAATATTATTGCCTCTGATTAACACCAACATTTTGTTTATTTTCTTGAATAATCTTCAACCGTGAAAAATGCATAGAAAAATGTTACAGCTCGTTGCTGAATATCACAACGTATTAACCACTTTTGTCTCTGCTGGTCCACTTTTGTCTCTGCTGCAGTGTGTGAAGATACTCCCGATGCCATCTCCTCCATATCCTTTGGAAAAGAGATTGCCTTAACTTTCAGCGGTTAAGTCTGTTTAGGGGAATGTTTGTGTGATCTTCCATTGGAAGGGAACTAAGAGGCGCACCAACAAGAAAATGTCCTGGAGTGAGAGCGGCTAATTCTGAGGGATCTGAAGAGAGAGAGGTGAGAGGTCGACAATTCAGCATTGATTCCACTTGTGTAGTCAAAGCGATGAATTCATTCAAAGTCAATATTTGTTTCCCTAGAACCCTGTACAGATGATGTTAGGCACTTATAATTTCACTTTCCCACAATCCTCCTTGGTGAGGAGCTGCTGGGGGGATAAAATGAAAATTAATATAATGCTGAGTAGAAAAATACAGCAGCGTATTCTTAGCATTAATGAAGAATTTTTTATGATCCTTTTTAAAATGGAAGAGGCTACAATAAAGGTAGTGCCACAATCTGTATATAGATCGGTTGGAGGTCCTCTTCGGGAAATGAAGCGGGAGAGGGCTGCGATGAATGCTTCGGAGGTTAGATGGATGGATCCTTCGGAGGTGATGATCTTTGGGTAACAAAATAGGATATTTTGCATCAAAAGATAGAGAAGCAATCCGTAGTCGTCCTACTCGGATGAGACCAACCTTATCCAAGAAGGGTGCAAGGCGTTGAATACAAAGACTAGAAGGCTTGTTCATAGAGAGTGCTCTGAATTCATCCTGAAATGCATGGTGCCGTATCAACTTACAAATAAAAATAGTGAATTGCATTAATTCTTTGCAAGTGAGAAATCTTGCTAATTTTTCAGACTGTCTGCAATTGATAATAAATCTCCTTATGTAAGCCATGAGAGATTATAATTGAAAGCAAGAGGAAAACTTAAATAGGAGATCCCATTCAGGTTGCTGAGTAAAAACAATAACATTCACCAATGATGGCCTTATTTCCACTTGGTCCTCATCAGTAATGGGGTTGTATGTTGTATTTGGTCACTGATCCGAAGAGAGAGACAACCATTTTGGTCCACACCACCACCGCGGATGAGTTTTAAGCTGCGATAGCATCACTCCGCGCGAGGCACAATCAGCTGGGTTGTAGTAAGAAGCTGTATGGTGTCATTGGTAGGGAGGTACCCAGTCCTGGACCTCGCTCACACGATTTGTCACAAATGTCTTGAGACGATGAGGTGTAGATTGAATCCAGCTTAATGCAATAATTGAGTCGCAACAAGCAGAGACAGATTCAATTCTGTAATTTGGAGAAAAAAGTGAGCAACAATAATCAAGTAATTTTGCCAACATATGTGCTCCACATAATTGTAGCAGTGGAAGAGTAATTTGTTTTAAAGGAGCCACCCTTGATTTTTTTCAATTAGTAGAGATAGATTTATATCTCCCTCCAAATCAGTCTATCTCAGATACACCACTGCTGCATATCCCTTTTCATATGCATCTGAGAATCCATGTAATTGCAAACTGTAGGCATGAGAAACTAAGAGTGGTTGACGAATAGTAATGTAAGTAATTAATGGTAATTCACTCCAAAATTCATTTCAATTAATAGAAACTTGAGAAGGCAAGTTTTCATCCCACTTCAGTCCTAGAGTCCATAACAACTGAAGAAGAGATTTAGCCCAGAAAACAATTGGAGTTAACCAGCCACATGGATCGTAAATTTTTGCAATACATACATACATACATTTTTTATTGGACATTAAGCAAGATACATCTGCAATAGTCTTCGTCATGGTTAAGGACAACACAAACAAAATCAGAATACTATATCATTAATATTGCACGTAAGATATTCATCAATAGAATAAAATGCTTTTGATACAAGCCAACAATGAATGATAGATTTAAATCTTGACAATGTAGCATTTCTGGCCTCTTGGGGCAACATATTAAACAATTTTAGTTTTAGAACATTGAAATGTTCCTTTGTTTTTGTTAACCTGCAGTGTGGTACAACAAGTTTTTCTTTTCGCCTTGTGTCATGGTGGTGGACACTGGTTGTTACATTAAACAAGTCAATATTTTCTTTGACGTTACAAAGGCATTTGTATATATACAGGCTGTGAAGGGTTATGATACCAAATTGTTTGAAAATCGGTTTACAATGTTCACGTGGGGTAGAGTTCGAGATGATTCTCACAGCTCTTTTTTGTAGTAGAAAGATGTCATTTACCATTGCAGCATGACCCCATAGTTCAATACCATAGTTTAGATGGCAATGAAAAAAGCAAAATAATTTGATCTTAGATAATCCTTAGGGATAAGCTCCTTGAGATTGCGTAGCATGAAAATTACCTTGGATAGTTTGACACAGGTGGCGGATATGTGCGTATTCCACTGTAACTTGCTATCTAATTCAAAGCCTAAGAGCTTTATATTGCCAGTTTCATTTACTGCTTTGCTAAGGGAGAATATTGTTGACTGAGTTTTTTCGGTGTTTAAAGCAAGTCCATTGGCTGTGAACCAACTTTGTGCCATAGTCATGATAGAAGTTTGAAAGTTTTGGATGTTATTGAGATCTTTGACATTATATACGAATGTTGTATCATCAGCGTACAGAACTGATTCACAAGGAACATTGTAGGGAAGGTCGTTAATCATCATCAAGAAAAGAAGAGGGCCAAGAACAGATCCTTGGGGTACCCCATGTTGAACAAGTAAAGGCAAAGAGTGTTTTTCGTCAATGCAAACACACTGTAGACGATCCTTCAAATAAGAGTGAATGAGCTTTAATTCATTGTTTCTGATTCCATAATGAGCAAGTTTTTGAAGGAGAATGGAATGAGACACACAGTCGAAAGCCTTAGTGAGGTCGCATGCAATCAATGCAGTGGATGATTTTTCTTCAAAGGCCTTTGAGATTGTATCAGTAATATAACTGACAGCAGATGAGGTGGATTCACCTTTGCGAAAACCAAACTATGATGGTGTGAATAGGGTATTGCTTTGTAAATAGTAGTAAAGCTGATTTTTCATCACCTTCTCAATTACTTGACTGAACACTGGTATAATTGAAATTGGGCGATACGTAGAAGCTAAGGTTTTGTCACCTTTTTTGTGTATGGGAATTACTTAAGAAAATTTAAGAGGGTTAGGGAAATTGCCAGACTGAAAACACGAATTGCATATCATTGAAAGAGGTTCGTCAATGACATTGGCGAGCTCTTTGATCATTTTCGGTGATAATCCATACACATCGGTACAATTTGAATTTTTAAGAGTTTTTATGACAGACCTAATGTCAAATGGTGTAACCCATGTCCATTTCAAGTTAGATGTGATTGCAGGAAGGTTATTTTGTAGGCTGGTTGCAGTGATAGACTTGATGTCAATTGTAGCAATGAGATTATTAACTGATTTAATGAAGTATTCGTTTAAGGTATCAGGATTAAAAGGAGGTGGGGTATTATAACTAGTAGCCCCACGTTCCCTGTTGATTACTCTCCAAGCAGTCCTTATCTTGTTGGATGAATTTGCAATTGAGTTGCAGTTTGCGTTCAATTTTGATAAATTTATTTTATGGATATACTCCTTCTTTAGCTTGAGCCAAGTTTGTTTATGATCGTTATCTCCTGTTAACTCTATACATGGTATGCAAGGCAATCACTTATTCCCTAATCTTTACCAGATCTGGAGTAAACCACTTGTTGGCTGACTTCTTGCTTCTCAATGTGTACCGAACTTTCTTGGGACAACATTGTTCAAAAATCAACATGAAATTTTCGAAAAAGCAAGAAAAGTTGTCATCACCATTTGAATGGATAAGTAAAGAGTGCCAAGAAACACTGCCTAGAAGAAATTTTAGATTTTCGATGCCCTCGGGGGTGATAGGGCGTCAGATAGTAGAAGTAGTCCTACTATTGTGCTTCTTAATCGTGTTCTGATTGTGAGATTTGATAAAGAATTCGAGAGCCAAATGATCGGAAATTCCCAAATCAGTAGTTCTCACATAAAAGGATTCTGATGGCAAGTTAGTAATAAAATTATCTAGACAAGAATTGAGTCTAGTGGGTTGCCTGTTCACATAGTGTAGATTAAATGTGAGAAGTAAAGTAGTGAGGGCAATTGATTCCTTGATGGAGTACCGGATGTCAACATTTAGATCACCACAAAGTATGATGTCTAATTTATTGCAAGTCAAAGTAGAGAGCATTTGTTCAAGGCATTCACAGAAGATATCAAAATTCCCATTTGGGGATCGATAAACACATACAATAATTGTTGAAATAATTTGGTTGGTAGTGCCGGCCCATAGAAGAGAGGTTGGCAGCATTGTGTTTTGTTTGTGTTATAGTCTACATAGCGTAGCAGATGTATTCATTGTTAGTTGAGTGTAGAGCTACGATTACTTTTGTGTAATGATTGTACACCGAAGTAATAAATAAGTGTTAAAAGTAGACTTCTAATAATAATTACCTTTAAGTCCTTCACTCTGACGGCACTCATCTCACAATGCAATTCGTGGTTATACATACTTAAATCAATCTCCTTGATTTGAAGTTGCTGAGAAACATACATGAGGGTGCCACCATTTTTAGCTACGGTTCTACAGTAGGAAGTTGCAAGTCTGTAACCCTCTAATTGAAATAAGTTGAGTTCATGCTGATGCAACCAGTGTTCAGTTAAACACACAACGTCATGTTTATGTTCAGAAATAGATGCTTTGATGGCACATAATTTGTTTCTGAGGCACTGCACGTTAAGACAGAGAATTGAAGGGGAATTACATAGGACTTCACTGTCATCAGCAACATCAGTAGCTAAACCACTGAAAACAGCTTGGTCATAGTTTGCCGGGTCTGGTCACCTGGACATGTGAGAATATAGTAGAGAGAATAAGCTCCGTCAAGTTAGCGCCGCCATTTTCGGCACGAATTTTGGGACCTATACAGCCATTTAGTGCTCAATTCGTGCCGTCGAATGACACCACTCCCAGAATTCGTGCTGCATTTTCATGGTCTCCAGGGCCCCGTAAACATAATGGGGCTAACTTGACGCAATGGCCTCCATTTTAAGCAAGAATTCTGGGACCCGTCCAGCCATTTAGTGCTCAATTCGTGCCGTCGAATGACACTACTCTACGAATTCTTGCTGCATTTTCAAGGCCTCCACGGGCCCGCAAAGTTGTTGCGACCGTCAACTTAGCATCGCCATTTTGAGCACGAATTCTGGGACTCATACAGCCATTTAGTGCTCAACTCGTGCCGTCGAATGACACTATTCCCCGAGTTCGTGCTGCATTTTCATGGCCTCCAGGGACCCGTAAACAAAATGGGGTTAACTTTACGCCAGTGCCGCCATTTTGAGCATGAATTCTGGGATACATACAGCCATTTAGTGCTCAATTCGTGTAGTCTGGGAACGAACTCTGGGAATAGTGTCATTCGACAGCACGAATTGATCACTAAATGGCTGTATGGGTCCCAGAATTCGTGCTCAAAATGGCGGCGCTAACTTGACGGTACCAACAAGTTAGCGGGCCCCTGAAGGCCTTGAAAATGCAGCACGAATTCTGGGAATAGTGTCATTCGAAAACACGAATTGATCACTAAACGGCTGGACGGGTCTCAGAATTCGTGCTCAAAATGGCGGCGCTGGCGTCAAGTTAGCCCCATTATGTTTACGGGGCCCTGGAGACCATGAAAATGCAGCACGAATTCTGGGAGCGGTGCTATTCGACGGCACGAATTGAGCACTAAATGGCTGTATGGGTCCCAAAATTCGTGCCGAAAATGGCTGCGCTAACTTGACGGAGCTGGAAACACGAGAGCACATTGAAGCATCCGAGTTGAGCGATTTGCGCTGAAGTGTTGACCATGTGGCGGGAGAGAGGATGAATTATAATTTGAATGTAGTAAAGGACTAACAATACATAGAAAAAAACTTTTCTTCGTAGGTTAATTACATGATATAACTTTGCATTCCAACGATTACCGTACGAAATATCCCCAGTGAATATATCTATGCTCACTTATTCTATTTCCGCTTGTTACACGAGGAATATCAGTTGCTGTAAAATGTAATGAGTCGAGTTGCTCGTTAGGAAATACTGTCACCGGCCAGTGCCCCATCCTCGTTAGCGTAATTATCGCCCCTGCTACCCAAAGGTAGGTATCGTCTAAGGCTATCCTTTAAAAAATTCTATTAATATAGTGTTAATAGCAATTCCTATTGTGATTATGGGGCAATGACCGCCGTCATTTCCAAACTATAGGACTAAGGATATAGTGATATTAACGTGCTACACTAATACTGGCTATGTATGTACTTCCGTAGTATTGTTTTCCAAGGTGATAGTGGTAGCAACTGGTTTGTCAAGGGAAAATTATACAGATGTGTTAAGCGGCTACATTTTTTATTATTTTGTTATAATTACATCGGTGGCTATAGTACGTTTAGTTAGTACGCCATCACAGGTTTAGTCTGCTAGCGTACATGGACGCCGACGAACTACGGTGAAAATTTTTCCATTTGCGTAGCGCAGATGATGTCACAAATGTGATTGTTGCCCTCTGAGCTAAAAAGATTAAAACAGTTAAGTGCACATGCGCGAGTAGAAAGCACCCTTCTACAGAGATATCCAGTATTTCTCGTTTCATAATGGGTTCTTCTGTTCGAGCCCTAGTATCTTAATGCAGTGCCGATTAAGTTATCCTGCTAAGCTATAGAGACTGTAAGGAGGAGTTACCTTTTGTAAGAAGTGAACCGCAACGAGGACGCAAAGAAATTACGTTCAACACGCAAGACACCAATGAGAAAGCCTCATTCCTCTTACCTGCCATTTCTAGAAATCCAGTAAACGGAAACCTTTTTCTTTTTTGCAAGCAAACGATATTTGAATTTATCTCTCCGCTACGCTGAACAAATGGGAATGCCGATTTGAATGCCTTTATCTTTGCGACACAAAATTCTCTTGAATTATATTCTTAACCCTCAGACTACCAAGGTGTTTTGCACATTGTTACTACCAAGGGGGGTAACTTGGTTCTCCCATTTATTTTATTTAATAGAAAGTAGGGTAGACCGGGGCACGTTGGCCATAGGGGCAGGTTGGCCCAGTCGAGTTATTTCTCAGACTAGGTGCTTGAGTACGCTAGTAATCAAGGAGAAAGTTGGAAGCACTTACCCCCTTCTTCCACAGAAGTATCAAAGATCTCTAAGCATAGTTGTTAGTGTGGCGTCTTTTTATCGATTTCGGATAAGTTGAAGTAAATTTCGAACAGTTTGTTTGATGTGATTGTGTTGACTAGTGTACGACAGTACTGGTGTAGGTAAGTACCAAGTTTGAAGCTCTTAGTCTGAGGATTATTTTAGTATATAATGTTACACAGTATCTGCTGATGGGTGAAGAAGAAAATCATTTATTTTCTAAACATGGCGTAGGGGCACGCTGGCCCACATGGCACGTACACATTTTGGATTCATATTAAATAGTTTGTTCGCATTTGTGATGGAATATTGTTATTATTGAAACGCTTTGAAAAGTTTTCCATTTTTTTTAATTTTAGGGACGAATTACGTCTAGTAAATAAACAGGTATTTAATAATTTTGTTTGAGTTTAGAGGGTTTTATACTAAGCAAAATGTAAGTTTTAACACACTTCCACTTTCTATTTTGGCATTTATTTCGGACAGTCTTGCGGGTCAACTGTCTGTGTGCGGCCATACCACCTGGCCTGCGATCCACCCCCATGTTTGCCGGATGCGTAGACACGTAAGGACCCCCCTGCGGGTAGGGGGATTGAGAATACTCCCGCAGTATCCCTGCTTGTCGTAAGAGGCGACTAAAAGGGCGGGGAGAAAACCCCGAAAACAAACTCAGAGCCAGCAAGGGTTGAGCCCGGACAGTCTTGTGGGTCAACTGTCTGTGTGCGGCCACACCACCTGGCCTGCGGTCCACCCGCATGTTTGCCGTGTGCGGAGACCCGTAAGGAGGAGAAGGGGATCCTGGAGGGTGAGGTCCGTGGTTCCCAGCCGGGTGTCGGATGCCCGGTATGGACCGGGGGCCAATACCCCTCTTTGGCCCCGGATTCTGTGTAAACGGGCGGCCGGGAGCTAGCCACTCCCGGTCAATCGGCTTCCGTGGCGTTAAGCTCAACGGTGGCGAGTTCCAGGGAGGTGGGGGTCTGCGTAGGGCGGTCGGAGATGTACGGGTTTGGTGGGCTCGTGCATCGAAGATCCAACCCGAAACAGACAACCACCTCTACGGCGCTATATCCCCTCGGGTAGCCCTGGCGACCGTACCGGTTTGCGGTGCGGCGTCCCAATTGTGTGGCTCCATGGTGGGTGGGGAGCCCGGGGGACGAAGAATAATTGGGAATGGCGGAAACTAACCTTCCACCCCCAAAAAGATCCCGCCCGGATACGGGCGGGGGAGTTAATGTTCTTGGCGCTAGTCTGCGCTACCTAGTGATGAGGTGCCAGAAGGAAGGGGAGAGCCTGAAGAAGGTGTCTCCCTTCCTTATTCGTAAGTTACTGTCTGCTTCAGTTCCTGGTGAAATTAAATCAGCAAAGAAACTTCGCGATGGCACACTGCTCATCGAAACGGCTACGAGGGCTCAAAGCGAGAAGCTATTACTTTTTGAAAAGCTTGGTGATATTCCAGTTAAAGTCGAAGTGCACCGCACCTTGAACACCTGTCGGGGAGTGATAAGTCACTACGACCTTTTGTACGTTGAGATCGACGAGATCAAGCAGGAGATGGCCTCTCAGGGGGTCACCGATGCTCGTCGACTCACTACGAAGCGCAACGGAGAAAGGGTAAATACAACGTCTGTCGTACTCACGTTCACGCTTGACCATCTCCCCGACAAGGTGTTTGTCGGTTATGAATCGGTTCCAGTGCGTCCATTCATACCGGCGCCCATGCGATGTTTCCAGTGCCAGCGATTCGGCCACATGGCCACACGGTGCGAGGGCAAGGCCACCTGCCACCGCTGCAGCCTGGAGAAGCATGAGGGTGCGGAATGCAAGCGTGACCCACTTTGCGTCAATTGCGAGGGTGCACATCCAGTGTACTCACGTGATTGTCCAAAGATGATCGAGGAGCGGAAAGTAATGGAGATCAAGACGGTTGAAAAAATCCCGTACTTCGAGGCTCGGAAAAAGTACAGAGCACAAGTTGCTCCTACTTTTTCCAAATCATTTGCCCATGTCGCATCCCCTCAAATTGCTAAGGTCACCATTTCTACACAGACAGAAGAAATTGCGAGCCAAAAAATTAATGCCTCTGCACAGAAAACGGCCACGCCGGCTAAGGCCACAAATCCGGCAAAAAATTCACAAACCACCGTTCCGGGTTCTCCCGGGAAGATCCCCACTAAAACCACCGCCGGGGCCACGCAAACAAAGCGTGGTAACTCACAATCCCCCGGTCCATCTGGTAAGGGAAAAATGCCTCCTCAGGAAGCCATGGAGGAAGATTTCTGTATCTCGGATACAGAAGTTGAAAGAATCAGAAAAAAGGGAAGGAAGCAGCGCCTCAAGCGCTGATCACTCCGTAGTCCGTACTTAGGACGCTCCTTTTTTCTTAAAATTTTTATTTATTTTTAAGTTTTTATTTATTTATATATTTATTTATATATTTTTAAATTTTATGACCTCTATCTTACAGTGGAACTGTAATGGATTTTATAGGCATAAGGAGGAGCTGGCCATTTTAATCCGAGATTTTAACCCTTTTTTTATGTCTTCAGGAGACGCATTTTAAGGCGAGCGACAGTGGAATTTTAAGGGGATACAAGGTCGAAAGGCTTGATGACCTTACTGGTCATAGAGCCCATGGCGGGGTGGCGATTGCTGTTCGGGAGGCCCTTTACACCTCTCGAGTACGGATTGACACCCCGTTTCAGGCTGTGGCCATTACCTTGTTTACTCCTCAAAATATAACGTTATGCAACGTTTACATGCCGGAGGGTGCACCGGTAACTCCTCATAACCTAGAGAGACTTGTCCAACAGTTGCCGAAGCCATTTATATTATTAGGCGATTTTAACGCCCATGACCCCTTGTGGGGAAGCTCAAGAGGCCAAAGCACAAGGAGGGGACGGATTTTAGCCAGTTTCATCCTCGATTTTAACCTTTTATTACTTAACAACGGTGAGAAAACCCGTTTTAATGTTTTTAATGGAGAGTACTCCTGTATAGACTTAGCTATGGTAACGAGCAGTCTTTTTAACAAGTTTAATTTGTCCGTGCACACAGATCTCTGTGGGAGTGATCACTTCCCCATTTTAATAAATTCTGAACGAAGTTTTAACACTGATTTTATCCGACCGGGCAATTGGATTGTCCGTAAAGCTGATTGGCAGACTTTTAGAGACGCTTTTAATTTTAAACACAATTGTTATTGTGATGCCACACACAATGTGGAAGTTTTAACTAGGTGCTTGATCGAAGGAGCGAATTGCAGCGTCCCACGGTCATCGGGTAACGTCCCACGACCAGCGGTACCTTGGTGGAACAAGGAGTGCGCCGAGGCAATTCGTCTCCGAAAACGTGCTTTGCGTCTTTTTAAAAAGTACCCAACCGCAACGAACCTTTCGTCCTTCCGCCGACTGCGAGCGAAAGCTCGACGAGTCGTGAAGGAGGCAAAAAGGGTCTCCTGGAGGGAATTCGTCAATAGCATTAACCACAGAACACCACTTGCACAGGCGTGGAATAAGGTGAGATGCATCTCGGGCTCCCGTAGGGAGTACGGCGTCTCTTGCTTGAGAATTAATGGCCACATCGTGAGCTCCCCTCGCGACATAGCCGAGGCTTTTGGCGAGTCACTAGCCAGCATAAGCAGTGACAGGAGTTACTCGGAAGCGTTCTTGGCCATCAAGGAACGCTTCCAGAGAGCTCCTCTTTGCTTTGCTGAGACGTCCGTAATCGCGGAGTATAACGACCCGTTCTCGCTGTGGGAACTTCGGTCAGCCATCGCGGATTCCAAGGACACCTCTCCGGGACTGGACGGAATCCACAACACCCCTGCGGGTAGGGGGATGGAGAATACTCCCGCAGTATCCCTGCTTGTCGTAAGAGGCGACTAAAAGGGCGGGGAGAAAACCCCGAAAACAAACCCCGAGCCAGCAAGGGTTAAGCCCGGACAGTCTTGTGGGTCAACTGTCTGTGTGCGGCCACACCACCTGGCCTGCGATCCACCCGCATGTTTGCCGTGTGCGGAGACCCGTAAGGAGGAGAAGGGGATCCTGGAGGGTGAGGTCCGTGGTTCCCAGCCGGGTGTCGGATGCCCGGTATGGACCGGGGGCCAATACCCCTCTTTGGCCCCGGATTCTGTGTAAACGGGCGGCCGGGAGCTAGCCACTCCCGGTCAATCGGCTTCCGTGGCGTTAAGCTCAACGGTGGCGAGTTCCAGGGAGGTGGGGGTCTGCGTAGGGCGGTCGTAGATGTACGGGTTTGGTGGGCTCGTGCATCGAAGATCCAACCCGAAACAGACAACCACCTCTACGGCGCTATATCCCCTCAGGTAGCCCTGGCGACCGTACCGGATTGCGGTGCGGCGTCCCAATTGTGTGGCTCCATGGTGGGTGGGGAGCCCGGGGGACGAAGAATAATTGGGAATGGCGGAAACTAACCTTCCACCCCCAAAAAGATCCCGCCCGGATACGGGCGGGGGAGTTAATGTTCTTGGCGCTAGTCTGCGCTACCTAGTGATGAGGTGCCAGAAGGAAGGGGAGAGCCTGAAGAAGGTGTCTCCCTTCCTTATTCGTAAGTTACTGTCTGCTTCAGTTCCTGGTGAAATTAAATCAGCAAAGAAACTTCGCGATGGCACACTGCTCATCGAAACGGCTACGAGGGCTCAAAGCGAGAAGCTATTACTTTTTGAAAAGCTTGGTGATATTCTAGTTAAAGTCGAAGTGCACCGCACCTTGAACACCTGTCGGGGAGTGATAAGTCACTACGACCTTTTGTACGTTGAGATCGACGAGATCAAGCAGGAGATGGCCTCTCAGGGGGTCACCGATGCTCGTCGACTCACTACGAAGCGCAACGGAGAAAGGGTAAATACAGCGTCTGTCGTACTCACGTTCACGCTTGACCATCTCCCCGACAAGGTGTTTGTCGGTTATGAATCGGTTCCAGTGCGTCCATTCATACCGGCGCCCATGCGATGTTTCCAGTGCCAGCGATTCGGCCACATGGCCACACGGTGCGAGGGCAAGGCCACCTGCCCCCGCTGCAGCCTGGAGAAGCATGAGGGTGCGGAATGCAAGCGTGACCCACTTTGCGTCAATTGCGAGGGTGCACATCCAGTGTACTCACGTGATTGTCCAAAGATGATCGAGGAGCGGAAAGTAATGGAGATCAAGACGGTTGAAAAAATCCCGTACTTCGAGGCTCGGAAAAAGTACAGAGCACAAGTTGCTCCTACTTTTTCCAAATCATTTGCCAATGTCGCATCCCCTCAAATTGCTAAGGTCACCATTTCTACACAGACAGAAGAAATTGCGAGCCAAAAAATTAATGCCTCTGCACAGAAAACGGCCACGCCGGCTAAGGCCACAAATCCGGCAAAAAATTCACAAACCACCGTTCCGGGTTCTCCCGGGAAGATCCCCACTAAAACCACCGCCGGGGCCACGCAAACAAAGCGTGGTAACTCACAATCCCCCGGTCCATCTGGTAAGGGAAAAATGCCCCCACAGGAAGCCATGGAGGAAGATTTCTGTATCTCGGATACAGAAGTTGAAAGAATCAGAAAAAAGGGAAGGAAGCAGCGCCTCAAGCGCTGATCACTCCGTAGTCCTTACTTAGGACGCTCCTTTTTTCTTAAAATTTTTATTTATTTTTAAGTTTTTATTTATTTATATATATATTTATATATTTTTAAATTTTATGACCTCTATCTTACAGTGGAACTGTAATGGATTTTATAGGCATAAGGAGGAGCTGGCTATTTTAATCCGAGATTTTAACCCTTCTTTTATATGTCTTCAGGAGACGCATTTTAAGGCGAGCGACAGTGGAATTTTAAGGGGATACAAGGTCGAAAGGCTTGATGACCTTATTGGTCATAGAGCCCATGGCGGGGTGGCGATTGCTGTTCGGGAGGCCCTTTACACCTCTCGAGTACGGATTGACACCCCGTTTCAGGCTGTGGCCATTACCTTGTTAACTCCTCCAAATATAACGTTATGCAACGTTTACATGCCGGAGGGTGCACCGGTAACTCCTCATAACCTAGAGAGACTTGTCCAACAGTTGCCGAAGCCATTTATATTATTAGGCGATTTTAACGCCCATGACCCCTTGTGGGGAAGCTCAAGAGGCCAAAGCACAAGGAGGGGACGGATTTTAGCCAGTTTCATCCTCGATTTTAACCTTTTATTACTTAACAACGGTGAGAAAACCCGTTTTAATGTTTTTAATGGAGAGTACTCCTGTATAGACTTAGCTATGGTAACGAGCAGTCTTTTTAACAAGTTTAATTTGTCCGTGCACACAGATCTCTGTGGGAGTGATCACTTCCCCATTTTAATAAATTCTGAACGAAGTTTTAACACTGATTTTATCCAACCGGGCAATTGGATTGTCCGTAAAGCTGATTGGCAGACTTTTAGAGACGCTTTTAATTTTAAACACAATTGTAATTGTGATGCCACACACAATGTGGAAGTTTTAACTAGGTGCTTGATCGAAGGAGCGAATTGCAGCGTCCCACGGTCATCGGGTAACGTCCCACGACCAGCGGTTCCTTGGTGGAACAAGGAGTGCGCCGAGGCAATTCGTCTCCGAAAACGTGCTTTGCGTCTTTTTAAAAAGTACCCAACCGCAACGAACCTTTCGTCCTTCCGCCGACTGCGAGCGAAAGCTCGACGAGTCGTGAAGGAGGCAAAAAGGGTCTCCTGGAGGGAATTCGTCAATAGCATTAACCACAGAACACCACTTGCACAGGCGTGGAATAAGGTGAGATGCATCTCGGGCTCCCGTAGGGAGTACGGCGTCTCTTGCTTGAGAATTAATGGCCACATCGTGAGCTCCCCTCGCGACATAGCCGAGGCTTTTGGCGAGTCACTAGCCAGTATAAGCAGTGACAGGAGTTACTCGGAAGCGTTCTTGGCCATCAAGGAACGCTTCCAGAGAGCTCCTCTTTGCTTTGCTGAGACGTCCGTAATCGCGGAGTATAACGACCCGTTCTCGCTGTGGGAACTTCGGTCAGCCATCGCGGATTCCAAGGACACCTCTCCGGGACTGGACGGAATCCACAACACCCCTGCGGGTAGGGGGATGGAGAATACTCCCGCAGTATCCCTGCTTGTCGTAAGAGGCGACTAAAAGGGCGGGGAGAAAACCCCGAAAACAAACCCCGAGCCAGCAAGGGTTAAGCCCGGACAGTCTTGTGGGTCAACTGTCTGTGTGCGGCCACACCACCTGGCCTGCGATCCACCCGCATGTTTGCCGTGTGCGGAGACCCGTAAGGAGGAGAAGGGGATCCTGGAGGGTGAGGTCCGTGGTTCCCAGCCGGGTGTCGGATGCCCGGTATGGACCGGGGGCCAATACCCCTCTTTGGCCCCGGATTCTGTGTAAACGGGCGGCCGGGAGCTAGCCACTCCCGGTCAATCGGCTTCCGTGGCGTTAAGCTCAACGGTGGCGAGTTCCAGGGAGGTGGGGGTCTGCGTAGGGCGGTCGTAGATGTACGGGTTTGGTGGGCTCGTGCATCGAAGATCCAACCCGAAACAGACAACCACCTCTACGGCGCTATATCCCCTCAGGTAGCCCTGGCGACCGTACCGGATTGCGGTGCGGCGTCCCAATTGTGTGGCTCCATGGTGGGTGGGGAGCCCGGGGGACGAAGAATAATTGGGAATGGCGGAAACTAACCTTCCACCCCCAAAAAGATCCCGCCCGGATACGGGCGGGGGAGTTAATGTTCTTGGCGCTAGTCTGCGCTACCTAGTGATGAGGTGCCAGAAGGAAGGGGAGAGCCTGAAGAAGGTGTCTCCCTTCCTTATTCGTAAGTTACTGTCTGCTTCAGTTCCTGGTGAAATTAAATCAGCAAAGAAACTTCGCGATGGCACACTGCTCATCGAAACGGCTACGAGGGCTCAAAGCGAGAAGCTATTACTTTTTGAAAAGCTTGGTGATATTCTAGTTAAAGTCGAAGTGCACCGCACCTTGAACACCTGTCGGGGAGTGATAAGTCACTACGACCTTTTGTACGTTGAGATCGACGAGATCAAGCAGGAGATGGCCTCTCAGGGGGTCACCGATGCTCGTCGACTCACTACGAAGCGCAACGGAGAAAGGGTAAATACAGCGTCTGTCGTACTCACGTTCACGCTTGACCATCTCCCCGACAAGGTGTTTGTCGGTTATGAATCGGTTCCAGTGCGTCCATTCATACCGGCGCCCATGCGATGTTTCCAGTGCCAGCGATTCGGCCACATGGCCACACGGTGCGAGGGCAAGGCCACCTGCCCCCGCTGCAGCCTGGAGAAGCATGAGGGTGCGGAATGCAAGCGTGACCCACTTTGCGTCAATTGCGAGGGTGCACATCCAGTGTACTCACGTGATTGTCCAAAGATGATCGAGGAGCGGAAAGTAATGGAGATCAAGACGGTTGAAAAAATCCCGTACTTCGAGGCTCGGAAAAAGTACAGAGCACAAGTTGCTCCTACTTTTTCCAAATCATTTGCCAATGTCGCATCCCCTCAAATTGCTAAGGTCACCATTTCTACACAGACAGAAGAAATTGCGAGCCAAAAAATTAATGCCTCTGCACAGAAAACGGCCACGCCGGCTAAGGCCACAAATCCGGCAAAAAATTCACAAACCACCGTTCCGGGTTCTCCCGGGAAGATCCCCACTAAAACCACCGCCGGGGCCACGCAAACAAAGCGTGGTAACTCACAATCCCCCGGTCCATCTGGTAAGGGAAAAATGCCTCCACAGGAAGCCATGGAGGAAGATTTCTGTATCTCGGATACAGAAGTTGAAAGAATCAGAAAAAAGGGAAGGAAGCAGCGCCTCAAGCGCTGATCACTCCGTAGTCCTTACTTAGGACGCTCCTTTTTTCTTAAAATTTTTATTTATTTTTAAGTTTTTATTTATTTATATATATATTTATATATTTTTAAATTTTATGACCTCTATCTTACAGTGGAACTGTAATGGATTTTATAGGCATAAGGAGGAGCTGGCTATTTTAATCCGAGATTTTAACCCTTCTTTTATATG
This sequence comes from Pyrrhosoma nymphula, assembly GCA_963573305.1. Lineage (NCBI taxonomy): Eukaryota > Metazoa > Arthropoda > Insecta > Odonata > Coenagrionidae > Pyrrhosoma > Pyrrhosoma nymphula. The sequence continues at coordinate 112,266,086 of OY754332.1, forward strand.
TCTTCAGGAGACGCATTTTAAGGCGAGCGACAGTGGAATTTTAAGGGGATACAAGGTCGAAAGGCTTGATGACCTTATTGGTCATAGAGCCCATGGCGGGGTGGCGATTGCTGTTCGGGAGGCCCTTTACACCTCTCGAGTACGGATTGACACCCCGTTTCAGGCTGTGGCCATTACCTTGTTAACTCCTCCAAATATAACGTTATGCAACGTTTACATGCCGGAGGGTGCACCGGTAACTCCTCATAACCTAGAGAGACTTGTCCAACAGTTGCCGAAGCCATTTATATTATTAGGCGATTTTAACGCCCATGACCCCTTGTGGGGAAGCTCAAGAGGCCAAAGCACAAGGAGGGGACGGATTTTAGCCAGTTTCATCCTCGATTTTAACCTTTTATTACTTAACAACGGTGAGAAAACCCGTTTTAATGTTTTTAATGGAGAGTACTCCTGTATAGACTTAGCTATGGTAACGAGCAGTCTTTTTAACAAGTTTAATTTGTCCGTGCACACAGATCTCTGTGGGAGTGATCACTTCCCCATTTTAATAAATTCTGAACGAAGTTTTAACACTGATTTTATCCAACCGGGCAATTGGATTGTCCGTAAAGCTGATTGGCAGACTTTTAGAGACGCTTTTAATTTTAAACACAATTGTAATTGTGATGCCACACACAATGTGGAAGTTTTAACTAGGTGCTTGATCGAAGGAGCGAATTGCAGCGTCCCACGGTCATCGGGTAACGTCCCACGACCAGCGGTTCCTTGGTGGAACAAGGAGTGCGCCGAGGCAATTCGTCTCCGAAAACGTGCTTTGCGTCTTTTTAAAAAGTACCCAACCGCAACGAACCTTTCGTCCTTCCGCCGACTGCGAGCGAAAGCTCGACGAGTCGTGAAGGAGGCAAAAAGGGTCTCCTGGAGGGAATTCGTCAATAGCATTAACCACAGAACACCACTTGCACAGGCGTGGAATAAGGTGAGATGCATCTCGGGCTCCCGTAGGGAGTACGGCGTCTCTTGCTTGAGAATTAATGGCCACATCGTGAGCTCCCCTCGCGACATAGCCGAGGCTTTTGGCGAGTCACTAGCCAGTATAAGCAGTGACAGGAGTTACTCGGAAGCGTTCTTGGCCATCAAGGAACGCTTCCAGAGAGCTCCTCTTTGCTTTGCTGAGACGTCCGTAATCGCGGAGTATAACGACCCGTTCTCGCTGTGGGAACTTCGGTCAGCCATCGCGGATTCCAAGGACACCTCTCCGGGACTGGACGGAATCCACAACGCCTTCCTCCGAAATCTATCGGGGGAAGCGTTGATGGAGATCCTGAGCACCCTTAACCAGTTATGGTTCGAGGGTAGTTTCCCATCTTCCTGGAGGGAATCTGCGGTAGTTCCGGTCCCTAAGCAGGGAAAGGACAGAACGGACCCGAGTAACTACAGGCCAATCTCCCTTACTAGCTGTCTGTGCAAGGTAATGGAAAGGATGGTAAACCGTCGGCTCGTTTGGTGGTTGGAGCGGCGGAACCTTCTGTCGAATATCCAGTGTGGTTTCCGGCGAGGTCGATCAACCATTGATCACCTCGTTCGGAGCGAAAATTTCATCCAGGAGGCCTTTCTTCTGCGCCAGCACGTCATCGCGGTCTTCTTTGACCTGGAGAAGGCGTATGACAGGGTCTGGCGTCAGAAGATTTTAAACACGTTGCATGGCTGGGGTTTTAGGGGAAATCTTCCCTTTTTTATTAAAAATTTTTTATCTGACCGAGTTTTTAGAATCAGAGTAGGTAAGCACCTTTCCGATCCCTATACGCAGGAAAATGGAGTGCCTCAAGGATCAGTCCTTAGTGTGACATTGTTCGCTATTGCGATCAATGACGCTATCGACTGCATCACGGGACCTGTCATGGGATCATTGTTCGTGGATGACCTGGCTATTCTCTGCCGGTCATCCAAACTAGTAACCGCGTCCAGACAAATACAACTCTGCCTTAATAAACTGGATGGCTGGTCCCAAAAGAACGGCTTCCGCTTCTCAGTGGAAAAGACAAAATGTGTGCATTTTCATCGTCACAGGGGCAACCATATACCACCAGAGTTACGCCTCGGCGGTAGGGTTTTACCATACGCTAAATCGGTTCGCTTTCTCGGGATGGTGTTCGATTCCAAGCTTAATTGGAAGGAACACATCCGGACTCTAAAAGAAAAATGTTTTAACGTTTTAAATATTTTACGGGTTTTATCGCACACTACATGGGGCGCTGACAGGACCACCATGCTTTCATTTTACAGGGCAATGGTGCGTTCCAAGTTGGACTATGGATGTTTCGTCTACTCCTTGGGTCGCAAAAGTTACCTGAAACCGCTGGCAACGGTTCACAACGCGGGGCTACGTTTGGCGACCGGAGCGTTCAGGACGTCTCCCGTTTTGAGCGTATACTCGGATGCCGGAGAGCCCCCGCTGGATACCCGGAGGAACATCTTAATGGCTAACTACGTCGCAAAAATTTTATCTATGAGGACTCACCCGTGTTTTAACGTAATTTTTAATCCCAGGTTTTTAAACATTTTTAACATGCGGACAAGGGCCACCAGACCCCTGAGCGTCCGTTTTAACAATTTTATGGAAGGAACAGATGTGATACTTCCAGAAGTGTACGGCCATGGATATTCCAGCCACCCACCATGGCGAGTGCCCTATCCCAAGTGTATTTTTACCCTACTAACTGGCCAGAAAGGTTCCACGACACCCATGGAGTACCAACAACTTTTTAGGGAAGAGCTGTGCCGCCACTCCGATTTCACTCCCGTGTTTACGGATGGCTCGAAGTCCGAGTCGGCATGCGCATGCGCGGTGTTCTCGTCCCACCATGGAGTCATCGGGGTGAAGCTAAGCCCGCTGTGCAGTATCTACACGGCGGAGCTTTTCGCCATAAAGAAGGCTCTTGGTGGTATTAGGGGCAATTGCGGCGCATACATGGTCTGCAGTGACTCTATGAGTGCGCTGCAGGCCATTTCCGGTTATTCCCCGATGCACCCACTTGTCCAGGAGATTCAGAATTATCTTTTATCCCTTTCTAACAAAGGAATCACTATCCGTTTTCTGTGGGTACCTGGACACGTGGGAATAGCCGGTAACGAGATGGCTGACTCGGCAGCGAAAAAGGCTCTTCAAGACGAACAAATTTCGTCAGTATTGGTACCGCATGAAGACCTAAAGGCTACGTTGAGAAACGTAGCCCTCGGACAGTGGAAGGAAACCTGGCATTCCCTGACGGAGAATAAGTTGCGCACCATAAAGCCGGTGGTATCAGTGTGGCCCACATCAGTCGGGAGGACTCGCAGGGAAGAGGTCGCAATCACACGGCTGAGGATAGGGCACTGTGCCCTCACTCACTCTTACCTCTTCACCGAAGAGAAGATCCCGCCATACTGTGAGGATTGCGACTCTCCCATTACTGTGAGACACCTTCTGACGGTGTGTGATAAGTACCGTGCTCTGCGCATCCGGCTGAACATCAGGGGAGACCTAGGACACGTCCTAGGAGACGATCCTGATTGTGTCTGTCGGATAATGTTATTTTTAAAAGAGTCTGGGCTTTTTAACTGTTTGTGACGAACCATTATTGGTGTTTTATCTTACGCCCATTTTAATGTGTTGTGTTGCTTTTATTTGTCTATTTAATTATTTATTTTACATAATTTGACATGGTGATGTTAGATTGACGTGGTGCGAATGACCTTAGCTGTCGAAGCACCCAAATCACCCAAATACTACTACTACTACTACGGAATCCACAACGCCTTCCTCCGAAATCTATCGGGGGAAGCGTTGATGGAGATCCTGAGCACCCTTAACCAGTTATGGTTCGAGGGTAGTTTCCCATCTTCCTGGAGGGAATCTGCGGTAGTTCCGATCCCTAAGCAGGGAAAGGACAGAACGGACCCGAGTAACTACAGGCCAATCTCCCTTACTAGCTGTCTGTGCAAGGTAATGGAAAGGATGGTAAACCGTCGGCTCGTTTGGTGGTTAGAGCGGCGGAACCTTCTGTCGAATATCCAGTGTGGTTTCCGGCGAGGTCGATCAACCATTGATCACCTCGTTCGGAGCGAAAATTTCATCCAGGAGGCCTTTCTTCTGCGCCAGCTCGTCGTCGCGGTCTTCTTTGACCTGGAGAAGGCGTATGACAGGGTCTGGCGTCAGAAGATTTTAAACACGTTGCATGGCTGGGGTTTTAGGGGAAATCTTCCCTTTTTTATTAAAAATTTTTTATCTGACCGAGTTTTTAGAATCAGAGTAGGTAAGCACCTTTCCGATCCCTATACGCAGGAAAATGGAGTGCCTCAAGGATCAGTCCTTAGCGTGACATTGTTCGCTATTGCGATCAATGACGCTATCGACTGCATCACGGGACCTGTCATGGGATCATTGTTCGTGGATGACCTGGCTATTCTCTGCCGGTCATCCAAACTAGTAACCGCGTCCAGACAAATACAACTCTGTCTTAATAAACTGGATGGCTGGTCCCAAAAGAACGGCTTCCGCTTCACAGTGGAAAAGACAAAATGTGTGCATTTTCATCGTCACAGGGGCAACCATATACCACCAGAGTTACGCCTCGGCGGTAGGGTCAACCCCAAAAAACGAACTGAGTTCACAAAAGGCAAGTTAATATTGCCAAGACGCAGGGTTGGTGTTGGATGGTCACCTCTACGCCGGTGGAAGTGAATACACTTCGTTTTCTCTTCCGAGAAGCGGAAACCATTCATCTGTGACCATTTATGGAGCTTGTTGAGCGTCAGCTGTATTTGTCTGGCTGCATTTGTTAGCTTAGCCGAACTACAGAAAATAGCTAGGTCGTCCACAAACAGCGAACCTATTACAGGTGCCTGGATACAGTCGACGACATCATTAATGGCAATGGCGAACACCGTTACGCTCAGCACAGATCCTTGGGGTACTCCATTTTCCTGATTATGAGCTTGAGACAGATATTTTCCAATTCTAACTTTAAAAACACGATTGGTTAAAAAATTTTTAATAAATATGGGTAAGTTTCCTTTAAAACCTCAATTATGTAATGTCTTTAAAATCTTGAAGCGCCAAACTCGATCGTACGCCTTCTCCAAATCGAAAAAAACGCCAACGACATGTTGACGGAGTAGGAAAGCTTCTTGAATAAAGTTGTCGCATCGAACGAGGTGATCAAGGGTTGATCTACCCCTTCGAAAACCACACTGTATATGTGCAAGAAGATTTCGCCTCTCTAGGGACCAGACAAGTCTGCGGTTAACCATTCTTTCCATAACCTTACAAAGGCTACTGGTCAAAGAGATCGGCCTATAGTTATTAGGGTCGCTTCTGTCTTTCCCTTGTTTTGGAATCGGGACAATCGCAGATTCTCGCCAGGTTTGTGGGAAACTACCATCGCTCCACACTTGGTTTAGTGTGAGGAGGACGTCAGATAATGACGACTCAGGGATATTTCGCAGGAAGGCATTGTGTACACTATCCAATCCTGGGGAGCTGTTTCGTGAATCTGAGATTGCGGATTTAAATTCCCACACTGAAAAGGGATCATTGTAGTCTCCTGGAGAACCCGATGTTATGAAGTTTAGATGGGCCGCTTCACAGCGGTTCTTCATTGCATTAAATTTGGGGCAGTAATTCACATTGCTCGTAGTGTTTGAAATATGACGGCCAAATACCTCACAGATATCAGGAGGGGACGAAACGATTTGACCATCGACTTCAAGTGATGCAATGCCATCTCTCAACGTGGAGCCACGGGATGATCGAGGAGCGCAAAGTAATGGAGATAAAGACGGTTGACAAAATACCTTATTTCGAGGCACGGAAAAAGTACAGAGCACAAGTTGCTCCTACTTTCTCCAAGTCGTTTGCCCATGTCGCTTCCCATCCTATCGCCAAGGTCACCATCTCGACTCAGACGGAAGATAATGCGAGCCCAAAAACCAAAGTCCCTGTGCAGAAATTGGCCATGCCGGCTAAGACTACAAATCCGGCAAATAAAACACAAGCCACCGGTCCGGGTTCTCCCAGGAAGAACCCCACCATAACCACCGCTGGGGCCACGCAAACGAAGCGTGGCAACTCTTTATCCCCCGGACCACATGGTTTAGCCCGACTCAATCAACCAGAGTCAATGGAAGAGGATGAATGTCTATCGGAGACAGAAATCCTCCGGGCTAGAACCAAGGGTAGGAGGAGAAATCGCAATAAGCGTTGATCCTCCAACTGTGTTTGACATTTTTAAATTAATTATTTAATTAATTAATTTATATATTTTTTAATTTTTATATTATTAATCTCTTCCTTGAACTACGACCTTGACGTGGTGGAAGGGCTAGTGCGTTCCAATGACCCCTAGAGCTGGACTGGCAGGAGCAAGTACATTGCTCCTGGTAGGGCCACCCATGCCAGATAGGTCGAAGGGTAGGAGCCAGACGAAAGGTAGTTCCGTGATGGTGTCACGTTAAAAATACCGTTGAGTCGCGTGGGATACCTCTCAACTATCACCTCCCAGAACATGAAAGTCATTCAAAGAGATCTGATTCCTGGCAACTACGGGACGCCGCCCACTAGGGCGGGTGTCGTGCCCGGCAGCGGGGGAGGCAAGGCCTCCGCGGTCGTCATCACACGAAATCCTTGCACAGAATCATCATCAGAAGATACAAGGGAAAGGAGGGAGAAGAAGAAGAAAAAGAGGAAGAGGAGGAGGAAAACAGTGGTAAAAATAGGAACTTGGAACGTAAGGACCATGATGAGGGCCGGGAAGCTTGAAAATATTAAGCAGGAAATGGAAAAAGGAAAAATAAATGCTTTGGGATTGTGCGAGGTTAGATGGAAGGATAGCGGGGACTATTGGAGTGATAACTACAGGGTGATCTATAGTGGGGGAGATGAGAGTCAACATGTAGAGAGTAGGCATGGTACTGAACACAAAGTTGGGACTGAGGGTGGTAAACATTGAACAGGTGAACGACAGGATACTAGTGGTAGAAATAAAAGCACGCCCAACGAATTTCGTACTGGTCCAGGTATACATGCCTACGAGCAACCATAGGGAGGAAGAGGTGGAAGAGGTGTACGAGCAAGTAGAAGAAATAATTAGAGAAGTGCCGGGGAAGAAAAACCTGATAGTGATGGGTGACTGGAATGCAGTGGTGGGAGAAGGGAGGGACGGATTAGAAGTAGGAGGGTTTGGGCTAGGAAGAAGAAATGATCGCGGGGAAAAGGCAGTTGAATTTTGTAGAAGAAATAAATTAGTAGTGACAAACACTTGGTTTAAACATCACCCCAGGCGTAGGTACACATGGAAAATGCCGGGTGATACTGGGAGATACCAAATTGATTATATAATGGTGAGGCAGAGATTTAGGAACAGTGTAAAAAACTCTCGTAGCTATCCAGGGGCGGATGCGGACTCAGATCATAACTTGGTGATGATGAAGTGTGAAGTTAGATTCAAAAGGCTTTGTAAAGGTAGGAAGATAAAGAGGTGGAACCTTGAAGCATTAAAAGGGTTGAAAAGGAAGGAATACCAAGAGCTAGTAGAAAAGAACATAGGTGAAGAGAAGCGGATGGGAACCATAGAGAAGAGATGGGAGGTTATAAAAACAGGCATCGCAGGAGCGGCAGAGAAAACTATAGGAATGGTGGAAAAGAAGAGGGTTAAGAAGCAGTGGGTTACAGAAGAAATGATAAAGAAAATGGAGGAGAAAAGAATATGGAAAAACGTGAACACCGACGTAGGGAAGAGGAAGTACAAGGAATTGAATAATAAACTCAGGCGAGTGACTAATCGGGCAAAAGAAAACTGGTGGAAGGGACAATGTGAGCAAATGGAAAAGATGCAGGAGGAGGGGGAAGTGGGCGCTTTGTACGCCAAGGTGAAAATGTTATCGGGTGTAAGAGAGGTCAAGCGATACCAAAGGTTAAGGACAAAACAGGAAAGATATTAATCGAACAGGAAGATATCCAAGAAAGGTGGAGAGAATACGTAGAGGAGCTATATAACAGCGAGAATAGACCCCTTAGCCTAGATCTAGAGGATGAAGGAACAATAGATAAGGATAGCCTCGGGCCAGAGTTACTTGAGAGTGAAATAGAGAGGGCATTAAGAGAGATGAAGGGTAGAAAAGCCGTGGGATCCGATAACCTACCTTCGGAGCTACTGAAGAATCTAGGTAGTAGGGGGAGAAAATCGCTTTTCGAACTTATTCGCAGGATCTACGAGGAAGGAGTATGGCCAGAGGATTTCGTGAAAACAGTATTAATACCTATCCCGAAGAAGAAGAAAGCGTCAGAATGCGAGGAGTATAGAACAATCAGTTTAATTTCGCACGCAGCAAAAGTGTTGCTTAGAATACTAAATAGAAGATTGGAGAGCAGAGCAAAGTGCTATTTAGGCGATGACCAATTTGGGTTTAGGAAGGGGAGGGGAACCAGAGATCCGATTGCGGTAATGAGGACACTTATAGATAGAAACATAGAGCATAATCAGGATGTTTTCGCTTGTTTTGTAGATTTCGAAAAGGCGTTTGACAGAGTAAACTGGGAGAAACTAATGCAGATACTGGGGAAAATAGGAATAGATTGGCGTGATAGGAGACTCATCCGAAACTTATATATGGGGCAGAGGGCTCAGGTAAGGGTAGCGGACGGTGAATCAGGGTGGGCAGTTATAGGTCGCGGGGTGCGGCAAGGGTGCCCGTTGTCGCCTTTACTTTTTAACATCTATGCTGAGGAAATGGTAAGAGAGGCATGGGATGAGCTAGATGTGGGAATGAAAGTAGGAGGCCAGTGGATAAAGTCGGTTAGATTCGCAGACGACCAGGCGTTGGTGAGTCGGTCATCGAAAGGACTTCAAACCTTAGTGGATGCACTGGAAAAGCAGTGTGAGAAATACGGAATGAAGATAAATAATAGGAAAACAAAAGTAATGAGATTCTGTAGGACAAAGAAAGCGAAGCTGGTGATAAGAGTAGGAGGTCACAAACTGGAGCAAGTAGAACAATTTAATTACTTGGGTAGTACGCTAGAAGAAAGAGGACATAGTAGCAAAGACATTAGGAGGAGAATAGCGCTAGCGAAGGAAGCGTTCAATAATAGAAGGGACCCCGCACGGGGGGGAGGGGGTGATCCCTTCCTATGGGGAGTAGCGCCCCCACGGACCCGAGCCCACCGAGGAGACAACCTCGTTAAAAAACCCATAGTGCGTTGAGGCAGTGTCCGGACAGTATGTGAGTCTACTGTACTGAGTAAAGCCATAACATCTGGCCTAAGGACTCACCCGCGTGTTCGCCGTGCGTGGAGACCCGTAAGGTGGGGAAAGATGATCCTGGTGGTTGAGCTTCCCGGTCTGGATGGGGGTCGGATCCTCTGAAAGTCGAGTTGCAATACACCACTTGGGCCTCGGACTCCACTGAAACGGGAGGTCAGAGAGTAGCCGCCTCTGATCAATCGGCTAGCTAGTTCGAATTGACGTTCAGCAGGCAAGTGCAGGCGGCATGGGGGTCTTGCAGATGGGCGTCGAAGTTGCGCGGGTTTGGAGGACCCGCGTAATCAGAGACCAACCCGGAAGCAGACAACCATGCCAGAAGCGCTATATCCCTCGGGTAGCCCTGGCGACCACACCGGTTGGCGGTGTGGCGTCCCAAATGTGCGGCTCCGTGGCGGGCGGGGAGCCCGGGGGACGAAGTTTCAAAGTGAATGGGTGAAGAAAACCTTCCTCCAACTAAAAGACCTCGCCCGGACACGGGTGGGGGAGACTGTGCTTTTTGCGCATGTAAGCGCTATTTAACGATGAAGTGCACAAGAGAGGGTGAGTCTTTTAAGAAAGTCTCACCTTTTCTTATACACAGAGCCTTGACAGCTTATGTAGCGAGCGAATCGAGGTCAGTGAAGAAACTCCGTGATGGCACTCTTCTTATAGAGACCGCAAATGAGAAGCAAAGCGATAGAGTGTTGGGAATGGTTCAGTTACACACGATGCCCGTTCAAGTGAGTTTACACAAAACCCTAAATACGTGTAAGGGAATAATATCCCATTACGATCTTTTATATGTAGATGTCGAAGAGATAACGCAGGAGATGGCTTCGCAAGGGGTTACCTTCTGTCGCAGACTCACAACCAAAAAGAATGGAGAAACAATCAACACCACTTCTGTTGTGCTAACTTTCAACATGGATAAGCTTCCTGAAAAAGTAAATGTCGGTTTCGAGAAAGTTGCAGTAAGACCATATATTCCAAGTCCTATGCGGTGCTTTCAGTGCCAAAGATTCGGGCACATGGCCACAAGATGCGAAGGTAAGGCTACCTGCCCTCGCTGTGGAAAGGATATGCATGAAGGAGAATGTTCATCAGCTCCACTTTGTATCAGTTGCGAGGGTCCTCACCCGGTTTACTCTCGGGACTGCCCAAAAGTCCAAGAGGAAAGAAAGATTATGGAAATCAAGACCATAGAGAAGATATCCTACTTTGAGGCCCGCAAAAAATACAAGACCCTTGCTCCACCAAGCTTCAGCCGTTCGTTTGCCTCGGTGGTCTCCAAGCCAACGTCAACCATCAGTACACAAACTGAACCCACTGAAATAACAGAAATGGAAATTGTTGAGACCGGAAAAGAGTTGTGTAATAAAAAAGAACAGGAAAATAATCCTCCCCCTGCTCCTAAGGGGCCAAAAGAAAACGCAGAAGCGAAAGCCGATGCAAAACCTGCTGCCCCAAAGAATGCGAACCTTAAAATGGGAAATGGCGGTTCGCCAAAGAAAGTTTATATTCAGAGGCGCGAAAAAACGCCCTCACCAAATCAATCTCGGGAGAACTCACTCTCCCGTGCAGAAGCTATGGAAGAGGACTTCAGTCCAACTGGGGAAGAAGTTCTCCAGGTTCGCAGTAAAAATAAGCCAAAAGCTAAAATCAAAAGATAGTATAGCATTTTAGCTAATTTTTGATCCTATTACTTTTATTTTATTTCATTTATTTTATCTATTTATTTATTTTTTCTTACAATTTCAATGGCCTTATTTTTGCAATGGAATTGCAATGGTTTTTACTCCCACTTAGAGGAGGTGAAACTCTTGGTAAATAATTTAAAACCTGATTGCCTGTTTTTACAAGAGACCCATTTTAAAGCTTGCGACAAAGTGAAGTTAAGAGGTTATAAATTAGAAAGGAAAGACGATCTTGGTGGTGACAGAGCTCGCGGAGGGGTTGCTGTGTTCGTCCGAGAGGCCCTTTACACCTCTCGGGTGGACCTGCAGACACCGTTTCAAGCCGCAGCAGTCACCATCGCTACTCCGGAGGTCATTACATTTTGTAATTTGTATCTCCCTGAGTGGATGCCAGTAAATAAAGAAAACCTAGAAAATCTAGTCAACCAGCTTCCTAGGCCTTTCGTCTTATTGGGCGACTTTAACGCACACAGCACCCTATGGGGAGATAGTATGCGTGATTTTAATGGCCGAGGGCGTCTTTTAGAAATATTTTTAAACGATTTTAACTTGATTTTATTAAACGATCGGGAAAAAACCCATTTTAACGTTTTTAACGGAGGATATTCCTCTATAGATTTATGGATTAGTACAGAGTCCATAGCCCCTCTCTTTGCAATGTCGGTCATTGATGATCTCTGCGGCAGCGACCATTTCCCCCTATTAATTAGTAAAACGGGGAATGCGTGTTGTTTTAATGCCCCTCAAACATGGCTTCTAAAGAAAGCCGACTGGTTTGATTTTAAACGTAAGTTACATTTCAAATTCTCTGACAGTAAGTCAGCGCGGAGCAATGTAGAGTGTCTCACGAAAGCTATCTTTGAAGCCGCGGAAGGTAGCGTACCGTCAACCACCGGCACCCCGCGCCGCCCTCCAGTTCCATGGTGGAACGAGGAATGCGCCGATGTCATCCGCAAGCGTAAAAAGGCGCTGCGTATTTTTAGCAAATTTCCTACCTCTACTAACCTTGCAGCTTTCAGACGACTGCGAGCTAAGGCCAGGCAGGTCGTTAGAGAAGCAAAGAAGAGATCGTGGACGAAGTATGTTTCCAGTATTAACCATCGAACGCCTTCTACACAGGTCTGGAATAAAATAAAATCCGTGATGGGCAAACGCAATTTCTCTCCGGTCTCAGGGCTAAAACGAAATGGAACCATTCTTTCATCCCCTATCGATATTGCGGAAGCCTTCGGTGAACACTATGCCGCTATTAGCGCCAGTGACAGGTACCATCCATCATTTAAAAGCCTTAAATCCAGAGCCGAAAGAAGGCGTCTTAATTTCTGTGACGTTAAGAACTCCGACTCTTACAATAACCCCTTCACAATGTGGGAGTTGAAATCGGCCATAGAAAGCGCTAGAGACACCTCACCTGGGAGTGACTTAATACATAACTCTTTCTTGCGGAATCTCCCTCACTCTTCGTTGCCTGAACTACTTGCCACACTCAACCAAGTGTGGTCGGAGCAGGTATTTCCGGAGAGCTGGCGAGAATCCATTATCGTTCCGATCCCCAAGCAGGGAAAGGACAAATCTCTCCCCTCTAACTATCGCCCAATATCCTTAACGAGTTGTTTATGCAAACTGATGGAAAGATTGGTAAACAAACGGCTAGTGTGGTGCCTTGAAAGCCGCAAACTCCTATCAAATATCCAGTGTGGCTTTCGACGTGGCAGGTGTACTGTCGACCACCTGGTGAGAATCGAGGCCTTCGTTCAGGAGGCATTTCTCCTTAGACAGCACGTAATCGCGGTTTTTTTTTTCGACATTGAAAAAGCATACGACACAACGTGGAGACATGTAATCTTACAGACATTACACGACTGGGGTTTTAAAGGCAATCTACCCATATTCGTGTGTAACTTTTTAAATATGCGTTCCTTCAGAGTCCGAATAGGAAATACCGTCTCCCAACCATACCTACTGGAGAACGGAGTTCCTCAAGGCGCGGTCCTTAGCGTTACACTCTTTGCTATCGCAATTAACAGCATTGCAAAATGCGTTCAATCGCCCGTAACGGCCTCACTCTTCGTCGACGACCTGGCGATTTTTTGCAGGTCATCGAAATTGTCATCGGCTGAGAGGCAGGTCCAAATGACCCTAAACCGCCTACAAGACTGGTCCCTTGCAAATGGTCTCCGTTTTTCTGAAGAAAAAACGAAATGCCTGCATTTCTACAGGCTGAGGGGAATCTTTCCTAGTCCAACCTTAAGGCTTGGAGACAAGGTCTTATCGTTTGTGGAATCCCATCGTTTCCTCGGCCTTTATTTAGATAAGAAACTTAACTGGCATGATCACATTCTACACACTAAGAACGCATGCCATAAGATTTTAAACATTTTTAAATTTTTAAGCCATTCGACATGGGGCGCAGACCGCTCCATGATGCTTTTATTATACCGTTCACTGGTGAGGTCAAAACTGGACTACGGGTCCGTGGTATACTCTGCTGGAAGAGAATCTTATTTGAAACCCTTGAATACCGTGCACAACACCGGACTCCGTCTAGCCATTGGTGCCTTCCGGACATCACCTGTTTCGAGTATCTACTCGGACTCAGGGGAGCTACCTTTGGCCTCGCGAAGGAAAATTTTAATGAGTAACTATGTAGCAAAGATTTTATCGATGAAAACGCACCCCTGCTTTGATATAGTTTTTAAACCTCGGTTTATAAATGTTTTTAATCGAAGGCAACGGGCCACACGTCCACTTGGAATACGTTTTAGAGATTTTATTAAAGAAGTCTCTTCCTTGAACTACGACCTTGCCGTGGTGGAAGGGCTTGTGCGTTCCAATGACCCCTAGAGCTGGACTGGCAGGAGCAAGTACATTGCTCCTGGTAGGGCCACCCATGCCAGATAGGTCGAAGGGTAGGAGCCAGACGAAAGGTAGTTCCGTGATGGTGTCACGTTAAAAATACCGTTGAGTCGCGTGGGATACCTCTCAACTATCACTTCCCAGAACATGAAAGTCATCCAAAGAGATCTGATTCCTGGCAACTACGGGACGCCGCCCACTAGGGCGGGTGTCGTGCCCGGCAGCGGGGGAGGCAAGGCCTCCGCGGTCGTCATCACACGAAATCCTTGCACAGAATCATCATCAGAAGATACAAGGGAAAGGAGGGAGAAGAAGAAGAAAAAGAGGAAGAGGAGGAGGAAAACAGTGGTAAAAATAGGAACTTGGAACGTAAGGACCATGATGAGGGCCGGGAAGCTTGAAAATATTAAGCAGGAAATGGAAAAAGGAAAAATAAATGCTTTGGGATTGTGCGAGGTTAGATGGAAGGATAGCGGGGACTATTGGAGTGATAACTACAGGGTGATCTATAGTGGGGGAGATGAGAGTCAACATGTAGAGAGTAGGCATGGTACTGAACACAAAGTTGGGACTGAGGGTGGTAAACATTGAACAGGTGAACGACAGGATACTAGTGGTAGAAATAAAAGCACGCCCAACGAATTTCGTACTGGTCCAGGTATACATGCCTACGAGCAACCATAGGGAGGAAGAGGTGGAAGAGGTGTACGAGCAAGTAGAAGAAATAATTAGAGAAGTGCCGGGGAAGAAAAACCTGATAGTGATGGGTGACTGGAATGCAGTGGTGGGAGAAGGGAGGGACGGATTAGAAGTAGGAGGGTTTGGGCTAGGAAGAAGAAATGATCGCGGGGAAAAGGCAGTTGAATTTTGTAGAAGAAATAAATTAGTAGTGACAAACACTTGGTTTAAACATCACCCCAGGCGTAGGTACACATGGAAAATGCCGGGTGACACTGGGAGATACCAAATTGATTATATAATGGTGAGGCAGAGATTTAGGAACAGTGTAAAAAACTCTCGTAGCTATCCAGGGGCGGATGCGGACTCGGATCATAACTTGGTGATGATGAAGTGTGAAGTTAGATTCAAAAGGCTTTGTAAAGGTAGGAAGATAAAGAGGTGAAACCTTGAAGCATTGAAAGGGTTGAAAAAGAGGGAATACCAAGAGCTAGTAGAAAAGAACATGGGTGAAGAGAAGCGGATGGGAACCATAGAGAAGAAATGGGAGGTTATAAAAACAGGCATCGCAAGAGCGGCAGAGAAAACAATAGGAACGGTTGAAAAGAAGAGGGTTAAGAAGCAGTGGGTTACAGAAGAAATGATAAAGAAAATGGAGGAGAGAAGGATATAGAAAAACGTGAACACCGACGTAGGGAAGAGGAAGTACAAGGAATTGAATAATAAACTCAGGCGAGTGACCAATCGGGCAAAAGAAAACTGGTGGAAGGGACAATGTGAGCAAATGGAAAAGATGCAGGAGGAGGGGGAAGTGGGCGCTTTGTACGCCAAGGTGAAAATGTTATCGGGTGGTAAGAGAGGTCCTGCTCGACCTGCTCTATCTTCTGCCCTCCCACCCTTATATTCAGCCCCGCCTTCTTACTTCTAGAAAATCTCATTACTTTCGTTTTCTTGTGATTGATCTTCATCCCATACTTTTCGCACTGCACCTCTAATGCATTCACCATTGACTGTAACCCCTTGGCCGACTGACTAACCAATGCTTGATCATCTGCAAATCTCACTGATTTTATCAGCTCCCCTCCTACCTTTATTCCTACCTCCTCCTCCCCCCAAGCCTCCCTTACCATTTCTTCTGAATACACATTAAAAAGCAACGGCGATAGTGGGCACCCTTGCCTCACTCCCCGTCCTATCGTGGCCCATCCCGATTCTCCATTGGCTACCCTAACCTGCGCAGTCTGATTCATATACAAATTTCGAATCAGACGCCTGTCCCTCCAATCGACTCCTAATTTCTTCAACACTCCCATTAATTTCGTCCATTCCACCCGATCAAATGCCTTCTCGAAATCTACGAAGCATGCAAAAACATCCTGTCCATACTCTAGGTTTCTTTCTACTAGCGTCCTCATCACCGCTATAGCGTCTCGCGTTCCCGTCCCTCTCCTAAACCCGAACTGGTCGTCACCTAGGTATCCATTTGCCTTCTTCTCTAGCCTTCTGTTTAGAATCCTCAGAACTACTTTGGCCGCGTGGGATATTAAGCTTATTGTCCTATAGTCTTCGCAAGTTTTTGCCTTACTCTTCTTCGGTATAGGAATTAATACAGTCTTCGCGAAGTCTTCCGGCCACACTCCATCCTCATAAATCTTACGAATTAGCGCAAAAAGTTTTCCTCTTCCGTTCTTCCCCATGCTCTTTAAAAACTCTGCAGGTATGTCATCTATTCCCACCGCCTTATTCCTTTTCATGTCTCGTAGAGCTCTTTCGATTTCGCTATCTAGGATACTTGGTCCGATGCCATATCTGTCGATATCGTCTTCCCTTTCTATATCTAACCTATTGGGCCTTATTTCATTACCATACAGCTCTTCAACATACTCCTTCCACCTCTTCTGGATCTCTCTCGGTTCAACGATTACCTTTCCCGTCTTGTCTGTTATCGTTGTAATTCCCCTTCCCTTATTTCTACCGGTCAGTTCCTTTACTTTCCGATATAATGCATCTGCTCTTCCCTCTTTTTGGTATTTCTCTAACGCGTCGATCTGTTCTCTCCACCACGCCTCTCTTGCTTTCTTTGTTTCTCTTCTAAGCCTGTTATTAAATTCTCGGCATTTTCTCTTACCTAGCTCTGAGTTTACACTCTTCCATTTCCTTCTCTCCTCCATCTCCCTGATCATCTCCTTCGTGATCCACGGTTTTCTAATTTTAGTTGCACTCACTACGCCTACCGTTGCTTTCGCCGCTTCTATAATTCCATTTTTCAAACTTCCCCATTCTTCTTCCACTGATCTAACTCCATGATCCTCACCCATTATCTCATCCACCTTCTCCCGATACTTCTTCTGCATTGCCCCAGTTAATGCCTCCATATTCCACTTACGTACCCTCCTTCCCATTCTTATCTTTTTCAGTTTTACCCGACATTTCATGACTAATAAGTTGTTGTCTGTGTCTGCATCAGCTCCTGGATAAGTATGCGAGTTTTTAGCACTATTCCTGTATCTGTGACGTACCATTATATAATCTATCTGGAACCGGTCTGTGTCTCCCGGCTTCTTCCAAGTGTACCTACGTCGAGGATGATGTCTGAACCATGTATTCGTAATTACTAGGTTATTTCTGCGGCAAAACTCCACAGCTTTCTCGCCCCGGTCATTTCTTCTTCCTAGCCCGTAATCGCCCACCTCCCGCCCATCTCTTCCTTCACCCACCACCGCGTTCCAATCCCCCATTACTACCAGGTGCTTACTTCCTGGTATCCTACCAATTATTTCCTCTAGCTGATCGTACACCCCATCTACCTCCTCCTCTTTATGATTAGAGGTAGGCATATAAACCTGGATTATAACTAAATTCGTTGGTTCTGCTTTTAGTTCCACGACTATTATTCTATCACTCACCTGTTCTGCATACACTACTTTTCTACCAAGCTTCCTATTCATAACGAATGCAACCCCGCGCTGACTTTCATTCCCTCCACTATAAATTACTCTATAGTCGCCGCTCCAGTAATCCCCGTCATCCTTCCATCTAACTTCACCCAGACCCATGATGTCTACACCCACCCTCTCCATTTCTTGCTTTATATTCTCCAGTTTCCCTGCCCTCAGCATAGTCCTAACATTCCACGTGTCTATTCTAATAGTTTCGTCCCTCTTCTTTATCTTCTTTTCCTCTGCTGCTGCGTCGTCTGAGCAAGGATTTCGTGTGATGACGACCGCAGGGGCCTTGCTCCCACCGCTGCCGGGCACGACACCCGGCCCTCTTGGCCGAGTCCCGTAGTTGCCAGGATTCATTATCAATTGAGAACTGTCCATAATTTCAAGGTTTTTGTTTTAATTGAGGTAGTATTCCTTGGCCTTACTCAATAGTGTTTTTTACGTGACACCATCACTTCAGAGGCCGCCCCACTGGGGTCAGACGCCTTTTGCAGCCGCCTCACTGAGGTACAGACGCTGCGCGGACTACCATTCGTCTGTCTCCTAACCTTCGACCAATCTGGCATGGGTGACCCTACCAGGAGCAATGCTCCCGCCAGTGCAGCTCTAGGGGTCATCGGAGCACGCAAGCCCTTCAACCACGACAAGGTTGTAGTCCAAGAGAAGGGGGACCTTAAGTAGGGATGTAAAAAAGAGGCTAGTAAAGAGCTTGATATGGAGTGTGGCGTTGTATGGGGCAGAAACGTGGACCTTGAGAAAGGAAGACGAAAATAGGCTTAAGGCTTTTGAGATGTGGGTGTGGAGGAGGATGGAGAAGGTGCGTTGGACGGAAAGGAAGACAAATGAGGAAGTGCTTGACATGGTGGGCGAGGAGAGGAAACTTATAGATGAGATTAGGGGAAGGCAGGGTAGGTGGCTGGAAGGGGTAATGAGGGACGATGGTTTGCTGAAGGTCGTGATAGAGGGAAGGATGTTGGGTAAGCGGGGAAGGGGAAGGAAGAGAATCGGTTTTATGGACGGGATGAAGAAAGGTAGGACTTATGCTGAGATGAAGAAAGAAATACAAGAGGTAGAAAGGGCACAGCACGTGTAAGAGTTCGTTGGATATTCTCTGACTTTCATCACAACCTACCTCTAACCGGTAGATTACTGTAAAGAATGAATTGAAGAAGTGGGCATGTCACTGCCCAAAGTGCATCAGGTTAAATACTGTAACCAACCACCCTGGCTAATGCCCCTGCCTAACGTAAACCTCTGTTTACAAAAATACTGCAAACAATTAACGACCCCTATTGAATACAGGCAGATGTTCAAGGGACTTCTAGAAGCTTATCCCAGCTTCATACCTGTTTACACTGATGGGTCCAAGTCAGATCTCGCGTGTGGGGCTGCAGTGGCATCCGTACATCACGGCATCCTTAAGACGAGGCTAAGTCCACTCTATAGTGTATTTAACGCAGAACTGTTCGCCATAAAAATGGCTTTATGTAATATTAAGGGCAGTCAAGGATCTTTCCTAATCTGTTCTGATTCCTTAAGCTGTTTGAAAGCCATATCAGCCATGTACTCATATCATCCTATTATTCAGGAAATACATTTTGTCCTCTCATCCCTTACTCAAAAAGGAATCCAAATCCTTTTTGTTTGGATTCCTGGCCACGTAGGCATTTCAGGTAATTAAAAAGCAGATAGAGCGGCAAAAGAGGCGTTGGAAAACCCGGAACCCGTCTTGGACTTGGTTTTATCGGAAGATGTCAAGTCCATGCTTCGACGGATCGCCACTAAGCAGTGGAATGAAACTTGGAGTTGTATGGAGGGAAACAAGCTTCGTAGGATAAAAGCTGACACTCTGGCTTGGCCTTCTTCAGTCCGAGGTAATCGGAGGGAAGAAGTTATTATTGCCCGTTTGCGGATAGGCCACTGCGCCTTGACCCATTCTTTCCTACTCACGGAAAATAAGATACCCCCCCACTGTGATACATGCGATAAGCCTCAGACAGTGCAACACATCATGGCGGAGTGTGTTAACTACCAAGAAGCTCGCAATCATTTCGGCCTAAGGGGAAATCTTAAATACGATCTGGGGGATAACGCTGACCGACTTAATCAGGTAATCGGGTTTTTAAAAGATATAAATATCTACCACTCAATTTAATAATTTTATTATTTATATTATATATATATTAATTTATATATATTTTAAGTATTTTTTAAAATACTTATTTCTATTTTAGTTTATCTCTTTAGTTAAAACTATTTTAGTTGCAACAAAGAGCCTAGAGCTGCTCAATGCATTGACAGCATTTATAAATTGGACGTGGTGCAAAATGACCTCGGCCGTCGGCGCACCCACAACCCCAAATACTACTACTACTAATAGAAGGGAGCTGATGACGGGGACTTTAAGTAAGGATGTAAAAAAGAGGCTAGTAAAGAGCTTGATATGGAGTGTGGCGTTGTATGGGGCGGAAACGTGGACCTTGAGAAAGGAAGACGAAAATAGGCTGAAGGCTTTTGAGATGTGGGTGTGGAGGAGGATGGAGAAGGTGCGTTGGACGGAAAGGAAGACAAACGAGGAAGTGCTTGACATGGTGGGCGAGGAGAGGAAACTTATAGATGAGATTAGGGGAAGACAGGGTTGGTGGCTGGAAGGGGTAATGAGGGACGATGGTTTGCTGAAGGCCGTGATAGAGGGAAGGATGTTGGGTAAGCGTGGAAGGGGACGGAAGAGAATCGGTTTTATGGACGGGATGAAGAAAGGTAGGACTTATGCTGAGATGAAGAAAGAAATACAAGAGGTAGAAAGGGCACAGCACGTGTAAGATTTCGTTGGATATTCTCTGACTTTCATCTCAACCTACCTCTAACCGGTAGATTACTGTAATGAATGAATGAATATTATTAATGGCTTTTATATTACAGTGGAACTGTAATGGATTTTATCGGCACAAGGAGGAGCTGGACTTATTAATCCGAGATTTTAACCCTTCCTGCGTTTGTCTTCAAGAAACGCATTTTAAAGACACGGACAAAGGTATTTTAAAATATTTTAACGTTCTGAGATATGACGACACCAGCGGCCAACGAGCCCAGGGTGGAGTGGCAGTTGCTATTCGAGAGGCCCTATACACCTCCCGAGTTCAACTGAATACACCGTTTCAAGCGGTGGCGGTGACGGTGCACGCACCGGAGGCGATTACGTTATGCAACGTTTATCTGCCGGAGGGTGCACCGGTCACCCGTTTTAATTTAGAATCCCTTGTCCACCAGCTGCCTCGGCCTTTTATCTTACTCGGTGATTTTAACGCTCATGATCCTCTCTGAAGAAGCACTGCGGGACAGTGTAACCGCAGGGGACGCATTTTATCAAGTTTTATTTTAGATTTTAACCTAGTTTTACTGAACAACGGGGAGAAGACCCGTTTTAACTCTTTCAATGGTGATTTTTCCTCCATTGATTTATGCATTTTATCGAGCAGTTTAACAAATAAGGTGTCTTTGTCCGTGCACGAAGATCTTTGTGGGAGCGATCACTTCCCTCTTTTAATTTTTAAGGAGCGGCGTTTTAACTCTGATTTTATTCGTCCGGGCAACTGGATTGTGCGGAAAGCCGATTGGCCTTGTTTTAAAAGAAATTTTAATTATACGTGCGATAAATATCGCGATAGCGCTTTTAATGTAAAATTATTGACTAACAGCATCATCACCGCCGCCGACATGAGCGTACCGCGGTCTCGGCGCATCATGTCGAGAGCTGCTGTGCCTTGGTGGAATGATGAATGTGCCAAAGCCATTCGGAAACGCAAGAAGGCGTCGCAAATTTTTAACAAATATCCGACAGGAAACAATCTGTCCTCTTTTCGGCGTCTGAGAGCTAAAGCCCGTCAGGTCGTAAAGGAAGCAAAGGGCCTCTTGGATGAATTTTGTCTCTTTTTGTCTCTGGTGTCAATATCAGCGCACCACTTGCACAGGTGTGGCGTAAGGTGAAGAGCATTTCTGGAAACAACCAGCAGCTCGGCGTCTCCTTCTTAAAAGTCGGAGGAAATGTGGTTACTTCTCCAGCTGCCATTGGCGAGATAATCGGCCAGTCAATCGCCAAGGTGAGCAGCGATGAAAATCTGGATCCTGCCTTCCGAACGTTTAAGCAACGTCTCGAGAAAATTCCTATAAGCTTCAAGGAGACGCGTACAATGGCAGATTACAACCTCCCCTTTTCCTTGTGGGAGCTGAAATCTGCCATCGATGACTCCCACGACACCTCTCCAGGACCAGACGGGGTCCACAATGCTTTTCTCCGCAACCTTCCGGAGACAGCGCTGCAGGAAGTCCTGCAGACGTATAATCAGCTGTGGGCTGAAGGTCACTTTCCTTCGTCCTGGCGGGAGTCTGTCATTGTCCCCATTCCCAAACATGGGAAAGATAGAGCTGATCCGAATTCTTACCGGCCAATATCTCTCACCAGTTGCCTGTGCAAGTTAATGGAGAGAATGGTGAACCGGCAGCTCGTTTGGTGGTTAGAGCGCCGAAACATTCTCTCCAACATCCAATGTGGATTTAGACTCGGTCGTTCCACCATGGACCATTTAGTGAGGATCGACAATTTCATCCAAGAAGGCTTTCTCCTCCGCCAACACGTGATCGGTGTCTTCTTCGATTTGGAGAAGGCTTACGACCGGGTCTGGCGGCGGAAGATTTTAAAGACTTTGCACGAGTGGGGTTTTAGAGGCAATATGCCGAATTTTATTCAAAAATTTTTAACGCATCGAGTTTTTAAAATTAGAATAGGGCAGTTTTTATCTGATTTTTACCGTCTTGACAACGGAGTTCCCCAGGGCTCCGTCTTGAGCGTGACGCTTTTCGCCATTGCGATAAATGACGTCGTGAATTGTATCAAGGCTCCGGTGATAGGCACACTGTTCGTGGATGACCTGGCAATTTTCTGCAGATCATCCAAGGTGGCCACAGCATCCAGAATGGTTCAGATGACATTGAACAAATTGAACCAGTGGACCCAAAGGAACGGCTTTCGGTTCTCCCATGAGAAGACCAGATGTGTCCATTTCCACAGGAAAATAAGAATCCAAATGCAGCCCACATTACACCTTGGGGGAAGAAATCTCCCTTTTTTCCAGTCGGCCCGCTTTCTTGGTATGACACTCTACCACAGGCTCAATTGGCGAGAACATATTAATATTTTCAAAACAAAATGTATTAATTCACTTAATATTTTAAAGTTTCTAAGCCACACATCATGGGGATCAGATCGCACAACTTTGCTTTTATTGTATCGCACACTGGTGCGCTCTAAATTAGACTATGGTTGTTTTATTTATGCGTCCGCCCGCGATTCGTACCTACGAGCATTGCCCCCCGTACACAATGCGGGGTTACGACTGTGTACGGGGGCTTTTCGGACAAGCGCGGACGTAAGCATCTATTCTGATGCAGGGGAGCCTCTTCTATGCCACCGGAGGAACGCGCTTATGTGCAATTATGTCTCCAAAGTTTTATCCATGACGGCACACCCTTGTTTTAACGTACTTTTTAAACCTCGTTTTTTAGAAATTTTTAACCGACGGACGAAGGCCACTAGGCCTGTTTGTGTACGTTTTAATGATTTCATTCGCGTGTGTGATTTCAGGGTACCTAAAGTGTACCCTGTCTCTTACTCATCACACCCTCCCGGGTTAACACCCACCCCCGTGGTTAAAGCGGTCTTGTGTGATCGACCAAAATCCTTCACCACTCCCTCGGAATACCAGCGTCAGTTTTTAATGTTTAAAGGGAATCACTCCGATTTTGTGCCAGTGTACACGGACGGATCTAAGTCAGAGTTGGCCTGTGCCTGCGCAGCGTTCTCGCCTAACCAAGGAGCAGTCAAAGCAAAATTAAATCCGATGTGTAGTGTATACACAGCGGAATTATTTGCCATTAAGATGGCACTTGAAAACCTATGTGACGAAGGTCACTCCTTCGTTATATGCACCGACTCCCTCAGCTCAATACAATCAATCTCCGGCTTTTCGCCCATGCACCCTATCATTCAGGACATACATTCTTCCCTACTGTCTCTCAGCAGAAAGGGAGTACGCGTTTGGTTCCTTTGGGTCCCGGGTCATGCGGGAATATCCGGAAATGAAAAGGCGGATGCTTTGGCCAAAGAGGCTCTGAACGAGACCGAGACTAAGTCGACGCTGGTACCTCACGAGGACCTAAGATCTTCCCTGAAACAAATAATCCTAGGGCAGTGGAAGGAGTCTTGGCGTACTACACAAGATAATAAACTTCGTGACAACAAGCCGGTAACGTCAGTGTGGCTCTCTTCCGTCAGGAACAGCCGTAGGGAGGAAGTCGTCATCACACGTTTGAGGATAGGGCACTGCCCTTTAACTCACGCATTTCTCTTCACGGAAGAGAAAGTACGACCGCAGTGTGATAATTGCGACTGTCCTCTCAACATTCGGCACATCCTGACGGAGTGTGACAAATACCGTGACGCGCGAAGGCGGCTCAATTTAGGGGGAGACCTAAAATCCGTCCTAGGAGACGACCCTAATGTTTTAAGCCGAGTCATTTTATTTCTGAAAGGGATAGGACTATTCCAAAAAATATAAGTTTTTGTTTGTAATCACATTATATATTTTTTAAATAAGTGACATGAGTGCAAGAGACTAATATTTAATACTTTTACTACGAAGACTTTTGGTGGCCCTTGTCCGCCTATTAAGAACGTTTAAAAACCGGGGGTTAAAAATTATATTGGAACAAGGATGCGCCTTCATAGATAACATTTTTGTAGCGTAATTACACATCAAGATGTTCCTTCGCGTTGACAATGGAGACTCCCAGGCATCCGAATAAACGCTCAAGATCGGATACTTCCTGAATGCTCCGGTCGCCAGACGTAGTCCCGCATTGTGAACCGTTGCTAATGGTTTCAAATAGCTTTCGCGACCCGAGGAGTAAACAAAACATCCGTAGTCTAATTTGGAACGCACCATTGCTCTGTAAAATGAGAGCATGGTGGTGCGATCCGCACCCCATGACGATTTAGATGAAATACATAAAACATTTAACACTTTAAAACATGTATCATTTAAAACTCGAATATGTTCTCTCCAATTACGTTTTGAGTCAAACACCATCCCGAGAAAACGAATAGATTCTACGTAGGGGAGAACTCTACCACCATGTCGTAACTCTGGTGGGTGGTGGTGACCCCGTGTACGTTTAAAATGCATACATTTTGTCTTTTCGGTTGAAAAGCGAAAACCATTTCCTGGGACCAAGAATTAATTTTGTTTAGGCATAGCTGTATTTGCCTAGCCGCAGTCACTGGTTTGGACGACCGGCAGAAAATCGCAAGGTCGTCGACGAACAACGATCCCATAACAGGCTCACTGATGCATTCAGTGACATCGTTTATCGCAATAGCGAATAACGCTACGCTAAGGACTGAACCCTGAGGCACGCCATATTCCTGCGTGTAACGTTGTGATAGGTGTTTACCTATCCTTGTTCTAAAAACTTGGTCCATTAAAAAATGTTTTATAAAAATGGGCAAAGTTCCCCTAAAACCCCATCGGTGCAACTTGATTAAGATATTCTGACGCCAGACCCTGTCATATGCCTTCTCTAGGTCGAAGAAGACCGCAATGACCTGCTGACGCAGAAGAAAAGCCTCCTGAATAAAGTTATCACTCCTGACGAGGTGATCGATGGTTGATCTACCTCGCCGGAAACCACACTGAATATTTTAAAGAAGGTTCCGTCGCTCTAACCACCAAACGAGACGATGGTTTACCATTCTTTCCATCACCTTGCACAGGCAACTGGTCAGGGAGATGGGTCTATAGTTATTCAGATCCGCTCTGTCTTTCCCCTGCTTCTGGATCGGAACCACCGCAGATTCCCTCCAGGATGACGGGAAACTCCCCTCGAGCCATACTTGGTTAAGTGTTTTAAGCATTTCTATCAACGCCTCCCCCGAAAATTTTTTCGAAGGAAGGCGTTTTGGATGCTATCCAGACCCGGAGATGTGTCTTTGGAAACTGCGATGGCTGATCGGAGTTCCCAGAGGGAAAAGGGGTCATTATACTCCGCGGGTACGGACGTCTCAGTGAAATGAAGAGGAACACTCTGGAGGCGTTCCTTGATGGCCAAGAACGCATCGGAATAATTCCTGTCACTACTTATGTTGGCCAGTGACTCGCCGAAAACATCGGCTATATCGAGAGGTGAACTCACGACGTTGCCATTGACTTTCACGCATGAGACGCCGTACTCCTTGCGAGAGCCAGAGATGCTTCTTACTTTGTTCCATGCCTGTGCAAGTGGTGTCCGGTGGTTAATACTACTAACAAACTCTACCCAGGAGGCTTTCTTAGCCTCCTTTACGACTCGTCGAGCTCTCGCTCTCGATTGACGAAAGGAGGCTAGGTTAGCTGCGCTGGGGATCTTATTAAAAACCCGTAAAGCACGTTTCCGCAGACGAATTGCTTCGGCGCACTCCTTGTTCCACCAAGGAACTGCTGGCCTTGGGAGTATTCCCGGTGACCGTGGAACACTGCCATTCGCTGCTTCAATCATAGTTCTAAAAAAATCTCCACGTTACGAGTGGCGTCACGATTTTCATCATGTTTAAAAGTAAAACCCTGTCCAAAATTATGCCAGTCTGCTTTACGGACGATCCAATTGCCCGGTTGGATAAAATCTAAGTTAAAATTGCTTTCCAAATTGATGAAAATTGGGAAGTGGTCGCTTCCACAGAGATCTGAGTGCACGGACAAGTTCAGCTTGGTGAATAGACTGCTCGAGGATGTGCATAAATCTATGGAGGAGTATTCTCCATTAAAAGCATTAAAACGTGTTTTTTCACAATTATTAAGCAAACAAAAGTTAAAATCAAGAATAAAACTGGCTAAGATTCGTCCCCTCCTAGTGCTTTGGCCCCTAGAGCTTCCCCACAAGGGATCATGCGCGTTAAAATCGCCCAATAATATAAAGGGCCTTGGGAACTCTCGGACGAGGGCTTCCAGGTTGCAACGATTCACACGTGCACCGTCCGGTAGATAAACGTTGCATATCGTTATTACTTGAGGGGTAAACACGGTAACGGCCACAGCCTGAAACGGAGTGGTCAGCTGTACTCGAGAGGTTTAAAGGGCCTTCCGAACAGCAACCGCCACTCCGCCATGGGCTCTTAGGCCACTTAGGTCGTCACACCTTTCCACCATATACCCATTTAAAATTCCCATGTCCGTTTCTTTAAAATGCGTCTCTTGGAGACATAAAAAAGATGGGTTAAAATCTCGGATTAAAATGGCCAGCTCTTCTTTATGCCTATAAAAGCCGTTACAGTTCCACTGAAATATAAAAATCATCAAATAAAATTTAAAATAAATAGATAAATAAATAGATGAAATAAATCCTACAGAGCGGTTTTTGTCCGCACTCATGCTAGATCGGCGCTGAAAACGCTGCTTCCTTCCCTTATTACGTATTTTTTGGAATTCTGAGTCAGAGACACAGAAATCTTCGTCCATAGCCTCCGGTTTGGGATGAGTTCCCTTGCCGTTACCGGAGGTACCGGGAGAAGGAGTTTTCTCTCGCCTAACGGGCGAGACTCCGGTGGTTTTTTTGTGTGAATTATTTGAAGAGCTCGCAGACTTGGTGGTTTCTTTTCCAGCGTTACTATCATTATTTTGTTTTCCTCCCTCCACGGGTGTTTCATTTCCATTAATTGGGTCCGTTTACGTAGAGATGGTTGTAAACTTCTTCATTGTGGTGGTTGCTACCGCGGCAAAGGATCTGGAAAAAGTAGGGCCATTTTGTGCCCGGTAATTTTCCCTTGCCTCAAGATAATGTATTTTATTAAGCGTCTTTATTTCCATGATCTTTCGCTCTTCGGTCATCTTTGGACAATTGCGAGAGTACACTGGATGTGCACCCTCACAATTGACACAAAAGGGGTTAGAGACGCACTATTCCCCATCATGCTTCGGTTTGCCGCAACGCGGGCAGGTGGCCTTGCCCTCACATCGCGTAGCGATGTAGCCGAAGTGTTGGCATTGGAAGCATCTCATGGGGCTGATTATGAAAGCACGGACAGGAACCGCTTCATAGCCAATGAATACTCTATCGGGAAGCTTGTCGCAAGCGAACGTGAGGATGACAGATGTGGAAGCCTTCACCTCCCCGTTGCGCCTCGTGGTCAATTTGCGTACATCAACTACGCCTTGCGACACCATCTCCCTTTTAATGTCTTCTGCATCTATATACAATAGGTCGTAGTGACTTATAACTCCCCGACATGTATTCAGGGTCCTGTGCGTATCTACCTTGACCGGGATGTCGTGAAACTTGGTCATTGCCAGCAGCTTTTCGCTTTGTTGGTCCGTGGCTGTTTCAATTAGTAAAGAACCATCTCTCAGTTTTTTAGCCGATTTTAACTCTCCAGGTACACACCCTTGAAAACCCTTTTTTATTAAGAAGGGAGACACTTTTGTAAGAGTCTCACCTTCTTTTGTACACTTCATCACTAAATAGCGCTTCGAAGCGCAGAAAACACATTCTCCCCCGCCCGGGTCCGGGCGAGATCTTTTTGGTTTTGGTGGTGAGGTATTCTCAGCCATACCAAAATTTTAACTTCATCACCCGGCCTCCCCACCAACCACGGATCCTCACATTTGGGACGCCGCACCGCATACCGGTGCGGTCGCCAGGGCTAGCACGGGGGATATAGCGCTTCTGGGGGTGGATGTCTGTTTCGGGTAAGGACCTTCGATGTGCGAGCCCACCTAAACCCGCACACCTCCGGCCGCCCTACACAGACCCCCACCACCTTGGCACTAGCCGCCGGAACGCAAAGCGATCGGAAGCCGATTGACCGGGAGTGGCTAGCTCCCAGCCACCCGTTTACGGAGAATCTAGGGCCGAAGTGGGGTATTGAACCCCGGCCCATACCGGGCATCCGACACCCGGCTGGGTGCCGGAGAACTCACCCACCAGGATCCCCTTCTCCCCCTTACGGGTCTCCATGCACGACAAATATATGGGTGGATCTAAGGCATGGTGGTATCGCCTCACACAGACAGCTGACCCACTAGACTGTCCGGACGCTACCCAAGCTTTACAGAGGGTTTGTTGTAGGGGTTTTCTTCCCGCCTTTTTAGTCGCCTCTTACGACAAGCAGGGATACTGCGAGAGTATTCTCAATCCCCCTACCCGCAGGAGGGGATTCAGTAGATACAAATACGGGAGGCAATACCGATTGTTAGAAGAAAATTTAAAAACCATGATATTTCTAAGTTACTGTTCTGTGATGAACGAAAGAATCATAAGATTCATCTGAAGGTCATGAAGGGTCGTCAAGAACGAGCATAGCTTTGCGCATGATTAACGGATAGAAGAATCGATTTGAAGAATTTGTAAATCGTTTTATTTTTGTGGAACGATATGTGACGAGCGAAATTTATCACTAATCGTATGATTCATGGGTAGTATCCTCAAGATTGCGCAACGGCAAGCGATGTCCCGATTTTTCACGTCGAGACTTTCTGGTGAAAAGATCCCGGTGTCGTATAATGGTGAAATAATTTGTTTTATATTTATTTCACTTTAGCGGACGATATGCGAGGTAACCCGGTGAGAGGGAGTTATGAGGCGATTGTGGTGCACTTTTTAATAACCTAATTCGAAATGGAAGAGTAATCGGGGACGCACATCAACTTGTCCCCATCCCAAAATTTCTCCCGCCGCAACCCTACTTTTCTGCGGCACGCCGGGACTACTTACGGTGCTCCCTTACAACGCACTATAGAAATGCAGGTGGACCAACAAAAATACGCTATTACATGTAAACCTATTTTTTACAACTCCTCTGCGAAAAGTTAAATATTTTATTTACAATATTGAAAAACCATACAATAATCAATAATTTAAAAATGGAGAGACCATTTCCAAGGAATGGTTTCTTAATTCGGGGAACTAGATAAAGATGCGCTGCACTGCGAACCGTTTTGGGACACGCATATCGTATGTTAACCTTTTTTTACAACTCATCCGCGTCAAATGATCTATTTTATATACAATAACGAAATACCATACAATAAACAATAATTTAACGTATGAGAGAGCATTTCCACGGAATTATTTCTTAATTCGGGAAACTAGTTAATGATGCACTGCACTGTGAACCGTTTTGGGATACGCATATCGTATGTAAACCTATTTTTTGCAAGTCATCCGCGCAAAATGATATATTTTATTTAAAATAATGAAAAAATACAATAAAAAATAATTAAACGTAGGAGAGACCATTTCCAAGGAATGCTTTCTTAATTCGGGATACTAATTAAAGATGCGCTGCACTGAGAACCTTTTTGGGATACTCATATCGTATGTAAACCTATTGTTTTACAACTCATCGCCCACAAATGATCTATTTTATTTACAATAATATATGAACATACAATAAACAATAAGTCAGCATAGGACAGACCATTTATACGGAATGATTTCTTAATTCGGGATACTAATTAAAGATGCGCTGAACTGAGAACCGCTCCGTCCTGCTTCGTCACCACTTGGAAAGAGGCACCTAAATCTCATGTCACTTTTTCAGCTTACTCATTCCTGTCTTCCATGTAATTAATTTCTACTATTTCTATATTCAGAGCACGCCCGGCAGCATTCGGGTTATGTGTTTCGGGGCCGAGTACTGGGGAGTTTAGGAGAGCACTATCGGACACAGGGCGATTCTCCTCCCCAGTGATTCTGTTGATAGGTTCAAACGATTTAAGAAGGGTAAGAAAGCCTGGCCAATGCGAGCATTCTCAGTCGCTAACCAATCGTTGTGAAATTAATATCTTGTTTTTTCTCTACCTTCCTTTAGAATACCTATTTTAGGAAATTGAGGGCTAACTATAATGCCATATTCACGAGGTTACGAGGATTGGCGCCAAGGGTAGTCTTCTTCAGTCCTTCCGGCGCCAGCCTTGTGGCATGATCCAAGATAAAGGGGGCACCTGTTCCCAATTAACAGGTGGCTTCAGAAATATGGAACACGTAAGATCTAACTTATAATAAGTTAATGTTATTACTTGGATTTACGGAATGCATGCCTTTACATATACCGGTTCCGTCGATGACCCCGTTCTCTTCTCGTTGTGCAGGTGACCATGGTCCACATGTCATTGACGTAACTCCCTTCCTCTATGAGGGAGGTGTGCGGGAGCAATATTTTGAGAGGTTTGCACCAAATGCTGCACTGACATTTCCACGTTGATATGAGAGTATAAGAACGTGCATCATTACTTTACAGGTGGATGGGTACCGGGAGGTGGATGCGGCCGGACGGCATCCACCTAACCACGGAGGGAATACACCTCCTATATATTTTGGAGCGGGAGTTAACAATGAATTAATAACGGTTTCATATAGGCCTACAGGGGATCTCTTTTCCGTATTTCTGATTTCCCTAAAAAAAGAGAAACGCGTATTTCTGATTACCTCCTTGGTGAAGTGGAAAAATCAGTAACACTTCGCCGGACTGTGAAAAAGGTAAGTCTTTCTCTCCTTATTTTGAAACTTTTACGATTCCTACGTATTATCAATATCTCATTCCTTAGCCAAGGCATCCCATTGGAATGTGTGCTCCTCACCTGAAAGTCATTCTATGTCATTCATTGAACGGTGTTAAAATAATACTTTGTTATTAACATTTCTTTCATTCGTGCTTTTCTGTTATACTCCACCTTAATTTGATGTTCTCCACTTCAGGAAATCTATGGTGTTAACTATGTTGTTAACATTCCTTGGAAGGCTTCATATATCTTCACCATCATGTTCTTAATCTAGGTAGTCATACCATTTCTGAAATCCAACAATATAAGTAGTAATCCGCCCACATGAGAAGGGCGCCTACAATGATTACGAACGCAACGAGGACGACAGTAATGAAGGAAGCGTCATATAATCTCGAGGATAAAAAGAAAATGTAGAACTAGAAGGATTTGGGATGGATGGTTATCACTGACCGTAAGTAAACTTTCGTACATATTAAGTAGATTAGAGGTTGACTTGTAATAATTGTCATTGAAAAATAAGATCAATGAAATTTGACGAGGTTTACTGGATTAGAATCCACAGAATAGAATAAATCCCCAGAAAAAAGTAATCGGCAAGTGAAAAACCATACTGTTATGTGCAATATAAGTCATACCATGTTAACGCTTTGCTTTATAGTTAATGAAGAACATAATTTAAATAGGAGTTGTAAAAAAATAGGTTTACATGCGATATACGTATCCCAAAACGGTTCGCAGTGCAGCGCATCTTTAATTAGTTTCCCGAATTAACAAATCATTCCGTGAAATTGGTCTCTCCTATGCAAAATTGTTTATTGTATGGTCTTACATTATTGTAAATAAAATAGATCATTTTTCGCAGATAAGTTGTAAAAAAAATAGGTTTACATACGATATGCGTAGCCCAAAACGCTTAGCAGTGCATCGCATCTTTAATTGCTCTCCCGAATTAAGAAATCATGCCGTGGAAATGGACTGTCTTATTCTAAACTATTGATAAAGTGATTGCTCTTTTAATATGGTTAATAATTTATAATACATTTTCAACATTAATTGTAAATAATAAAGCTTAAATTTCATACGCGTACTACAATACGCTTACCACTGCCTCGCATGCTCATTTACTCTCCCAAATGAACAAATCATGTGGTGTAAATGGTCTGCTTTACATTAAACTATTCTTAAGTCTTTGTTCTTTCATTATTGTTAATGATTTTCAATAATTGATGACATTTAATACTTTGTATGTGATTTCCTTAACACCATGCGCTTACGCAACGCCATCACCAACGTGGAAACAAAAGGTCATTGTGCGCTTTTCGGGATGAAAAATGTTTTGGGGACAAGTTGACGTTGCCCGTGGACTATTTAGACTATCGATGTCTAATGAAAGTGGGTATTGAAAATGTTTTGGAGAGGAGAGTTAGAATAGTAATGTAGTTGCTGAAAATAATTGAAATTAATGCCTCCATAAGTAATACTTGGTTTAGATATAATTGAATCTTGCTTGCTGAAAAAGAAAACAATGATTGTAATGTATCGCTGTTATGATAATACTTAGAGATAAATATGTTTAATATTTCGTTACCTAACAATAACAGGTCAATCATGGTTTATTTTTCTTATATTTTCCTGAACATAATGTTACTGTGGCTAAGTATTTTCTTCCTAAAGCTTTTTCATGATACCTCTAAGCCAAACTCAAAGCTGTTAACTGCCACTACTATCTCTATTCCTGGATAGATAATTTTTTTTCCATCTTTTTCATTGAGGGGAGTAGGTCCCAAACTAGTCTGGAATACGAGTAGTTACACCCTTGTCAAGGATTAGATCTTCCTCTTAAAACATTGCGGCAAAAAAGCTTACGGTTGAAGCTTCTAGAGCATATTATAATTATTTTTGACTTAATTACCAGATATTGGTTTTTAGTGATTATTATTACGCCACATGTTATTAGCGTTAACCTTTGCAATGAAGCGGTCTGCCATCGAGCCGTAAACTTGACCTAGTCTCTCTCAAAGCCATCATGCATGTTATTTAGCTGCTTCTCCAATATAGGGCCCCTTTTTGAATACGCCGCTAGAAGTTACCTTTACGAGGTTTACAGAAGTCTAAGAAAGTTTCCTATCTTGTTACTAAGGTCGTCATGATAATTATTAGTCAGTGTGACGAGTAGGGTAAGAATCAATCGTACCTTATGTTTTGAGTTTGCTCTGAATTTGTCCGTATGAGATTGATGCAGAATATTTTACGAATCACGGGATGCTACTGTTTCTATCGTAACCTTATGGGTAGGTAATTTTGGCGCCGTACGGTCAGGTTAAACATGTATTTTTTCGAAAATTTAGAGGTGATCATTGCTGACTTAAATGCTTGTCAGTTTTACGTCGGGTAGAATAGTCACATAACAATTTGGCATTCTGGAAGAGCGCGAATTTTAGAATAAGCGGCGCAAAAAACTTAAATTCATTGTGGACACATTGAGGCGCGTTATGTATCTATCACAGTATTTTTCAGTTAATTTAAATTTATTTAAGCTTACTATAAAACAGCATATATAGTTATGTAATGATAATCCAATATCTCTTCATTTATAGGTGAATTCGCGGGGAACATTACTGGAGGAAATGCCTTTTACGGCGTGTTATCTTTCGTGACCAAAGCATTCTCACGAGGCATGTCGAACTTGGCCCTGCTCTCTGAAATGGATTTCTATTGCAAGATGGCGGAATTAAACTGGAAGGTAGTTTTCGGATAACGCAAGAGTTCCAGGTCGGCGTTCATCGCAGAGGTGAGTACGGAATGAATTTTTTTAGTGCCTAGTTGTATTCTTAGTCAATTTCGCGCTTAATCTGGTGATAGATATTTTCGCGTTACTAGTGCCGCATTATAGTTGTGACTACAATCACGGAATTTATTTGCTGTACTTCGTGCCAAGTTTTTAGGCAGCAGTAATGCGTGAAATTAATTTACATAAGATCCAGTAGGCTGAATATAAGTACCTCAAGGCTTCATGGTGCTCGATGCGTAGCTCCTCTGCCAAGTACCGTGCGAGCCACCTCTTGGCTATTTGGTTCAGGGTGATCCCATACGCGGCTTGTAATATTCGTTCCAAGTGGTGGTGAAACGCTGCGCGCTCATGTACGCTGAGCGATGACCAGTCACTAGCTGTTGTGGATATGTTGTAAGTTATTTTTTCTTAGTTCTCGTCTCATTTTTCTGATTCTCTTTTGACGAAATTAATGAAACAATGTTAATATATTGAATTTCTCGAATACGCTTAACTTAGATTGAATGCGCGTATTCGGAGAGCCAGTGAAGAGCTAAAGATAGCTGTAATGAAAGTCAAAAAGGGGGTGTGTATATATACATTTCATCTAATTTATGACACTCCATTTGCAGACAAATTAAGTTCATCACAATTACATCGTGTTTCTAGTACGATATCCGAACTTGGACTTGGACAAACATGGACTTCTAAACTTTTAATTACCGTTAGGCTAGACGAAGAAAGTGACATTTTAGTATTAAGTTTTGAATTTGTGTAAAAAATGACTTATTGGATTAAATATGGAAGCCTGTTTAGCTTTTGAATTATTAAAGGAAGAAATTAGTAGCATGCACTCGCCACGTAGGTTTTGTCCTTAATAACTAGGCGAATAGTGTTCCTCTGTAAATCGACAATTAAGCTTATTTGCTCGGCAAGCATGCCTCTGTTAATTCCAGCTGTCATGCTGTGTAAGCAAATTTTTAATTATATTGTTAACGTCTAAATAATGTCAGGATACAGATGAAAATGTTTCAGCAGTACTGCTTAATATTACAATTAATTGATATTGACTGCAAAAAATCTAAAGCTACCAATTAACTATTATTTGAAAATGTTTTCTTATTTCTTGCCCACTTTATTTTCCAGGACATGGAGCAGGGTACTAATACAAATACAGAACCATGTACTTAAGTGATATTATACTAAGGCACAACCATTTAATACATTAATAATTTAGAAGAATTCGTAATTAAATGGCTGTTATTACTATAACAATTAGATAGGAATGCCATATTTGCGCTTAAATCAGGTAAGTTTCCACGTGCTAATTAGTATTTGTGGTCGTTCGTCCGCAAATCTATCCTGATGTATAAGACAGTCTCCGGCGTAACTCGGTGGAACTCCTTCATTTTAATAATAAAAAATCTCTTTATTAACTTGGTTATTATTCCACACTTTATTTTATCATCAGGATGGCATGAGATGCTGAAACCCGGGTCGTCTTCTTTAAAATAGTGTGGAATAATAAACAAGCGATTTTTTTATTATTAAGACTATCCTGATATCTTTGGCGTGTGATAAATAAGATTCGTGTTCGTTCATCAGCGGTTGATACTCTTATTATTTAAGTTGCATCCTCACTTAACTGATGCATTTGACGTTTAATATTTGACTCCTCATCGTTCCCTCAGGACTTAGACTTACTAATAGGAATGGCAATCTTCGCTAATAAAGTGGTGGCCTTTGGCGTGTGGAAATAAGGATCCGTGTACATTCGCCCGTGAATTAAACATCGTGGGGAAAGCGCCATCACCACTGGAATATTTTATTTCATTTGCGTGCCATAACTAGTATTCGTGATAAATATGCGTAGGAGCGTACTGGAGGATAAAAAATTCGTACTCGCGTAAAAAACATACGCATATGGCGTATGATAATTGGGATCCGTAATCGATCGTCCCGTGTGTCATCCTAGTTGATAGAAAATTAAGTAAATAATTGAGTATTTTACGTGTGATAATGGGAATGCGTGATCATACACCAGAGACTATTACTACTAGATGGGAATGCCCTTTCGCGTTTAAATCGGATGTATTTGGCTTTTGATAATTAGGATTCGTGATCGTTCGGCTGTGAATCTACCCTTGCCTTAGGCGTGTGATAAATAGAGAAAGTGGTCGTTCATCTGCGATTTATACTGGATGAAAACATTTGCGTTCCACGAGTAATTGATGCTCTTTACGTATAATATTTAGGATTCGTGATCGTTCGTCAAGTACTAGTGCGTAATAATAGGAATGGTGTCATAGCCTTTAAAGAGGATGCCTTTGGCGTACCATATTTGGATCCTAAATCAATCCCATGTGACTTGAACGTAATGGTAGGAGCGGCTTCATAGCCTAAATATTGGATGTTATTCGGGTGCAGAAACCAGTATTCGTGATAAATTGTCTTATACGCGTACGGTAGGATAAAAATATCTTACTAATGTAAGAAACGGATGCACATGAGGTCTGATGATTATGGTCAGTCCGCTTGTCCGCTTGTCATACTGCTTAATAAACATTTATCCTCGCGTAAATAATTGACGCCTTTTAAGTGGGATAATTAGTATTCGTGATTGTTCGTCCGTGAATCAAATCATATGTGACTTGGCTAGTGATAAAAAGGATGAATGGTCGTTCATCTGCGATTGGTATTGGATGAAAAAAATTGCATCGTCACGTAATTGATGTATTTTATGCATAACATTAAGCATTCTTGATCGTTCGTTCAGGACTTATACTTAATAATAGGAATGGCAGCGTCGCTGATAAAGTGGTTGCCTTTGCGTGTGTTAAGATCCGCGATATGCCCGCGGCATTTACTGTGTGATAAATATATCTTAATTTAAAATAACGCGGATGCATTTTGCGTATGATAATTAGGATTCATCTGTGCCTGATACTGGATGTTTGGAATGCCAGTCTCGTGTTCGAAAAGGATGACTTTTCCGTGGGGTAAATATGTATGCCGTGATGTATTATCGTAAGTACTGTAGGACGTTCGCCCATGACCATCATTAAAATGAATGAATAGGCATTGGCGAGTGATAATTAAAATCATTGATCGTTCGCGTTAACCCATTCTGTGATAGCAATGGCATGTTATCGTGTAATGCGGATGAATATTGCGTGTGATATGTAGGGCTCGTAAACGTTGGTCTGTGAATCAAACAATGTCATATAAATGGCATACTTGTATACGCTATGAAACCCTTAGTCGTGTAGGAATTAGAGAACGTGATCGTACGCCCGTGACCTGTACATTATCGTCGTTTTAATATTGGAACTTGGTAGAGTGAGGTAGCTAGTATTCGTGGCAAATGGTCGTAGGCGCGTATCTAAGGATATAAATATCCTTTATGTAAGAAACTGATGGATATGCGCATGATAATTAGGATCCGAAATTTATCGTCCGTGCCTCGTACTAGCTAACAAAAATTATTCTCCATGAAAATAGTTTACGCCTTGTACGTGTGACAATAAGCATTGCCATTCGACACAGGTCGTTACTCGTAACCATTGCCATGCAATGGGATTGCCATTTTCGGATTTAAACGGATGAGTTTCGCGTGTTATATTCAGAAATCTTGATTGAATCATTGATGGTTCGCCGTGAACCCATTCTTTGTGATATAAATGACATCTTCACGTATAATGCGGATGAATACTGCGTGTGATATTTGCCTCTTAAACGTTTGTCCGTGAATCAACAAAATTCATATAAATGGCATACTTTTATACGCTATGAAACCCTTTGTCGTGTAGGAATTAGATAACGTGATCGAACGCCCGTGACTTGTACATTATCGTCGTTTTAATATTCTAATTTGGTCGAGTGCGGTGCTAGTATTCGTGGTAACTGGTCGTAGGCCTGTATCTAAGGATATACTCGCCTATATAATGGGCTAATTTTTCTTGTGCAACTTAGGATCGTGATCTTTCGCCCATGACCATCATTAAAATGAATGATAAGGCATTGGCGAGTGATAATTAGAATCATTGATGGTTCACCGTGAACCCATTTTTGTGATAGAATGGCATCTGATCGTCTAATTTGGATGAAGTTTTCCTGTGCTTTGTAGGGCTCGTTAGCGTGTTTCTGTGAATCAAACAGTCCTATATAAATGGCTAATTTTCGTGTGTAACTTTGATTTGTGGCAATTTACCGTAGGAACGTAATTTAGGATAAAATTCACATACACGTTTATCGAACGGAACCATTTGGCTTGTGATAAATTAGATGCGTATTCGTTCGTCCGCGACTATTACTCGATGATAGACATGGCATTCCGGCCGGTAAAACGAATTGATTTATCCGCGTGGTAATCTGGATCCGTGAAAATTCTCCCGTGATAGTAATATGATCAAAACTGCATAATCGCGTATGTAATGGATGAATTTGTCTTGTTCAAACTTTGATCCGTAATCGTTCGTCCATGACTATTACTAAATGAAAGACAAGACATCCATTCGTTGAAACCTGATGAAATCGACGTGTGATAATTTGGACCGTTTGTTGTTCGCCCTGTACCCATTCTATGTGATCGAAAAGGCATCCTCTCGTATAATACGGATGAAGTTTGCGTGTGTTATGTAGGGTTCGTGAACTTTCGTCCGTGAATCAAACAGTAGGTACTTAATAAATGGTATATACTTGTGTACGCTAATAAATCCTTCAGCGTGTAGAAATTAGGAATCGCGATTTTTCGCCCGTGACTTGAACTCTTGTCCATATTTGGGGTGAATTAGCATAGTCGTAACGAGGTATTATGCGCAAGTGGACTGCTTAATATTCCGTTACGTTGATGTAATACAGTATTAAGCACTGAACTTCATTGATTACTATTTTGTTAAATTCGCGATGGGGTATGAAGAACGTGGGAGTACTGCATATTCCGTCGTGCTTAAAACATAAACATTCTCTTTTCGAGTAACTACATTATAAAATTACAAAAATGTAAACTCTGCAAGCTCTAAAAAAATGCTAACTGCAAAATCAACAAAAATGAAATAACTTTTTTTCTAAAGGCAGTGTTTCCCTTGTTTGTAGGGCACTGCAACATGGGTACAGTATGACGTCTCTCTGCAGAGATCCAATACGAGATCTGCAGGAGCGGCGTGATGGACAGGCCGTCGGCCTTCGTCACATCTTAAGACGAATTCCGGAAGTGGGTTCCAGTGAGCTGGCTCGGTACCTCCTTGGGTAGCAACAGGAAACCCGAGCAATCTTTCTTTCTTCCTCTTTCAATACACATTCCACAGTAACATTCCTATTTGATCGTAGTTTTTGTCATACCCTATTTCACTTAGGTACAATCTCGCCTTGATTAACGTGCCTTATATAGCTCCATGGAGCTTTCTTTCTCATGGCGGAATTACATCAATCTGGTAGCACACTGTCCTGATGATTTAAATGATTATTAGTCACCTGTTGAGAATCCTCTTGGGTGTCTCATCTTTGAAAGAGAGAAGTCCTTGGTCTTCCTGTCAATTACATCTACATCATTATCAATTAGATTCATGTTTAGCGTTACGGTACCCATCTTCATCTTGTCGATTTCTAAGATCGACTATCAGTAAGGACCGGAAGAAATAGCATCTATATTTTTAAAAAAGCATATATTTTTAATGAAATTTGCATCTATTTTCTTGCAATTATAGAATCTATTTTTTATCATCGAATAACCTATAATTTAACTTTCAATTCTTAAGCAATTGTAGGCTGAATATGCAAATATATCATTACTTATAAGTTTGCTTAAACTTATGCAACCCCTTATATGACAAATTAATCTTGCACATCAACCATTTTTTTCTAACATTTAAAAGAAATAGTTAAAATAATTATCACGAAGTCTTAAGCTTATTTATTTTAGAAAAAAAATGATTATTTCAAAAAGTTGTAACCTAGTTCAGGCTGATTTATTTTAGAATTGAATAAAACTTAATCTCATGCCAATACTCTCCGATCATGTCAAAGATTGTTTCCAGGTTAAAGTTCATAGAAAGCAAGCCTGTCTTAGGAAAGGGGCCGAACTTGTGCAAGTAAAAGGGAGACTTTTAAATGCTTGATTATTTAAAAGTTTGTGGGCTTGGAATAGAATCGACTGGATTTTTACTGCTTTTTTCATTATTGTATGTTTAAGTTACTATCTTGCTTATTCCAAATTTAAAATGTCTACAGTTCCAATCTGCCCAATTTATAAAATCCCACCGTTTCAATTTTCTATGAATTGCCGGTGTTAAGAATTTTACACATTTTTTATACGATACATAGCATTGAATTTCTTGTTATATTTATTTTCCCATTTCATTTTCTCAATTATGAGTTGTAAATGCAGTGAGACTTTTGATGCATCTTAGTAATTGTCGCTTGCAAATGCATGTGATTATTTATGAAAACTATATAAATAATCCATTATATAAATGGTTTATTTCCTGATGTGATATGACAAAATATTACATAAAGCACCGACAAATCAACGCTATAATAATGCAAAATTTAAATTATGATGTAATTACTATTTACACTTATACACTTATTTCAAAAGGAAGAATATATCTAAAAATGTCAGTTTTGTTCAAACAAGTTTAAAATAAACGTGTAATAAATTGTTGTTGAATGTGAATGTTTAGAACTCTTGTTACTTATTAATATTATTTATAGCATATTTCACTCATATGTTATAATATTATGTTAATTTTTCCGGATTTTTTCCCGCCCCTGGGAGTTAGGCAATCTGTTTTTAGAATTTCCCGTAATACATTTACTCACGGTAAAGACGGCAGAAAATTCTTCAGTAAGGTAATTTTTTCGAGTAAGGAAGCTTATTGCCATTGTATTTTGGAGCCTTGTTATATTTTAACCCTCAACATAGTAAACGGGAATATTATTATATTACCATGAAAACTCCGGACTCAAAATTCTTCCTCTGAGCGTGTATATGAAGAATAGATCCGAGGGACGTGTGCCTGGGCTCGACATTTCAAGCTGTGGCGGCGTGTACCACCGGTGGTACACGACGGCCTTGAAGCAATCTCCCGTGCACCACCGGTGAGTCACGACACCTGTGAGAAGAGACGGTCGTGGTCCATCGGTGGTGCACGCCGTCGCAAACGTGTTGAAGACGGGCCTTCGTCACACTTTCACGAGTAACAGTGAAGATAGGAAATGTCACTTGGCCTGCCCTTCGAAGATCTGTTTACTGACAAAGGTGAAACGTTGCGCATTTCGAAATGCCCAACAATTGCTAACGCTCTTCTGCTCATTGCGCGGTATAATCAATATTCATTTGCGTATATTATTATACATTTAAGTTGAAAATAGGCTAATTTGTTGCGTTAATGTGATTATAATCATAATTTTAATGGATAAAAATGGTATGTTTCACAAATAAAAACATGAAAATATAATTTTATTGCCATTTCCTACTAGTTTTTTTGTATTCATAACCTCATTTCGCATAATTACTAATTTCGCAGATATTTCGCTTTTATCCCTAACTTTCGCAGAAAATTCGCGTTTATCGTAACATTATATTTTTTCCGGCCCCTAACTATCAGTATGGGGCTAACTCGGATGTGGGGGGTGAATTAAAGTGATTTAGCTGATGAAATAGGAAGGACACTTACGTAAGTCTGTTGGTTGAACTAAATGTCACAGCACTTGAATTTAAATGTGCCATTTTAGCGTAGTAAAACTAGCCATGTAAATACCCAAAAAGAGAAATGCCAGCGATACCAAAATTTGGGAAATCCTAGTTAAGGTAATGATTAAACATTTTCTATCCCACAGTTCCAAAAATCTGGAAAGTTTTTATTAACAATTGAAAATACTTTTTTCATTTCTTTGCAAATATCTCCCTTATTTTTGCACTTTAGTGTTTTTTAACAAGTATACTTTTTTTGTAGCTTGGAAAATTTAAAACAAATTTCATTTGAAAAATATTTTTGTACTAGAAAAAATAAGCACGCTGTGATATA
Organism: Pyrrhosoma nymphula; assembly: GCA_963573305.1. Classification (NCBI taxonomy): domain Eukaryota; kingdom Metazoa; phylum Arthropoda; class Insecta; order Odonata; family Coenagrionidae; genus Pyrrhosoma; species Pyrrhosoma nymphula. The sequence continues at coordinate 112,307,923 of OY754332.1, forward strand.
TAGTTTATAAAGCAATATTTTACAGTGGTGGGGGTATGGCTACTCTACAGCAAGTCGCTCGTGGTTTAATAAATAACGATAACTATAGTTTAAATTGAAATATTCGAAGCAAACAAAATTCTTTTAAAAAATTAAATATTTACGCATAAGATTGTTATAAAAATTGTTTACATTTTCTAAATTGGCAAATTGTACAGAACTTGAAATATTTTAATGCTGTTTTTTCAATAATGTGCTTTTTAACTAACTAATAAATTTCATGATAAACTTGACTAAATAAATTCTTTACATAAAAAAATGTGGACGCTTTACTTGATCAGTACATGGAGTAAGGAAATTATAAAAAATTTAGTTTTCAAAATTTTGGAATTGGATAATGTACTTTTTTTTGGAAAATCAAAGGTACTGAAATGAACGTTAATTTCAGTAAGTAATACATATTACAATATAAGTAAATATCAAGGTACATGTATTTAATATCATTTAAAAGCTCAATTCATGCACTTTTGGATAGCATTGTATTATTCAAGAAAATTAACGTTTCTCTCATCGTAATTAACAACAATTAAAAGGAAATGATACGAAATCTGCTTAACACAAATTTACCAACAAAACAAGGCGTATAAATGTTACAAAAAATTTTTTTATTTGCAAGCCACTTTCGGGTATCATTTATTTGAGGTTGAAGTTCAAGAAAAATACGAAATTTTTTTTCAAAATTGTTTCAATAATTATTGTCAAAAATTGTAAAAAACAGTTTGATTCAGTGAGTATAGATTTTATAATAATTATTAATATTATTTTTTATTAATTTATAAAAATTAATAAAAAATAAATAATTTTAAATTATTATTATTTATTTTTAAGCTTATACTTCTCATTATAAAGACATAATCCTTGACCTTTTTGTACATAAATGAGTACTGATTCTTTAAGTGCACATGTTATTGAGATAATGGTAAAGAAACTATATAATAAAAATATTATTACTTAAATCAGTTTAGTTAATGGAGAGATTTTCATGTGAAATTTTTTATTATTTTTTTAATCTTTTGCCTTTATAAATATAGAAAATTTACTGTTTTTCCTTAAAAAAATCAATATCTTTTATTTTTTATGCTTTTCAGAATTGATAAAGCTCTTATTTGTAAAATAAAAATATTTTTGTTTAAATCACAAAATAACAAATTTAATAATAGTGTTGTGGTAAATTTGGATTAATTTTTTCTCCTTCCTCAATACTTTTGCCTATAATATGGACCTTCAATATAATTCTTCAGTTAATTTTTTCTAAAAATTGTTCAAAATTTTGTTTAAACAATTGTTTAAAGCTATTATTTACTTATAATAATGGCATTTAGATAAAACATTTAAATTTTAAAAGTTAATGAAATTACACAACCTCGGTAACAGCAATACTTACTGTAAAAGAGGTACATCTCATTACCTTGTTCAGTGCTTTCAAACATTTTTTTAAACCTCAAATATAAATAACTTAATAAACTTAACTTTTTGGCCATAACTTGTAGATAGTTTTATCATTTTGATCTATATTTTGTGATAAATTTCGTTGCCTAATGAAATATTAATTTTTAACAACCTTTAATTAAACAAAATCAGTTTAGTTAATGGAGAGATTTTCATGTGAAATTTTTTATTATTTTTTAAATCTTTTGCCTTTATAAATATAGAAAGTTTGCTGTTTTTTCCTAAAAAAATCAATATCTTTTATTTTTTATGCTTTTCAGAATTGATAAAGCTCTTATTTGTAAAATAAAAATATTTTTGTTTAAATCACAAAATAACAAATTTAATAATAGTGTTGTGGTGAATTTGGACTAATTTTTTCTCCTTCCTCAATACTTTTGCCTATAATATGGACCTTCTTCAGTTAATTTTTTCTAAAATTAACTGAATTTCAGTTAATTTCTTTTTTGACGCCTGGTGGAATCCTGGCGAAACTGTCGTCAACCAATGACAACCAACCCGAAACCCGAGCAAACCCGAAAAATGGAGAGATCCACGAATCCAGAACGCCACGGAAAACTAAGATCCAACGTTAATTGAACAATTTTGGTAAATTTTAGAGATTTTCAATCATTATAGTCAATTTCAGCTGATCACAATTATTGAATTCATATGTTTAAAATAGCGAAACGATTAATAAATAGGGGAAAATATGCGCCATTAAGTATTGCAAAAATCACCTTTATAAATAAATTACTATAGAGCATTTACTTTTGCTCGTACAAAAATATTATTTCAATGAAATTTTGCAACGCAAGTCACTGAAACTTGACGTCGCGAGCGAATTGAATGCGATTGGTCGGCGGAAACGAAAGCAAAATGACAACAACCTTAGCCAGTTCGATTAACTTCCAGTAACAGCATTTAAAACCACAATTATTTCAATAGAAAACAAGCCCGTAGGCTAAATACCGTTAACTTGGTCTATACAAGACAAACACAAGTGGCACCAAGCAGATACGTCCTTCTCCAGCCGCGGTCAGGTTCAAAGAGAGCTAGTCCCTTCACGGTACACTTTGTCAGCGCAGGAGGGGAATCAGCTGAGCAGTGGGGAGAGTAGGGGAGGTGCTATCACACTTTGGATTGGTGGGAATGTTCACAGGTCGACTTGAAAGTGGAAAAAGATGTAAGCACCAGCGCAGACCGAATAAAAGCAGGGTGCTTGCAGGAATCACAATGACCCGTGCGTTCGCGCTGACCAGAGCAGATCGGGGCACTTGTCTCATCACTCTCTGGCACTTCTTAGAGGATTTTCGAGTCTCGAGGCTTCGAGTAGGGCAAATTGGCACAATTTGTTCTAGATATTTCAAGCTACAAAAAATGTATACTTGTTAAATAACCCCAAGTGCAAAAATAAGGGAGATGCTTGCAAAAAAACTGACAAAAGTTTCAATTGTTTATAAAAATATTTTCCGGCTTTTTTGGAACTGTGGATTATTGAAAAATGTTTTATCATTACCTAAACTAAGATTTCACAAAATTTGGTATCGCTGGAATTTATTTTTCTTTTTGGGTATTTACATGGCTAGTTTTACTATGCTATTTAGTACCCAGGAAAGACGAACCTGTTTCCAACTATTTTGAATCTGGTCTGAATTCATAGAATTTGATTTGATTTTGTTTTGACACCTTTACACTTTTCCAGCAGAGATGAAGCTGAAGAAGTGATTTGAATCTGGTTTCCAGCTGTCTTCCTGAGACAATGTTTTGATACCGAACTAAATGTGGTTTGAAACAAATTTACTTTAAAGCAGTATTGCCTATATGCATTGTTTGCTTTTGCTGTATGGTAGCACTTGAATGACAATTGACTTTCCTAGGAATGTATATTTACATTTGCTTAATGTATGTGGTATATTATATTTTGACATATCTGGTGATTAAAATGGCCTAGCTTACAAATTATGCAGGACATGTTTTATTTGTGAATTTTATGATGGCATAGTGTATATATAAGTACTGTATGCACATTATATTAGCATGAATTTGTTTTTGTCTGTTAGGTGTATAATTCTTTTTCTATTGTTACAGGCTCACTATATTCAGTGAAATATTCCCTTATACCCACTAATATTATCTAAGGTTAGTCTTAGTTCTAATGTACTGATCCATAGGAAAACAGGGACTACAGTTCTAAGTTATACAAATTGAGCCTACGTTGGAGAGTTGTCACCCTCCACTATAGGCTCAATTGGTATAACTTGTTTTTTTTAGGTTACTCATGTAATATCCCGTTGACTTAACTTTCCCTCCATTTACTTAGTGTTTTTTCATGCTAAAATCTAATGCTATTTTTTTCTTTTGTCATATTTGTGCTGGAGTGGCTGCTAACCTTCCCACCCGCTCTAAGGACATGGCTTTTTGGAAGAGGACTTTGTGCTATCTCTCTTTCCCTTGAGCTCATGTTTTGCCGTTGGCCTTGGCTCCACTTATTGCTCCTCTTCGTGCCTTCGCCATTGCTTGCTTCACTGCCTGCCACAGTTGTTTTAGTTTCATCTGGAGATCAACCCACTGTAATCGCCTGTCTCTTGACTCTCCATTTATATTTTTGCTTAAAGGCAGTTATTTTTTATACCATATATTAATTAACATAAGCTGTTGATGCAGCAAAACATTAGCTTAACGATCAGTATGTTTCCACAGGTTTTTCACACCCTTTTTGTGAGGGTGTTTTCCTGCAGTAGGTTTTTCTCTAAGGGACACGTCTAATAATCCTGAAGTGTTTCCCACATTTTTAAAAATCTTTTTTGCACTTTCTGATGAGGGGGACTCAGTCTACCCCAAGTAAAGCTGACTAATTATTTTTGTTTTTACTTTTCTCAGCCTCAAAAGGCTGGAAATATTCATGTCTGCAAATGTTATCCTGAAGTTCATTGTCCATTTCAGTAAAATTTATTCAATGCGTAATTAAACAGGGTTTGCTTTTCATTTTTTGTCATTAAACTTGTATAATCTAAGGGACTACCTTAAGAAATAAACACTTGATATGCTATTATTTTTTGAAATTCCTTTCCTTACTTCCAATTCATTGCTTCGTAGATAATAGCATTGATCTATGCATTCATTCCACTGTAAGTATACCCCTGTTATTCTGAGGTTGCAAAATCTTGGTACATTTAATTCCAGTATTTAGTAAAATGGCAATGATAAATGTGCAGGATTAGCTGATGTGATGGCTTTGGCAAACTAATGAATCACTCACTCACTAAGTTCCTACTAAGTTAAACACTGTTATTCTTATTTATAATTCTATTCAAGGTAGTCTCAGGAAAAATTTCTTTGGCTGCCTACTGGTAATACTGTCTTGCTAAGTCTGTCATGGCTACAAAAACGCTCCACTCTAATGGAATAGAATATTCATAGCACTGGATATTTAAACTACAATGTTTATTTTTATCTTAGTGAATGCAATTTTGATTTTGTGCTGTGTCACTGATGCAAAAGTTTGAAAATAGTTATCTCTGAATCTCTGTGGTGATGCATGGTAGAGTAAAAATTTAAATGGTGAAGAAAGGTGGTATGGGCCATTATTACCATAGGTTTTTGTGAGAAAAGATTTGAGTGAATTATTCGATGAAATTAAATCACTTTCAGTCCCAGACTTAAGGTTGTACACGGTATAGACTTGAATTTGTGTCAGTTTGTCAAAATTGCATCTCTTTATCAATTCATTCATTAAGTTCCTATTTCCGTTCCAGAGTTGCTTTCGGTATAAGCATTAATAAGAAAAGAATAATCTGAGGCAGCAGCTAGTATATATGTCCAAAGATAAGTCTGAAGTAGGTAATAATGATATGATATCATCCATGTCTCTTACTTTTTACGAATTTATTAGAAGCTTTCATTGTACACTTAGTTAATCTTCATGAAAGGTGATGCAACAGCAAATTAACTGATTAGTGATATTATGCAACACACTGCATGTATGTATCCTCAAGATTTTTTAATTTGTGATAACAGCCGAGATACTTAATAAAAAATACAAGACTTTGTCAATCAGTTCATTAGTTCAAGAATTTGCAAACTATTTTCGGGATCTCGTTAAATTTCCTTCTGGACAATGTTGTTTTAGTTATGAAACATGTTTTCAGAAAACTACATTCAATACTGTTGTCGTATTTTTTGCTCATTAAATAGGAGTACCAAATTGCATAAAATTCAAAGCAGTTTAATACTAAGGAAATTCGTGATAAGCGAGGTAATATCAATAGCAGAAAACATTTTCCGTATTACATTTTTAGCATGATTTTAGAGTGGTTTGGTTCAGGCATGATTTGTGCATGTGCATGATAGGGATGAAAATATATTTTTTTTAATGCTTCAAGTAATGTACCAAAATCACTCTTAGGCTGGAAAAAATTTTGATGGATCTTAAGCATTAATCTATTTAATTCCATAATAGTTAAGAGCAACAGAGCCTGCTACAAAGTTAAATAGAATACCAGTGCATTGCATTCTTGACAGTGAAATGATGTGCCTACAGTGAAATGGAAAATTAGGGGTCCCATCAATCTCACTATTAAGAGAGACCACTGTTAAATAAGCTTTTTGCAGCAATTTGGTTGCTGTGGATATTACGGATTTAGTGAGAAAAAATTTCCTAAGAGTTCCTAGATGCAAGAAAGAGTTTGGAATCACCCGATTTAATGAAAAATTAAGCGAACTTGCTACCTTACTACATAAGGGTTCATTAGGGAGGCCATCAATTGTGCACATAACACTATAATTGGAAAATTTACTCCCACATCACTTGACGTGGTGGGAAGAGCCCCAGAAAAGAATATTATAAGCATTATCAATTTCCTAAAAAGAGCTGTTCTTATGGCCAATGAGGCATACTGTACCCCAAATTGTCCAACCCTGCATTTATAGTCTCACAATATTGTAGTCCATACATAATAATCTTATCTTCAACAATACCTGTGATGTACACGATTTACTAGAAACATTAATGACTTACACACTTCATATGAGAGTATCCAGAAATGTCATATTGGCCCTTTGGTGATGGGACTATCTCAACAAACATTTCCCTGAAAATCACAAATCCGTCCATGGTCCATATTTTAAAAGCTTTGCTAAACAATCAGCTGTATCATAACAAATCTCTGGAAGATGGTACATGATTCTCTTGTCTATAATTACTAACTTCCACTTTTGTATCCTTATATTTGTCAACCTAGCCTCACTACCATTTAGACTAGTCCAATTTCAAGTTCAAACGATCCCTGGATTAATAAAATTATTGGCCCCTGACTTTCCTTTATGGAATGAATTGGAGAGGGAAAATAGAGCATCTGACAGACTAAACATTTTGTAAAGCTGGATATAAACCATCTTACATGAGTTTACCATTGTTTAATACAAAAATGGATCCATTCTTTTCAAAGGCTCACTGTCACATGAGTTTATACAAATTAAACATTGTATTGATATAAGGTGTTGTGGAAATAAGGTTATTAAATGGGTAATTTTCAATGTTACTTGATTACCATGAAATGGGTTGCTCATTTGCTGTGGTATTTCATAAGAAGAGATTAGCCAATGCCAAGTAGTGGTATTAGCACTTTGAATGTTACCGAATCCTGAAGGATAAAATTGATGAGGGAGTAGGTAAGTAAAATGAATGAGCCGAGACAAAGTAAGGTGAGACCTAGGGTTTGAGCCCTTGGTATTGGATGGGGTGATACCAGCATCCCACCTAGAATTGTTCAGTAGCTGAATCCAGAGGTGAGTTTTTCAAGTATTTAAGTCTCATTTGATTGAGCCTTCTTAATATCTATACGCCACTGTAATGAAGAAAGGGATTAAACCCTCCTGTTAAGGTGGAAGCAAAACTTAGTGGCAGCTGCCTGTGTGAACTGTGATATCAAGAATGGGAATATATACACATGGAAGGGGCTGGCAAAGGAATGGGAGGTGTTCTTTAAGTTCCACCATTTTCCTCTAAATACTGCCTAAAAAATGATAAGATTTACCTATAACACTCCAAAAAATGGGTCCCATTTACAGTGGGCAATTCAGGGATCACTTTGTTATGTAACTAGAAATTGAATTTTTAATAAGCTGAAATTTAAATCTGCATATGCAGAATCAAAAAGAAATAACCTAACTAGCACCGCAGGGTCAGCACTGCATGAAGGATGGTGCTCTCACTACCAATAGTAGCATGAAACTTCTTAACCCAGACAAGTCTGCATTTGCACAACAGTGAAACATCACATCGCTGGAACTGTGAAGTGCGCTGTTCAGTAAAAGGATTTTTTCATTAACTATAGGGGATGGCTACTGACATATAAACTTGAAGATTATGTAAGTAAAAAATATAAAGAAAAAGGGCATGAAGCACCCTGAATTCTGTACGGGCAATTTGCATGTCACCAACACCACCCACGGCAATGCTTGAAACCAAACAAGGACCAGCTCATAATAAATTAATAATTACTCTTTACAAAGAACAGATACTTTATTCAAATTCAATCGAACTTTCAGAGTAACATGTACCGTTAAAAGAAATAAATTACATCAAGCTACACACAGTTTCCAATAAATTATTTAAGCCTAACATGGCCCTAGTGGGCAACAAAAGGTGGATCCTGGCCCAAATCCTCATTCTTCTAACTACAGTAATGACATTTTTACCTAGTTTTAATTGCTGTAGTTCATACATGTTAAATGACACAACACTGCCTAACTCCCTACCCATTTTTCCACAAAGAATGTTAATTAAAGGCTACTGCAAAACCAACTTACAAAATGGTGTGACATCATCCAATTAGGTTTAATCATCCCGTAAGAAGCCCTCTGGGTTAAAGTAGTAAGAATAAAACTAACTGAGCAATATGTACACACTTTCCATGGGTACCCTGGAATCCCCATTGCACAAGAATGAAATATTAATTATGTACCTACAATTAACATTCAATGTGCAATTCCCATGAAACAGCCATAAATATGGTTACCATCAATTGTGACATTTCACTTGGACTGATACAAAACAAATTATTGTTAAAGAAATATTGTTTAGGATTTGCTGAATTATTTATGAGTCATGAACCTGAGGTGCATCAAATGCAAGATATTGTGTAAATTCAAAGCGAAATTAATCACAATTGGATATAAATGCTGAGGAGAGAGACAAATATAAATTACCAAACACATACCTATCCTGGCACACACAGCAAACACAAATGCCCTACAATGCCATCGAAATAATAAATATCAATGAGATATGCAAGCACACAATTATCACTCCAAAAGAATAGAAGGCTCATATTCATAAGCTTTATAATATTAACACTAAGAGGACGGGAGTTTCGCACTACCTAGAAGGACGGGCAGGGGTCATTTTAACCCATAGAGTTTTCCAGCATCAAACAGCTAACTTTTTCTCCCGGTTCTTCATTTTTTTCACAAATGACATAAAGAAGGCTTTATTTATACATTATTAGCAATATAAATTATTTTTTAGTAATTAATTGTTTTTAACTAAAATTATTTCAGTTGATCCTCTTCAGCAGTGCTTATTGCTGCGGCTATTATCTTGAATAGCTTGAAAATAAAGACACCTGGCTGAAATTGGCACATATTTAGATAAATATCCTTTTATTTGATAAATATTAATTTTTAAAAACCTTTAAAAAAAATAAAGGTATATAAAAATCACATCCATACATAGACATGTACATATATTTGGAAAGATGTAATATCACTTATCTACACAACTTATGTGTATGGTTATTTTTTCAGCACAGTGTCCACAGACACTTCAATTCCATTAAGAACATACATTGACATTTTGCATGTGCAATTTTTCAAAATTTGACATTGTTTTATTTTCTGGTCCTTTGGGGTAGTAGCGTGCGTTTTCCAGGTAGATGAGGATTTCATTTCAATTGGCATCCCCACCACTTCTTCTGCCAGTCTTTGAATATACTTCTTTCTACTTTTGCTATTCATCACTTCTTTTTGCAACACCCAACTGTTAATGCAAGCCAGGCCCAATATATTGAAAAAAACATGGATTAACCATCTTATTGTCGCTGAGCGAGTGGTTTTTTTTCACGCATACTGTCCTCTCACCTGCACTAAATAGGAGCCGACGACACAAAGAAAGCATACGGAAGGTTTGGCGAGTTTTTCAGCTTCGGAAAATGTTCCCACTAATCTAATACCTTAAAGGGACAAAAGCAAAAGGCTCTTATGCTCTCACATGTGCCAAAACTCTTTTCTCCTCGTTTTTGCATCCCACAGAGTGATTTTCCTATGCAGCGAAAGAATAGAGGATTCGGAAATGATTTTACAACTTGAGCACGGCAAATACTCTAGACGGCTTTGAGAAGTAGTGTGCCGACACTTCGGAAGCAAAAAAGGTCTGGACAAACGTGTTTATTTCTGGTAAGAGGTCAAAACTCTTTGGCGAGCTATGGTCAGGACTATCCTTTTCCATTGTCGCACCACTGGCCACTGTGACCTCTCGTTCTGGGAATGGAAGCAATGTTGCTCACATTCGTACCATCTAGCTGTCAAACGTTACGCTACATATTTTAATAATGAATAAGATAATCATGTATGCAATGGCAGAATGAAAGTGACATATTTCAATTCTATTTCTCTGACGATTTCAATTGTAAGTCAAATTCAAAGATGATTGGGAAGTAAACATTTTCCATAATTTTAGTAAGCTGCAACCAGGAGAGCTCCGCTATCGACGAATGGCATTCAAATTAAATACAAAGGCTTCAAGTACTGATCCAAATGTGTGCTAATATATTTTAGTTGATATAAATAAATATCGGTGATATATTGGAGAAGAAAATGGTGAGAAAACTTGACTCCAATACCGAGAGAAGTAATGGGTCAAAATGACCCATGGCCATCCTTCTAGGTATAACATCAATTAAAAAATGTAGCAACAACAATTACGAAATTTTCTTTCCATACTAGTAAAATATAAGTGAAAATGCACAAAGTCACAAAATTTAAAAAGAATCTAATCACAAATGAGTATGTATTTAAATTTGATTTTGAACACGTGTTATGGGTCAAAATGACCCATCCCATCCTTCTAGTGCTAAAGCCTTGTATGTACTAATATATCACATGCCTGGATTTCCACAAGTAATCTGCAACTTCTTCAGCTGGTGAAATGTGAAGAGTGAGGGTATCATGAATGTGTTTGGCTAAAGAGTACCATTTCTGTCCACCAAGGGACAGTATTTGTATCACTTGTAAGCAAGTGTTTCAGGCTGTACTTTGAGGAACATTAACATTGTGAACAAAATAGTTGTTCCAACTGCGGTTTCGATAAAATTACATGTTCAAAACGACCTTGAAATTATCTCGAAAATAATGCTTTAGTGTCAAAACTACAGTTGACCAAACAAAAAATTGTGTGAGGATAAGGTTTTATTTTTTTCATGACAACTGAGGTTATTTACAGCATGGAGGATATTTTGGTAAGGGAAGGATAGAGGAATGGAGGAGAGAAACCTGGCATCAACATTTACTTGCTATAGATGAAAGGTACCATGGGGATCATTGTATAACAAACTCATCTGATGGCTGGAATTCTGCACTTAAAGTGATCTTCACATGGGACTCCTGTGGGGATAAGGATTCGAATGAAAAATATCTATCACTGCCGGGATTTGAACTCTGGTTCTAAGCATGGGAAGCCAGTACTATGGCCACCTCACCAACCTGATTCCCATGAGATTATTCAGGGATGTTACAAGTCAGGGAGTTTGAAACCCATCAGGGAAAACCGTCGAGCTGTCAGGGAAAAATTGGATAAGGGTGAAGGTCGATGAATAGGTTAATGGCCGACGCACCCCAACTATATGTTTGTTCGTTGTTAGTGGAGTTGATGTTCCATCTTCTGATTTTGTCTTCGTTTCATAAATAGGTATATCTATAAATTTTATGAGAAAAAGAAACATTGGTTTGTTTTCTCAACTTCCATTTGCACTTAAAATGTTTACTGCTCTCGGAATGTCATACTGCTTAAGGAAAATGTCAGGGAAAATGACAGTTTTTGTCAGGGAATCTCTTCTCCAGAATATTGTAACAACCCTGTTATTAGCCAGGGACAAGGGAGATGTTACTGGGGATAACAGGTCAATGGCCTCAATTGATGGAAAAACTGGTTCAATTGACAAAATAACAATAAGTTAAGCATCAGTGGGCTCAGCTGAGGCTTGGGAAGAATTGGAATATCATCCTTCCAAGTGTTGTCACCCCTGTGTATACACGGCCAATTAACTATGAAATGGCTTAAACTGTAGAAGCAAGTGTAATAGAAGTTTTACCAGCACTTAGGGTTGACTCAATTATTTCATTTTGAGAAATAAATGCTAGAACCTTTCTTTCACGACTACAGGAGCTCCTGGGAAGATAAAATGTGTTTATTATTTTAGGGTAGAGGTACCTACATCAGATAGGCAGATGAAATGCAGATAAACTATCCTGCCAGTGCAGCATAATCAACTCATGTAAATTTAGGGGAAGTAATAGGTAAGTAGCTTGCAGTGAGAGTTACATATTACTTACAGAAGGCTTACAAGGCATACTGCACTTGACCTTGGTTGATGGTTCCCTCACCCAAAAAACCAACTTTATTGCACGGTTCTTCAACATCTATGTACTCTGATTTTTCCCAATTCTCATCAATAGATGTTAAAATCTCTCTTCTCAGAGCCAAAGTCTGTATACATTGCTTTAAACTTGCACCCATATCCTGATTCACATTTATGCTCCACTTCACTTTAACGAGCATAGACTTCATGAGATGACAATCAAGGAAGCCTTCCTCCCACACTGCCTTGCACACTACCAGCCCCTGAAGACTAAGTTGTCTTGCTGCCAGGATTCAACTCTCTGTCCCTTGAATGATCACAATTTCATATGACAATGATGGCCACATTGTTTCAAAGCTATTCTCAGAAGTGATTCAAGCAAAACACTATTGCTTACACGACAACCCAGTCATTGCTTCCATCAGCAGTGACCTATTGGTCAATAAAATGCAGTGACTTGCTAAATACCTAAATATTATAGGCAAAGGACAAAGGATTTGTGTTTTACTGCAAAAATTAGGATGTCTTTGTTTGTTTCTCCTTTATTAAGGAGAAACTATACACTGCAAATGTAATGCCCTCTAGATGTTCAATAAGTTAAGAAATGAAAACAGAAACACCATTGTCTTTGTTTTCCTTGGGTTTCATTGGCCAATCTGAAACATGAGTAAATAATTAACTTACTTGGTAATCACTAGGTCAAAAGGTTAAAAAAAATTAAAATGGAAGAAAATACAACAGTGCAACAATCGTAGAGTTTGGCTATAGGCATAAACATACATATGGATCTATATCTTCGGCACCACTATACGAGCAGCAATGTTGCCTAGCTTTCTGCAAAAGATAGGTCAGCACTGCAATTGGCATGGTTCATTTCTGTGTCAAAAATGGCCGGTGTTAATATGGAGGTCAATTCCGGTACCTTTAATTCCAGTATCTCCATTTGAATCACGGCCTTTCCTTATTAGAACCACATTCTCTAAAGTGGCAGCGCTACAATCTGCTTGGTCCTTGATCTGGTTTTCAGTGCATGTGGAATATTTGGCAACACCCTATGGGAGCAAGTTTAGGATCCATATGTATATTCATGGCCATAGGGTAGGAAGAAAAAAATGTATAAAAGGTGATCACTGTCACATCAATTAAGAGCGGACCGGGCTAGGACGGTTGCTGATCCGGTGTTTTCTTATTTATAGAATTCACCTCGGCCAACGCTGGAGATTATATGTTGTTTCGCATTCTGTTTTCTACCCCTTAGTCTAATTATGACTCTGGGGCCGGAAGCTGCCCTCTCCCAAAACCCTTTCACCTATCCTTTTACCTTCCTATTCCCGCAGCCCTTCCTAGTCCTAGGTGATGAGCGAAGGCTCGCAGACTGGGGCGAAGGGTGGACCCCTGCGCGGAAGACCCGCTTAACCACTGTCACATCAATTAAGCACATGTGATTTTGGCAACTACTACATGAATCGTCAATATGGACCATTTTTTATAGAGGGAGAACAACTTAAAGTACTGAATGAGTTGATTGCATGACTCGATGGGGAAGACAAGAGGATGGAAGACAAAGAGAATAGCAACAATTTCTCACTCAATGTTCCTTATCCCAACTTGCTCAGCTGAGATTGTAAAAACAATCAATTCCTTTGAAAACAAATTTTCCTCAGGGATTGATGGCATCCCAATGCCTATTGTAAAAGCAGTCTCTCATTCTATTTTAATGCCTTTGGCTGATGCCGTAATTTCATATTTTGTAAGTGGCCAGTTCCCATCTATCCTAAAATACTCACGAGTGACCCCTGTTCCTAAAAAAGGGGCCTCGTGAAAATGCAGACAACTATAGACTAATATCTGTCATATCTGTAGGTATTCTCCAAATCATTTGAAAAACTTTCCATACTTGCGTATATGATTATCTTAAGTCACTTAAACTTATAGCTGAATATCAGCATGGCTTCGGAACTGGAAAATCAACAAACTCTGCTCTACTTTTAAGCTCCTAAATAATGCACTGCAGGGCTTAAACGAGAAACTTCTCACTGCAAGCTCATTTTTTTACTAAAGCAAAGCCTTTGATTTCATTGACCACAACATATTAAGATATAAACTTAATACTCTTGGAATTTCAGCAGTGGAACTCCAATGGATTACATCATATCTAATTGAATAACAATGAATTGTTATCATATAGCTATTCCTATTGGCAGTTGTAAAGAAATGCAGGTGGCAGCACTTGAGTGGGTGTCAAGGCTGAATAAGGGGGATGGAAAGATTGCATATTTGTGTTTACCTTAGTGCATAAACTATGATGCATAGATGGCAACCTAAGAATAGGACATTTTTTAAATGACAAAATGAAGGAAGTGATTCTAGAGTGAGAAGTCTTTTGGCATTAACATAAGTTGCATTTACGAATGCAGCAATTGCTACACGGGGCAAATTGTCTAATTTTCATAGGTTGGTCATCAATTCATGTTATTCTACTCCTACCCCAATCATCCTGAAAAAATTCTGTTGGCTTAAGATCCCAAACAATTAGTTTTTTGGCATTAACCCCATATTGCTCGTCAAAACATAATGTCTTCATGTTGACATACATTAAAACAACCATTTAAGGGTCGAAGGATGAACATTGATTGTTAAAATTCTCACCATGGTCGTATTCATAATAAAGTAAAATGAACTTAAAACCTCTATGAGGTGAAGCCGGCCACAGTCAAGTTAACTCGCAATGATCAGAATAACTTGCTGAGATTGATTACAATTTTGCTGGTGGACGATATTTTAGAGTTCCGATTGTTGCACTCTGAAAAATGCAAGCATGATTAAAATGTAGATCGTATTGCTAAAATTTTTAATACACTCTTATGAATGTAATGTGCTTCAAAATTCAAGATTATTTAACCCTTTTGCTGCGGTCAACCTGCGGAGACTTCCCAGCCCTGTGCAGCGAAAAAATGAACGGTGGGTAGGAATGAACCTGCCAACAGAACGTATGAGCTACGTACACACCGGGTGAAGAATATAGGAGCTACGTTCACAGCAGTCCACCAGGCGAACATAGCTCCTACGTTCACAGCAGTGAAAGGGTTAAATGAGTCATTTTGACTTACTTGTACCTAGATAGACATGGGAGATGAGGATGTGAGTTAGTAAAAATCTTTTTTTTTGGGTACTCTCACACCTTCTGGGTAATGAATTTCTTCCACTCTCATGAACCCCTTTTACAAAGGATGCTTATAATCCGTAACTTACAGGGTGTAATGTTCTATAGTTTGTTTCCCTAAATCCCATAGCATGTTTGTGCTTGACAGGAATCAAAGCATTGTTTTAATACTGGAATTATGTGTGAACATCAAAATGGCATTAACACATGTGGAACTTAGAATGTCAACCAGAGTCCAAATACTCTTCAAGGTTGATAAATTCACGATATTCATATGTAAACAGGTAGGGAGGAACCTTTTCAGCCCAACTTCCAAAGGTGCACCCTTACATCATGCATGACTCAAAGTAATAAAAGAGGAAGCATTACTATTTCGAGCAAACTCATTTGGTCGAGACCTTATAGACATTCACTCGTGATCATTATTTTTGAAAAAATTTGACTTTTTTGGTATCCAGGATTAAAGATAGGATTGTGAATGAGAAGCAGTAACATTGTAATTCCATAATATTTATTAGAAACAACCTAGGTTTTGACGTTTCACATCATCATCAGGTACAAATAGCACAGAACATCGTGTTCACGAACAGAATAGAACAGAACACGATGCTCTGTGCTATTTGTACCTGATGATGACGTGCAACGTCAAAACCTAGGTTGTTTCTAATAAATATATATGGAATTACAAAGTTACTGCTTCACATTCGCAATGATAAGCAAATGCCATCAAGTCATGCCTTAGGCATGGAGTTTAAAGAAAGGAATTAATGCCTTGATGATAGACAACTTGCAAGCAATAGGTGGGTCTAAAAAATTAAAATTAACTGGGCTACGTTTAAAATAATTCTGCTGGTAAATAATCATTCTTTGACAAAAATGTACTCTGATTTCTCTACAAAGGTGGCTGATAGTGGAAACCAGTTTTGTCAGCAATCCAGCACGCATATACAGGCCTTTGTCAACAACTATCTCCGTTCGTTTGAGCGAGCACCGCAGGGCTCTCAAAAACAAGCACTGCGTGCAGTCAGCAGTTGCAGAGCATGCCTTCTCGAACCCGGGACATCAACTTAACATCAATGACGCACGAGTCTTAGCCAAGGAAAAGTTTTATTTTCCTCGACTCATCAGGGAGGCTATTGAAATAGAGAAGGTGGAGGCTAATTTCAATCGGGATGACGGGCATAGACTCCACAACACCTGGAAGAGACTCCTGAGAAGGAACGCGCCAAAAGAAGGGTGCTCAATGCTGATTGGCTGCGCTAACGGAAGGCCCCCTTGAGGACGGTATATATACAGGCCAACTTTCACCGTTTGGCATTCGGACTTGATCTGAAGATGTGGCCTGCATTGGCTACGAAACGTCATCGTAAAGATACACCGACGCAGCTTTGCCCGAAAAACATGGAGAAACCAGCACAACAGCGCTGCGAAAGCCTCAAACAGAAAAAAACTATCTATTCTTTAACCCAAAACTCTCATTAAGCACAATTGTGACTATTTCTAAAATTGTTATTGCCCATATAGCTGGAGAGTGATAATTCAGAGTCAAATTTATCTCCTAGGAATTGCACTTCTAATTCCTCTGAAGGATCCTAGCCTATAAATGCAATTAGCAATTTGCCATGGCCACAGCTAATGGTAGTTTTGAGGCGTTTCTGGGAGAAAGGGGAAGCAACATATTGGATTTTAGCAAATTTTTGAGGTTAGGAACTTGTATTGACATTGGAAGACCTCCAATTTGACCAACCAAATTATGTCCAAGAATTTGCAATTCCTGATGAAAATTGAGTCGTGTTTCAGCCTACTTTTTACGCAGATACACTGCTACCCATTAATACACTAGGGCAGCCCTACTCCAACACGAACTATGAAAATGTAAAGGATGTAGCCAACACAGCCAAGATGAACAGCCAACACACACAAAGAACAAATATTGACGATCAAACATTGTTGAAAGCTAAAATACTAGAAAATAAACACTCGAAGTTTGACAAAGGGAAATATAATTAACCGTATTAAAATAAAATAACATGGTCGAAGCTTTCTATACAAAAATGTCTCACATCAGGGACTTGATGCAAATAACTACGGCAGAAACCACCAAAGATGCAATTAAAAAGTTTGGAATAACGGCATCATGGTTCTCCACAGCTAATTCCACTGGCTCTTTATATGAAACTGAATTTTCATTCAACTTTTGAACAGATGCTACCAGCAGTTCCAGCTTATTCTTATTTTCAACTAAAAGCTCAGAATAATCTTTTTGGTTATCAACATCCATATTCACCGCCTTGCTTACTATGTTTCTTAACTCCCTCATACGAAGATCGTTCATAATAGAACTAGCAACCATGCCGAGTAAAGTTCCAAACACTGACCCTATTATAGACCAGTATTTCGTCCGTTCGGCTTGCGCTCTCTCTTTCTCATGGCCCATCTTGACAGCTGAAGACAACACACTAAAATGATCCCTCTCTTCTCTCTCTTTCTCCTGAAATGTCTCACTAATTATCTTCTCTTCTTTTATCACAGCATGCTCCTACAGGAGAGAACAAAATTAAGTCTCACATTTAAACACGTTTTCATTCTCAGCCATTTCCACACAGCATTTTACCATTGTTATTAACTGAACATATCTCTCCTCTCCTCGAGGTGTTTTGTCCAATTCTGCATATATTTGTTTCAATTTTTTCTGAAGTGTCGACAACTGAGACTGAATTTTTCTTCTTTCTTCCTGGGCCAAAATGAAGTGTTTTTCAGCCTATAAAGAAATATAAATATTTAACCCCATTCTGGCAATCTTTAACTTTCATACTATAAAAAGCATTCTTAACTATACACGATAAAGTAAAAATCAAAATCCACACTTACATCAATAACTCTACTTTGAGCATCATGTACTTCCTTCAAACCAGTAACTTCATCGTATAACTGTTGGATACTTAAGAATCTTTTTCTCCACCATTGGAAAGAGAGAATATTTTCATCAGCTGTAGGCCAACGCTGTGTGGTAGCCGATGTAAATCGCACTGACACAAAATTACGGTCCCTATAAACAACACCTCGAAGGGCACAACGGCAGTAGATATGCACCGAAGAAGGCGACATTTCCTTACATGACCGGCTGCAACACTTTAAGATACTCAAATTACTTAAGGAGAATACTTTCAAGTTCAAATAAACAACGCTGGGCAATACGTTCGACAAATGATTTCCGCAAGCAAGTTACCGTCATAGTAGATGAAAACTACAGGAAACCATTTCTATCTCCGCAATCACCGTGTCTGATTCCCGTAAAAATAAGAAGCCCAAGGTGACGTAACGAAAGATAAAGCAATGAGCAAGGTTGAAAGGACACTACTACACAATGCACATAAAATCACATGAATTTCTCGGACATTTGAGTAATTTAAATGTAAGTGGAGGAATTGTCACTGGCTGCGCTAAGATCGGCGAACAGCTGGCCTACCAGTTGGCGAAAGTACTTCAAATATGTTTGATGAGTTGAGATTTGTAGCCTTCTTCCTGAGTTTCTATATTCATGTTTGTAGCATTGAAGAAAAGCTTTTGAAGATGAGACGCTCCGGCAACTATTTCGTTTTTTTATTTAGTTTTCAAATGGATGGTCTTTTCACGATAGAGGAAGTGACCAGCGTCAAGTAACTATTATAGTATTCATATGAGATAAAACTTCATCTGAAAATCGGATAGCCAAAGACTGAGCTTTTATGGCACTCCTAGCATTATTAAAATTGCTTCTGTTGCCATTTTTCCTAAAGGTTGCCTGCGATTAAAATTCATTTTATAAAGTTAATTCAAAATGCAACTGGTTACAGTTATTACGTAGCTCATTGAAAATTTCGCTCTAAGATAACTTAAAGCGCACTTCTAATGTCATCGCACAACGAGTGACAATATTCCCTGGAATCTCTTTCATTAATCAGCAGACGATTCTTCGTGGTGAGGTGCGTGTAGCAAACAATTGGGGAGCAGAAAGCGTTATTTAGTGAAAGTAGTTTAGTATTTATTCTGTGTTTATTTTTCCTTACGTAGGCAGCGTTGTATGAAATACATCATTCATGATGATTTCCATTAGGGAAAATGGCCAAATACTTTCGAGGAGGGATAAGTTTTAATTATCCCTATTTAAGAGTTTAAGTTTTCCCTTTCGACACAAAAGAGGTACTCAGTATGCAAAAACGCAGTCGATCCAAAGCGTTGAGTTCGCGCCCTGTGCAAAAGATCAAAATATGTGGATATGTGGAAACGGGGCGACGATCGCTAAGCGTAGTGAATTGGAGGTCCTATAAATGTGGAAAGATAATATCTCATTCGGCCGAAGAATGCTTCCATAAGTGGTAAAATACATTGGCTAGTTACAAGGCCGATAGAGTGCAATATGGAAAAATAGGAACAAATAATACGATAACTGTGAAGTTAGGTCGAGGAGTGGCATGTTTGGGGCATTAAGTTGAACCTAACCATAAGGGAATAAACTATATATTTCTTCCATTTGTCCATATTAACATTTTCCGCCATGGATGTCGAAAAACTTGAGGCAGAAGCCAAGAAAACAGGAGAAACTCATGTCACTAACATGCTTCAGCGTCCTGATCAACTTGAGAAGGTATTCCGCCACAAAATATTTGTGGAATTCATTCTTTCAATTTTCTGCCTGCCATTCGAATGTTATGTATCGTTTTAAGAACTCTATGCTTATTTTCTACGCATAGGTAACTTAGTTGTTTTAGATATTAACTTGGTGGAAGCTCAAGCGTGTTCTTCTGTTTTGCTAAGTTATATTTAGATGACAGCATTATTTGTTTTGTAATCATATGCACAATGTCACAATACTTAAGAAACCGCCCCTGACGTGTAGTTAAATTAAGCGTTGATAAAAAAAAGTGTAAATATACAAAGCTGTCGCTGACTGAACTTTTTGTAGCACCACGATTAGAGCATTATGAGGATACCGAAACTAGCCACGTTAATACCTTTGCAGAGACTATTGGCCAAAGCATTCGGCGCGATGTCGAAGGATCCAGGTTCGGGCCTCTGTGAATGCGAATGATTTTTTTCCTATGTGGAATTTCTTCATCATTTGATAGCTTTTAGGTTTTACTGTACTCTATCAAAATTGGCAGAGTAATTAACCTAACGTTTATAAATTGCTGTTGAATGTAAGTTTTTGGTCAGTTACACTATTAAAATGTGGCAGCATATTTTGGAATTGTTATTTCGGAGATATTCCAGGCGTTGGAACTAGCAAAGATGTTACTCATATTACTTTTACACTCTGCTCCATGTCAAACCAGTCTTTCTTGGTGCCATTTTCCCTCACACTCTTGCTGTACGATGAAATTGCTTACATACATTTTTCAACAGCAGCTCTTCATCTCTCTATTTACTCAAAATTTTCCACAGCTTCAACATGTTTATTTTGTTATAAATAATTCATATGCCTAAATTGATTGGTGATTAATGCAGGTTCTTACTCTCACCCATGCACATATTATGGAGCACTTGTTGAAAAGTAGACAGTCGATCTTCACTTCCCATGTGAGACTAAAACCCACACGGCACATTCTAGATTCTGCCGATTGATATTGCCCTCATCCAATATATTTTTTACTGAAAATGTTTCGCTATAAAGCCCTGTATAGTTTTTGTAACTGTTTTTCTACTTTCCCTGTCATAAAAGTGTATTTATTTCATTTCTCCAATCATTTGGAATGGTCGAGGTTCTCGGATATCTTTAAGAATTCAAATACCACAAAGTCTCACCGCTCTCCTCCTTCACAAGGCTTATTCCCCTGCTCATATTTTGCTTTCCTTTTTTTCTTCCAATTTCCAGATTAATTTTCTAGCATCTTCTAGTCTTTTCTCAGTTACAGTAAATGTATCCATGCATCTTCATTTAATGTTTTTATCCATTATGCCTTCCCATTTTTCAAAACTCTAATTGCTGTCATTTAGCGCATAGATTTCTCTGATCTCTCAATCCTTAGTGCTTGGGTTCTTGATTTATAATTCATAGGATTCACCTTCATTCTCCACATAGACGGCTATTGTATAATCTTTCTATTTGGCACTCTCTCCCAAACTTTGCGTTTCTCCCACAAAGTCTCACTCCTCTCCTCCTTCGCAAGACTCATCCCCCTGCTCATATTTTTCTCTCCCCTTTCCCTTCTGATTTCCAGATTAATTTTCTAGCATTTTTTATTTTTTAAACGGGAATTCTCCCATTTACAAAAATAAGACCAATACATTTTTACATTTTTTTTACACAATTCTTCTTCTTTCTCGAATCCCCTTCTGCTGTTAGGCGTCGGGGTCCCTCAGCCACTTTCCAAATTCTTTCCTGTTTTGAGTGAGACACTTCACCTCATTCAGGCTCTTTCCGCGCCTGACTGCCAATCTCTCCACATATTATTCCCATTCCATCCTTGGTCGTCCTCTTCCTCGCCTTTCCTCTGGTCTTGCCTCCATCACCTCTCTTGGCTTCCTTTCCTCATTCATCCTAGCCACATGTCCATACCATCTTAAAGTTTTTCTTTCCATCGACTCCACTATCGGGTCTTGCTGGAATTGGGCTCTGATTGTGGTGTTTCTCACTTTTATCTCTTTTAGTGCATCCTGCTGCTCGTCTTAGGTACCTCATTTCACAGCTTTTGAATCTGCTCCTGTGTTTATCTAATAGGGTTAAGCTCTCTGTTCAGTATACCAATACTGGCTGGAAAATGGTTTTATATACTCTCATATTTGTCTTTTCTGATATTTGCCTCTTTCTCACAATTGATTTGCTAAGCTGATAATACACCTGGTTTGCTTTATGGATTCTGTGGCTTACTACGGAGTCTGGCCTTCCATCACTTGTAATTTGTGTCCCCAGGTATTCGAACTTGTCAACCTGTTCTAGTTCTTGCTCTTCCCACGATATGCTCAGCCTTTCCTGCACCTTATTTTTTGACACTGCCTTAACCGTGTTTTTCCCCACATTCATTCTCATTCCATGGTCTCTAATTGCATTAGCCTATTCTTCCACTGCTGTTTGCAAATCTCTCTTATTCTTGGCAATCAATACAATGTCATCTGCATATACCAGTGACTGAACATAAACAGGCCTTAACCTATAATTTCCTATCTTGCACCTTGGTGTTCTTCTTTTGCATTGTTTATATATCTGGTCCATCAGAATGATGAATAGTAGAGGACTGAGGCTGTCTCCTTGTTTGACACCTTTCCTCATATCAAATTCTCGACGTTTTTCCAGCTATTCTAACCGCTCCTTTCACATTTATGGTCCACAGATCCATTTCACAATTCTATCGATTAGGTCCACAGATAGCCCTATTTTTCGTAATGCTTTCCATAAGCTGCATCTTGGAACAGTCTTTTACACAATTCAAAAATATAAATGGAGACCCAATAGGCACTTGTACCTATGCAGCAAAACATCTGCACACATTTCACACTCCCCCTCACACCAATACATTTAACATTTATTAAAACACTTAGGTTGCAACATAATTGTATAAAATTACTAATACTTTACACTAAAACAGTAAAATATAGGTGTTAAACAAAATTTTCTTCGCGAAGTTTTCTTAATTTCAATTGTGTGTGATAAAAAAATATCAATCACTCCCGAAAATTCATTGCCCGTTCTATGTAATCTTTCTATAGTAGAGTTTTTTCCATAATTCATTCTGTGGTAACTGCAATGTCTCCTCTTTTCTCAACCTCAGCAATGGACGTTATTTTCTTGCTTTCCCTCACAACCAGGGGTGGATTGAAGGGGGTCGAGGGGGGTGCCCCCACGTAATTCCTGGGGAAATGGAAAAAATTGTAATAGTATAGGCTGTTTGTTCTCTGATGCAAGGTTTTATTTTTTACCAACTCGGTGTACAATGTCCTGAGGTAATCTTTGCTATGGCTTGAGGATAAATATATGCCTCGCTGGGAGGTATTCCATACCCCTGGGAAGTAGAAAAGCTACCCCCAACTCAGAAAAATACCTTAATCTGCCCCTGCTTACAACAATTCTGAACTCATTAAATGAACAGGGTGTCTGCAGCTCCTGGAATGTCCTTAAATACTGGAATTATCCTTGAATACAAAAAACACTCCTAGAAATTCTTGAAATATCCTTGAATTTATTTTATATAGTACTGGCAAAATGTACACTATATTCTCTATTATTATAAAAATACACGTTTTTTCCAGTGAACGCATTCTTATTGCTATTGCAATCAGTATACTTTGTTTAAATATAATTCGTTATGGGCAGGAGGGGAACTTTGAATGTATTTTCTAGATCTATATTGTAACCTCCTACTTGCTCATCCATTCAGAGGTCAACAAACAAAGGGGGGGGAAGATGGGAGGATAGCTGGGGGGGAGGGAGAAATTCAGGGACGGGGAAATGGGGAAGGTAGGGATGCCAGCTAAGCTCGTCGGAGTATGTGGGGTGGGGTCAATTCTCAGTCAGCGCGCGACCACAATTATGAGGGTGGGTGAGATACGGTGTGGGTTCACGATTTTCCCTTGTTAACTTGGGCGGGAAGACGTGGTGGAGAGGTAGCACGATTCGACAAGTAAAAACAGAATTAACACTTTTACAATTTATTCTTTTACGACAAGCATAAAAAGAAACCAAAGATCAATTTTAAATAACACTAAAGGGGGGGAAAAGGGGGTACTAATCCTAGAACAAGAAAAATTTTATAGAAAAACACAGAAAATAAAAATTACTGACGAGATACTTCGTCTTTGGACGTTGGAACAAAAAAACATGAAACTCCTTTTCTTGATTTAATTGACAATCGAAATAATTTTGCTTGAGTGCAGCTTCCAATTGTCTGTACTCTTCGTATTTTCTTCATTCAGTCGCACTAACATTCATCTCACTCTTCACATTCACACTCACAGGGATGCGGGATAGGGAAAAGGATGTATATGCAAATGATACTATTAACAAGGTTTCACTTCTATTTTGGGATCTTCTTAAGGGAAAGGCGATTCGTTCTATGGGGTATGGCTATCTCTTCTATGTTGGGGAATGGTCACAAATTTGGGACAGTACTTATCGGCTTTTGTAGGCACCAACTCTCCTAGGCAGGTTTCCCGATGATTTCGCTTCCTGCAATTCTCCCGACCAGGATGCCGACTCGGGATACGGAACCTCTTTCTGTCTTGAGCTCGACGCTTTTTCATCTGTTCTCCTACGCCGTGGCTCCTTCCGTAGATCCTAGAGTCTAGCCTTCTCGTGTTGCAGGGGATCGTCCTCTCTCCGTCGTCTGCCTGTTTGCCGCTAGCCTTTTCACATGCCCTCGCCTCGCGAGAATCACCCTCAACACGTCCTCCCAAGAATCAGCTGTCTGAATTTATTCCTCCAGACTCGAGGCGGCCGCCGTATTTAAGCTATCGCCCTGGTTGGGGTAAGAAAGGGGGGGGCAATAAGGGGAGTGAGGGGAAGTAGCTTCACCCAGGAATCCAATGTGTACTAGGCGCACTTAACTCCAGTCCCGACTTAGCTTATGCCGGTGACTTCGGGGGATGTAGGGGAATGGGGGGGGGGGTAAAAGCACTTAGCCAGCCTTCACCAAACGCCGGGGTTGCTCACCGGCTGTTGAAGGGGGGGGGGAACTGAGGAAAAGGGGGGGGGAAGGATGGGAATATCACTCACACTCACATGGCACCGCATTCACTCCATTAAACACCTTTCTAAATCTAACATAGCAAAACCCAACAAGAACAAAAACGATCTTTCCCGATCACATTTCTTAATAAGTAACCGCGTCCAATCGGGACTGGTTACAATATATATATATATACTCATCCATTCGAAAATCAGACGCTCAATGGCGCAAATAAATTCATACAGTCATAGGAATTGGAAAGAGATAGGAACACATAGAAGGACGAACACAGGGTTTGGTGGGGAAAATGAAAATGTGTCGAATCCAGGCAGAAAAAATTTCACATGTATACATATATATATATATATACACGTAACGAAAATTTCGCCAATAGGCCACAATATAATAAAAACACTTGACAGGGGGTGGGGAAAGAAAAGTAAAAAGAGAGAGAGGACTTACTAGACGTTTCGGGCATGTAGGCTCTTTTCTACAGCTGAAGAAGGGCCTACATGCCCGAAACGTCTAGTAAGTCCTCTCTCTCTTTTTACTTTTCTTTCTCCACCCCCTGTCAAGTGTTTTTATTATATATATATATATATATATATATATATATATATATATATATATATATATTCCTACTTTAAACCTTGAGAAAGGTGGAGCTGGTCTTCACCGAAATATCGGAAGTTTTTATGTGTAAGTGTTCTTTTTTCCGTGTGTATATTTTTTATCGGCCACCCTCTTGGCATACTGTATATATATATATATATATGTATGGCTATGTATGTATGGCTATATATATATATATATATATATATATATATATATATATATATATATATATATATATATATATATATATATATATATATAGCCATACTATATATATATATATATATATATATATATATATATATATATATATATTAGCCATTCATTCATTCACTCAAACCGCTCACAGGCGTAAATAATAAATATTTCGTTTAAACATGTGGTGAAAGAAAGAGGATAGGAAACACATAAAATGTGATAACACAATGGTGATGTGAGGATGGAATGATGGCCGATTCCAAGTGAAAAAAATTCGACTAGACGGGGAATAGAACCACGGACCTTCCGATGTCGCGCCGCATGCTCTGACCACTAAGCTATCTAGTCTACTAAAGAAACACTGGAATCGGCGGAGGGTTTATATGAATCACACAACCCCAAGAGTAGCCCGTAAATCTCGCCTAGAGATGGCGCAGGGCAATTTCACTCACCGGCAGAGAAGAAATTACGTACACAGAAGAGGAAAGCAAAGTTTGAATCAGGCACGCAGACAGTGGTAAAGATCCAGAACAGGCTATGTATGTATGGCTATATATATATATATATTAGCCATTCATTCACTCAAACCGCTTACAGGCGTAAATAATAAATATTTCGTTTAAAAAGGTGGTGAAAGAAATGTTCTACTCTTACCTTTATTCCTACCTCCTCCTCCCCCATGCCTCCCTCACCATTTCTTCTGAGTGCACATTAAAAAGCAATGGCGATAGTGGGCACCGCTGCCACACTCCCCGTCCTATCGTGGCCCATCCTGATTCTCCATCGGCTACCCAAACCTCCGCTGTCTGGTTCATATACAAATTCTGAATCAGACGCCTGTCCCTCCAATCGACCCCTAATTTCTTCAACACTCCCATTCATTTCGTCCAGTCCACCCGATCAAACGCCTTCTCGAAATCTACGAAGCATTCAAAATCATCCTGCCCATGCTCTAGGTTTCTTTCTATTAGCGTCCTCATCACCGCTATAGCGTCTCGCATTCCCATCCCTCTCCTAAAACCGAACTGGTTGTCACTCAGGTATTCATTTGCCTTCTTCTCTAGACTTCTGTATATAATTCTTATGACTACTTTGACCGCGTCGGATACTAAGCTTATTGTCCTGTAGTCTTTGCATGTTTTTGCTTTGCTCTTCTTCGGTATAGGAATTAGTACAGTCTTCACGAAGTCTTACGGCCGTACTCCATCCTCATAAATCCTACGAATAAGTGCAAAAAGTTTTCCCCTTATGTTCTTCCCCATACTCTTTTAAAACTTTGCAGGTATGTCATCTATTCCCACCGCCTTATTCATTTTCATGTCTCGTAGAGCTTTTTCGATTTCACTATCTAGGATACCTGGTCCGATGCCATCTCTGTGGTTGTCGTCTTCCCTCTCTATAACTAACAAATTGGGCCTTATTTTTTTACCATACAGCTCTTCAACATACTCCTTCCACCTCTCCTGGATCTCTTTCGGTTCTACGATCACCTTTCCTGTCTTGTCTATTATCATTGTAATTCCCCTTCCCTTATTACCACCCGTCAGTTTGAGACTCACGTTCTTGTCTTTCAGCTAGGCGGAAAGACCAATTATGCTATTCCGAGTCAGTTGCCCAGGCTTTGCTCATTGCAAGAAAGGTGATCGTACCACCGATGGTAGAGTGGGGTGGTTCCCTTATTTTGGCTTTAGTATTAGATTAGGTCACCAGGTGCATAGATGCACCGCCAAAAAAAAGGTACGACACTCAATAGACAGGCATTTTTAGATATTAGACAGACACTGGATTAGAATGAATTACGTATATTTCATATACCAACAAAGAAAATTTGATGATTTTACAAACATGCAGCACAACTCAACATGTTGCTGTCTTTTTAAAGGTGGGTGGTCTTTTATTCTTCTTACACCCAAGGTCACATCCCAAAGAAAATGCGTTTACTTACTTCTCTTAGTAAGGTTCATGCACTCGCAAACAATAAAAAGGAGAAAAAAATGACAAACTTCTGTTGTAATGCTGATGCTGGAAAGCACTTTTGGGAGAGAACTAACGCCCCTCTACGGCCACATGGTGTTCTCCATCGAACGGGATTATAAAAATCTACACCCGTGAATAAACCCTGCAATACAGAAACATTACATGTCAGTGTAATGATAGAGACCGACTAGAGGAAAACAATGGTGGATCGACTCAACACTTACCGGTAACGGGTGGAACGGGTGGCTCGTGGGACGACCTTTCTCGACGACGACGTAAGTGCGAAAAGACCTAACGAGGCACTCCTGACGGATGGCTGGAGGGGAGTGGGAGGAGGCGAGGGCGGTAAAAGTGAAAGTTTCCCGTTCTTGTGCTGCCGATCGCGAACAACCCCCTATCTAAAATGCTCGAACAGCTGATCGGGAGCACTGAAGTCGCGGTGGG
The DNA here is from genome assembly GCA_963573305.1 of Pyrrhosoma nymphula. Classification (NCBI taxonomy): domain Eukaryota; kingdom Metazoa; phylum Arthropoda; class Insecta; order Odonata; family Coenagrionidae; genus Pyrrhosoma; species Pyrrhosoma nymphula. The sequence goes on from OY754332.1 coordinate 112,336,065, forward strand.
AACCGTGACAAGTTCCTTCACTTTCCCATATAATGCATCTGATATTCCCTCGTTTTGGTATTTCTCTAACGAGTTGATCTGTTCTCTCCACCACGCCTCTCTTGCTTTCTTTGTTTCTCTTCTAAGCCTGTTATTTAATTCTCGGTATTTTCTTTTACCTAGCTCTGAGTTTACGCTCTTCCATTTCTTTCTCTCCTGCATCTCCATTATCATCTCCTTCGTGATCCACAGTTTTTTAATTTTAGTTGTACTCACTACGCCTACCGTTGCTTTTGCCGCTTCTACAATTCCATTTTTCAAACTTCTCCATTTATCTTCCACTGATCTAACTCCATGATCCTCACCCACTATCTCATCAACCTTCTCTCGATACTTCTTCTTCATTTCCCCAGTTAATGCCTCCGTAGGTATTCCACTTTTGTACCCTCCGTCCCATTCTTATCTTTTTCAGTTTTACCCAACATTTCATGACTAATAAGTTGCGGTCTGTATCTGCATCAGCTCCTGGATAATTATGCGAGTTTTTAACACTATTCCTGTATCTTGGACGAACCATTATATAATCTATCTGGAACCTATCTGTGTCTCCCGGCTTCTTCCAAGTGTACCTACGTCGAGGATGATGTCTGAACCATGTATTTGTAATCACTAGGTTATTTCTACGGCAAAATTCCACAGCTTTCTCGCCATGATCATCTCTCCTTCCTAGCCCATAATCGCCCAACTCCCACCCATCTCTGCCCTCACCCACCACCACGTTCCAATCCCCCATTACTACTAAGTGCTTACTCCCAGGTATCCTACCAATTATTTCCTCTAGCTGGTCGTATACACCATCTACCTCCTCCTCTTTATGATTAGAGATAGGCATATAAACCTGGATTATAACTAAAATTGTTGGATCTGCTTTAAGTTCCATGACTATTATCCTATCACTCACCTGTTCTGCATACACTACTTTTCTACCAAGTTTCCTATTCGTTACGAATGAAACCCCGTGCTGACTTTCATTCCCTCCACTATATATTACTCTATAGCCATCACTCCAGTAGTCCCCGTCATCCTTCCATCTTACCTCACCCAGACCCATTATGCCTACACCCTCCCTCTCCATTTCTTGCTTTATATTCTCTAGCTTACCCGCCCTCAGCATATTCCTAACATTCCATGTGCCTATTCTGATTGTTTCGTTCCTCTTCTTTATCTTATTTTCCTCTGCTGCTGAATTTTCTGAGTATGGATTTCGTGCGATGACGACTGCAGGGGCCTTGTTCCCACCGCTGTTGACCACGACACCCAGCCAACTGGGTCGAGTCCCGTAGTTACCAGGATTCATTATCATTTGAGAACTGTCCATAATTTCAAGGTTTTTGTTTTAATTGAGATTGTATTCTGTGGCCTTACTCAATAGTGTTTTTTACTTGACACCATCACTTCAGAGGCCGCCCCACTGGGGTCAGATGCCTTTTGCAGCCGCCTCATTGAGGTACAGATGCTGTGCGGTTTACCATTTGTCTCTCCTAACCTTCGACCAATCTGGCATGGGTGACCCTACCAGGAGCATTGCTCCCGCCAGTTCAGCTCTAGTGGTCATCGGAGCACGCAAGCCCTTCCACCACGACAAGGTTGTAGTCCAAGGGAAGAGATTTTGAATATATGTAACAACAAATAGGAATTTCTATAAAAAAATGAATATTTAAAATATAGTACTAAATAAAATGATAAAAGCTCCTTGAATTTTTGTTAATTTGTCCTGGAATACTCCTTGAAAAGTCTTGGAATACGAAATCTCAAAAGCTGTAGACACTCTGAATGAATCAATTATTTTGTTATTAACACTGTGTTATCTTTGCAATTCCTCATAATTTTGTTTTCCCTAATAATTTTGTTTTCCCTAACACTTATTTTCCATGTACATTTTTATTACCTTCCGTAGTAGTTCCTGTTAAGTCCTCCCACAAAAGATTTATAAGAGCGATATGTTGCATATTGTTTTACATTTATGCACCCTTATTATTATTGTCAATTTTTCATGTTTTAACTCTTTTCGGACATATTTGAGATGTGTAGGGTGGCAACAAGGCTGAGGAAAAAATTCAGGACATCACCAAATCATAATTTCATAAAAGTGACAAATGTTTTTGTATGATACTTATTTGTTATTTGCATATTCAAATTCAAAACATAATCAAGTTAGCAAACTTGTTAGTGTACATTATGAAATGTGTTCAGGACAATCCCACTTTTTTAGGAAGTATGGCGACCCTGTAGATGTGGGCATCACGGTTTAATGACTGAAATTTTATGGAGTTTCCCATATCTCATTCGATATAGCCCAGACTGTCCTTGAACCCAGAACTGTGCTTGATCTTGCAATCTTGACTTGTGCAATCATAAATAAAATTTGCAGGTGGAGCAGTACATGCGGAAGAGGAGCAGGAACAAAGCCTCTGTGGAAGCAATGCTGAAGACGGCAATGCAAAGTCAGTTGGATGGGGTTAGAGTTGGACTAAATCAAGTGCAAGTTTCTCAGCAAGATATTCATGGCATTAAAGAATCGTGAGTGTTTTACTGTGAAGTTTCATGTGAAAATGAACTGCATTTTAATTTTTTACAATGCTATGTTTCAGGGAAGTCTTTGCTTATGAGGTCAAGACTCCTAATCCTTTTTTTCTGTTATTCAATGCTGTAAATGTGTAGTCAATTGTAAAATTCATAAATTTAAATATTTCTGTTCATAGAATAAACTAAAGACCAACTCGGTTAAAGTGTATATATGTATTAAAAATGTTGCAAACAATGCTCATCAAGAAAAAACTGTTTTACGTGGAACACGGTGCATCCACGTATCTAATCCAACAGCTATTTATAACTCAGGTCATTCACTGAAATTGTGGATTTGTTTGCAGCCTCATTGCATTGGAAAAGCTCTTTTCATCAGTGCCTAAACTGTATGAGAAGTTGCAAGATGTCCGGGATGAAAATATGCGCCATTCACAATATGTAACCGCAATGGAGAATCTCAAGCATATTTTCACTGTGCCAGAAAGTGTTGAAAAAACAAAACAGTGGATACAAGAAGGGAAACTCTTGCTTAGTTTTCAGGTTGGTTGTGGTTCACTTGATCAATCCTTTGTGTGTTCATTGGGTTTTGTGTTGAATATTACTCCATGATGGATAATTGTCTAGTCCTACAGTCCTCGTTTACATTAACTCAGTTGATTTTGCTCTTAATGGACTAACTAAAAGCTTACACCCTGGGTCATTACATGCCAGTTCATCCAGGCCATGACACCCACCACCACAGATTTTGATGAAACATGGTATGTTTTATCCTTTCATGCAGGTATGAAACCATGCAAAGTTTTTCTTCTCTATCTCAACTCGTTTTTTTTAACAGCCATTTAAAATTTTGGTGAAACTGCAGTTTATCCATTCCCGAGGCCTCTGTGTATCCATCCTGTTTATCTCTTAATTCTTATGTAAATTTGCAGTTTTATCAAAGAAACCATGAGGATTTCAGTAAAATATTGAGTTATATTCTTAGAGGTATCATACATTCCCAAGACACTTTCGTTTCATAAGATTTAAGAAAGTTTCTCATGCAAAAAAAGGTTTTATAAAAAGTTAATAATCTACCAAATGCAGTGTGTCAATTAAGCAAAACTTTTTTCTCATAATCCTAAAGATGTTTCCCACCACATCTGAAAATATAATTCATGACATTTTTTATGCTTTCTGAGATTGCCTAAATATTGGCTTCTTCAGGTCGCCTTGAAACACATATCAGCTCGTACAAATGTTTTTGGTTTTAACTTTGACTTATGAAGAAATTATTACTTTGTCTCCGGTAAATATTTAATAAAACTGAAGTTTGTTACTGGCGTCTAGTAAAATGTTTGATAACCTACATGAAATTGAGGATTCACATTATACAAATTCATCATTATTAAATGGATCATATTAATAAATGGAAAATTTCCAAAATTAATTTCTAGCTTTATGTGAGTGAAAAAAATTGTGTGGCAAATGGCTATCCTTTTGATGTTAACTTATGGAATACTATTATGAAATATGTACTCCTCTATATGGGTGGTGTATATATTTAGCCAGAATATTTTTTCCCTAGTAGGCAAAAGCACTGATCTCCAGGTAATGCATGCCTAGGGTACACACTTAAGGGATCACAGTTAACAGCACCCAAGGCCACAGTCGAAAGATTTTTCCACTTCTTTTCGAGTTTTATTCATGACACATTTCCATTTTTTACAGCTTAATAAAAAAACTTATTAGGATTGTAAAACATTGAAATGCACTTTGAATAAAACCTTGACAAGTGGAAATTTACCATTTCAAATTTTGACATAATTGTATTTGCTCTTGTTCCTTCCTTTTGCATTGTTGTGGCACTTAGGCATCAGTGTCATGTTAACAGTAAAAGCAGTTTGTACCATTTGTAACAGTCTCTCACGGATTTGGAAAACTCAAGGGATGATTTATTATATGAACTTCACAAATTACCAAATCAAGCCCCTGCTGATAAGTCCATGCTGAAGGCATACTTTGAAGATGTTGAAGTGCTTTCACAGCTGCTGGAAAAACAACTGAGGCTTGTTTTGAGCCGCACGCTTAATACCGTGAGGAAAGAGCCAACTGTCATTGTGACTGCTCTTCGTATCATTGAAAGGGAAGAGAAAGCGGATGCTTTTGCACTTCAGGTATGCATGAGACATCTTACTCTGCTTTTGTCTTTGAAAAGAAGGAAGTATTTCTTTTGATTTTTCAATTTTTGTTATTATCAGAGGCATAGGGAAAGTGGGTTCCTTCCTCCTGGTCGCCCTAAGAAATGGAGAGAGATGGCAATGGAAGTGCTTGAGAAGGAAGTTGCTCAGAGGATTGAGGGAACACATGTTGATGAAAGGTCTGACAACAAAATGTGGCTGGTTAGGTATTTAGAGGTAAGGCCAATCCTTCTTGGTGTTATTTTTATAGAATGATTAAAGAAACAAACCACTTTTCTGTCAATAGATATGTGTTCATGTTAGGTAAAATTCAATTATGTTGAATTCAGTATTAGGTAATACACAAGTAACCTTTCAACTATCACTAGAACCTCCTCACACTTAAAGATCAATGTCAGTTTGACATCCCAGCTACATTATTCCTTTGCAAGTTACCTACTTTACACATTGACGGCCGCATTCATAGATTTTGAGTTAAACCTGGGGTTATGCGGTTTATCTTAGTCGAGTCTAAGTGCGGTTTAGAACGGTACTAAAAGTTGGCATTCATAGCTTGGGTCGAGGGAGATAGCCTCGGGGACTAACTGAGTCCGAGACTTGCCTACCGCGCGAGGATGGAACGCTTGGCAATACCGCTATTCGTCAAGTAGCAGGGTATTTCCTGGAATTTCTGAACTGGTTTTTGAGGTCTTCTGAGGAGTTGTGCCTTATCTGCGAACCCTTTACCGATGCTTTTACCACTCATTACTTGCTTCTGGGACTTTCTTGGTCACTGAAATCAGCCCGAAATCCTGCTCCCTGCACTTAGGATATCTTCAATTTCATTTTTGTAATTCTTTATGAATTAGACGTGTTGCAATTCATTTTTCTATTTTTCTTTAAGTTTATATCCTTATTAAATATATAACATAATCACCCGGTTTTGTTTCGTGCAATTCACGTAATTTAATTTAGCTACACAAATAATAAATTCACTAAAACAAGTTATTCATCAAAATGCACAGCTAATTGAAATGAACGTCAAAAACTATGTAAAATGTAGACAAAAGGAGATTACAAATTATGAAAGGTATGAAATATTATTGATATTATCGTGATTGAACAATACTCACCATTCGAAATGTAAACAAATGAACACAGCTAAGCGATGTGAAAACAAATTTAATCAGTGCGAGCTATAATACCTAATAAAAACTGCACTTTCTAAATTATAAAGTTGACTAACTAACCCAATTACCGATAAAATTTAACTAAATAAAAAAAATTAATTAAATATGTATCCTGAGAACGAAACTACTTCATTACTGCCCATTACTGTCACAACTATTTACGTCAGTATAAACCTAAATCACTAAGCTAACAATATTCCTAACGATAGACTAACAAAAAATATTACCCCTTAAATTAGCTCTAACTTGGAGAACTCGCGATTAATCACTTAACACCTTCTAAAATCACCACACCTCAAAAACTGAAGAAAAAGTGGCAATGCGCAGAGCTTAAACTCAATGTTAAACCATTATTCCATAGGTTTTACTTCATCCAGACTAAAGCTACCGGGGCTAAGGTCGATCAGCGCTAAAACGACGCTATGAATATGTGTTCAACGACATTGCCGGTCTAACTTACTTAAACCTATGGTAGGCGTAGTCTAACGTAACTATGAATACGGCCACGAGTGTGGGTGTCACTCATGAGTGATGGACTTAGCACAAGTGGCTGAGTTATGCTTCACATGAGTGACAGCAATAAGTTGTTATAATAGCTATTTTGAAAACTTGAATTCAGTTCAGGAAACATTAGGAACTGAGGAACAACAAAACAATTATACCTGCCCTCAATGTGTTAAGGTATTGTTGTTATAAAACCAGTGGTCATTGTGGTGATGTTTCCTTGATCTTCTTTCCTCAGCTGACCCGTCAACTAATCCTGGAGGACTTGAGGGTTGTGAAAACACTTTGTGTTCCATGTTTTCCTCCAAGCTATGACATAGCCAGTAACTTTGTGAAAATGTACCATTGCTGCCTCTCACGTCATGTAAGTGCAATATTAGGTAATGAAATAACTGTTACTTGGCAATGATTCCAGCAGGATAATGTTTTGCTTAAACTTTGGATAAGTTGTTTTACAGCTCTAATAATAGTTGTTCTGCTCCTTTGTATTACAGCTCCAGGAAGTTATTCAGAGTGGTTTGCAGGGTAATGAAATTGTTTCTCTTCTCTCTTGGATAATGAATACATACACGGGTTTGGAGTTGATGCAGAATCCTGAGCTCAATATAGATACCACATCAATTGGACCGTTGCTTGAACAAGGCATAGTGGATGAACTTCAACTAACCTATTTGAAGGTATAGTTGTGCAGTGTTTTAAATATTTGTTCCAATGGACTACTTTTAAACTTTTCCCTGTGCCCTGTGTTCCTTAATATTGGTTTAGGCCACCCAGTTATTTTTGTTGATGGCCCAATTTTTCATTTCCAATCTCTGAAAAAAATAGTCTGTATTTTTAGGAATAATCCTTTTGCAGCTCATAAAGTTTTCCTTTATTAAAGTTACATGTTGTATCATCTCCAATCATAGACTTGATTTGATGGAATGAAGACATGATCATCCTCCAAAAATATGCAGCTTTCCTTGGTGTTATTTTTATATTTCGATGTTCGTTATAAATTATTCCATAATTTTCAGGATATTATGTGGTGGACATTGTTGTCAGTCAAAGTTGCAGCTATGGGGTGGTTGGCTGTTTAATCTCTCTTATTGTCAAAAATTATCTTTATTCTTTTAAACTTCAAGCTTTCATGAGTTGTTGAATCCATGTGATCATGGAAATTTGGAATGGTTTGCAGGCTGGAAATTAGGGCTTTTACTCTCTGTGTATAATTGTTGTTAACTTCCAAACTCACTTAGCCATGATGATCAAGTTAAATGTTTGCTCCAAAATTCTTACCCGAAGTTGTCTTAGATTTTCTGTTTAGGTGTTGATCAAGGTTAGAGTAATGTCATCAGGTAAATTTTAGACAAAATGCTACAATTTTGGCCATGCTAACTGGCCAAAATACAGGAGAGAGTTCCCAAGTTTGAGGTATACGTGTGCAAGACAGTCACTCGTACGAGAATGTTTGGGTAGGTCTCAGACGTAAAGCAGGAGAGGCCGCGTTGGTATATATAAAGGCATACTTTGTGGCAAGGTATACAAAGTCCACCGAATGAAACGAAACATCGAATACCAACGAGCTAAAGAAACATACGAAATGCACTGATTCAGGATGTATATGATACGGCTATTCGTATTGTGTTTCATTTATTGAAGTTCCATATGTTGAAAGAAGTTCAGGCACATAGTAGCGAAGTGACATCCACGGCGAGCTAGAGCATAGGTTTCTAAATTATGTAAAAGATTTACCACATAATTTGTACAAAATTAACATAATTGAAAAGACAAAGGCAAAGAAGTAATACAACAAAAACACAATGCAAGAATTACTTCATTAGTGCTGATAATCTAAAAAATAAAATTGAGAACGTAATATTACGGAGGTGGTCTTTCAGTCATGATGACTAACGCACGTAATATTACGTAACTGGTCGTTAAGTGGTTAACGTTTTAAATATTTTCCGTGTTTTATCGCACACTACATGGGGCGCCGACAGGACCACCATGCTTTCATTTACAGGGCAATGGTGCGCTCCAAGTTGGACTATGGATGTTTTGTCTACTCCTCGGGCCGCAAAAGTTACCTGAAACCACTGGCAACGGTTCACAACACGGGGCTACATTTGGCGACCGGAGCGTTCAGAACGTCTCCCATTTTAAGCGTATACTCGGATGCCGGAGAGTAAGGAACATCTTAATGGCTAACTACGTCGCAAAAATTTTATCCATGAGGACTCACCCATGTTTTAACGTAATTTTTAATCCCAGGTTTTTAAACATTTTTAACAGGCGACCAGACCCCTGAGCGTCCATTTTAAAAATTTTATGGAAGCAGCAGATGTGAGACTTCCAGAAGTGTACGGCCATGGATATTCCGGTCACCAACCATGGCGAGTGCCCTATCCTAAGTGTAGTTTTAGCCTATTAACTGACCAGAAAGGTTCCACGACGCCCATGGAGTACCAACAACTTTTTAGGGAAGAGCTGTGCTGCCACTCCGATTTCACTCCCGTGTTTACGGATGGTTCGAAATCCGAGTTGGCATGCGCATGCGCGGTGTTCTCGTCCCACCATGGAGTCATCGGGGTGAAGCTATGCCCGCTGTGCAGTATCTACACGGCGGAGCTTTTCACCATAAAGATGGCTCTTAGTGGTATTGGGGGCTATTGCGGTGCATACATGGTCTGCAGTGACTCTATGAGTGCGCTGCAGGCCATTTCCGGTTTTTCCCCGATGCACCCACTTGTCCAGGAGATTCAAAATCATCTTTTATCCCTTTCTAATAAGGGAATCACTATCCGTTTTCTGTGGGTACCTGGACACGTGGGAATAGCCGGTAACGAGATGGCCGACTCGGCAGCAAAGAAGGCTCTTCGAGACAAACACATTTCGTCAGCATTGGTACCGCACGAAGACTTAAAGGTTACGTTGAGAAAAGTAGCCTTTGGACAGTGGAAGGAAACCTGGCATTCCCTGACAGAAAATAAGTTGCTCACCATAAAGCCGGTGGTATCAGTGTGGCCCACATCAGTCAGGAGGACTCGCAGGGAAGAGGTCGCAATCATACGGTTAAGGATAGGGCACTGTGCCCTCACTCACTCTTACCTCTTCACCGAAGAGAAGATCCCGCCCTACTGTGAGGATTGCGACTCGCCCATTACTGTGAGACACCTTCTGACGGTGTGTGATAAGTACCGTGCTCTGCGCATCCGGCTGAACATCAGGGGAGATCTAGGACACGTCCTAGGAGACGATCCTGATTGTGTCTGTCGGATAATGTTATTTTTAAAAGAGTCTGGGCTTTTTAACTCTTTGTGACCAACCACTATTTGGTGTTTTATCTCACGCCCATTTTAATGTCAGTTTTGTTGCTTTTATTTGTCTATTTAATTATTTATTTTAAATAACTTGACATGGTGATGTTAGATTGACGTGGTGCGAATGACCTTAGTCGTCGAAGCACCCAAATCACCCGAATACTACTAATATCATAGAGCAATATATTGAAATCGTATTGTCATCATATAAGACTTAGAAATATCCTCCCCATATGATAACACCATACAAAACTAACAGTTCAATTGCAAAGCATATTATTCCAATACAGAATCTGATGTACGTACTTGTAATAACTTTGCTTAAAAATTTATCTGTGTTGATAATGTTAGGAAAATGTTTCCTCATTGAAATTGGTTTTTAAATAGAACCTTCTAGTCCCAAAATCATCTTCTGCCACTCTGAAAAAAAGTCTTTACAGTGCTGAACTTTCAAGTGGACTGTACGATTTTTTCCTGATTACGTCGCAAAAGATTGGGGTGCAACTGATATCCCATCAAATTCGGTATGTTATTTAAAAATGTAATCAAGAAAGCAAGATAAAATACACACAAGGTAATGATAGTGCATGGTGAGCTACTGAGAAGAAAAAAATGGGCTGTGTTGCGAGCACAGGGAAATAAATAGTGATTTTTTCAAAACTTTGGGGGGAAAAATGCGAAGCTCCTGACCTGAAGGAAATGCTGTTGAATTTTGTTCAAGTTTCTATTCCTTGTGAATGTGTGCATTGTTTTTTTCAGACCATGGAGAATAATTACAAGGAGTGGATGCAGAAAACATTGGAAACTGAGAAGGAGGAGTGGCAGAAGGGTGAAGCACCACAGGGTGATGACCAAGACGGACACTTCCATACTGTCTCACCCGTCATCATTTACCAGATGATTGATCAAAATCAGCAAGTCACTCAAACCATCAGGTAATTATTTTCATTCTGTTCCATTAAGATGTAGAGTAAACCCTCAATTATCAGGGTGCAGATTATCCAATTTGTGAATTATCTGGTTTGTGGTTTATCTATGCATTTCTCCCCTCCCTGCACCCAAATATATTGATTTTCTAATGGTAAAGACAATAATAAATATGTACTTGGAAACATCAATTTACTTAAAAATATTCTATCAGTGCTGTATTTTGGCAATCACTTGTTTTCTTCTTGTTATTTAAAATACTTCCCTTCTTATGCATTGAATTGCGTAATCCATTTGTATCACCACCACATTTTCCATGTTTTTTTGTTATCAGTGTTTTTTGATAATCAGTATTTTTCGATTATCCGAGCTTCATCTTGTTTTTATTAACAAAGATAGTCAAGATTGTACTGTTCTTGTGTTACTCCCTTTAACCCTTTAACTGCTCCCATCGTCTATTGGCGATTTGAAGTATGGTTTATGGTTTTAGTAAAAAAAAGTTCAACAATTCGTATTCAACAGTAAAATCAGACGATAATTACTCATTGTAAATTTTAAAACTAATTTTCCTTAAATAAAAAGTGACACATTTTAAAATTACGCAAAAATTTAGAAAAAAAGTTTGCGTTTGGGGAGAGCTATATTTCAGATTATTTGCGCAGTTAAAGGGTTAAAGTGTAATTTTGTACTCTCTCTCACATTTTATTCTTACAGCCAAGAACTGACGTTCAAAGCTCTTGTCTTGGGAATGGAACAGGTGACTAAATATTGTCAGCTGTATCGTGAAGCCATCATTGCTTTCAAATGCAGGCATTTTGAAGATAGAAGTCAGGTGAGTGGTATTCAAACTCTCCTCCATTCCACTGCTATCTATCTTGTCCCAAATTAAATTTCTCGCATCCGTCTCTCCAGCCAGCCTCAGTTGCCAGGTCGTTTACGTGATGCCCTGACAAACCAAAGTACATAGGTGTATATACAACCTTGGGCATGGCTGAAGTGTTTTTTTTTATTTTTTAGGTCTTAGGTTAAATTGTGCGATATTATATTGTCAGGGGAGTTATCTTAAACCCAAAATTCTTTCCAGAATTTGCTTTCTTGGCTGCTCACTCTACAGGATGTTCTCTCCTAAATAATCATCCTCTCCCAGGTCATTTCATAATTTCTGTGCCCTTCAATCCTTCCTTGTACCCACCTATATTGTACCAGCTTCATAGAATGGGAGCCAATGAAATAGGAAGTTTCAACAGACTGACAGCCCATAAAATAATTATGCTGAAATAATTTTACTTTTCCAGTTAATCAACTAAAGTGAAATGAATGAATAGTGGGAAGAATACCATTTAAATGATCAAAGCTTAAGAAAAGGGGTATTACTGAATCAAAGTTTTTGAGAAGAAAGCCTCAAATATTTTCAAATAGTCTGTAAATTTCTTCTGTAGAAACATATTTGTCTTGGTGGAATTGGTTTAATTATAATATTATCATTTTAATTTCAAACTGTTAAAAATTTTTCTTCCTCAGGTTCCTTATTTCACTCATTACATTATTACAATAGCCAATAATTGTCTTCAGTTCATGGAGCTCGCTCACCACACAAAGCAACGCTATTGGAAAACTGGTTATCATGACAGCTCCGCTGCCCAAAAATTTGAGGCACTCCTTGGCTCATTTCAGGTAAATTACTGGAAATATTTCTTAGCTTGTTTAAAAAGCTTCTGTCTATGTCACCAAAATTTTTGCTATCCTTTTAATTCTCAATTTATTGTTATTAACTGTGTGGATTGATTAACATGCATTTCAATTAGAAAATCCAATTCCAGTCTCAGCTAATGGTCTGTTTTTAAGAAAACAGACTATGAACTGTGAATGTAAAATGTGGTTAAGTTTTTATATTATAAGCTGTCAATCAATGTGCATTTCTATTTTTATTTGCATTTTTATGGTTAATTTATAAAAGTGAAAGGTGAAATGGCCTGAATAATGGAATTAGTGAAATTAAAGTGACAAATAGCGTAGTTTGGTCTGTTGTGTTATGGAAGAGCCTCTTAGTGGATCATTGGATGGACATTGATGTGATGAAGGGTTACACTTATTTATAGTTTTTGTGTGCAAGATGCAGTAGTAGGTAATAATTAGGACTTAGGTACTTGATTTGTGTATTTTGGGATGGCAATTTATGGAGCAGACAAAAATAAATTAAGGTATCAGGGAGTTTTGGGAGTAGATAAAATTATGTAGTCAAGGATTGATTCCAAACTTGTGTAAAGGCCGTTTTACACAGTACATTTATTTGACAATCTATCGTGCAAACGCATGTACAGTCAAGCGCGCCAGAAAATATTGTATGAACGACTGAATCAGACTGAATGTCGCTTTACACAATGAGTGCAAACGCACAATTTTCTGTGCAATTTAGCGGTAGAAAACGATCGGAATTCGCGAGCGTTTTGTTTATGTTTCACTCATAAACATATGTTTAACTCACATATTTGACATCTTGAAAAGCTGATCACCTAAAATTCGGAACCTTGACTCCACCATCAGCCTACTGATTATTCTCCCGGTTCAGACAAAGTTCTCTTGGACTCTTCTCTCTGGCTTTATATTCGACCTTTGCATAGTTTTGTTTTTTCTCTTTCTGGATTTTAGTGAGACAAGTCATTGACGTTTCTCGCCGGATCTCCACTCTTGATAGACTCATTTCGTAGGTTTATTTTGTGTGTGTGACAAAGTGTTATTATCAAGTGGTATAGCGGTACACGGGACATGGTTCTTTAGTCCCTCCAAATTTCCCTCGTATTTGTACTAGTGTTTTAATGTATTTTTTGATGATTTCTATGTTACTTGCAAACCAACAGAAATAAAATTATTATTATTATATCACGCGGGATATCGAGAACTCTACTTGAGAACGCGACCAGTCATAATTTTGGGGGAAAAGGACACAAACACAAAGATCACAATTACACTGAAAAATCAGAACTCCAAATAACACGACGAAATGACGATGTAAACATTTGAACAACTTTGAGTGAACTCTTCTCGGGTTCTCCACTGGTTCAAACTATTCATAATTGCTGAGAAGAGTTTACTCATTAAAGATTATATACACAGGATAATAGTTACTCATATTATTCGACGGGAAAGTGCTAATCCTTTTTATAAAGAACTTTATTTTCAATCGTAACACAGGCACCACAGTTTTCGCCATATCTGCGCCATCTGTTGAATAAAACTGGATCGAAATTGTATGATTGTCTGAATGGAATTAGAACAGGTTCTATTTTCTGTTCAGTCATACATACATTCGCACAATTTGCCGTTTTACACAATACAATTTCCTGATATATGCGTTCGCACGATAGATTGTACAAAAAAAGTACCATGTAAAATGGCCTTAAGGCTCAGAAACCATAAGTGAAGGATAGATTAGGGTTACCCAGTATTGCGAATGCTCTTAAGGCTGTACTCAGAAGAAATGTTGTAGGTAGAGTGAGGAACCTCGAGGATGGAGTAAAATTTGGAGGGTACTGGTAAATGTAAAATCCAAAGGTTCTCGCGAAATTTAGTGGAATTAGTACATAATGAAGAAATAACACGTACAATTTACCGCAAAAATATTTGTTTCCATAAATGTTTATGAAAAATTGCACGTGTTATTTCTTCATTAGGTACTGATTAAAGCTGTTTGGTTTGCAGATGATCATGTGTTGGTTAGATAGTCATCTAGGGTATGCAGATCTACATCTACTGCCTCTTATAATGCACCGTGTGAGCTACTGTGAGGATGTGTGGTATGAGGTGTTATGACATCCGATTTGATGAAGGCAAAGGAATTTTTCTAGGAAAGTTAGAAATAGGATAATATTAATGGTTGAAGGCGTAACTTTGTGGAATGTAGTCACCGACATGATGAAAAAATACAACAGTAAATTCCACTCAAAAATTGGGTTATTACCGACCCAGGTTTCGACTGCACAGCAATCATTATCAAGATACATTTCAAAATTCAGCGAGTCATTACATAGGGAAAGGACAGAGGGGAAGGGGGGGAAGAATTAATGTAGTCAATTATGTCAGAGACGTGCGTCACGGTCAGGTTCGGTCGATGGTAGGGGGTGGGGAATGATATAGATAAGAGAGGGGAATAGGAAGGACAAACATATTCATTTAGGAGATTAACATTTTTGTTCTTTGCAGCATTCTAGTTTTTCATAAAAGCCCAATTCGGCCCCTTTTCTCTCAGTATGTAGCACTTCCGACACAAAATCACTTTCGTGGTCCCCCTCGATTAGGTGTTCAGCAAAGGATGAAGAGAACTCTCCCTTCAACCAACACCTTTTGTGTTCCTGAGCCCTAATATTGATGGCTCGACCACTTTGACCAATATATTAGGAAGTACAATTGGGAGTGGTACACTTTAGCCTATATACACCATTTCTGTTTACCTGTGTCACTTCGTCCTTCGAGTTGAATAACAGTTTTCCCAGGGTTTTCCAGGTGTAAAAAGAAACTTTGACCTTATTCCGAGGAAAAGCGTCAATTAATTTATAAGAAATATTCCCAAGAAAGGGAAGTTTAAACCATCGTTTGGATGGCTCGTCATGTGCTTTAAAACAGACAGCTGAATTTTGAAATATAACTTGATTATGATTGCTGTGCAGTCGAAACCTGGGTCGGTAATAAACCAATTTTTGAGTGGAATTTACTAAGTTGTATTTTTTTATCATGTCTAGGAATAGGAATTGGTGGAAGGAAGCTGTGAAAAGTAGGGGGTGTATTGATGGATTAGAGTCTCCTTTCTTTCTGTTGTAATAAAAAACAGTGCATGGGAAGCATTAACTCTTGTTGGTTGGTTATTTGGGGGAGCCGACCGACAACTGAGGTCATTTGCGCCGTTGAGGACAGGTGGGTAGGTAGGTAAGGGAAGGATCATTGGGGAATTGAGGAAGGGTGGAGAGAAACCCGGCGTCAGCACTAGCCTGCTCTCAATGATAGGTGCCAAGGGAACCACATTTTAATGTCTCATCCAAGTGACAAAGTACTGCGCTTGAAGTGCCCTCCACAAGACACCCAAGCAGGGATCGGGTTTCCTCTGAAAAATAACTGCATCTGCCAGAATTTGAACCAGGGCCGTCCGGATGGCAAGCCAGTAATTGTGCCACCTCACCAACCCAATCCCTTGTTTCTGTTTTATGTGTCATATCTATTTTTGTGTCACTTTTGTCTGTTTTACAGAGTTAGCATCGGGGTGAATTAGCGTCACCTCAACATGTGACTTGTGTGATATGATTTTAAAAGTGATCTTAGTCTTGTGGGCAACCTCCTGGTCACTATTGGCTCCAACTCAATCTTTCTAATACCAGTTTTGCTCCATTTTTTTACTCCTAGCCATTTTTAATAAAGCCTGTGACTTCCTTTTGTCCCATTCAGGTCATATATCATACCAGGCGGGGTCCCAAAAGCTTTCAGCATGCTTGAGATTAGGCCAAACTAGGGGGAAAAAATCTCTTTCACAGCTTTATTCACTCACTAATCACTCGGTAAAATTTAGTTCCTTCAATCGAGTTTCGTAAATGCTTAAAATATGTTTGCGCAGCAGTTGGTCCGAAGTTATGGTAACATCTTGCTATTTGATATCATAGACGTGACTCTTAGAGTTTCTCCCCCAACATTACTGGATGTGTCCTCTGCTGATTAACAGCTTTCCTGTTTTGTTTCTCATTTGCTTTGGTTTCCCTCACCTTTACTGCCACTTTAAGGATATTTTCATTTTCTTTGAGATGGTTTCAGGCGAGTTCATGATGTCATTTTATGTCTTCACATTTATTTTCTTGTCAGTTCTCAACCTAGAATTGCTCTTCTTGCTTCTTTTCAACACTGCTCAGAACCCTCGTGACCCTCATAAAGCCGTCATTGCACTTGATAGGTATGCTGGAATTTTTAGAATGTATGGGACTTTCTATCTTGTGCTGTACGTCCTTGTCATTAATTGATGAGTTCTGCTCTGCTGAAGTTGGTTGGATGCTTTCCCAAGATCAGGGAGAAATAAAAGGCTATTAGCAGGCACTGTTTCATCATCATCTATGCTTTTAGAATTGTCTTATCTTGCATAGTTCAATCGTATGAAACCTACTTAAAGATTGTTTTGTTTTACTAATGTACTGAGGACTTGCAAATAAGGAGGCTTAATGTTCAAAGTTAGGTTCAATATTTCATATACAGGATGATGAGTTGTTTATGTTTCCTCTTCTCATTGGTCCTGATATGATTATTGCAATTGTGGTCCATTTATTTTACTTTTGCTAGTAATACTACATCAGTATTTTCTGCTCCAAATTAGTTGTTGCCATGTAGTCAAAATAGTCACAGCTTACATTTCAGAATCCTGTCGTAATCACTCTTCTTTTCATTATCTATATAGTATTCTTCTTATGATTCTAATCTCCTTGAATTTCCTCCCCTTCTCCTCCGTTCTAGCCAGTAATTCTTCTTTTGCAAAAACATTTTATGCTTTTTGTAGTGAGGAGTAGAAAAAAAATCGAACTGAAATTATGCAATGATATAGTGTGTGGAGGCAATAAACAACTGTGAATGGGTGTGCATGATAATTCTGCTCAAATCCAATAGTTATCATCAATTAATACAGAAATTCAGTAATAGCATCGATGAAATTCTTTACTTCTGACCTTCAAGATGATGAAAGTGATAAAATATTTTTACCTTGGGTGTTAATTATGGGCTAAACAACTATGAATATTTTCACAAATACCTCCAGTTTGATACCTCCACATGATCAAACCAATGTTTTAAAGCCAATTTGAGCAAAGGACTGGATCCCAGGTGCAACTCTGGTGGTTGCCTTGGTTCGCAATTGTGAAAGACACTCATGAATGCTTCAGGTCAAAAAGCGAGAATGACTAGTAACACCGGAGGTCCCATAGGGTCAAAATTCTCTCTACCGAAGAAATCCTTGAATATTTTGTGGTCAAACTTTAAGGGTCGAGAAAGTGACACAAAGCATGGACACTGTGGATGGAAAAAGAAGGCAATATGATTATATTTTCCATAAAATATATTCAATGAAAAAGTCATCGGGCCAATATGACCTGACACGACTGACTTAAGGGTTAAGGAGCTTTACATCTTTCCCGTACAATGTTTTCACATTTACCATTCAATCGTATATGTTTGGAAGCTACGTTGTACCCTTAATGTTAAAGTCAGTATTGGTCTACGCAACCAGTACATGGGATTCAAAAAGATTTGAGGCTGATACCTCAGAACTTAGAATTGTATTCTTAGAAGTCCTGTATCACTGGTGTGTTGTGTTTGGAGTTGAAATGGTTGAAAAAATGGTTGAAATTTTTCTCTAGTCTTGATAAGGACAATATTAGAGTTTTATTTTTAACGCTAAGCAGTTGTTTGAAGGATAAAGTAAATGGAGTGAAACCTTGATTTTATGTAGTTGGAGGGACCAAAAAAGAGGCAGTAAGTAAAATCAAAGT
The DNA here is from genome assembly GCA_963573305.1 of Pyrrhosoma nymphula. Lineage (NCBI taxonomy): Eukaryota > Metazoa > Arthropoda > Insecta > Odonata > Coenagrionidae > Pyrrhosoma > Pyrrhosoma nymphula. The sequence continues at coordinate 112,354,217 of OY754332.1, forward strand.
TTGATAAAAATGCACAGTGTAATAACATTTTTTATATATCTTCATCATATTTAAAATCAAGCCATGAGTCACATGAGAATATGTTTTGATGAGTGAATTTCATTTCTAATTCAGTTGACGGCATATAAAATGCAGCTTTTATCCAAAATAATCTCTTGAAAATCACCTCTGGGTCTTTTATGGGAAGACGACACCATATGCAGGCTAATGGCATCCACAATACTCTGTACTGAGGACAAATCTGACCCCAGGTGGTCTGTGCTACCCAGCCATTCCCTAAGTATTATTATTCTTCACCAGTATTATTGTTATGAACACTACTCTTCTCGATATATACTGTGTTGGTCCAAATATAGCCCCCCTCCTAAAATAAGCCTTCCCCCCACTTTTCATCTCTATTTTTAGAAATGGATACCTAATTTCTACCCATTTTTACTCCTGGCCAATGAATTCACTTCGTATTAATCTTGTTCAAATAAAAAAAAATAACATTGGTTGTTTTTTTCTTTCAATGTATCCACAGATCAAATGTGAGGAAAAATATTCAGTACGCAACTGTATTGTGGGCTGAAAATATGGACTTAACAGTGGTGTTGTAGGTATATATAAACATCATTCATTTCATTCAAGTATTCTACTAGCTGATTGGTAGGTTCTTGGACAGTCCCCATTCTGCATCCCAATTTCATACACATTGTCTCGCTTTTCCTCCTAAGGATGTCCCACCAATAGATCCCTCGTCAATTCTTCATATCTTCTACCTCCTCTTATTTCATCCAGAATTCCTATCCTCTTCCTTCCTCTTCCACGCTTCCCCAGTGTTCTCCCCTCTATCATTTTCTTCAACATGCCCTCTCCTCTCAAAACTTCCTCCATCCATCTCTTCTGCCTTTTCCACACCTCTGCCACAAGCTTTCTCTCCTCTCCAACCATATCCAATACCTCCTCATTCATCTTCCTCGCCACCCAACTCACCTTCTCCATCCTTCTCCAATCCCACATCTCAAATGCCTCAAGTCTACGCACATCCTCCCTTCGCAATGACCAAGTTTCAAACCCATATAACGCCATGCTCCATATCAGAGTTTTCACCAGCCTTTTCTTTACGTTTCTTCTCAGAACCCCCATCATCAATTCCCTTCTCTTCAAAAATGCTTGTTTAGCCACGGCAATTCTGCATCTGATACACCTACCACTAAACCCATTCTTCTCTATAATACTATCCAGATACGTAAACTGCTCGACCTGCTCTATCTTCTGCCCTCCCGCCCTTATATTCAGCCTCGCCTTCTTATGTCTAGAAAATCTCATCACTTTCATTTTCTTGTGGTTGATCTTCATCCCATACTTTACGCACTGCACCTCTAACGCATTCACCATTGACTGCAACCCCTTGGCAGACTGACTAACCAATGCTTGATCATTTGCAAATCTCGCTGGTTTTATAAGCTCACCTCCTACCTTTATTCCTACCTCCTCCTCCCCCCATGCCTCCCTTACCATTTCTTCTGAGTACACGTTAAAAAGCAACGGCGATAGTAGGCACCCCTGCCGCACTCCCCGTCCTATCGTGGCCCATCCTGATTCTCCATCGGCTACCCTAACCTGCGCTGTCTGGTTCATGTACAAATTCCGAATCAGACGCCTGTCCCTCCAATCGACCCCTAATTTCTTCAATACTCCCATTAATTTCGTCCAGTCCACCCGATCAAACGCTTTCTCAAAATCTACGAAGCATGCAAAAATATCTTGCCCATACTCTAGGTTTCTTTCTATTAGCGTCCTCATTACTGCTATAGCATCTTGCATTCCCATCCCTCTCCTGAAACGGAACTGGTCATCACCCAGGTATTCATTTGCCTTCTTCTCTAGCCTTCCGTATATAATTCTCATGACTACTTTGGCTGCGTGGGATACTAAGCTTATTGTCCTGTAGTCTTTGCATGTTTTTGCTTTGCTCTTCTTCGGTATAGGAATTAGTACAGTATTCGCGAAGACATCCGGCCATACTCCATCCTCATAAATCCTACGAATAAGCGCAAAACGTTTTCCCCTTCCGTTCTTCCCCATGCTCTTTAAAAACTCTGCAGGTATGTCATCTATTCCCACCGCCTTATTCCTTTTCCTGTCTCATAGAGCTCTTTCGATTTCACTATCTAGGATACATGGTCCGATGCCATCTCTGTGGATGTCGTCTTCCCTTTCTATATCTAACATATTGGGCCTTATTTTTTTACCATACAGCTCTTCAACATACTCCTTCCACCTCTCCTGGATCTCTTTTGGTTCTACGATCACCTTTCCTGTCTTGTCTGTTATCGTTGTAATTCCCCTTCCCTTATTACCACTCGTCAGTTCCTTCACTTTCCCATATAATGCATCTGATCTTCCCTCTTTTTGGCATTTCTCTAACAAGTTGATCTGTTCTCTCCAGCACACCTCCCTTGCTTTCTTTGTTTCTCTTCTAAGCCTGTTATTTAATTCTTGGTTTTTTCTTTTACCTAGCTCTGAGTTTACTTTCTTCCATTTCCTTCTCTCCTGCATCTCCATTATCATCTCCTTCATGATCCACGTTTTTTTAATTTTAGTTGCACTCAATATGCCTACCATTGCTTTCGCCGCTTCTACAATTCAATTTTTCAAACTTCTCCATTTATCTTCCGCTGATCTAACTCCATGATCCTTACCCACTATCTCATCAACCTTCTCTCGATACCTCTTCTTCATTTCCCCAGTTAATGCCTCCGTATTCCACTTCTGTACCCTCCGTCCCATTCTTATCTTTTTCAGTTTTACCCGACATTTCATGACTAATAAGTTGTAGTCTGTGTCTGCATCAGCTCCTGGATAAGTATGCGAGTTTTTAACACTGATCCCGTATCTGTGACGAACCATTATATAATTTATCTGGAACCTATGTGTCTCCTGGCTTCTTCCAAGTGTACCTACGTCGAGGATGATGTCTGAACCATGTATTTGTAAACACTAGGTTATTTCTATGGCAAAACTCCACAGCTTTCTCGCCACTTTCGTTTCTCCTTCCTAGCCCGTAATCGCCCACCTCTGCCCTCGCCCACCACCGCGTTCTAATCCCCCATTACTACTAATTGCTTACTCCCAGGTATCCTACCAATTATTTCCTCTAGCTGGTCGTATACACCATCTACCTCCTCCTCTTTATGATTAGAGGTAGGCATATAAACCTGGATTATTACTAAATTTGTTGGATTTGCCTTTAGTTCCACAACTATTATCCTATCACTCACCTATTCTACGTACACTACTTTTCTACCAAGTTTCCTATTCATTACGAATGCAACCCCGCGCTGACTTTCATTCCCTCCACTATATATTACTCTATAGCCATCACTCCAGTACTCCCCGTCATCCTTCCATCTTACCTCACCCAGACCCATTATGTCTGCACTCACCCTCTCCATTTCTTGCTTTATATTCTCTAGCTTACCTGCCCTCAGCATATTCCTAACATTCTATGTGCCTATTCTGATTGTTTCGTTCCTCTTCTTAATCTTCTTTTCCTCTGCTGCTGTAATTTCTGAGCAAGGCTTTCATGTGATGACGACCGCAGGGGCCTTGCTCCCACCGCTGTCGAGCACGACACCCGGCCAACTGGGCCAAGTCCCGTAGTTGCCAGGATTCATTATCATTTGTGAACTGTCCGTAATTCGTGAACTGTCCGTTTTTGTTTTAATTGAGATGGTATTCCAAGAAACATCATTATGATGGAAAGTTTATGTGATCACGAAAATATTTCATAAATTCTTATAATTAATGTTGAATATATGAGCAAAGTTGCTGGTCTCATTTTCTCGGATACCTCAGTTCTAGTGGAAAAATGTTCGACAGAAATACATTGTAGGTTGCCTAAGGTCTTTAGCGAGTTGCCATACAGCTGTAACCCTATAACATCACCTACATGAAGAAAGATTAATTAAACAATATATAATTTTTTTGTGAACACTTTAATATGGTTTGATTTTTACTTGTATGAGTTATATTTGCGTATTACTACATATATTTTATTACATATAGTTAGTTCTACATATAGTTATTTTGGATCATTAGCCGCAGAATTTCTGATTGGCTTTCTCTTTTTATGCTCCAAAATGGCTCCCCTTCCCCCATTTAAATACCAATATTTGGCCAAAAATGAGGGGCATACGCGGACATACACATTATATCGTTTTGTTTGCTTCTGCGATATTGAAGGACAATATATCGAACCTTGTATCCTCACCATGTAAGACATTGTAATACCATGCCCTTAACTATAGTAAAACTGGACGAAACTAATGAAAGCAGTCTCCAAAATAAATGCATATTATTCCATTAAGGATTATCACCTACTTGTGAACTGCCAAAATGATTTTTATGTATTTCGGATGACCGAGCATTTAGTGCCATATTTTCTGCGCAAGCTGCAGGAAAATGGAATACATTTAGTAAACTCTCAGTTACCTGGTACTCAAGCAACCTGAATTCTCATTCAACCGGTACAAAAATTGGAAGTTGCAAGACAGTTTAAACTTGGAATGGCATTTCAAATCTTGTGGAATTTTTTCCATTTATGACGATTTATAACTCATTTGATATCTCGATAGCTGGTAGCCTATTTCTGGAACTTCAGATAATTTTTGTACTGTGTGTGAGGAAAACATGTGGCTGAGTTATTTTTCAGTTCAAATCATACAAATTGTTTTTTTTTGTCTGTTCAACCAGCTGAAAAATGAAACTCCATTGATGTAGACGAAAATTATATGGCCCATATTGTACCGATCCCAGCTACCCGGATTTTGGCCAGGAGAGCTTATACAATATCATAAACCACGTGCTCCCTCCCGCATGACACGCGTGCCCAGTAAACCAGCATCACCTGTGAATAGAAAGAGGTTTCCAAAGTGTGGCGTGTGCCCATCCCCCGCGGTCCCCGAAGGCGTTGAATTCTTGAACCATAGCTTTACCGTTGGGGCTGGGTAGCGTTAGGTAATAGGTCAGGAAGGCAATAGGAAATTCCCTCGTCTCGGCCCACTGGATGGGAATGAACTTGTCGAACACACCAAATCTCATTCAAACAAAATATATTATGATTCTGGTACCGGAGAGAATACACGTTTACACAGTAAGTCATATCATTAAAAAAACAAAAATGACCCTTAATGCACATAGAATTGAAAGAGTGACAATGAAAAGATGAATGAAACACAGAGTATTAATTACTACATAGTACAATTATTCAATTAGGCACTTAGATAGGGCAAACATTCCCTCTTATATGGGCAGTTAACCCTTTTAGTGCTAACCTCCGCCAGCGGTACTAGTGAGAAATGCGGGGGGTATTTTAGTAAAATGTATCGTCTTAGGAAAAATAACATTATGAAGTTATTGTTTTAGATATTGATATGCGGTTTTAAATATTTTTATATAAATTGAATTGTCAATAATAATACCATTCTTTGACATCATATGAAAAATACATGTATTTATTTCAAAGTTATAAAGTTTAACAATATTTTTTTAGCAATAATATTTTGATTTTCAGACACAATAGTAATATAATTTTTTTCACATTTTATAATGAAACTACTTTTTTTACATCAAATAAATAACCAAAAAAACATGTGGAAAAAATTATAACAATATAAGGAAAAACTAGCGATTGGCATAACTTTTAGTCAGCCTCTGTATAGTCCCACTTTGTGGAAAAGTCTTATCTTACAATTTACCACGAAGTTTTATTATGGCTTACCTCATTATCGTTGTGCCACACACCTAGCAACTATGGTGAACCAAGCAAATGCTGTGCACACCTTTCTGACACAGTATTCATACCGTACGGGACCTTTTTTTCTTCTGGCCATGTTTTCCAGAACAAACAACACAATTTTTTTCTTTTCTCCCTGGAAGTTGCTGCAGTCCAGCTTATGACCCATGTGGAAGAGGGAATACGTCACTCTCGGTCTTTACAAGCCATTCCGACCTTAGAGACTCTATGATGCTTGATGTACATTGAAGTCTTGTCATTATTTTTATTGGACTATTTTCTTTATATATTATATAAGAATTGAGCACCATACGAGCAATTACACAAAAAACAACTTTCTTCCAAAACTTTACAGTACGCCTTTCATCCAAGTAAGAATATACCATCATGTCAGATGTATCAATCCCACCCATGTAACTATAATATAAATTGATTATTTGTGGTCTATTTCTTTGATTTTACCATGCCTCTTTTTACTTAGATGAATGCTTTGTGCTGTTGCTTTTGTGGAAAGCAGCAGTACAGGTTTTTTTTGGGTTTTTTTTCCTTTTGCCCTATAAAAAGAATTTCACCACTTTTATAAGAGTAACTGTGAATGGCTTTTGGTACCCACTAATGTTTCATCTATGCTAAGGTGTTCATGTGGTGTATACTGATGGCGAAATAGGTTATTAGCATGGTCAACAATGGGCTGAAATTTGGCACAAGGGTCGTACTTTTCACTGACAGGTGGGAAAAGTTTGGAATTATCTGTGAGATGGAAAAACCTCAGAAGCAATAGAAAGCGATCTCTAGACATCATTTTACCGAACCACGATGTGGTGCGAGAATTATTTTACCATTAGGAAAATATAGTAGGCCTTTTAGTTACACCCATCTCCAGTAAAATAGCGATGAACCCTTTCATCTCGTTCACTGTCACTTCCCGCAACTGCCTCACCCTCGATCTAGGAGATATTGTTTCATGGGCGGTGAGGAACTGTGCAGCATACCTGTTGGTTTCCTGTGTAAACAAATTCCATAGCACAGGGGTGAAGAACAAATTGAAGTATGCTATGGGTTCTGCATTCGGTAATGGTGCATGCTTGGGACTCGGTATTTCTGCGTAACTGAAGGCGTTAGCACTCCAAGTGTCATGGCCTTCAGAGATTACATTGAACTCCGGTGGCGGAATTACATCGGTAATGCCACAGCTTGAACCATCTTCGTCACTGCTTGAACCATCTTCGTCACTTTCCACTATAACTCTAGGCTTTTTCCTCTGCGTCACAATGTCAGAGTCATCTAAATCCGAATTCACATCGTCACTCAGACGCTCGCTCTCGTCATATTCCTTAGAGCAATCGTCATCACTTAGCGATAACAAGTATTTCACCAATTCTTCATCCACTATATCTTTCGAAGTCTTTTTAGTTGCCATTTCAGGTAACCAAAATGAACACAAAAATATAAACGTACGTATTTTCTTGTAATCGCGCTTGATTCAACCGCACGCTTGCAAGGGAAAAACCGCACGCTCGCAAGGAAAAAACTGGACTGAGCTTCGAAGCCAAAAGAAAACCCACTGCGTTCCTCGCACACTATCTACAATATAGTAACCATCTCAAGGCAGAATAAGAATAAATCCCTATCACAAAGAGGAATGCTGACAATGTAATCCCATTACAAAGGGCCCATATGATTACCTAGGAGGGAAGGCAAGAGAAACCGATATGATAACAAAGTAATGGTTTCATTGGCGTCGTATTGCCCAAGTCTTACTTAGTTAGCAGTTTTTATCAAAACAGATTCATCATAACGCATTCATGAGGTTGCAGATAAGCCTTTTAGTGGGCTCTCATCGTGGAAAGACCACTCAGCGAAAAGAGTGAGCATACGATGAGGCAGTGCTTCCCCACACGTTAACAGTTCAACGTCAAAATTACAGTAATATTCATACTTTATGAAAAGTATTTAAAATTAAAAATTAAAAAAACATGTTATATAAAGCAGAGAATTCATATTTTCTATAAGAGAAACAACAAACAACATGCAATTAATATTTTATAAATTATAGCGATTTAAACAATAGCCTGCATTTGAGCTGATATATCGGCCCGCCGCACCTTTCGCCCGAGATACAAAAGCCGATATATCGGCCCGCCGCACTAAGAGGGTTAATACTACAGACATATGCTGTAATCGCTGATTGAATCTGTTTAGAAACTTAAATGACTGGGAGGTAATTATTAGTCCTTCCCTCTTCCTCTCACACTTATTCACACTGTGAGGAATTACACTCTCAAAATACAATCGAGACTCAATTGTCCGACTTAAAATCAGGAATTACCACTGAGGGTTCTTGGGGGCTAGAAGCAGGGGGGGAATGGTCGGGCAGCGACGACCTTACATGACCACTGACAAAGTCGTTGATTCTGGTACAGATTCAGCAAGCAGGGCAGGGCACTGTGGCATCAGGGCTTCCCTCCTTTTGAGATAAGCAGCAGATGTTAAGCAGCAGATGCTCACATAGATGTGATGCCTCAGTTAACAGCGGAAGGATCGGGCAGGATTGTCCACCTCATGGGATGAGCGAACTGTTTCTCACACAGCAATTAGCTAGCCTCCCAGCTATTCCCTCCTCATGGTTTCCTTCCATCGTTGGGCAGCATTTCCGCGTGCTAGTAGACGGAATGTTCAAGTCTCCTACGCACCTTTTTATATCCCTCCGGCAATGCTGGGGTAGGGCGTCTTCAAGGAAAATTTGGGGAAAGGGGACACAGGAAATGGGCATGGATGGGGTGTTGACTTCACTATTACTTCAACATTGGTGGAAGTCAACTAACCCCTCACGTTGGTACTTAACTGCACACACACTACGATAATTCACTCACATCAGTCTCTCGGTCCGGACAACTGACCTTGGTCGTTGGGCGTACACATCACTCATTCACACACACAACCCCACCCCTACCCAGAAGGCCAAGTACAAAAGAAAGTGGGGTGGGATGGAAAGGAAAAAAGGTGTAATGGTGTGAACCATTACAGTATATGACAATATTTAAAAATGAATCTTCAGATGATGATGAGGGTTTCAAATAATTTTATTGTCAAAATAACAGGGAAAGGAAAATCATTCATGATGAAATATCAAAATTAGTGGAATGCTGAAGTGCCGTTCATACTGTGAAAAACATTTTGTGCGATAAACTTGACAAATGGCTAGATGTTGACAAAGATGCACCTATTATGACGACATTAGACACGGATGAGATAGTTGATAGGGTACTGAATAGGGACAGATTCAATCTGCTAGAAGACAAAGTGGTGATGAGGAAGACCACATTACACCAGTGTCATGGCGGGTTGCTTCCTAAGTTTGAAGACGTCATAAAATTTGTAGAACAGTGAAAGCGCTTCTCCACCCAGGCTGTAATACTATTTCTTATTCAGCGTTAAAAATGTTTGTAAGAGAGAAGTCTGATGGACATACGAGGTTTATTTCAGAAAACTGTGAAGTCTACATCTCCTCAACCCTCAATATCAGGTTCCTGTGAAGAAGCGATTGTTGGCCCAGTCGATGATCCCAGCAAAATATAAAACGGAATACCATATTAGACTTACAATCGGTCAAATGACTGCCTGTAGATTTGGCCTTGCAATTTACATCAAGGAGTGTGGAAATATCTATGTGCCTTACATATTCGTATATTGCAGGCCCAGCAGTCGATTTATGACTTCTGGAAAGTGAATTAATCCGATCGTAAGAATTATGTTTTACTGACATATATTTGTAATAAAGTAAATTTACTTGTTTTTTGTTGTTGTTATTCATATTTATAAGCCTAATGAGGATTAAATGGAAGTTCACATTTTATTTGACTTCTGAAGGCATTTATCTCATGCAACCGGCATATTCAGCCAACCGGAAACCCCCATGTCCCATGCATGCCAGGTAATAGGGAGCTTACTGTAATTAAATATGCTTGTTAACATGTTGGGGTTGGCTGTCGTATTCAATAGCTTTGCTTGTAATTTGTAAAAACTATTGCAAAACTTCATAAAAATGAGGAAAATTTGACCATAGGGACCAAAGTTTGACTGCGTAAAAACAAAAAACTACAAAAATCAAGTAACTACAAAAAATCAAGAGTTTATTATTGAAAAACCATATGCTTCCTGGCTGGACCTTAATGTAGCTATGCGAAATAGAGAGTTAATTAAAATCAAGGTTCGTAAAATTGAGGTTTTACTGTGTAGTGATATTAATGACACTAAAATGTTTTATAGACTGAAATTCTTAGTAATTAACAATATATCATTTTATAAGGCATTAATTCGACTTGTTTCATGCGGAACCCTGAAAACACCTTTGCAAACTTGTTTTTTTTTCAATTTGGTAAAAATTATCTCAGTGAGTAATGAATTTTTAAAATAGTTAAGTAATAACTATGCACTGTTAAATTTCTGATGTGATCTGTGCGTCACAATGTTCTCATTTTTATGATAAAGTCTCTCCGGAGCACATAGGTAGTTGAACCCTATCCCTTGGGAAACAACTGCTTTTATTTTTGTGGCAAATATCTCGAAATGTAGTGCAGTAGAAGGACAATATTTTAGTATTATTAAAAAGACGTGAATCATACAATGAGAGCAAATTCATTTAATTTTATGTGAAGTGATCTTGCTCAAACTGTTTAAATCTATCCTCTCTGAAATCGAAGCAATTATGTACTATGGGGGGAAAAAGTTTCCCAACAAACGGAGCATCGCTACTATCGCTCTGGAGAAAAATCGGCTTTCTCTCTTATGGCATACTATTCCTAGGCAACGACGAGGGAAATTCGAATGCAGTAAGGTGATGGACTCATCGTCGAAGCCATTACTGGCCGCTTACCTTCCCCGAGTGTTATTTGCACTGGCTTTCAAATTGAGGTGCATTAGACAGCCATGCATGCATTTCAAACGTATTATTGAACGCTCTTGTTATCGCCGTAGCTTCCTCTGCATTCTTTCTCTTTCCTCTCCTTTTCTTCTTGGCTTCGCTCCAATTTTCACACTATAGCAAGGTCCTGGGATTCACCCACTGTCTACTATCCTTATAACCTGCGATATTTAAAGAACACCGCAGTGAATAAGAGTTTCCTCTTTTAATCGTGAATACAAACGTATGCTCAATGCATATTTCAAGCATGGCGGTGGATTTTCAATGAATAGGCAAATAAATAAGCTTTTTATGCACAAATATGTACTAATGAATTAATAAATACGCAAATAAAAAAGACAAAAAACAGTAAGTAAGATATATATTACATTTTCCTTATGATTGATTGCCCTTTTGAAATGTTGAACTATTTAAGCTTCTAGGTAGAGTACAAAACCACTTTCAATTATGTAACTAGATTTATCATATTATATTCCAGCATATTAAAAAAAATATTGAAGGCATTTACATCTCATTTATTCAAGATGGAAGAGTTAGTTTTTTAAATACCTTAGTATTCATAAATTAATATTTTTACAGTATTTTAAAAGTAACTCATTTTAAATAAACTCAAAGAGAATAAATAAATTCTTGGTAGATGCACTGTTGGTCTAATTATCTGTCAACTTCATAAAGAAATGCAAAAGAAACAAATTTCCAGCCACTGAAAATGGAGATACATAGTAGAAGTCCTAATGAACGGTTTAACTCATACTTTACTATTAAACAGTATTTAATTTCACCTCCTCCTCAATCAATGACTCCTTGAAGTCTTTGTCTCATTGACCCTATTTAATATTGAAACAATGTAGGGCGCCAACCCAAAGATGCCCATACCTCCCAGACGTGACCTTTCAGTGTCTCTTGGTTCTTTCCTTTGGCATTCTGCCATTCCTTGGCCATTAAGTCGCAAATATTTTGTATTGGATTCAGGTACTGTGAGTTTGTAGGGAAGGGTTACGCTGTACTGTGCGAATGCTCCTCGAAAAATCTCCTGAGTTTCGTGCACTGTGGATGGGACAGGTGTCCTGAACATATATTATTTCTTCACTACGTCGTTTATGTAAGGAAGTGATGAAAATACGAAAGATTCAGGCATAAGTAATCCTTAGACATCACTCGAGGTGGTGCAACTCTCAACAGCAGTCCGGGCCCGACTCCAGAAATAGCTCTACAAAAACGCAGACATATATGCCCAGATCTATTTTTCCTAGTTGTTTTTTGGGTGATACGTGATAAACAGGAGGAATATAACTTTTTTCTAAATAGGGAAATGTTCTAAAAAGTACTATCAATTTATAAAGTTATATTTATCAACAATTGCATGTTCTCAATTGCTAAATATGTCCATAATCAACACTTATAATGTTTAATCATTGATGAAAGTTACGATATTCTAATATGATCCCTTTACGAATGACCGAATTCTAACCTCGTTGTTTAATTAGTTTAGCTAATTTATGGCTTTCTTGCTGGACTGGAACTTCTCATACCGGCTTCATGGAGGCGGCTTCTTATCATACAGGTGCTTTTAAGTTTAATGTCCTCTTTATCACGGCCACCCTGCCAACAGTAAGAGAGTTGTCAGCAGGATGCTAACGAATGCTGCCATCATCATCTCGAGACGTGCATCTTGGTCTTCGCTTCTTTGTCGTGTTGTCATCATCTCATCCCCTCCCTCTAGCATTTTAGCCAGCAATATACTGTCTTTCTACTCAAATCTATTACCCTCAATATTTGAGCGAAGTTGAGACTACCTCAACTGTCTCATCGATTTATCCCCTCTCTCCTGGACTTAATTGAATGGTTTGAATATCCCTGGAAGTTATCACAGAGAAATAGTGTCTTCAAAAGCAAATACATTCAAATCCACATTCCACATAACGTACCGATCAACTGCCATTAGTATTTTAGCAATAAGCTGCCTGTGGTCTTACCTACAGAGTTTTGCTTAAGGAAAACTGTTTATCACTACCTGGTTTTAGTTGAGATACACGAGAGAATTCAAAGGAACATTTCAAATGCATTCAAGGTTATCTAATTAGCCTCCGTTCTTAGGGCCAGTGCGAAACACACTCGGGTCATGCGAGTAGCCGGGAATCCATCACCGATTCGGACGATTAGTCCATCACCTTACTGTGTTTGAATTTCCCTCCTCGTGGCCGAGACCTTAGAATAATATGCCATCAGAAAGGAAAGCAATTTTCCCCCTAGAGCGATAGTGGCGACGCTCCATTTGTTGGGAAACTTTTTTCCCCCATAGTACATCTACACTGCTTTAAGAAGCAATGAGCAAAGTTTTTGATTGATAATGCTTATTATTCAGTTGCAGAGTTTCATAATAGGTTATGTATAGTTTATTGTGGATAACAATGTATGTATATTTCTTACTTTCTTTTTATAGCATGTCTTTTTTTTTAAGATATGCATGTTTTTGTTTTCTGTGATTTCGATTGTGCCACTAGCTGAAAGTCATGGCATTTCAATAATAACTGCCACTTGTCCAATATTTACTTGTGTAGTAGTGACCATTTGCCAGAATTTTAATGGATAGCTCGATGAGTTGAGCTGTAACTATGTATGTAAGTTATCCTGTCATTGCGGTCTGAAATTGGGAGACACCATGGTTTTATATGATCTCCTGCTTTTCTGTGAAAGGGTTCCATTTCATTCTCATGTGCACATTTTTTTTTATTTTACAGAATCTGAGGGATGAGGTGGTTCATTTTTTGCTCGAGGAGGCTTTTCTGGACTTGGAACCACACTTTCAGAATCTCATCACCCAGAAGTGGATGGCAAGCAGCCACCCTGTGGACACAATCTGTGTCACTCTGGAGGATTACTTTCAAGATTACGTTCACCTTAGGGCACGTAATTTTGACTACGTCATCACTGAAGCTCAAAACTGGGTTGCCAAGAAATACATTTTTGCCATGTTACAGAAGAAGGTTACCTTCAAAAACTACGAAGATAGAAAAGAAGCAGGTTTGAAAATCATTAGAGAAGCTGGGCAAATAAAGGGCTTATTCATTCGTGTGGCTCCTAAGGTTGCTAACTATGATTCTCCATTCGAGATAATTAGAAATCTTGCTGAAGTGCTGAAGAGTGAAGACCCAGAAATTCTATCTTTGGATCTCCATGGCCTTGTTGATAAGTATCCAGATGTGAGCCCTGAACAGCTCACACAATTACTGAGCCTGAGGGGTGACATCTCTCGTTCAGATGCCAGGGAAAAGGTTTCATTTATAATGAATGCAAACAAAAGTAGGCAAAGAGAAATAAAAACCATATTTTCTCTAATTTGATGTCTGCAAACATTCAGCTCTCGTTATTTTGTATTTATTTTCTAGGCTTGTTATTTAACTATCATGTTTGAAGATCATGTTTATTAGTGTGCCAATGGTTTTTCTTTATCTTTTTCACTTGTTAACATACTTTTTTTATCCTTTGGCCACTTTACATAGAGTTCAAAAGTAACTCGGTTACTCTGAGATCTCAAGTAGATCTCCAAATGTTATTTTTTATTATATATATATTTAGGCCATTATATAGGCTGTATTTTGGCCATTCCATTAATCTAAGTTAAGGAATTATTATTGTAGTTTCCAGTGTTCTATTATTAGTACATATTTTACTAGTATTGGTCAATACACTGATACGACGCAACTTGCTATACTTTCGTATTTGTTATGTCGTGGTTGTTACAGTGGTACCACACAACTCTGCATATATTGCTAACATTAACATTTTACAAAATCTCACACTTGTTATCAGAAACTACAATTATTATCATGTATAGTTTCAAAAATTTTGTAATCTGGAGGAAAATTTTTTATAACAAGCATAAGATATTTTTACAATTGTTAGTATTTATATAAATTCTGTTTTCTTTTTTTGCCTCCTATGATCATGATAATCATAAAATTAGAAATTATTGATTAACTTTTATTTTATCTATCTTTGGATTTCCTTAGCCTCATTAATAAAAATCCAAATGTGACCCCTGAACAGCTCAAACAGCTACTCAGCCTGAGGGGTGAAAGTGACGTCTCTTGTTCAGATTCCCAGGGAAGAGGTTTCATTTATTTTAAATAGTAATTAAATAAGTGAGGCTAAAGAAAACCCCCATTTTTTCTAATGTTATGAATAATGTTGGCAAGCATGCTGGCCCCTTATTTTGTATTTTTTATTGGGTAATTATTTAACTTTCATGTTTGAAGATCATGTTAATGAGTATGCCATTGATTTTCATTTATCCTAGCCACATGTGAATGTGCTTTTTTATCTGGTGTCCTCTTCACAAGCAGTTTGAAAGTGAATTGGTTACTCGGAGATGTCATGGGCACATCTCCATTTGTTACTTTATATTATTGCCATTATTTAATTATATTTAGGCCATCATATAGGTTCTGTTTAGGCCATTATCTAGGTTATATTTAGTCCATTATATAGGTCATATTTAGACCATTATATAGGTTATATTTAGGCCATTTCATGAATTTAAGTTAAGAAAATCTTATGATTATGTATAATGGCCTTTTTTTATCTGGAAGTAACATCCATATATTTTTATTTAATGATGTTATTTTCACAGTTGTTAGAGTTTATGTAAGTACTGGTGTCTTTTTTCCTCCTATGATCAAGATAATAAAAAAAATTATAAATAATTGATTTACTGCAATTTGATTGCATTATATGTTTACACAATTTTAGGCTTAGAAATGAAATTTTACATGAGTTGTGTTCTTAAATTTATTTCACAAATACCTCTTTTCATATTAAATGATTAAAACAGCATCATATTCAGTCTTGTTTTTGGAATGTTGAATTGGTGGGATAGCCTTTGCATGTTAATGTACTGTTTACGCTGATATTTCATGATTATAAATAGGAATGTTTGTGTGCTTTGAGCATCAAGTTAGTTCTCATGAGCTATTTTCATATTGAATGAGTATAACTGCATCTCTAGTCTTAATTTTGGTTGGTTCCAGTAGAGGTTATGTGTATCATTACTGTGGCTGTTTCATTCCAAAGAGCCCCTGTACCCTCCCACAAATATTTCAAGTGTAATTTTATTGAGGGTCAAATCCTGTCATTTTCAGTTCTAGTGACATGGTTTTAATTGCTAATCATGCAACTTGAGGCTATTGTTTGGCAGGTTCTAATTTATTACAATCTTTGCACCTTTCACTATGGGAGACGATTCTCTAGTATCCTACTAGAATGGAATGTTGGTGCAAAACATTCAGCTGCCGCTCAGCTTACAGATTTGCATTACCAGCCATCAGGTCTCAATTTTTAAGTATTCAAGTAGGTACCAGAGGTCTGAAGCCCCAGATTTCTTCATCACCAGATTTTTATTCCAAGAAGTGCCGGAGCAGTGCTCCGAACCGCTATTGCTGAAATTGAGCCCTGCCAGCCATAGCTTTCAAGTTTGTTTGCCTCTTTCTCGCATCATAGCCCATGCATATTACTTTTTTCTTGTGGAATAAAAACTTGTGGAAGTATAAATGCAATTAAAGTAGATAATGATTCTCCCTAGAGTCTGTTACGCACTTGATGAAATGGATGCTCCCTGGGTGAAAGTAATAAATGCTCACACTACCATCAAAAATATGTGCAATCAAGAAAATGAAGTCAAACTATAGTTTTGAGGCTATTAAGGTTTTGAGGCTTTGAGCGCAATTACAAATATGGATCATATTACCTATATTGTTTCTTGCCATTTGTTACAATGACAATTGTGGCTACTGGTCTCTCAGAACTCCATTGTCTGGCTTTCGCATTGCCTTCATGCTAAGGTGGAAAATGTGCAAGCCTCATTTCTTGAGTACAAGAAGAAATTTAAAATTCATTTATTGATGGGTTAGGTTAAATATATAAATGGAGTAATACTTTCAAATATATTGGCGTGTTTGAAGTGGCCAATGGTTTAAAAGAAAGTCAGTTTTGCATTTTTATGGCATCAAAAAATTCACAGGAAAATTCAGGTGACCTTGAGAAAGAAACATCCCCCTAGTTCAACTTCATTTCATCCCCATGGATGTTTTCTAAGTAAAATTATATCCTCGTATTCCCTAGATCCCTTACTCACTCTTTTGATCTTCAAAGGACACCCATTATCTAGAAATAACAGAAAAAGAAACAATGAAAAATTACTAAGCAATAGCGATAAAAAGTGAAGTGAAGCAAGTCAAAATTTTTACATTTAAACACCTTAATATTCGTTAGTGGTTTCTGTTTTCCTGTGTACCCCCCTGCATTAAAAAAACATTTAAATGATACAGTTTGTAGGTTGTGTGGGGTCAGCATACACAGGGTTGACTTCTTGGGGGGGGGGGGGGTATTTCATTAATATTTATGTGCATTATCATAAAATGATATTTAGATTATTATTCTCTGAAACAATTAAATTAACATTCTCTTTTCATGAAGACCAACTGTATTTTTCAGCCCAATAAGTAAAATTCTAAGCACTAGTTTAGGTAAACGAACGAATTCAGGTAAACATGTTTTTGGGGGAGGTTTAAACCAGGGATGTGATCCGAAAAGGCACTTCAGGTTTCGTGCCATACCTGGCAGGAACCCGAACTCGGATTCCGAGCCTCGGCGTTGAAGGAGACCCAACCCTTCACCGCGGGTGGGTTATAGCACCAACTGACCAGTCACACTATAGTTCATAAATTCTTAAAGTTAAACATAAATCGCACAATTATGTTCTTCTTTGTGTTTTACTAGTCACGCTGATGAAAATTGTCTTTTCCTTGCAGTCATACGATAGATATTAACCATTTTACGTGCTTTAGTAATTTATTGTACATTAAACTGGCCAGGTTTACATCTACATACTACCCCGCAAGCCACCTTAATAGGCGTGTGGTGGGGGGTGTTAGGACACCAGCCGTTTAAATATAAAAAGGAAACACTCTAATGAAATTATGCCTAGCATTTATTAAAGTCCCTTATTGTTCGGGGGAAAAACGAATTCCCATACCTATCCGTTCGGCAAAATATCTCTCTTAATTTATCGTTTACTGCCTGTATGCCACTATGTGGGGTGTCCAAAGACAGTGATATAGCCAGGATTTCGTTTCAGGGGTGGGGGTGAAAATGAGGAGCAAATTTTTGTCTTTAGGCATTTACGAGTGCAATTGTGATTGTGTTGTAACAGCCAATATTCAATGATTATTGCCGTACTAATTTCTGAATGAATATAATACTTAGTTTTTTTATATTTTTAAAAATTACAAGCATTATTTCTTAAAGTTGTTCAAACTGAAGAATAAATTAAATCGATATTGTTAGTTAAAAAAAAACAAATGTAACTTTCTCTTTGGTGCCACTTATAAAAATAAATTCAAAAGTTATGTCATGTTGCCGAAGACCTTATCTGTATTTTATTTATTTGTTTCTCTTATAAGCTCGTACACAAAACAGTAAAAATAGTCAAAAGTCAAAATGAGGGACATAGGTTCCCCTTTGGATTACATCCTGTTTGGGGTTAACCTACTCTTCTTTGTATAACAACATTACACCAATTTAGAAAACAACATAAATCGGTCACTGCCGTAAATTAAAAATCACATCACAAAAATTAATAGTGGATACAAAAATACAAACAGTAAGAAAATGAAAATGTAAAAACAATATTAATAATGCCATAGCACACAGCAGAATCTGATTAAAATCACTGCAATTTACAAAGATAGTTATAGTTTTATATTATTGCGATGCATAAATAATGTAACATGAGCCTTTTTGCAGGAAAAGAATTAATTAAGTGAACAATTTCAAGCAAGCACGACATGAACAATACAAAATAAAATAACGCAAGTATTGTCACTCTATCCAAACAAAAGACCTTAACTCATTCCTTTTAAACAAATATTCCACCTCCTCGTTCTCGAATAACCATTCCTTAACAAGTTTTTTTTAAATTTCCTTCTTTATCAACACCAGTTATATTCAAAGGTAGGGAAACAAACTAATTTTAGCCAAGATAGAGAAATGATCGGCGACAAATTTCATTTTTTGGTTTAGGTTAAGCAATATTATAATTTGCTCACTTTGTATAGACTGGATTTTTCATGCTCTCCACCACTGTTATAAAAATTCTTAAAACCTTATAAACAAACAAATGCCTTAGAGGTAAAATATTCACCTTTTTATATATAAGAAAGGAATTTGCCGTGGTTGAGGCTCCTGTCATTACCCTTAACACCCTTTTTTGGGATACCAGTAGTGGATTAATATTTGTGGAGTATGCTCCTCCCCAGCACGCAATTCCGTACTGTAACCTCGAGTTCACAAGAGCATTATAATGAGCACTGATAATGGACAAATGTATCTCAATAGATAGAATTTTTTAGTAACGGAGATCAATTTTAATTTATGTATGTGACTTTTCCAATTACAGTGTTGGTCAATGTAAATTTCTTGATATTTGATGTCACTGGCTTGCTCAATTTCAGTGCATTCATCGTTGGATGAGAAATTGCCATGGAAACATTGGTCACATGTATAGAAAAGTTTATTTTGATCTATACTTTCATACTTTTTAGGCTAAACAAGATATACTTCGTTTTGTTACTCAGCTTCATGGCATTATTATGAAACCAGCATTTCAGCTTGTTTAAGTCATCTTGCATTTGTATATGCAAGGCATATATACTACTATGTAGCAAAATAACATAAGGCTGTGTCATCAGCAAAAGAAGTTAGCTTGCCATTAGAACATCCGTTGCACAAATTGTTCACATAAATTAAAAATAAAATGGGACCCAGAACTGAGCTTTTGCTTTGTATAATAAAATTAAACACCAAAAAGGCATCTGACACCAGTGGAGTGGCCTATTAAAGTGATAGTGTCATGTTGAAAACACCATCATCCACCACCACCACCAGCATTGTGAATCCACCTCCATTTCCTAACCCAATCAAAAATGGGTTGTTCTAATGAGAAGGGGCAATGAAGTGACTTGATCCGCTGGGGAGGGTCTCATGCCTGGCGGTAGGTAAAGCAAGGCCTGTACACTCATTGTCATGGAAAATCATTGTTCGATGAAAGCTGCAGAGACTGATGTACATGAGAAGACTCATAACAGCCACCACAGCAGTCTGTTTTGGAACTTGGAATGTTAGGACCTTACTAAGGGTGAGAAAGTTCGAAAATATCGAAAAAGAATGGTAGGTTTAGACATGGTAGATCGAAGCAAATCAAGTGAGAAAGATAGTGGCAACTAATATTGAGTGATGATTATAGTAGAGGAGATCAAATTCAGCTTGGGGTGCACCTAGCAATGAGCAGAAAGGCCGTTTTACACAAGGCACTATTTTGCACAATTTGATGCAGCATGTTTTCGCAATGTGAGAATGCAGGCTCTGAATTAGAGCAGGGGGTATTTTCCCATCTCTCGTTTATGCATTTGTGCATGCATTCTAGCAATTCACTGCTTTACATGACACAATTTTCAATGCACATCAATACTTAAGCATAATACTGATATAATTGTATCAGATTGTGCAATAAAGTGCCTCATGTAAAATGGCCTGAAGACTAGGTACAGGAGTAATCAATATAATGCAAGCGTGACAGGATTGTAGTAATGACACCTTGTGGACAGCACTCAAGTTTAGGATTGATTGATTGCACGGGTGGGCGAGAGCCTTCTGGAGCCCTCCAGGCCTCTTGGTCCATTGTGCCATCCCACATTTAACCTGCCTGCCATTTGTAGACAAGGGCACCACGGTAGAGGTATGAAGGAGGGGCCACCCCCAACCTTCCAGGTACAGGTATGGAAGGAACTACCTTCCTGGTCTGGGTATATCTCCCTCCGGCCTCCCGGTATAGGTCTGGAGGGAGTGTCACCTCTCCATCCACCCTGGTAGAGGTATGGAGGAGGGCCACCCATCCAACTCCCGTCTGGGCCCAACGTTGCTTAACTTCGGTGATTTGACAGGAACCAGTGTTACAACGTGGCTAGGCCCTAGCCCCATCATATAGGAAGGTAGAATAATTGGCTGGAAGTGCTAAAAAAAAAGGCGAATCCCTACTCACGAATTGGGAGTGTGGTGCTGCATGGATCAGAGTCAGGGCCATTGTAGGAAGAGGATGTGCGCATACTGTAAGATTATGAGATATGATTGGGGGAAAATGGAGGGGGTAAGCAGGATGCTGGGAAAGAGACTTCGAGATGGTGGGGGAGGGAAGAATATTGTTGGTGAAAATATGGAGGCTAAGTGTAGGGAGTTATATGGAAGGGAACAGAATGTTAAGGAGTGATTGAGGGGAGAATTTTGGGTTTGTGCGAAGAGGAACTTTGGACAGCATGAGCAGGAAGGAAGTTTATAATGAGAAGTATTAGAGACATTTAACGGCGAGAAAATGGATTTTCATGGGTAGGAATGCGCAATGGTCACCCCAGAATTGATTAGTTGGCATTAAAACTCCATAAAACCCGCCAATCACCTTGTGGAAGACGAAAGCTCTTTCATCACCTTAGAGCAGCGGTTCCCAAACTTTTTCTTTCCGCAACCCATTTTAGCCCATACATTTTAGTCGCGACCCCCTAAAAATAACAAACAATGTGTACATTCAAATGATATTGTTTTTAAAGTAATTACAATCGTCATCTCGCGACCCCTTTCCGAACGTCCCGCGACCCCCAGTTTGGGAACCGCTGCCTTCGAGTATACCAAAATTTCTCAGCACCAAGTGGATCGAGTATTCCGACTAAATATACACAATATCTATGTTATAATATATATATATATATAACACAATATAATTCGTACCAACAATTCAAATTCCTTTAAACGCGAGTCGTGCATAAACATCGATGCGTATTCATAATTTCTTTTTCCGAGCCGGGACAACTGGAACGCTGAAGGACACCAAGTTTTGGGAGAACTTGAAAGAAGTGTTATTAAGTTTCCAGTTCGCTATTTTATGAGCAAATAACGTATGTTTAGTAGAAAAATAATGCCTGGCTAAATGTCTTAAGGTTTGATGTATATATAAGACCTGAGTTCGATTGGACTTACTTAATGTAAATACAACCACAACCGTCCAACGAACCGACCAAAGATGTATTAAATGTAGGAAGATAAGTAAGAACAACAGCTCTAAAATACCACACTTAAACCTCCACTAAATACAGCTCTGAGAATGCAAAGGCAACTACTCTGCGGGCGATACCACTCGATGGACTAATAATGGCGGAGAGTCAAGGAGCGGAACCAGCTGAAACATCTACTTCTCACTAGGCATGAGGATAACTGCCGAAAACGAATAACCGTTATCATCACAACCGTTACTGAGAAATAACCGTTATTAATAACGGTTATCGATAACTGTTGCACAGTAGGTTGTTTTAGTTGCGGTTATTGAATAACCAGTAGTTGTGTACTTGGAGTTATTCGAAAGCTGTTATTTTACAACCGTTTTAAATTACAGTAGTTATTACAAAACTTAGTTTGTTTGACGTTATTGAAGTTGCGTATTAGCAGTTACACGGAGTTTTTCAAAAGCTGTTTTTCCAACAGCTTTAAAATAACAATGGTTGTTAATAAACTTAAGTTTTTAGTTGTACCTGAAAACCACTTGCAAAACAAATGTGGAAACATTTTAAGATTTTATTTGCTATAACTTTAATACCTGATGTTATATACTTTTTAAAAATATATCGATGTTTAACTGGCATTAATATTTACTGGGAGTTAATTGAAAACAGCCTATTCACTCAAAAACAAAATTTATTGCACACAAATTATAAATAAGTACGTTACATTAAATAATTAACAACCGATTTTTATCACATAAAAATGACTATAAAACAAATTATCAGTCTCAATATTCTTGGCCTTGAATAAAGCAATAAGGGTATTTTACATTTGGAAAATAATAAAAATCACAGCCGATTCACTAATAAACTAAATTAATTGCACACACGTCATGTGATTGCACTTCATAAAATAATTACTAACCTATTTTAATAATAGGTCATCAAATAAAAATTACTACAAAAAATATCAGTCTCGATATTCTTTGGCTTTGAAACGACAAAGGTATTTAACACTTAGACCAGTAATTATCGTTTACGTGAAGAAAGATTAACTGTCTTACTTTTGAGGGTTTCAGACGTGTCCGTCGGTCATTAATCATCAGACCTTGTTTTGAGAAAATGCTCTCACATGGTACGGATGTGGCTACCATATTGAATTTTTTCTTTACTATTTTTGACAAAATCGGATACAAATGCTTTTTTTGTTCCCACCACTTCAATGGATCTTGCTTCCTATCAATGGTCCTTTCTTCAAGGTACCTCTGTATCTCCACTATGGCGCTAGAGAGAGCAGTACCAGGGGGTTGGGCTTTACGTATAATTTCATCCAGAAAAGACGTAAATGACAATTCATCTGCAGCTTCACTCTCTCCTTGCCTACAAAAATAAATATCTATACTGACTAATAGTCCGTTAAAGATTTTTGTTTAAGCTTTAAAAGTTCAATTTATCAGCAGCATACTTTTAAAAACCTTGACTATGAATAAATAATAATAGGCACTAAAAGCTTTTCTACGTTTGTAGATTGCTTTTTTTAACATGAATTTGATAGAAGTTACCTATTACTGTTTTGAGTGTGGACATCTTCTGCAAACGGGACCTCGCTCAGATTGTTTTCTCTCTCAGCCTTGGACTCAGCCGTGGCAAGCTTTTTTACATGTTCTTTTATTATATTTTGAGAGGTAGATGAGGTAAATGGGAATAGCTTGAACCGTGGATCGAGGAATGAACATGTTCCCACAATTTTGTTGTTTTCTATGTTCGAAAATCTGGTCAAGATCCCTTCCTGTAATTAATTATCAGCTATCAATACTTATCAATTAAGATTATCAGGACTCAGTTCTGGCTGCGTATATAAACTGGAAAATACCATGAAATAAAATTTATGTTTTGCATTCTGCAAATATTTTCAATTTTGGAAAAATTGTCGACTACGATTTTTCGACTTTTTGACACATGCATATCGCGCGGCGGCCATCATAGATGGTAAATCGACCAAAAAATATGAATATTTTGCGTCAGTATTCCTCAAATTGACAATTTTGGAAAAAATTTTCACCACGATTTTTCCACTATTTAATGCATTCATATCGCCCGACGGCCATCATAGATGGTAAATCGACCAAAAATATTGATATTTTGCGTCAGTGTCCCTCAAATTGGCAATTTTGGAAAAATGTTTTACCACGATTTTTCGACTATTTGATGCATGCATACCGCCCGACGGCCCTCATGGTAAATCGAACAAAAATATTGATATTTTGCGTCAGTATCCCTCAAATTGGCAATTTTGGAAAAATGTTTTACCACGATTTTTCGACTATTTGATGTATGCATACCGCCCGACGAAATGGTAAATCGTGGTAAATCGAACAAAAATATCGATATTTTTGCGTCAGTATCGCTCAAAATGGCAATTTTGGAAAAATTTTCGTTACATTATAGAGGTTTAGGTTAGTTCGATTTTAATAGGTTTACAATTTGTCTATATTAATATATGAGAATTTAGCTAGGCTATATCAATAAATGCAAATATAACTCGGATAAATATAGCAATTTAAGAATAATATAAAAAGGCTAATTACTTGCAGTAAATGAATAACTTTCTTAGCAGTGGCATGCAGAGGCATCTTCATGAGTTTCTGGCAAACATACGTTAGGCCAGTAGTGAGGAATATTATTTGGCTGCCACTGACATATTTTTCGCCGCTCAACTTCCTTGTTGCTTCTTCAAAAGGTTTGAGGACTTTGCATAAGTCTGTGCACAATTTCCATTCATCTAATGAAGGTGCTGGAATGGCCTTATCAAGTAAAGCTAGAGTCGCTCGTACAGCTTCCTGCAAACATGTGAGCCTATTCAGCATATAATACGTTGAGTTCCAACGCGTGGCGACGTCCAAAATTAGTTTCTTAGGCCTTTTTTCCCCGGCGTCCTTCTGGTATTTCATAAACTTTTCCAAGTCTTGGTTGCTGCGTTTAAAGTGTTTCACAATGGTTTTCACTTTTTCCATCAGAACCTGGATAATTTCCATGCGTAAAGAGCCCTGTACAATGAGATTCAGGGTATGGGCGTAGCACCCGAAGTGATTCCAGTGTAATTCATTTATTATAGCTCCTTTTATGTTGGAGCCATTATCTGACACCACAACTGAAACCTTATCTGATACTGCAAAACTATCAGTTATCTCCCTGATTTTACAGGCTAGGGCATAACTGGTATGGGAACCCTCGATCAAGGAGCAGTCGAGTAGAACCGACTCAAAAGTGAATTCGTCGGTGACAAAATGTGCAGTGAGAGCCAAGTAGCTTTCTTGGCTGCAAGACGACCAGCAGTCTGTCGTTAGGCATACACTTTGCACACTTTTTAATTTTTCTTGGACTGCAAACTTACATTCTTCAAATGCTGCTGTAATCATTGTTGAGGATATGGTTTTCCTGTCAGGAAGGTTGTAGGATGGGTTCAAAGCAGATATAAAGTTTCGAAAACCACTGTCTTCAACTACTGTGAAGGGCTGATAATCTTTTGTAAATATTCTCAAAAGAGACCTATCAAGCTTTCTCTTTTGCCCCGCACTTATTTTTTTGCGCACAAAACATGCCATGCTTGTTTGTTTTACCACTTTTGACTGCGAGGTGGAAGATTGAGTCACTTCAGGCTGGAATTGAGCACTTGTTATGCTACTATTACCTTGGGATGTTAAAGGTAAATTCTGTCCAGAAGTAGAAGGCAGTGAAGGCTCACATCCGCCGCTGATAAGGGTTGTTAGGCCTAAATCGTGAGTTTCATTAAATGTAGAAAGCTCAAGATTCACAGTTGGATGTTTTTTTAAGATGTGGTTCTTTAAGTTAGATGTTGTGGATTTATATGAAAGGTTTGAACCACACATATCGCACTTCGCTATTTTTTCCTTAGTGTCACTTATTTTGAAATAGCTCCACATAGAGCTAGATCTGGGTCGCTTACTCATTTTAACCCCCACAGAAAATACACCAACAAGATTAAGAATGCTGACCAATCCTCTACATAACCTACATTGAACCTAGGTTCCGCCCACTGTCCGCACACCTGAATAACCGATAACTGCGACGCCAGCGCTCCGCTGGAAGAGTTTAGTAGTAGTAGCAACGGCAACGGTTGCCGCCGTTGTAGCTGTGGTGCTTCGGTTATTCTGGATAACCGATAACTGCATGTTTCCAATAACGGTTATTTTAGATAACCGTTATTTGTTAATAACCGTTGTTAAATAACTGTTACGTTATTTGTTACCCATCTCTACTTCTCACTGATTCTCACAAGCGAGATATCGAACTACCTAGCTCCAAAAATATTTTGTTTTTTTAAAATAGGAGGTGTGAGCGCTGGACGCTAACTTCGGGATCCCCGGCGTTTGCATAAGGTTTTGCATTTTTTTCTGGGTATTTTGTGCTTCGGCGAGCACATACAAAAAATAGAAGGCGGTTATTCCCCCACGCTGCGATATCTCAAAGCTTTATTAGTGTTAAACCAGTTAAACTTCTGCAGTGTTTGGTTTCCTCTCTGGTTAGCTGAGGCAGTTGTTTACAGTTAGTACAAAGGTGAGGCGTTATGTTTTTTAAAAGTTGTGTACAATAAAGGTCTGCTACTACAGCTAGTATTAATATCTAACTTAAAGTGTGCGTGTGTGATTTTTGAATGAAACATAGGAAGCGGTTTCTTTTATGGATTCGTAACTCTCATGTTTTTCACGTAGTATGTGAAATATGTGGAGCCGTTTGAAATGAATCATTTAATAAATAGGTTATATTTCTGAAATTTCAGTGATGCATTTGAATTAACGTCTCTCCGTGATTCTCTAAATTTTAGTTTACCTCAAAGATCTCCCAAAAAGGTTTGTTTATTTCAATAATTATTAACAATTTATTCCGACATTTATTTATTCTCTGATGCACACACAATCTGGATTTAATTTTGGTGTGTTCTTGTTAGTGGAGTTCATTTTCCATTTGTTGTATTGTTTTAGAACATATTTCAAAAGTTCGTGAAAGAAGTTATCTAGTAAAATTTTCCTAATGCCTCCTTATGTCTTATGCCAAGTAAATATTGTCTCAGTAAATATCCAGAAAAATACATTGCTTTGAGAGTATTATTGCCTAAGATCCTTGGAGTGGTCTTACCATGGAAAGGCCTCCCCTGGAAGGTGTGGCAGTTTTAAAGCTTAATACCAAGTCTGGGAAAAGATAAGACTGCACGTTTATCCATGCAGCTTGATAATAACTTTTCTTAAGGTTTATTTCAGGAGATGATTGAATATTCTGATGATTTTGTATGAACAATATTTTGTTTTGCAGTTGCGCACTGAAATGGGGAAAATGAGAATCTTTCTTCTCTTTCTTACTTTGAAATTACTGTCCGTGTTTGTTGTGAGAACTTCTTTTGTGCCTGATGAGTACTGGCAGTCCCTGGAAGTTGCCCACAAACTGGCTTTTGGGTAAGTATTAATGTGAAAATATTCGTGATATTTAAATGTAATGTCCACAAAGAACAACTGAAAGCTATGAATTCTTATGCTAGTAGTAAAGTTATATGTATTGGATTAAATTTAATATCAATATTTATTCATATTATAGCCCTGTGACGTGACCATGGTAATGTGCTCCTGTGGTTACATAATTTATTTTAAGCCTTGAGCTATGATTTATCTCGCTGGTAGAAATCTCTCATTTTGGGATTGACATATTATGAAAGCTGACTTTCTGGTATTAGTTGAACTTATGAAGAAGCT
Organism: Pyrrhosoma nymphula; assembly: GCA_963573305.1. Taxonomy (NCBI): domain Eukaryota; kingdom Metazoa; phylum Arthropoda; class Insecta; order Odonata; family Coenagrionidae; genus Pyrrhosoma; species Pyrrhosoma nymphula. The sequence continues at coordinate 112,381,787 of OY754332.1, forward strand.
GAAGTTCACCCATTAGGGGTGTGGATGGTTTTTTGCCTCGCATTTAAACCTTGCGGGAGCATGTGTGAATTGTAGCCTCTGCTAAGAAATCTCAATTTTTGGGACAAACTTAGCGTAATTATATCCATGGTAAAGGATAAAAAGGCCAATCGTGGTGGTGGGGTAAAGTCCTTATCAGCCAGTCCTCAGTCATGATTTGTGAGTCCCATATGGATAGATTTATCAACACCCAGGGGGTGGTTGTGTGCATTTTTAACATTATGTATTTGCTATTGGTTCCCTGCCCTCCTTATGTTGCATTCTTTTATCAATTGATGTATGATAACACATGCCTTAGATTTCAACGAGAATGTGTAATAGATCTAAAGTATTGTGCACAAACTACCTCTTATCCCTAGACTCCCTAACTGTGAATTGAAGTTTGAAAATGGCAGAATATTTAGAATTATAAGTGATCAATTTAAGTATGTGAATTTAGACTGAAAAATAGGAAATTATTTTATTTTTGTTATAGATTAGAGGCTGTTCAGGTAATGGATTAAACAATTTTGGTTACCTTTTGACTTTCCTTCTAAAAGTGATAAGAAATGCAATCTCATGAGTGACTAAAATCTTATGTAAAAGGACCTTGGACCCTCACACCCTCTGTCATGAGGCAGTGTAAGAATAGCTCAATCCCCCTCCCCTCAAAATGTCTTTTGAATGGCCCCGTACTGAAACTCAAGAGGCGTATCAATGTGAATTGATAATGACAATTGGTGCATTGTGTGCATCAAATTGTAAAGCGTCCAACAAGAGCATTGACAATCACTATCAAATAAATGTCGTGCATACCCAAAATATGCTTCATTACGTCTCACCTCCTCATATCCCATAATGTATGATGACGTCAGTCTGCACGTGTTACATTTAGATGTTGTGAAAATGAATCTTTTTCTTCCCCTAATTTTAGTTCTCGTTGCCTATGTTTCTGTTGTAAATATTTTAATTTTTCTAACTCTCCTGACGCTGTTGATGTTGAAAATAGTATCCATATCATGACTTTATCCAGCCGGCCTCGGTGGTGGCGGAGTAACGTCCTCACCTGCTATCCCGAAGGTCGCGGGTTCGAGTCCCACCTGGGGAGGATTTTTCACCTCCCAGGTCATGGTTGTGTGTGCTGTTATATTTACGAGTTAATTTGTAGCTCAGAATGAAGTGGTTATTATTATTATCATCCCAAGAAATAGTTGTATGCTAATTACTGCTGAATTGTACATTTATTTTCTCTTATTCTGCCCTCAAGCAAAAGTATGTGTGTCATTCCATTTTTTTCTCCTGGTCTTGGGTGTGTTATGATGCACTTGACTTCCACTTATTAAGTGCACATTTGTTAGAAAATAGTTTTTCCATGTGTACAAAAAGCATTTTTGTACACATGGACCAGCATCAACCTGTCCCTTCTACAATGGGCAGTTGTATCAAATTACAATACTATTCTGGATTTGCTTTTGAATTAAATGGTAGCTAGTTTATGTAAGTATAGGGTGTCCCAAATTGGCCATGCGAGAGGGTCTAGGATAGCATGATACATATCAGTTTGTTCATTGGTTCACCAAACAAATAATTATTGCTGTTTTTTTGTGTAGTTCATTGTTTTGTTGAGTCTGTCAAACCACGGCCAACATTAACCTGTCCCTTCTGCTATGGGCAGCCACCTTTCACTCTGTTTTTATGTGCATTTTTTTATGTGACACTTAAGACCAAATAATTCTTGTTTACTGAGTACACCTTTTGAAAATGTTTATTCCTATTGCTGTCAATATCATTGGCTGCTGTATTTACAAGAGATTGCCCACTGCAGAAATGTTTATGTTATTGTAGCACCAGTGCGATAGTCATACTTCTCTTAGATTAGAATATGTGCAAGGAAAGAGGGAAGTGATTAAAAGTGTGAGCTATGGATTCTGGAACTTAGTAAATGAGAGTATACAGGAATGAAGTTTGTACACTCATAAAAGTTGCCAGTGTCATTAGGACCTTGTGATTATGAATAGTAATGATGAACTCTGTGAAGTTTTTCTGTTTTTTTTTTTAATTCTATAAATAGGCTAAAACTTTAGGCTGTTATTTCTTAGTAGGGGAAATCATAACGTTATCCTCATTGCCTTTTGACTATTTAGGTGCATGCAGTTTAATTCCCCCTTGGGAGGGTGAAAGAAAAGGGATTAGAGGAATGAATGGTTTTTAATCTTGGAAATTATCTGAAAGCTCTGTGTTGATGGCAACTTATGCAATAAAATCAGGTTTCTCTTCATTATGTGTATTGCTTTTGGAGCAAAGAGGTTAAGAAAAGAGGCTTCCTTTGAGGAAAAAAAGCTCATGAAAGAAGAAGGAAAGGGTAATTGTAAGGATAACTTGGTAAGAACCTTTGAATGTTCAAACTCAACAGCTTCTTTGGAACCTACGAAAATAAGTTTTCTTTCCTGGCAAGAGGCCCATTTTCTTTGTTTCACCAGTGACCCATATTTTGAGAAAATAAAACAGCTTAGAAATATTACGGTGACTAGAAGTGGTGGAAGGAGTGTATAGAGGTCAATGGCATAAAAGGAGTGTTCAAATGTTGACACTTCTGACTTACATAATTTAATTTGTTCCATGATAATGGTCCCCAATTCCATCATCAGCAGATTTAGATTTGTCATTTGATTGTCTCAGTGGGTTGACACCATAGTTACCTTATCTTTTTTCACCTTCATGGTAACCCCACCATAGCTTACCTGATTTAGTTCTCCGAATGTGTTCACTGTGTGGCGTATGAGTTTTTTCTTTATTTGACTTGATATGTTTGATCCTAAGGCATTTTGTTTGGTGCTAAATGTCATATCTTTTTTCATGTATCATTCATAGAAGCTTAGATGGCTGAGTAATTATGAGGGGAAAGGTTTTCTTCTTTTAAAAGAATGTCTAACTTGGGTTAGTATGAAGAATAAATGTATTCTATGCTCAAATAAAGTACAAATCACAATTCCCAAACTACAACTCTTGGCTGGGAAGTGTGGGTACTTGTGGGATTTTGTCAGACTACATCTGCAGTCCATATCCTGCCAACTGTATTTGTCATTGTTGTGTTTCTTATCCCTTTTCTTTCCAACATCTTTTACCAATTTGAAAATGTTTTGCAATGCTATGTGTTTTTATGCTTAACTGTGTAAAGTGCTCTATATCTTTGCAACTGTACCCAGCTGGCACAGAGTATGCTCCTTACTCTTTTCTTACGAGATACTTACGCAAGAAACGGGTAAGTAGCTTACCAGGAGGCAAGGCGCTTCCGTAAGAAACTGCTCAAACACAGGTAAGACAGTGGTAAGGAACGGCGTCAAATAGCCTCATACTGGGTAAGCTACTTACATACAGTAGCGCAGCGTGCGGCGGAACGCTGTACTACCACCTAAACCAGCATATATAATTACCTATACCGTGAGATATATTATTAAATCATTTCCACTATTTCTCGATCACCTACCGTGAGATATATTGGGCAGCTTTAAATTATTTCCACTATTTCTCCAGGCACACACAGCGGCACTCAAATAAAGGAACATTATTGCTAATGACATCAAGTCGAGAAAATGAAAAAATAACTTTTGAGGAGGTAAAATTTACTGAATGAAGCATAATGAAACAACATACATTGCAAAAGTAGAAAATAATCATCACTCTTTCAATTGGGCGTAAACAACCACACAATTTTAAACTCTCAAATAACACAATAATCCCGGCCAACGACAATATCCTACAGCTAATTGCTAATGAATCATTACCTGCCTTAAATATAGATGGACTAATTATTTCAACAAATTCACATTGGACACAGCAATGCAGTGAAATAAAAGGATGACACTTGGAGTGGCAAAATTCACTGAATAATAATAAAACACTACACTATTTATCCTTTCCCTGGACGTTAACAACCACAATTACAAGACAAGAACAATCTACACAGTCACCAAACTTCACTTTAATTCAAATCAAACTTCAATTCACATAGATTCCATATCTTAATGTAGTCAATACTAGAAACTACAAAATTATTGCTGTGAAGTCTTCTCCAACATATGAAATTACATAGACAACGAAAGCTGCGAAAGCCTTCAAACAAAACATATTTGTAACACTTTAAATATAACTCCTGTCATGACACGTTATTTAAAGAGATAAACCCTTGCTAATGTACGTAAATATATCAACACTTAGACGCATGCAATCCAGCTCAGCAAATAAATAACACCTGTAATCACTGGCATGTAACAATGGATGCCGTCAACGCATTCAAAACACACGATAAACCTTTGTTTACATATTATCACAAAAAATGACTCAGTTATTTCTTGCACATTGAAACTTATACGTGATGCCAAACTTATTTAAACTTGAAATTAAATGTTCCACTGGGGTAATTTGCTACAAATCGTCACAGATAAACACCAAGTTATCGTTCTCGTGGTTTCCGTTTCCTCCGAAAAAGGGAACGGTATCGGGGACCATTAGTCCGTTCAAGGAGTCACATTAATTCTATTATTCATGAGTCTGTTCCTCAACTATCCATAAGTACCTGTTTCACCCGCAAGGAGTCATGCCATACGTGCGTAAGAAATAAGTAAGTGACTTACATTGTAAGCTACTTACCTATTTCTTCGTTAAAACTTGCCTCAATGACTTACATTGTGCCAGCTGGGTAATGTTTGCTTTTGTTTCATGTTTGAATTTTAGATGTGTCATTGAATAAGAATGTGGTTCCTACTCCATTACTCATAAAATCTCCCTTTATAGGTATGGACACCTTACTTGGGAATGGAGTGAAGGAATTAGGAGTTACATATATCCGGCAGTTATTGCTGCTCTGTACAAAGCTCTTGAATTCTTTGGCTTGGACAGTAGAGAAGCCCTGGTAAGATTAATAATGTTATTCTAATTCATAGGGTCTCTGAAAAAAATAATCTCCTATCCTAGATAAGGCCTGTGTTTTGTGTGACGACCTCCTTTAGTTCATTATTTAGTGAAATACTGCTTAGCACAAGCTGTATATTTCATGCCCTTTTAAAATTAAACATAAATGTAACTGGAGTTTTTGGTAAAGTTTCTAATTAAGGTACTCTCATTTCTGTGAAAATTATATAACACATGAAAGCCCTTTTCATTCATTCATTCATTCCGCATGTCATTCATCATTCATCATTTTAATTTTGTGCATTAAGTAATTTAGTTGAGATATGTATCTTTGAATTCCAATTGTTAATGAAGCATTGTTTTGTTCCTCCTGTTTAGATCTTGATTCCTAGAATATTCCAAGCCATTTTGAGTAGCGTAGGCGACTACTATTTCTGGCTTTGGGTTCAACGTCAAACTGACACTAAAGGAAACTGGGCTATTGTCACCATTGCAACTTCTTGGTTTTGGTTTTACTGTGGATCCAGAACCATAATCAATACTGTAGAAATGGTGCTGACAGTGTTGGCTCTTTACTCCTTCCCATGGAATGACAAAGATGTTTTTGGTAAGTTTTTGTATTTAAAATTTGTCTTTATTTTTCATGATTAAAGCCCTTCTTTGTAAAGCTAGAGTAGCTGCGTTGTACTTATGGAAGCAGATATCCACTAAAGTTGAATCAGTTAACCCCACTTCTTGCTTTTGATGTGAATGCAAATGAACATCTTATGGTTCGTTCTTGGTGTCATGTAAGGGCTTGCCGCGACTAATATTTATGTACTTTCGAGGGCCTCGTGTGCAAAAACTTCAAGGATTACGGAATATCTAAAACTATGACTGGACAGTCCGTTTCATCCACTATCGGAAATTGTTTGTCGCGAGCGGAGGGGGGGTTGCGAGGTGACGTCACAGCGCTGTGCGTGGGGGTCAAAATTTGGGCTTGTAAAGGGCACGGCGTGCACTCAGTTCAGTTGTATCTCCGGGATGAGTTGGTCGATTTTAGTGATCGAGCTGCCTACGGAGAGCTGAGAATATAAGTTAGTTTTTAATAACACAAGAAATATAAAATTAACACTGGAAAGCAGAAAATATTAGCTACCATGGACCAATTGTTCATAGGTTTAGCCATTTGTACTAATGATTTCGATGAATAAATGTTATGTATAGCGTAATTTTCTTTCTTTCATTTCAACTTTTTCTCTGACGAACAAAATGCTGCGTGGCATCGGATATCACATGAGACAAGGACTAATGTCGATGTCAAGGAAAATACGTGGGTTCTGGGGTGCACGATCAGGATGGGAACTTGGGTATAAGGAAGCGATCCTAAACGCGATGCACAGCGATGAGACAAGAAAACTCGTTTTCACCATTTAAATTTCACACAACATCTATTTGCCAAAAACAACATGGACACTAAATTTCCTAAAATCTAATGAGCGATGGGATGATACTCAATTGGGTGAGACATAAATGGCACAAAATTTCCACTAGTGAGCACTCCATTGGGTGAGACATAAATGGCACAAAATTTCCACTGTGAGCACTCAAAAAAAAAAGATAAGGAAAAACCTTACACTTAAAAATGAGGGATGAAATGAAATACGAGATTAAACGCTACACAGATGGAAAATAAAGTCATTAAATGAAAAAAAATACGTAAAAATGACACTTGACGACTTCCTTTTGTCACGTCAAATCACTGTAATCAGCTATGAACAAATAAGTTGTCCCATATTACCGATACAAGCTCCTCGTTCTAATTTAATATAGAGAGTCCGGCGTCGATCCAAAAGGGACGACGAGAACGGGAGAATTATGATACAAAATTTTAGATGCTTCTTAGACCTGGCAAGATTGAAACTAGAATGTTTCTCAGACCGCTTTAAATTCGGGGGACCCACTCTCACTTGGGGTTTCTTCTGGGAAGATGGGCTGGCTGGATCGGGGGGAAAGGATCAGGAATACTTCACCATTCCGGGAGAGGGTTTAGAGTACTTAAGTGTCAAAGGCTGCGCCAATCCGGGTCGCCGCTTCACGTGCTGTTCTCTGCGGGGACCTTTAACCCGTGGATTTTTAGACGATGTTGTGAAGGCTTGACTCGGTGAGGACAATTTCCCGTCGATCGCTCGTACTCTGCGTTTTCTCTCCGTCGCGTTTCCTCCATTGTCACTTTTCTTTGGACCTCCAACCGCCGTGCGCCCGACAGCCTGTCTCGGGGGTCTTTGATAACTCCCTCACTTTGACCGTCTCGCTATTTGCAGCGTCTTCCTTGCTGTCTGCCCCCAGTCTTCGGGTGGTCACTTGGCCGTGATCCGACCGTGGTCTGTTCTTATTCAAAACTTTAACAAGAATGTCTTCCCAGGCCATTCAACACCTGGCCTTATATATCCATTTTACAAACAAAATTCGTCGCTTATCCCTGCTGTGCTCGCGCGCGCCAAATATGAACGGATAAAAAAAAAGGAATAAGATACACAAAGACCGTGATGAGGCCATATCATCACAATAGAATCTCCCAATAACGAGAGTAACATATGTAATTTTGCATTCACGAAATAAAGATCCAATGGGAGTATCAAGAATACTCACTGTATTTTGTTTCTGGTTAGTTTCACTAGTGTTCACTAGTACTATGCTGAATAAATACTTGAAAAAAACTAGTGAAACTTTTGAACTCGGGAATGGTGGTGCACAGCTACTCGTTTGAACCCAGCTTGGCTGGGTTTCTCTCCACTCAATGTGCAGTTGTACGTTTGTCTGGATTTATGAGTTTTACCATTGTTGGTGACATTGTGATGTAGAATTGACAACTGAAATATTGAAATAAAACTAGATTCACATTATAGCTACATGTTATGTAATTTAGTGGATATCAGGGAGTGCTTCTAAATAAATCTGGCACAAATATTTATGAAGAGAAAATGAGTATGATATCTTCCTCAAACTTACCATAAGGTAAAATCTGGTGAGTATTTGAAATATTAGAGTTTTGCCCTATTGTGTAAAAAGCTTTTTAAAAAGTTTTAAGAATAAAAAAGCTAATGGGTCAAACCGAAATGACTTTGAAGTATGTATCTAGATTCAAAATACTGACAAAGAAGTACCAGATTTCCTTGGCCCATGTAAAGATTTCTCATGTGAAAGGTTAGAAAGAAGAGGTTACAGTCAAGATAGAAATACAATACTGCTCTAGAATGCACTAGATGACTCAAACCTTGTAACTTCATATTCAATGAACATAAGCTGCTATCTCATTCTTTCGGTCTGCTCTATCTGCATGTGGTGAATATTCGCACTTCCGGTGTCAATGGTGACATGACATTTGACATCATCTCTGCCAGATACTCTCTGCTTATGAAAATGGCCTTGGTTGAGTGACAAAAAATACAATATGGATGATTTGTCATCATTGTTGGCAGTCATCAACCCAAAGATTGGTTTGCTACTGCTCTCAAATCCTCTCTACATTCAGCGAACAATTTTATTCCTTCGTATTGCTTCATTTTGAAGTTCTCTGTATATGCCTGATACATTCCATCCTTGGTCTTTCACAATAAATCTAACCATTCAATTCTCCGTCCAGTCCTGTTTTCAGGCGGCTGTTGTGTCTCAGAATATGTCCAGTGAGCTTGTCTCTTCTACTTATGAGGATTTTAATTAAACACCATATCTCTCCAAATTGTCATAGGACTGCTTCATTGGTGTTCTTTTCCATCCATTTGATCTTCATTATTCTTTGAAAACACCACATCTCCATTGTTTCCTACCTTCTTGGTTCTGCGGTGTACATTGTTCAAGACTCACTGCCTTATAAGAGTATGCTCCAAATATGTGCATGGTTTAATGAAGTATTCCCTTGCTTCCAAGCTTGTGTTTTTGGCTGTTAGTAGAATCTTCTTCTGGTAAAATGCTTTCTTAGCTTGTGCTACCGTATTGGGCTGAGTATCAGACAGTTATTTTTTCCACTTGGAAGAGGTAAAAAATTGCTATCAGTCTTATTTTCGCACCCTATGAAAAATAAAATTTTGGTATGCAACCCACACAACATTGGTGCGTTGTGTAACTACTGGTTCCTCGCGATTACGAATTCAAACTTGTTTGCAGCATTACAATGAACGAAAACATCACATTTAAGCATGTCAGGCATAGCACGATGACCGATGTTTGACAATGTCGATTTTTTATGAGAGTCGCATTGTTTTTAATAACTTTTATGTAGATAATTTGAAGCATGTGTCGGAGGTCATTCACCAAAAATTGATCATGTACAATGATCTGGCACTTCCTTGACGTAATTCTAAAATGAAATTGAGCAGGTGTTGTGTCAAGTTACCCAGGGTCTACAGTGTATTCGTATGACGGCTGGCATGGCTGTCATGAGTATCTTTGCAGGGAACACTCTGCATGCTTCTTTCATATTCATTACAATTTTTTCCCTAAAATGGCAGCTCTAAAATCCAACCCATCTAACATTTGGTGCTGTCTTAAGCCCGTTTCACACTATGCTTGATCCAGCACAAGACCTAGTATGCTAGTTGATACTAGATATTGAGGACGGAACCCAGTGTGATAGAAACCGTGATAGAAGGTTTCATACGATCATTGAACTTGTGCTTGCGATGGAGCAGTACTGTCATCCACTGTTGCGTACTGTTAAAACATAATGGAAAATTTCTATGAAAAAAGGTGACTTTCGGCTGCTGCAGTTATAGCAGGAATTGTGGAGACATTCACGGCACATTGATTTCACCGCCAAAGAGTGCGTAACACCCGCGATAAAGTGAGGTGCTGATTAAAAAAAGTGAAGACTGCACTGTAACTGTTAAAGCTAACGTGATTGGTTGACGGCTACTAGGTCCTACTGGGAGCTAGTCTGGGATTATACTGGCTAGTCAGCATGCTAGTTCCATATTACACAATACTGGAAATCTATTATACTAGCGAGTATCCTCGAACTTATGCTGGATCAAGTATCGTGTGAAACAGGCTTTATATTTGGGCCAGTATGGTACTTTGCTCACTATGTATATTGTTCTTGCTTCTGCAATCACTGGTGATCCTACTTCCCAGATAACAAAATTTTTCCACTTGCTGCAGTTTTCATTTTCCAAGTCTTTTAATGACATTGTCTTCTGTATTTCTTAATTATCATAGTTTTTGTTCTCGTTGTATTATTTTCTTCAGATTTAATTTCTCAATGGAGTTTTCTATGTAACATTCTCATCAGAACTTCTTTCTGGTAATTTGTGTCCTCTAAAAAGCATTAATCTGGGAGACTTGAAATAATGATATATACCCCAATAAAATTATTGAAAAGTAAGACTATGGTGCTGCTGCTTGATTTATTTAGTCAGTAACTTGCCTCATTATCTTCATAACTACTCATGATCTTGGGTTAATGTTGTGTTCTGTGTGAAGAGTTCATTGAATTATATTGTGGGTGTGTAAAATGTCATTACGAAGTTTCAATCAAGAGTCTGGTCTGGTGGATGAGTGGGGTGTTTCCCCCTCTAAAAAATCTGGTGTAATTGGCTTGTATTTCAATGAATTAAACACATGCTCCACACATTACCACAGCTTGAAACATAAGTTCTTGGTATTACCTTAACTAAGGTTCATCAATTTTAATGTCCAATTTGACCGTAAAAATGTATCCTTCTGGAGTTCCTGGAATATGTAGTGTAATTTTCCCTTCTAAGGTTTAGCAGTTGTATTTAGACCTGACCAGCTCATTTACAAATTTTTCATGTTAAACCTGCCTCCTATGGACCTCTTTTGGTCTATTACGATTTGGAGAAGTATTTGAAGTTACCCTTTCTCGCCAATGCTGGGAATAATCTTAAAATAGTGAAACACTTTTCAGCCCTTAAGACATACCTTATTCCATAGAACTGATCATTTTCTAATCTGAAAAGCATTTCCGAATCTGCAATGAGTGAAAATGTATGGCATTACTTATTCTCTGTTTGGTCGTTTGAAAATACATATGTATGTGTATTGGTGAATTAAGATCAGGGGCGGATTAAGGGGGGCAAATGGCTGCACCTTCACTTCACCGACCTGAAGAAGCCGACTGAAACGCCACCGAGACTGTCGTCCGAGGAAACATGGACCAACACGGTGTAAAACCCAGAAGACACTTCACTTCTTCACAAGAATATCATTCTTTACATCGTTTTTTTACGTTTTTCAAATGTGATTAGATAGATTTACTCAATAATTTATGGCACACCAAAACTACCTTCCAAGCGCTTCATTTCTTTTAATTTTCCAAGGGAAGTCCACCCTGACCTTCATTTAGTTGAGATGTATTGCATACCCCCCAGGCGCTGCGGGAAGTAGTGAACCGGCCCCCCAAAACAACGACCTCAATCCGCCCCTGATTAAGATGTAGAGGAAAACATAATATGTTTATGGTTTGAGTAATTTTAAAACTAGAGTATTTTGTTTATTTTTTAATCTTCCTCTGTACTTCTGGATAAGAGACAAGTGATTCCTAATCCTGGTATTTCTATTCTTCAGTGGGAAGGTCAACATTTTTACTGCCAGTTGGGCTGGCATGCATCATGCGACCAACAGCATTTGTGGTTTGGCTCCCTTTCTGCATCTATCACTTGGTACGGGTATCCAGTAAAGCTTCAGTTATCTTGAAAAGTTATTTGCCAATAGGGTAAGTATTAATTTACCAGGTTTTTAAGTTTCAGTATTTTTGAAGATGCTGATTGAGTTAAAGTTGAGATAAATTTTATTAATAAGCTCATATTTCTTTGTACTTACAGCGTATTGTGCATTGCTCTGTCAGTTCTTGTTGATACATACTTTTATGGGAAATTGACGTTCACACCATGGAACTTTTTCGTGAAGAATGTTTTTAATGGCATAGGTGCATTCTATGGGATACATGGATTGTTTTGGTATGTATTTTGTGGTTTACCTGTCATCCTGGGAGTCTACTTCATCCCCTTCTTGTATAGAGCCTGGAAAATAATTAAGGATAAGGGACCGGCCATTGAATCATTGCTGCTCTTTGGTATCGCCTGGACTACCTTCTTGTTTAGGCAAGTATTTCTCATCTGGATTATGCAGGTATAGCATGTCTTGTTGTGTGACTGCAATGATACAAATTGATTTCTTTTCAATTCTGTGTTGTAATTACTGTATTTCACATTCTATTGGATGCACCACTGATACCCACCCCACTGATGATATGACGCACTGATTTTTCGGGTTAGACTCTAGAAGGAAAATATAACAATGAACTTTTGCTAATGCTAACAATTTATTGGAATAAAGTGGGATTGTTAACTTCCAAAAATAACATCTACATTATTCATCGTATGATCCCAGAAACAAATGATGTAGAGCTTACCTTTAGCTCACTGCTGCAATGTAGTTGGCGATAGAAGTAGAGATATGGGCACCTGCGATGGTGTGATCAAGTCAAATGCAGGGGAACATGGTTTTACCCTTGGCTCTTAAGACGTTAGCTGATTTCTTATGGGCTGAGAAATATGATAGCCCTTTCACTGGCAGCACTGGCACCTGATGATGTTGCCTATGCGACGAAACCGGTCGACTTAGAATAAAAAATTGTGAACAAAGTACCATATCTTTTTTGAATTCATGTATAAAAATACCAGGTGATATATCAAGTGGTGGCAGTTTTCTCACATTCATGGAAGGCCTGTGTGTTGGCCCACTGGCAGCGAATGGGTTAGCTATCTGTGGGCAGTAATTAATCAAGTATGAGTTGAGCCCTACAAATAGGAATGGAGAAGTGTTACATAATGCAAGCTTAACCTCACATTGAATACACATTGAACATTTTGATTCCAGTGCAGATGCATCTCAAAAATTGACTTTTTTTGTGTGTAGAAGTTGCTTCCATTTTCCCTTATTTGTATGAGCGATGAACTGACAAAATTATTACATCATAAATGGAAAATATATGAGAGAAAAATGTACTTCATATGTAAAAATTGCACATGTGATTTAACCTCCTGGAGATTGTAAAACATGCAAGTTTATTTTTGATCTGAAGGAGGTAATTTGATACACATCTTTAATATGAAGGCAAGATAATGCTAGGAGAAGTTGAGGTATGTGGACAGTTGTTTCAACCATCTTGTGTGAATCCCTTTTCCTGTGCTCATTTCAGAATTTCCCTTGTGGATATGGCTGAGGAAACATTTCTTTTGTAAACTGGGGCATATTTTAATCTAAATGTCATGGGTTAATGTGCAGTTTCCGAATGGATTAGTAGGAATGTAGTTGTGTAATAGATTAGTAAAATGGATTTCTTCACCGTTGCCTTGCAAAGAATGTTCATCCTTGTGCCTTGGAAGCTCTGTATCAGCCGCAAACACTGAAAATCTGCTGTATTTTTGTGCTCATTGGTCTTGTAGAGCTATCAATTTCATCGGAATAATATAATCGGAGTGCAATTTATCATTAGGTAATTTACTATGATCATTTTTTAATGTTGTCATTGTGTTGCTTTCATGATAATGCAGCTTGCTGTCCCACAAAGAATTCCGGTTCATCCTGCCAGTGTTGCCAATGGCTCTCTACATTTGCTGCCGTTGCCTATCTCAGTGGAGTCGCAATGCCAAAAAGTAAGTGGGAATGAGGTGGAGATTCAGCTGGGAGGAAGTAATTTTAATAAATGTGAATTGAATGATGTAATCATTGTTTGTTTTTCGTTTGGGTAAAAGTTGGAAAACCTTGATGAGGGATGCAAATGCAGTACATGAGAGCAAAATTCATACAAAATGTTGCTGGGAGTACTACATAATTCCAATAGTGCACACCAGGGAGGATATAATTGCTACCACTGAATGAGACTGGTATTACAGTAGATTCCGGTTAATTGGGACACATCGGGACCGGTGTACTTTGTCCCAATTAAGCGGCTGTCCCGTTTATCCGAAGTATCCCGTAAATATGTTTAAATAAGCGTTGAAATGAAAGTCAGAAAGCTAAATGACAATTTAAACGCAAAATGTTTAATTGCATACTATTTAAACAATAAATTAATAAGAAAACATTCATTATAAACATGTTTGGAAACCTTGTGTCATAAAAAAATCTCTTTGCATCGATCTACTTCGGATAAATTCCCTTTACGAAATCCTGCAAAAGAAGGATTTGTGATTAGATATAGAATTAACGATGGAATATTAGAAAAGAATAGTTGATGATCTAAAGCTTCATTTGCATAGAAACCAGGGAGTATTTATTTAATGTGTAGCTTCTAGTTGAAGGAATTAGTCCAGGGTGTTCTTCTTCATTCTCTTCACTCTCGTCGCGCATACATGGTCGGTACAGGCATCTGAGGACGATATCGGACTTCCTTCGTTGCCCTCTTGCATGAAGTAGCGTCACAACCTATCAATAAATTCCCTGGCATCTGCAGAAGTCACTCGGCTACACTGAGATACGTCTTCATCTTCATCAGTCTCCTCGTCTTCAACCAAACCTTGTTGTCTCGCTAGTATAGTTTCCACTATATCATCTTTGCTGCTATCATTGTTGTCATAACAGTCCATATTGGAATCGATCCTTTCTAACTCCTTAAGTTCTTTACTTGACGCAGCTCGGAAGTAGATTCATTTTTACTTTCACATTCAAGTTCTTCCGATATTTCTGCACTTGAGTGCTTAAAACCTCAATGAATGAAACAATTTCTAATCGTTTTACTGGTCACTTCTCGCCTGCTATCTGCCAAAAACGTTACTGCTTGCAGAACGTTCACCTTTGAGCTCATTTCCTTGGCAGTTGAAGACGATGCCAGAAGATTATCTTCCATTGATGCTAGAATTGATTGATCAATGATTTTTGCGCGGTATATTGTTTTCAAATTTTTTATGATCCCATGTCTATTGGTTGGATAAGAGATGTTGTGTTGGCTGGTAAAAATTCCAGACAGTAAAATTCCATGTTTTTTAAGTCGTTGGAGCAATTAGGGTGTGCCGTACAATTATCCAGAATAAGAATCACTTTCCTCGATTTCCGCGCTAGTTCTTTATCCCAACTGCTTAACTAATGACTGAAGAGGCCTGCAATTATCCACGTATTTTTATTGGCATAATATTCCACCGGTAAGCTGTTCATTCAAAACCTCTTAAAGCAGCGAGGGTTAGTACTTTTTCCAATCACCAAAAGTTTCCTTTTATCACTTCCCGACATGTTTGAGCAGCACCAAACAGTAATCCGTTCCATCGCTTCTTTAGACCCACTTAGGGTAAAGGTGAGATTTTGGTTCCGATATGTCTGTTGAAAGTGGGTGAAAATCGTGTTAACGCTGGCGAGATGAATGCTCACCTTTACCCCACTCAGTTCCACATAACTGTAGCAAAGAAAGCCATTAGGTGGCTCGGTAATACAGGCCGGTTTCATCGGCGTTGTACACATCATCTGCACAGAATTCCTGAAGTAGGGTGTGTAGCCTCTTACATCTCCATTCCTCTGCACTTACAAAATCAGCCGTATGTTTTTCTCCGTGAGCATTTTTGAATTTTATTTCGTTTCTACTCTTCCGTCTAGATAGCCAACCATCTCTTGACTTGAAATCAGTATGACCAAGCTTCAAAGCTAATTCCTCCGACTTATTTTTTACATAGGTCCACTGAAACTAACTCCTCGTCCACTAACAATGGAAACCCATTGATTAAAAGCGTCCTCGACATCAGGATCCTTACATTGGCGTTGGCGTTTTTGGGTAGCACCTTGTTTCCTTTTACTGCTCCAATCTTCTCTAAGTTTATCCTTCTGCTGTATTAATCGGGCTATCGTTGATTTTGGCACTCTTGTTATCTCCGCCAAACAACAAAGACTGGTTTGAGGTAGATGGTCCTTAATTCGGTCCAGTATTGTAATTTTTGCAGCCAGTGAAAAATCCTTACGCTGCGTGTTAACCTGAATAAGGAACTTTTTCGGGAGAAATATCGGGAAATTAGGAGGAATCACCTCCTCCCTTCTTTCCTCAAAACATTTTATCTTATGACAGATCGCCTACAGCCTAACCTTCACCTTAATGGTATAATACGCTAATGAAGCCAAGTTGTCTACCTACACAGTATGCACCTCCGTGACTACAAAATCTATATCCACTTCTAGCTGGACTACCTGAGAACGAAGGTGAGTGTACAAACAGTGAAGCATTAATTGAAAGCGCTTTCATGAGTGACTTCATTTAGCGACGGTAAATGAGACAGTAAAGGTTGCAATAGATTCCCTCATTGGAGATTGGTTCAAATGCATAGGGAAAATGTACCAAATGATTTACAAGAGCTTAAAAACTTGTATTTCTTCAAGGGAGTAGGAGGCAAATACAGCCGATGCATGGCCCGATTAAGCGGCTTCCTGTCCCAATTAACCGGAGAAATCTCAGGGACTTTCTTCAATTGGGTTCTGTTCTTGATGATTTGTCCCGAATAAGTGGCTGTCCCAAATAACCGGTGTCCCGATTAACCGGAATCTACTGTATTAGTAAAAATGTAGTTGATGGATGAAAATTGGGGGTTCTGGTGGGCTAGTGGATAGAGCACTGGGCTCCTGACCAAAGGGTCCTGGGTTCAGATCTGGGTGAAGCCTCTCTGGACTCCCCTTAAGAAAATCCTCGCGGTGTGAGTCTGATTTTCAGAACTTCAAGGAAAATCGCAGGTGGCCCAGGGAAAGTAACTGGCCCCCCTACCCTGAATGTGTGAAATTCACATGCCAATGGCTTAGTATGGGGTGAGCTCTACTCTCACCTATCCAAACCAACCTTCGGGTTGAAACATTTAGTAAGTGAGTGGATGAAAATTCTAACTTTCTTCCAGTGCAACTTCACCATTTAATGTATTCAACGGTGTTCGGCGAGATGTTGTGGAACATAATGATAAATGAAAAGTGAAAAAAAAAAAAAAAAAAAAAACTTTGTATATGTCCACAGTATTTATTTTGGTACGACGCGTTTCAGCGAACCATCTTCGCTATCATCAGGTACCTGATGATAGCGAAGATGGTTCGCTGAAACGCGTCGTACCAAAATAAATACTGTGGACATATACAAAGTTTTTTTTTCACTTTTCATTTTTTTCACTTTTTTTTTCACTTTTCATTCACCATTTAAATATTTTATGGTATATTATTTACATTACTCTTCATTCTTCATCCCATTTGAGAAAGATACTATTTATAACCCTCTTAGTGCGATGGGGCGATATGATACCTTTATGAGTTCACCTACGGAATGCAAACCTATTTCTTTATACATAGTAAACAACTTATTGACTATACATTAACATAATTTAAATTAGCTTTGAGCAATATTTGTGTTTATTTAATGACATAATGGCAGATGCTTTTCACAGTATAGTTTATTACTTTATGCAGTAAAAAGTTTATTTTGTAGGCTGATATAGTAGAAGTATTTTGTGTTGCAAGTCTCTTTAAAGACTTTGAGAATACCACAGCCTAGAATACAGTTGCCTTGCTCCCATAAGGCCAATTAGGGTGAAGATTGTCAGGGAAAAATGGTGTTTCATCCTCTCCTCCCCTCCCCTCCTTTCATGCTTGACGTAATTATTGAAAAGCCCCCTTAGCTCCCTCTCGAAGCAATTAAATCAGGTCTCAAAACACCTCAAATATGATATTCCTGAATATGATGCTGTCGTTGCTAATTGCCTCCTGTCTTTGCTGGCAGTGGTTTGCTTACATTTTGTTGTTTATCCAAATAATTTACATTGCAATTGATGAGAATACTCTTGCAACCAAGGGATTATAACCACATTAATCAAATTGTTATTTGCTTCTGAAGGTCACTCACACCATCCAATTTTGATTCAGTCCAACAACTTGTCTTTGGTTTGTATTTTTCATGCAACTTAGTAATACCTTTTCCGGAGCCCGCCACTAAATTGGCCATTAACTTTCCCTTCGATGCCTTTTCAGTAATTCTCAACTTCCTAGGACTACCACGACGCGACTATAATTTTGATGAGAGTTTAACTTATGAAGGTTTAATATATTTTGTTCATTAGGATGCACTTGTAGCTTTTTAAGTATTGATTTCAGCTTTAAACATTTTCTGAGTTTTCATGAAAATTTTATTCAGCAGAAATGAAATATTCCAATAAGAGGTGACCTTTTGGCGATCGGTCATGGAAATTGGTCAATCCATCAGGGAGAAGTCAGGGAATTTAAAAATTGGATATCAGTAGCCACCCTGCCAATGGAAAATACTTTGGAAGAGCCACACCCAGAATCAGCCCTTACAGCCACTCCATCGTTGCCACACTTACGATTAGAGGAAATTCAAAGCAACATCGTAGCTCTGGCGGGAGTTTTAGAAGTTGGCCCGGGTTGTGACTTTGAACGTCCCAAAGCTGCACTATTATGGGAGCTTATTTTATATACTTGTGTAAGAGTACATATTTTATATATGTTCTTTTACTTTATTCATTGTAATTTTTTTATGTAATTTACACCAATATGCAACATTCAAGAAATCAAGAATAAAAAAATTAGGAACTAAAGATTCACTGCACAAAGTCATACATGGTCAGCAATAAATTATGCCATCCATCGGTGTGAAGCATGGTGACTCCGATCTCCCTGAGTAATCCAGACATGAAATTCCATATGGGTAATCATTAGAAATACAGTTTAATTGGACAACAACCTGAGTCCACACATCAGACATCAGTAGTTACTTAGAGGTTTTGTTTTAGACTTTGCTAGGATGTGGTTCAAGCGCTTTTCACATACCCACCCGGAATATAGCACTGTACTTCACGAAACAATTCAATTGTTCAGTCATTTATTTACTAGTACATATGATGTTTATTTTGACCTGCTCTGGGTCAGCCTACTGATTGCTATTTTTCGGCTGGGTGAGATGATTGTTTCTTTAGACTGACAGTACCAATGCGCAGTAAACCTACATTTATATACAACTTATTTATATACACTTGTATGTACCAAATGCATTAATATAAGATTCCTACACTATGTTCTTAGGTTTTTAAAAATTTTATTCCATTGAATGCAAACAGTACATGCTAAATGTTATCAGAGCCAGATAAAATCACAGCATACAGCTTCATTGGAATGATCAGTTTATGTAATTTGGTAGAATCAATGCAGCATATAGTTTGTGTGTTCTTTCGGAGGCATTCTTCCATTGAATGGAAACTCCTTCAATAAGAACCATTTTTATTTGTTTGAACGTTTTAGAAACTTATATTTTTTTGTTTCAGCTTGTCATTTATGATGTTGTCACTCTCCCATATTCCCTGGGGCTTTGTGAGCACAGTTTTGTCTGAATGCATATATATTGAATATCATTCTTGCCTTTGAACTTAGCTAGGTAACATCATTATTGGTCTTGAACAAGTCTTATCTTATCAGTTGCTCAATTGACATATTTGAATTGTGATCTCAATATATCATTGGAATTTCTATTCATAAGTGCACTTTTCTTGTGGGTGATTGATTTATTATTTCAAAATGTGAAATACATAATTTCTTTAGGCCCCCTTCTCATGCGCACTTACTTATGTAAAACAGGTTGAATCGTGGCTGTAAATTGTTTGCTCTCAAAACTTATATTATTCATGATGCATGATAGATTCAACTAAGTGATCTTTTTTTTCTTTCCCCTTTTCTTATGGTGCCTGATGATGCAGTAAAATGTTGTGGGTTGTGGGAGTAACACTTTTTGTTAGCAATGCTCTTCCTGCATTGTACTTTGGACTGTATCATCAGCGTGGAACCGTGGACGTGATGGACTATTTAGCTAAGGAGGCCCACAATTCGCAACCCAAGCCAAACTTTTTGTTCCTAATGCCTTGCCATTCTACTCCATTATACAGGTATGTATATTCTACCTCTTGCTTTATGCACATAAATGTATATTTATTGCAATAGAATAATTTTGTCTAGGTAATGATCATTGGTTATGGATAGCTAATTTGTAAACCTCATCTCGATTGCCAAGACTGTAAGAAAAACTCATCAAAATCATCCGGTATCTTTCTTTTACTATTCATTTTACCCGTATTGGAGAGGTTAATCAGGAAGTCAATGGCTAATGATTGAGAATAAATTGGATTCTAAAGAGGTAAATCATATGCACGTGAAGTACTGAAAGTTGAGGACATTGTGTAATTATAGACTTATGGGGGCAGAGGTTGGGTGGAGAGACCCAGCATCAGCATATTCTTACTCAAAATGAAAGGCAAGAAGTGGTCCATAGTTTAACATCCTATCTGGCTGACAGAGTGCCACTCTTGAAGTGATCTCCATGGAGCACTATGTTAGGACCAAGATTCCCCTGAAAAATCTCCATCAATGCTGGGATTCAAACCCAGATCCTCAGGATAAGAAGCCAGAACTCCAGGTGTCATACCAACTTGATTCCTGTTTGGGTTTCTGTTGCTCATATTTTGATAACTTTCTCCTGATCAAATCATAGCAACGATTCCAGCAACAATTCCTCAGCAATAATAAAAAATTAAAAAACTGGATTTTCAAATATCCGGGTCATGCATAGTTCACTGTAGCAGGGTTTCTAAGGTTCCTCTGTGATATCCACCAGCCATGAATGCTAATATCAAATTGATCTATTGCTGTGAGTATCAGTTTTAGGTTGTATGTCAAGCATAGTGTCCTATCAGTTTTTGTTAACCAGTTTTATCATTCGTTATCATGTGATGGGGAGGTTTGAGAAGTAGGAAATCCTAGTGATCGAGATGAAATGGCATTTTTCTTGCTTTTTTTCCATAGAAAGTAAGATCACACGTGGTGGTGCTACAAGTTGTACTGATTTACATGCCCCCAGTCTTGTAGACCTTAAACCCATTGTGTATCATATGGCGTAGATCTAATCTCTGAATTGCTCTCACATTCCATGAAATTCATCTTCCAGCCACCTGCACGTCAAGGTTCCCACAAAATTCCTCTCCTGTGAGCCAGACTTCTCATCTAAACCCGGCTACATGGATGAAGCAGAGCTGTTCTACTTGGGGCCCCTTACTTGGATAAACAAGGCATATCCTCCAAACTCCAGTCTGCCCTCACACATTGTCATGTTTGATGTCTTGCAACCCCATTTACAAGGATTTTTAAATACGCATGGCTACACTGCTACTGCCAAATTCTTCCATGCTCACTTCACTGAAGGCAGAGTTGGTGAAAATGTTGTGGTCCTTGCCCATACTGCTTGAGGCAGTGCTACTTAAGCATCAAAATGTAATTCAAATGGGAAATTTTGCATCTTTGGATAATAGATAATATATGTGTCATTGAATGAATTTGAATTTGGCTTCAGGAGACTCTGCATTTGTATGACCATCTAGTCCATTTTCTTGTGGCCACGATGTTAGGCTGCCTTGGTCTCAGTCAATCATAGCTGTGGTCACCACAGTAGGGTTAGAATTTCCCTCGGAACTTATCAACATCAGGTCTTACATTTGGCCCTACGAAAAAATGTGCCAACTCATGAAACCAAAACTTCAGCCATCACTGTGATTAGTGTAACAAATGAATTTATAATCGGACTTAGAGGAAATGACAAGTAAGAACTTTTAGGAAATGACAAGTAACAACTTAAATGATTGGTTCCTTCAACTTTTTTAACCATGAAACTTTATTATCATTGCTTGATGCAAAAAATTAAACAAATATATTGCAGTTTTTGTGTAAATGCTTTCTTCATATCAGTAATCGATCATTTTTGTGTGAAATAATTAGTGTGATCAAAGAGTGAGGTGAATTTGGTACTTGAATTGACCGGATCAATCGTTAAGTTGTGGAAAATGGCTGGATGTTAAATTTAAGTGCTCATGTTTTCATTTTTTTCACTAACTACTGTTTTCTGTTTATCACCGTCACATATAGAACATAATGAATGAGTTGATATAGTTTATGTTGAAGGTGTGTTCTCTATGTAATTTAGTATGTCTCCCTGCACCATAACTGTTAGTTCATCCATCTGTTGTGGTTTTGTGCAATTTTCTATGTGGAAAACTGTGGAAGTTTTTGTGCAAAGATGTCACTACAGGATGAAATTAGTATTGTACACGGATGTGTGATGACCATTCTCCTTCAATATACAGAGGTGGCTCAGGTCCATTCTTGTCCATATTTATGTGAAATCTTTGAATGTGTTCAAATTGGAAGCTCTCAAAGTGTTAAAAAATGTCTTTATTTTGACGATGATTGCTGAGAGAATCGTACATAGATTGAGGTCATCAATGTGCTGACTTCTGGGTAGCTTTTATGGTGCCGATAGTTTAAGCAATCCTAGCTTTTGTTAAGTCTTTCTGGCTCCGAAGTGACTCTCTCTGATTACACTGCTTGGAAGGGACCCATCTGTATTGATGTGAGAATGAACATCATTAAGTGTCCGTAAAATGAATGGAAGTGTTTCTGGAGTTAACTTGTTTTGATTTGTTCACTCATAGTAGAAGTTGATTCCAGGATCTGATTGGGAAGCAATAGAATTTTTATATTTTAGGCACAATAATGTGTGCCATGAATTTTGTTTTGTATAATGTTTTAAATTATGTTGATGTTTTATTTAGTTTTTTTTTTACAATTTTGCTTGTATTTGTGTGACACTATCTTAAAGATATAGAATATTGATAATGTACAAGGTGAAGGTCTGTATGCCTGTTTCAAATTTTATTTTAGATTTTTATTGGTGATGCTTTTTTCTTTGATTTTATTGTGTTTTATTGTTGTTAAACCATTGAAAGAAAAGCTGTTTAGTGTATACATATTTTCACCGCTAATTAATGTTTGGGGACATCATTAATTTCAAGGACTATTTCAGAGAAATAAGTACAATGTTCACTGCAGTAGCAGCTCAAAACAATGTAAAATTTGGTTTACCTTAGCGTTTTGCTGTTATCATTACTCATCATTGTATGAATGTTTATCATATTCCTGTTCAAACTCCCAAAAAAAGTGCATGGTATAACCTTTTTGGCTTATTTACCTTGTCCGCATGCTGTTATAGCACATTCCTATGAGAAGCACCAACTTACAAACAGCCATTTTAAGTTCTGCTATCATCACTGTTTTTTAGAAAATGAGTGACCACCAAACATGCAAAAATTATTCTGAAGAGCTCTCTATAATGACTAACTATTGTAAATGTCATGCAATTGGTCTCCTTCAAAGCTGTTAATTTGCTTTTGCATGAGTTGAATGGCAAATTTGGCAGCACTTTGGGGTTTTTTATTGCACTATGTGGATTTATGGAAATTTGCATCTGAGAAGTGGCTAATGATCTGTCTGGAAGGAGGATAAGATTTAAATTTACACAGAGGTGTATTGTCTTGGTATCAGTACCATGTGTAATCATGTGAAACAACAGTAAAGCTTTTGGGTTGTGCTATTTATGCATGTGACATACTAACTAAGACAGTGCACTTGCTAGTTTTTCCATGAGTTGTATTTTCTTTACCTGCAATAAATGAACTTTAAATGACTTTTTTGCCAAAAGTCCAAATTTTAATTCACTCTCTCATCATTGAAAGTTTTCATTTTTTTAACCAAAATGTTCTTTTGTTGTAGTAAAAATTAACGAAGTTCATTTGGTTATAGTTTGATGTTGTTTATTCCAATTATGGGAAACGTCGTGAAACCTCATGTCTCATATAAATTTGACTCCTGAATTCATTTCAGAAGTTTTTCTGGGGATGGTGACTGCCACAAATGTCTAATATCTGTTTTGCTTTTAATGTGGGCTGACATTTTGAATATGTTCAAATTGACTTCTGTGTGACAGTCTATGAGATACTTGATCAAGGTTTTTTGTGGGAAAATATGGAGCATGGAAATTTAGAGAGAACTTTAAAAAATCCTCCACCCTCATTTTAGTGATAATGAAACTCTTTTCATCCTCACTTCCATATTTTAATTGATCTCGTATCACCTAAACATCTTCCATAAGTTATGACTAGTGTAATTCTTAAAATATTTTTCATTTTGTTGTTGGCCAGCTAGCAACAAAGGTATGTGCTTTGCCTAGGAAAATTTCCATGAAAATGCAGAGTTTCTCATAGGGCATTGCTTCAGTCTCTCCTATTTGAAAATTTTACTTCAGTTTGAATCTCAATTTCCTCGTTTCTTGAATGAGTTCCAGTGAGATTTTGGCTTTTAAATTGTAATCATTGCCAGTAATCTTTGAGAATGATCTTTGATCAATGTGTTCGAGTAAACAATTGTATGTTTTTCTTCCTCAATGTGCTTTGGCAAAACTTAAGACATTGATTGACTGAGATTGGTGCAATCACTTGACATCCAATCTCATAAGAGCATATATTCCCTACCTCATTTTTATGCTCTCAAATCACGCTCCATCCAATTCACTCTCTCCTCTTAAATACCTCCAATGCATACTGACCTCCCTTTTGATCTGTTTGTCGACTGTTAAACACTAATATATGCTTGAATTTTTATTGCCGTGTTGTTAGCTCTACTAATTCTGCTAATTGAATTCCTTTATTTATAAGCATTTGCTAGCTCAATCCATTCAATTACCTCATTTTATGAGTGTTTGCTGACTCATCTGTTCAGTTTCCATGTATTATAAATGTTTGCTAACTGCCAATTAAGAGCTTTGTTGCCTTTTATGTATTTTCGCCTATAGCACCTAATGTTGCTGTAGCATTATCCCATTTACATCGTGTTGAAGCTTTATTCGTGCAGTGAATTGCCTTTCTTTTTGCTTTTGTGATGATTTTCCTTCATACTGTGCATCTTTTTTTGACGATGCTTTAGATTAAGGAGGAGAGTAAATGGTGTATTTGCACATGAAAATGAAGCCTGATTTTTTGTGCTATAAATGGCTAAATCCACCAAACATGGCTATCTTGTGTTCTTTGTCCATTAATTTTATGAATAATACCATGCATTTTTGGAATATATTTCCATTTTGAATTTTTATGCATGAATAATTATGGTACCTTAACAAAGCCTACGTTTTCTGCATGTTATCTGCAGAATTGTTCCATTCAATGTGGCCATTTGTAAATTTTTAATGGATAAAATATTCCCTTGTGCTATCGTATGGTGCCATCTATTCTCTTCTTCAGTCTGTGGACGATGCTGTGTTTTTACCAGTGATTGCAATCACTTGGCTGCCATAATCTTCAATCAGTAGTGGTCCCAACTTAATTTGCTCACCTTTAATTTCCAGTTTCAGAGGCATTTATTTCATATCATTAGTCATTTGTGCATTTCTTAAAAAATATTAGCTCAGAGTGTTAGCTCGGTATCATTGCTTGTTGATAATGTTTCTTTCTTGCTAATATTACCATCCAGTCAGGGCAATGAAATTGCTTCAAAATTTCAATTTTTTATTATTAAAATAATCTAGACCAAAAATTACCACATTGGTATTTTCATATCCCATTGTTTGTCTCAAGAGTGGTATACCCAGCCAATATTAACTAACTATGGCAAGCTTTGAAGAGTAGAAAATATGGCAGAGCTACCTCTTTACCTGTGGAAAGTAAAGCTAAACTTGACAAGGAAAGTAATAATGCCAGTATCCAGAGATGGCCTTTAGCTTTGGCTGTCTTTGATTTCTTTATTGTTTGGGAGTGCATATGAGATAAGTATGTGAGTGATTCTGTGGGTTTTTGATTTTATGGTGTGAATTAGTGTAAAAAGGTCATTTTAATATTTAGTGTTCTAGGTAGTCGTATTAGCCTTATCAATTTGCAGTTTCTTGAAAAAGCTTATAGTTCATTCTTATATGGATGGGAGCATATGTTTTGTTGCTGAGATATTAGCTTGACCCATCCAAATCACTCCTCTATGGCCCTTTTTATAGCCTAATTGGTCAGTGTTTATGCTTCTTTCTATTGACTTAAGATATTTTAGGCAGTGTCTTAGAACTCCTTGCACCATTAAAGAAAATTTCTATTTTCCCAACTAGTGGCTGAACTAACTCCATTCTTAAGTCACTTGGTGGGAAATCCATTAGCAATACTAGGGCTTTACCCTGGTAGCTTCCTGTCCAACCATTAAAGGTAGATGTATGTAGCCTTATTTCTGGTGATTCCCCATTTAGTTACATCTTTAAAAATGTGTTTTTTCCTTCCATTATGGATTTGTTTTCAATACTACACATCACTGCCGTAAATGATGCCGAGAGCAGTTTATTATTATCATGAGACTGATCTCCTCAACTTTTTATTAAGAACCTTCAGTTCTTTTATTTCCATCGCCTGATGCTTATGCTTCTGTCAATGAGCCATTTCATAGCATTCTGAAATGAGTGTACAAACTGTTCTGTATTGTATTGTGAATTTCTTTCTCTGACCCTTCTACTAAGCTTACTTATCTATGCCAAAGTTGATGTGTGTTCTGTTGGAAGTAGCGCAATGTCAGCATAAATTTACTTCTGATGTGGGAGTCGACATCTCTGGCTCCTGATGCTCTTATGAAGACATCATTATCTGTGTGTGTGATTGCGTTTGTGTTGATTTAGTGTTATTTTTCCCTTTGTGAAAGCTCATTCCTATTTCTGTTTATTTTGAGCTTCACAGTTAAACCCTTAAAATAGAATTTATTAATGACTACCTTGTGAGGCTCGATGGAAGTACAATTGTCATGAAACATAGTTCTAGAATATTGCCTCAATTGCCACTGAAGAGAATTTTCCCTGGTGTGTATAATTTCTTTGGCAGAAAGCATAGACAGTGTTTGTTTAAAAAATATGCTATGTGCTCATTTGTCATCAAAAGTGTGATGGAAAATAAAATATTTTACTAAGGAGAGTTGTCTGTGAGGCATATATAAAATCTGAAGACATTTTGTATTATTTTCTAATTGAGCATTGTGCCATTAGTGTTTTTCCGATATGTGAAGTACAAATTTTATAAATGGCATAAAATTATGCAAATAAAGTTTTTTATACTTTCAAATCTGCATTATTTGTTTGAAGTCTCAAGTTTCTACATGGACAATAGGTATTGACTGTGTTGCTGTGGCAACTTAACTTTTCCTGAACTTTGCTTCAAGCGAAACCTAAATATGCCAATTTTGGCTTAGATCAATATAACAGCAGAAAAAACTATTATTTTGTTTTTTCTGCATAAGTAAATTATGGGAATCATATTTTTTGAGGAATGTCATCGTTTTGGACATGTCTGCTCCAAGTTACATACCATTTGATCCTAGTGTATTACAAATAATTACGTCAAGAGTTCATTCACTTTAATGAAGAATTGGACTTGAGAAGTAAATTTTTTGCCAGTTCAATATTTTGGCATTGAATACTTTTTCGACATGCTTTGCACTTCTTTAAATGGTTCCAGGTACCATGCAAGCTCACGACAAACATGTCATAGACTTGTTTTTCCCTGCCACAACAAACTCGTCACGGGCAAGTCTGCAGCAAGTTTGTTATAGCAAAGTTATGATTACATTTCTTACATAAAGCCAGCGGTATCAATATTGTAAATAAAAGTTCGAAACGATGTCCCATGGTCTGCTACTGTAAAACTGCTCACACCTGAGTGCAACTTTACAGCAGCAGGCTTCACGCAAACTTGTTGCAAGTTTGTCATGTCACGGGAAAATCAAGGGTATGAAAAGTTTGTCACCGCAAGAGAAAATCATGTGTATGACATTTGCCACTGGAAGCCAAAATCAAGTGTGAGGCATGTTTGATACATCTGAAACCTATAATGTCATTTGATGGCCATCAATGTCCCACACAGCACAAAACTATCTACAGAATTAAAATTCTATACCTGCATTTTGTCTGCGTCACAAAGTGTTAAGGTAAATTATTCTTGTTTTACGTATTTTCAATATGTGGACTTGACCAACAACTGCATTCACACACGAAGCAACCAAGGCCCTCAAAATTGGATTTGTTTTCCCCATTATTTCCTGGTTTCCTTTTATTTTATGCGCATGAATGTATTCACGAATGAACCCTCATGGGTTCATGAATGGTGAGAACAGAAAGCTACCTTCATCCTACCATCCCACCTACCTGGCTACGCCATAAGGGAGTACACAGCCTTCTCCTCAACCCGCAGTACATATCAAGAATTCGTTTGAACTGGCCGAAAAACTGAAAGTTATCTCTGTACCTCCAAACTCCAAGTTAATTTCCTTTGAAGTGAAGAACTTATTCACAAGTGTTCCAAAACTAGAAGCACTACAGTTAATGAGAGATCACCTAGAGAAAGCAAAAGTCAACCCCGTGATAACTGAAGAAATTTATTTATTGACCGAACTGTGCCTTAAACAGAGTTACTTCCTTTTTAACTATGTTTTTTATAACCAAACTGAAGGGTTGACTATGGGATCCTCGCTATCTCCCCTCCTAGCCGAAATATTCATGTCCCACTTTGAGGAAAAATTATTTAGTTCAGATAATTATCTCTTGGGCAACATTTTCTATTGGTATAGATATGTGGACGATATCCTTTGCTGCTGGACAGGAACCACCAGACAGATAGATACTTTCCTAAAATTCCTCAACTCCATTCATGAAAGAATCAATTTCACAGTGGAAATCAACAATGGAAACAGCATCAATTTTCTGGACCTCAAAATTGAAATCACCAACGGACTGCATCAGTTTTCTGTTTACCGGAAACCCACTTGCACAGACAAAATCATCCCAGCCGACTCCCCCCATCCGTTTGCCCAGAAGATGGCCACCTTCCACGCAGTAATTAACAGACTTGTCAGGATTCCCATGGAGAAAGCAGTTTATGAACGTGAACTACACCTAATCAAGAGCATCGCTTCAAGGAATGGATACCCTACAGAGCTGATCGATAACATCCTCAAAAAAGTCATTAGATAACAAGCCGTCTCCGATATTTCCACCCTAGAACCAATAGAAAAACCAAAGAGGTGGCGCAAAGTTTCCTTCCTCGGAAAAATATCCTACGCAGTGGCCAAGAAAATCCCCAAAGATAAGTACCGCATAGCATTTTCAGTTCCCTCTACGCTCGGTAACCATTTAATCAACACCAAGGACAATATACCCTCCCTGCAGAAAAGTGGTATTTATTCCCTGAAGTGCAACCAATGTCCCCGCCCAATACATAGGAAGAACAAGCCGCAGCCTCGCCACCAGAGCCAAAGAACACAAAAAGTGCTTCGAAGGAGGAAAAGACCATTCATTGTTCGCGAGGCACCTCCTAGAAAGCGAGGCACCTCCTGATTTTTCCCCAGGAATACTCTACTTTGAGGGAAAGAAACATAGATTAGGCGCCCTCGAAGCACTGGAGATTATCCAACACACCCGAAAAAAGGCCTTCCTGGTTAATGAGCAGACGCTCCCCTCCCACTCTCCACTCCTTTCTATCCCCTTCGAATCCCTTAGGTATCCCGCAGCGACAAGTCAGACACAGGCATGAGGAAGCTGATCCATATCCCCACACCTCCCTCCGCCGGACTTCCCTGAGGACCCTCTGAAAGCCAGATAGTGGTGACGACACCAGCAAGCCTACACCCAAGAGGATGACGCACCTGCGATACAACGAACCCCCAAGCACAGCCACACGTCTTCCCACCCCACTTTGCCACCAACCCTATTCCACCCATGCTCCTTCATTCCACCCATCCCTCTCCTTCCCACTTCCCAATCCCTTCTCCGTCCAATGAATCCCAACCACCCCCGTCTACCTCCCCTCCCAATTCTCCTCCACTCTTTCTATATATATATTGGACTTAAAACTTTGTATTTTCACCTGAAGATGACGTAATGTGTTGCTACCCAGGTCGTGAATAAACTATCTAGTGTGAAATTCACATAATTTTTATCATTCCTAACATGGAAAAATTTCACGTAATACACCCTGAAACCGCAAGTTATCTTTAAATAATAAGAAAGCTACCTATTATTTGTTCTGCCTGATTGCGAACATAGCAAACATGGGGTACATAGGGGTGCATGTTTGTTGATGCATTAACTGACTGCCGTGCCCTTCTCGATAGCAATTTTTTTCATGGAAATAGTTGGAAACGATGAATACATCTATTGAAATTGTGTTTATTTGTTTTTGTGGGTGAAATACATGATTAACTGTGTTTCGGGTGTGTTTATCGTCTACCTGACCAGAAACCTATGTGTAACTATCATGCAATCGTTGCAAGCTTGCGATCTTAACTCGAAATACTTCGGTGCAGAAACTTCAAATATACCATTGTTGATTATCTTTCAATTATTATGCCAATAATAACTTTACATGAAATTGAGGCAACCGATGAAATCCACTCAATTGCATAAGTTTACTGTGATGAGGACTTAACTTGGTGGATATCCTAGAAGGTAAATATCCTATCAGCAAGCACCATTTCTATCTTCTCCATATTTTGCTATCATTTCATTCTGTGGCAGGATATTAGTTTTGGAGGCAAAAGATCAGAAAAAATGCGATTGATACTCCTATGATACTCATGATGTGGATGACACACATGAAGTCTGAGCTTTCCATCGAGGTATCACAATTGACAAGTTAATGTGTTGAAAATCACATTTACAATTTGCGGTCCTCGAGCTTCTAGTCAGCCTCTACCCATTGTCTTCTCCCCATGGGCAACCTCAACTGTTGCATCTTCCCCCAACGAAGGGCTAAGGTTTTTTTTGCCAGATACCTCACCCTCCGGTCCCTTGACCTCTTGCATCCTTGATGTCAGAGGAAGGCACTCCCTCCCTCTGGTAATGCCAGTGCCCCATCGCTTAGGGCACACCCAACCATCAGAGGCACGCAGGGTAATGCATCTATTCTTCGGGTCACTTCAGTCTGCTTGTAATGGAGCATTCAATGGTTTCCAGATGCTGAGAACTATGCTATAGGAACGCTAGCCAGGTTTGGAGGACGGAGGAGCCAGGTTTGGAGGAGGATACTAGCCAGGTTCTCAGAACTTCATAGATGCTTGAAGAGTAAAGATCGCTCGCAAGAGCAATTCATAGATTGCCATGCTGGGAGTGAATCGGGATTTAATACCAATCTTAGTGATCTCGAATGTCATCAGACTTTACATTTGGTAAGCTTGGCCCATTAATTCTATTTTTGAAAACTATATCAATGTAATTAATAATAAGCCCGCAGAATTTGAACTCTCCACATTTTACCTCAAATCAGTATGAAGATATGGTGTAATGTTAAAGATATACCATTATAATAATCTCCAGCATTCATTTTGCCTACTTCCCAGTCTTCCTCCTTTAAAATCATTTAAATTTTAAGGTGAAACGTTTTTTTTAACCTTATTTGTTTTTATGCATTTTTAATTTTTCTCTTTTCTTTTATCAGGAATGAAAGAAGATATAAATTGGAAGGGGAGCAAAGAGAAGAAGCTGAGGTAGAATGAAAGAACCAAATAAATATTTGTTTAAATAAAACCTTACTGTCATTTAATCACTTCAGATTAATACTTAATATAACTATGATAGAGGCATTTCAGCTGCTCTTTCTTAAAACATATCCTATTAACCTTGACGTACAAGGATGTTATCTTGTCTATGATTTTATACGTAACTCTGCAAATTACGAAAATTTGCGGTTTCAGGGTGTATTACGTGAAATTTTTCCATGTTAGGAATGATAAAAATTATGCGAATTTCACAAAAGATAGTTTATTCACAACCCGGGTTTCAACACATTATGTCATCTTCAGGTGAAAATACAAAGTTATAAGTCCAATATATATAGAAAGAGTGGAGGAGAATTTGGAGGGGAGGGAGACGGGGGTGTTTGGGATTCTGTATTTTCACCTGAAGATGACATAATGTGTTGAAACCCGGGTCGTGAATAAACTATCTTTTGTGAAATTCGCATAATTTTTATCATTCCTAATCTGCAAATTACATTTGGCACCTTCCAGCATCCATTGATTCAATATTATTATTCCATCATTGCCCCCTAAAAACGATGGTAGTTGGACTTTGACATTTTCTTGAGTTCATCGTTTTCTCAGGTTTGTTGTAGCAGGATAGTTGCAAGATGGTGATTTACTATTTAGGCCATAACAATATGAGCTATGCTGCACCTAGTTGAGCATATCTAATGTCCAGTTTCTATGACTGGAGGTGTAAGTTTTCCGCAAGTCTGACGTGACACATTTTATAGGACAAGTTTGCCAAAGTTTTATATGAAGTGTTTCCTTCTCGTTTGACATGACAAGTTGCTGCATTTCTCCGAATATAAGCCGCACTCGAATGTAAGCCACACCCCATTTTTGGGGTCTCAAACAGGGAAAAAAGTTAATACGCAAATTTAAGCTGCACCCTTTTTAGTGCATTCTGTACTACATACAGTATTAGGCATTAGAATTTTTATATCTGTTTTTACATTACCTATGTAACTGTGACACAATGTTACCTATATTATCCTTAAATATATGAATAAATTGTGCAAAAATTCAACCTTTTTCAGCGTTATTTCTTACTTTCCCCTTGGCTTAGGCGAGTTTAGCTGGCGTCCGTGTGAATCCGAATGATTGGTTTGCTCAAATCGGTCAGTTTTACGATTTTGAAGAAAGTTCTCGAATTTAAGCCCCACCCCGCTTTTGAGGCCCCAAAATCGGGAAAAAAAGTGCGGCTTATATTTGGAGAAATACGGTAGCTTTAATTTTGGCATTGCAAGTGTACCACAAGTTTGACTTAACAAGTCTAGAACAAGTTTGATGTGACAAGGAAGCATCAAGTTTTGCATGACAAGTTTGCCACAGGTCTGCCAAGGCAATTATGCCACTAGTTTGACATGACAAGTTTGCCGCAAGTTAGACGTCACAAGTTTGATGTGACAAGTTTGCCACTCGTTTGGCATCATGTAACTAGCAAGCTTATAACAAGGGTAATTCAAGCTTGCAGACTTGTTGTGACAAATGTGATGCGAGCTTGCAGACTTGATGTGGCAAATTTGTAGCAAGGTTGCTTCAAGTTTGCATTGCTGTCTGGGGTACGCTCATTGTCTCAAAGATGTTTATCGTCAGAATAAGTAATCTATGGTCCATGATGCCCATTAATGCCATGATTTGGATCAGCCAACATCAACTGTTTCTGAAACTAGTGTGATGTGATCAGGTTGGTGTGGTTGCTGGAGTCATCAAGTAGATTTCCATCCTATTTGTTTGGGTTCAAATGCCAAAGGAGAGGATTTTTTTCTGTAGAATGATGATCTCTAGTAATGTGTTGAGCACTTTAAATACAGTGCTCTGTCTGTTGGGTGGGATGCGGTCACCTCTCATTAAGAGTAGGCTAGTGCCAATGCTGGGTTTCTCTCCACCCTTCCTCCATTCCCAAAAATAATTCTTCCCTTATCAATCTACTCACCTATCCTCTGTGACACACTGATCTTAATTGTTGCTCACCTCCCCATATCACCAGCCAACTTAGACGCAGTTCATCAGGGGTCTACAAAACTCATATTTCTCGACAGTCGACAGAGTAGCCAATGTTTAGCATTAATAAATCTGCCGATTAAAATAAAAAGATAGCAAGGAAAGAATGAGTGTGGTTGAGACAGAAAATGCAGAGTGCATCCGAAGGCAATAAAAAGCTATTTTGGAAATGGATAAAAAGGGCATAGCAAGGAGAGACACCGTGGTAATAAAGCAAAAAAGAACAAAAGTGGCGAGGTCATTTGGGATGAATGCAATATCAGGGACTGTTGGAGCTAGTACTTTGAAGATTTTTACAACAATGGCGCAGGCAAAGAAGGTGTGCCTAACTGATTAGGATGTGAGAATGTCGATAGAAAATTTTCTAAAAAGTATAGATAAGTAAGAATGAGATTGTAATAGCTGTGAGAATATTGAAAAATGGGAAGGCTGCAGGCGAAGAATGGTCCATTGGGATGTTTAGGAGAGGCTGTTAGCTACTTATCAATCATGTTGCGACGCAAATCAATGTAAATTTGTCGTCGCAATTGAACTGAGAGAAGCAGGTAGACGAGTCGAATGAAATGAAATGAAAACAGCCTTAGAATGGGATTGACTTCCAGCAGAATAATTTATATTACAAATGCAAACAAGTCCATAGGCTAGGTACGCATGAAGTCTTGGTATTTTCAGGATGCTTTTGGTAGAATCTCTCTGGTGTGGTCACGCCGGCGGCTGGATAGAAAGAGCACCTTCGCGCTCAAGCATGCCGGAGCAAATCTCTCGAGGGGAAATCCTGCTGAATGGAGGAGTGGGGGGAGTAGGGTAAGTGATGCGGTGATGGCGTGCTGCAGTTGGTCAAAATGCAGAGCGCATTCACATTTCAAGTTCAAAATTGTTTTAAAGATGGCAGCACTAGGATCATAGGTATGTGCACAGGTAGTGCCGGTGGTGCACCAGCACCACCTAATGGCAAGAAATAAATAATTAAATAACCTAATATTCGTGAAAAGGATAGTGTGAATGTTTATAATTTTGCAAAAGAATTAGATGAACCATGAACTGGTAAATAAATCAAATACTTTAACTTTTTTTTACCTCTGTCTTATTAACAACCAGCATTTAAAAATTCATTGTAGCTGACTGACTGTCAGTGCAAATAAAGTTTTGCATTTCCTACATTGTACGAAGAGTTTTAAGTTCTTATTCCTGGTACGAGGAGAAAGTTGCTCTAAAGCATGTTTTTAAAGTAAGTTTATTACAATATAAACTTATAAGTTTGACTTTAAAGCAATTAGGTAAAGATTGATGGTATTTTTTGTTTCACACTTAAAAAAATTTCATGACAATATCATTTCTATGTAAAACATACTTACATAAACAATTTTTTATTACCCTAATGTTGTTTTTTCAACTTTTATTATTAATATTATGTTCCATATTTCTTAAATTCCATTTTTAACCACTAGTTTTGATAAAAAAATTCCAGGCACCACCTAATAAAAAGGTCTATGACTAGGATAGATAGTATAAAAGTCGGATGACCGCATAGAATGATAGTTTCAAGTAGGAATGAACAGGAACGCACACTTGTTTCATCCTCTCCTCGGCATTTTGTTCATCTGCAACAGTCTCCTGTGGCTCTCATGAGTCTGCAAGGCGTATAGTTAATGCCAAAATTGGCACATTAAGTTATGTGCAATGCATAATTTATGCTAGAAAACTTGTTGTTCCAAATTTTGGACATGCAGTACATGCGTTGTAAGGGAAGAGTGGGCAGCACAAATGTAAAAATGTTGCAGCCATTAGTCTGTTGAATATTCTAGGAAAAGGGTTGGGTAAATTCGTTGATAGGGTAAGAAAGATAACATTTTTTTTGTGTCTTGCTTCGAGCAATATTAGGATCACTTTATAGTCCTCTCTTCCATATAACTTTTTGGTTGAACACACACAACCATGCCCTGGGGGTGTAAATTTCCTACCCAGGCAGGATTCGAACCCATGGCATTCAGTTTGGCAGGAAAGGACTTTACCCCGCCACCACCAAGACCGGCGAATGGAGAGAGCAATTGAGAGAATCTGGGGTGTGGCTGTGTGAGTTCATGCTTGGATGTACAGATCAGCTGTTTACACTTCATTAAGTGCTAGAAAAATTCATGGGAGTATGAGAGAAAGTATAGTAAAACCATTATATAATGAAATTTTAGGGACCCAAACAGTAGTGATGAGAGATTTAGGTTTTTCCTAGTGAGTGATTTGAGTGAAGTCTTCGTGGGTTTTCCTCCAGGGCAGGTAATGAGCCGCTGACATTTAGATAGCAGACTACCATCATCACCAGGAATGTGCTTGGTCAATTTGTACCACATTTTTATACATTCCCTCTTCAGTCAGGTGCCAATTTTCTCCATTTCCACCTAAATTTTGCTGAGCGTGGTTTTCCACGCCTCGCCTTCATATATTGCCTCCATCATTCAGCAGTCCCAATAGCCATTGAATCAGCGAAGTAACTTAGTGTTGTTGAACAAAATAAGAAGGTCCCAGCAGAGTTTGTGTTCAGCTACAGCTGACGTTTTGTTATGTCCAAATCTAATACATCTCCTGTGCTCCTTGATCCAAGTTTCAATGATCTGGCCTGTCTCTCTGATGTACACCTCCCCGCACTCACAAGGGATGTGATGCATGCCCAGAGTTTTTAGTCCTATGTTGTCCTTCCCTGTGACAAGTTGGCTCCTTAGTTTTGCCAGTGGCTTGTGAATGGTTCCTATGTTTAGCCTGGCAAGTATTCTCGATATTTTCCCTGACTATGGAGATATATAGGAGGCTGGCTTTTGCAATTGGTTACTCATTGTCTTCCATTTGCTTTCCTGCATGGCTGATGGTTCTTCCAAGTGCCCAATTGATTGCCCTCACAGTGTAGCCATTCTGTCAGAGCATAATTTGTGAGATTGCAAATTCCATGGGCAGGCTCTTCTCATCAGCAATGGACTGGGTTAGACGAGATGTATGGGAGCTAGGCCTTCGTGATTGGTTCCTCATTGTCTTCCATTGGCTTTTCCAATTGGCCAATGGTCTTTTTAAGAGCCCAATTGATATCCCTCTCGGTGTAGCCATTTTGTCGGAACATCATTTGCTATTGTGCAAGTTCTATAGGCAGACTCTCCTCATCTGCGGCAAACTGGCCTCAATGAACTAGCATTGAATGTACGACTCTCCATTGAGAGGGATGGTAATGACTTCGGCCATTTAGATGGAGATCCATATGAGTCAGCTTTCTGTTTACCCTGTGTCCCAGAGGCTGGTGAAAAGGGACCCTTTATCACAAATTTTTAAGTGACAAACCAGGCTGCTGAATGTTGAGAACAAAGACTGGCAGGGTCTAAGTCAACCTTTTGCTCATCCTGAGCAATTGGTGGTGGGATAAAGTCAGCTAGGAGCTAGATCAACTTATTGACTTAGAGATCATCTATCTAATAGATTTTTGTGACTGGGCTACACTAATTGTCCCAACTGTTAAAGGTAACAGGAATATTTGCATTTGCAGAGACTTCAAAATAAGTGAACCCTCATTCAGAAATAGAGGTCCCCTCTCCCCAGGGTGGAAGACCTTTTTTTTGAATCTGGAGGGAGGTCAGTACTTCTCCACAGTTGATTTCTAACAGGCTTTCCAGCAACTTGTCACAAATGAGGAATTTAAAAGTACTGTACCATTAACGCACACTAAGAGCTAATTTTTTATGCCAGATTACCTTTTGGCGTTGCCTCAGCTCCAGCCATTTTTCAGAAAACAATGGACCAAGTATTGCACAGTCTTAAGATTGTTACATGCTACCAGTACAGAATTATCTTCATGGGTAAGGATGATAATGTGTATTTAAGGAATCTGGAAGATTCTCAAACTTTTTTGGTTCATGGCACACTTTCGCTGTGTGGAATATAGCAGCACATCTGTAATTAGAAGCAACCATGCCTGCTTCGGACACTAGGGAACAGTCCTGAAATATTAAAAACCCTAGTGGAGAGTACACGAACCACTGGAATGCTTGGGAAACATGTTGATTGCATTCCATGTATTGTCAGTTCTTTAAGATTACCAAATGACGCAACTAAAATATTTCATACACAAGGCTGTTTTATGTTTGTACTTTTCCAAAATGTATTTTCGCAGCACAGAGCAGTAATTTTATGGTATGCTAGTGAGCTGAGGCGCACCCTTTGAGAACCACTGCTCTATAATTGTATAGGCTAAACAAGTTAGGTTTCTCGACTAATTCCACGAACTGCAATTACATTTTCAAATCTGTTGAGTTTTTGGGCATTAAAATTGATAAGTAGGTATAGGCTACTTGCCACAAGATGTAAGATTGATTCTGCTTGTTAGGTCTCCAGCCCCACAAAATGTCTCAGCTCAGAGCCTTCTTAGGTCTGGTTTACTATTCAACACTTCTTTCAGGTCTCGCAACTACGTTGGCTCCACTGCATACTCTGCTCAGAAAGGACTGTGAGGTGGCTTTTAATGCTGTCAAGAAGTCAATAATTTCAGGGTGTGTTTTTGTTCATTGTAACCCTTTCTTACTTGGGATTCTGGTGTGGTATTTCACCTCAAGATTTAGGATGTAACCCAATGGAATGGTTCACCCTATTGCATTTACCTATAGATCTTTTAGTAAGTTAAAAAAAATTGCAAATATAGATAGGAAGACATAAGCCTGAGTTTTTGATAAAGAAATTCTCCTTGTATTTTGAAGTGCTAACGGGAGAAGGGAATTAGTTTTCTCACCGACAACACCCGTATAAAACAAACTCTTTCCAAGCATGGGTGAGACAAATGAGGAAATTGAACGTAACACAAGTATTATCAACCAATAACTGAACAAGAAATGTATTGTACACAAAACAAACCAAATTACCAACAGGTTGAGTGCCAGGCAACCGTAATGCAAGCTTCCATTCAGAAAATAAATAAGTTATACAAGTACGAGTGGTTGAGCTTCTCTCTAACAATTGTGAGTAACATTGACTAAAATGCAGCAGGTTCACACAACGAAGTCTCCCAGTCGCCGTCTTGACTGTCAAAGAGGGCGTTCTCAGGGGTGAATCAGCTGAGGAGGGGGTTTGTTGGCAAGGATGAGGTGGAATGAGTTAGCTTAGGATATATGCGATTGGTAGCCTTGGAGGGGAGGAAATAATGGGATGGGTAATAGATGGGGTGGAAGTTTTCAATTGGAGCAACAGGAACTATTTTCTGACTCCTGCCGCAGAATGCATGATCACAACCTTTGTGCCTTGGTCTGAATGAACGAATTTCTGGAATCCTTCCTCACTTCAGGGGCTACATAAACGATGGAGGACTTGGCGAGGGAAAGGTGCGGCGAAAGGTGTGGCGGAGATCATGGCAGAAGTTGCTGGCTGGAGTCGCTGGATTTTTGAGTCGTAGGCATTTTGGCCATCGCTGGCGCCCATGTCGGTAGCATGTATGATGGAGCACGCCGAATTGTTGTGCGCTGCGACGATGGAGTGACAAATCATTCCAGGACGCGACACTTTAGAGATTCTTGCCAGGTTTTCAGCCGACGGTGGATAAGAATACCATAAAAATAGATGTTTTTCTTTGAGAGTTGTTTATTAATGGCTAGAGACAGTTTAACATTCAGTACATGAAATATAGTATTTCACTAGAGCACCCGAATATAACTTAAGTCAATTGCTAGAGCACACACATGCTTTGGACCTCTTGACAAGAAGTAATGATTGGTTCGGAAGAGAGAGAGTCTAAAGTTCCCTAAGACTTGAACTTTAGTAATTTATGGCTTACCGTTGGGTACACCGACTGAAACGGGTTGTTCTGAGAGAAGCTGGGCCGGGATGGTGGGCTGATGGAATGGGGATCTATCGCAAGGTGAAATACCACACTTTTGACGAGCAGCGGAACGGCTTCATGTCGGAGTACTAAGAGAGCACTTAGAGCAAGAAACCTGTCCTCTGATGGACATCCCTTTATATGCCTTTCCTTATTGCAATGGGCGGACCTGGGAGAAAGGGGTTTCCATTAAGCATCCACCCTCTTCGGACATCATGCAAAATGGAGAAAGTCCATAGTTTCACGAAATAAGATTCCCACGCGATAAAAAAAACATATATGGCTAAGTCCGGAGGGTAAACAGTCCGCAGAGGGGAAACATATCCAAAGAGGGGAATTTAATAAAAAAAGTGGGGTACATAAAAAATGCCACAATTTGTATAGGGCTGTCTCTTGAGGGGCAGTGGCTATTCCCTCAGGATTTAGGCCTCTCCTTCTCCAAGAGCTTTATGCAAGTCAAATGGGAATGGTCAAAATGAAATCTCTATAGAGATTTCATTTTGACCATTTTGGCTATAGCCAGGTCATATATTTGTTGGCCTAAATGGACTTGGAGCAACACATGAGCTCTTGTGAGTCCTGTCTTATTGAGTAAGCCTTCGCTAAATCAAGCCCTTTTAAATGATGGGACTGGCTTGAAAGGCAGTGGAAAAGATTATGCATTGGCTTAGCTGGACCCTTAATGAATTATTCTTAGCCATGGTCAACTGTTCAACAAAATAGAGGGTGAACAGAAATGAACAGCTTCGCTGATAAAATCATGTCTCACCTAACAGCTCTATTGTCTACTTTTGAACAGAACAGAATTAGTCAGACAATGGCTCTCCCATTTCACTCCAGAGAATTCAAAGAATATATTGTGAAATAAATGGCACCAGGTACACTTTATCCTCCCTTACCATCCTGCTGCGCCAATGGTGCTGTGGAAAACAAGGTGAAGAAGTTTAAAAGCAGGATTAAAAATCATCTGTATTCAGGAGTACCTTTGCACATTGCATATTCAGTAGGATGCAACAACAAAATAATCCCCATGTGTCATAATATTTAGTAGGATGCTTCGTTCATGCTTATCCTTAGTGAATCCCAGTGTAGGGAGGTTGTGAATACACAGCAAAGAGCCTTGACCGAGGCTCATTTTTGAGTTTGCTACATGAGGGTGACCGAGTGATGGTGAAAATGTATCCACAGGGCCAAATTAAGAGAATTCGAAGGGTCATTGAAGAAGTTTTGGCATCCAGACTTTACGATGAATATTAACCACAGAGTATTATTAAATTCAACTGCTGCCAAAAGGGCCTTCTCCGCCCAGAAAAAAGCAATTAAGACTATGCATCAAGTTCCTATCCGCACCCCTGGCAAACCTCTTTTTGCTGCATCAAAGATTCTTACACTCCCGTCTCTCTATATCCTGACATGTGCCAGCTTTGTTAAAGCAAACCTTGACAAATTTCCTTCAAATGCCACCTTCCACCATCACCACACCCGTTCAAGTAACGACATACATTCCGAACAATACTCCAGCTCTCTCTGTTTAAAGGGTTCGAGACACTCTGCCTCTGCGATATTCAACAAAATACCTAAAGAAATAAGAGATAGCACCTCAATTTATGTATTTAAGAGTAAGGTGAAACATCTTCTGTCAAAAAAGTGCTATTACAGCATTGCTGAATATATGGAAGATACTTTGTGAATCTGATAACGTCCATGATGCTACTTGTGTCATTTCCTAATTTAGCATTGTCCATACTATTGTATTTTCCCATTTAATCCTTTTATGTATTTATTATTATTGTTGTTATTGGCTGTTTCTCTGCTGATGTAATTTCGATGTAATTGTGATGACACTTCATCATGGTATTTTTTCTTATATACATTGTTTATTTATCTATGACACGTAGCCATGCAATTGTACTCTTGCTAATCGGTGAAATAAAATATTATTATTATTATTAGTAATTTAGAGAACTGCAAATCTGGCTAAGCAGTAGCATTAACGGAGTCACCCACTGATTGTCAGACACTTGTGTGAAATTCACAGTGAAAAAATCATTCGCCTGGACTCAGACCCCTCAATATCATGCCGAGTGCTCTAACCAGCTACCCAGGTGACCTAGCTCTTCCACTGTGAACCTCATGGAGGCTCGAAGATATTATATATGTACGCTATTGCATTATTTATGTTTGTAGGCATATCAACCAGTTGAGGGCCTGTGAAGGGGGTGAGAGTAATGTAAAGGAGAGTGCACAAAGACCCTGGTCAGAGAGTAGTAGCGAGAGTCACTATACTAGCAGAGGGTGATGAAGTGACTCGCTATTGGGAATGTTTGTCACATTGTCTCTCTCCTGGGGTTGGGGAGTCACAAAACCATATTGTTATCAGAACAGATGAAATGGACTGTGAAGTAATCAGTGCAGATATAGAGGATGCGGTGGGAGGTGACAGAAGGTACTCGCAGAAGAAGAAAAATAAGAGAGATATTTTGAAATTGTAATTATTTACCTAGATTTTCATTGGGAGGCACTGGGATATTGGTCATGTTTGTTTGTTTAGTTGAATTTGCAGTATTTGGAGTAATTGATTTCATTTGCTCATTATCAGATAACTTCACAATAAGATATAGGATAAAAATAAGTGTAGGCTAAAAGCAGAGAGTATGGGGTATCCTTCAACGAGATTTAGACTAGTTGAAGTGGAGTCTACTTCGATCGTATCAACGTCTTAATCATTGAACATACAGACAAAAATGTCAAGGAATGAATGCTTGTATTAATGTAGGAGAGACTTGCTATGACTAGTCTATGTCAAACCTTTGACTATTATAGCCAATAATGACATTCCACCCACTAATTAATGAATGCTAACATGCTAATTTGTGTAACATTAACCGCCGTGGATATCGGAAACTTTCGTAATTTCAATCGTTCGAAAAGTGGTAGAAGTAACGTCAGTAGTGGGACCAAAGTTCTTCCACGATATTGCGGCTTATGTCCCTTCTAGTATGGAGTTAATTTTAAATTTAGAACTGTAACTCTATGAAATCACATAGATATTTCGAATATGCTTCTATAAAGCCTGTAATGGTGTTAATTGTATATACGTACCGCGTCCATCTCGCCTTTCAAAGAGTTAAATGTACGGTAGCGCCATTCCCGTCGAACGATAAATTATATATATCTATCTAAAGACGAACTTATTCCATGGCTTAGTGCTC
The DNA here is from genome assembly GCA_963573305.1 of Pyrrhosoma nymphula. NCBI lineage: Eukaryota > Metazoa > Arthropoda > Insecta > Odonata > Coenagrionidae > Pyrrhosoma > Pyrrhosoma nymphula. Next base: position 112,424,189 of record OY754332.1, read on the forward strand.
TGAGGTGCATTATATTCGAGTGAAGTAACTGCATGGTAAATATTACCGTTTTGGTATGCAAGGAAAAGAATTAGAAGGCTTATCAATCGGCAACTCGTCACTTTTAATAAGGTGATAAGGTCAATATATATAGTGATGTGTCGCCATCTAACGTCCATATCAATTACTTCTTGCGGTAGACGGTGCGAGAACCTGGTTGCTTTTCCCTCCTCCAGGGGAATACGAATTTTATTGCGAAGAAACAAACAATTCGAAGAGCGTGAACTATCCTCACGTAATATTATACGAATTGTAATTAAAATGATAGTTGATACATTTCATCACGCGTAGGTAAGTGGATGTATGTATGCATATATGTACATCTGTGACGATTTCCCAACGGTGTTTGAAAGTAAATCGGTGTACGTGGTTTTACAGCTAATTGGTGTTATTGCCAACGACCTCGACTGAGTGATTTCATCATATACAGTTGTGAAGGAATAGATTTGTGTTTGTAGCTATAAATTAAGTTGCTTTCAGCGTTGTGTGTATTGAAAGAAAGAAAGTCGTAAGGTGATGTGTTTGAGGAGCATTGTCAACTCAGCAAGGCTATTGCATTGTTGTGCTTCACAGTGCATCGTCCAAGTTGCCGTAGACGGTTGTAAAAGGTCCTACAATGAAGGACATATTAGCAGGGTATGTACGTTTGCTTACTTATATCATTTATGTTACTAGTACCATGATAAATATATATTTCCTTTGAATGGATGGTGTTTTGCCATCATTTGTTCTTGAATGGTTGTGTTCGGTTCGTACGTTAGTGCGATTATTTCTCAGTTTATAGAATATTTCATAAAGATGTAAAAAAAATTCCATTCGTGGTGGAGCTTGCTGTGATAAGTATTGGTATGCTTGCAAGAATGTTGTTTAACCCAGCCGCTAATCTATAGATTACTATCATTTTTGATATGCTATCTTGACGTCTCAATGCTTGTGCCATTTGTAATACGTAGGTAAGTAGAATACTGCTTGTATAATAGGGAAGATTTTCAATATTAGGTGAGCTCTTTTGTTTCGGTATTCATTCCGCAAATTTATCCAAGAGGTGATCCATCCATTACCTATGTGCTTGCACAAGTTCATGGTTTTTAATTGCTCTCACACCTTCACTTCATGGGTCTATATGCATTGGGATGCTGTCATCATGCTATTTTTAACTTGGCTACTAACGATTTAATCGTAATTAGGTCTAACAAGGTGTGTGATATTGTCATTACTGATGGGATTTACTTAATTCCTTCAGGGGAAGACATTTAAAGTGTTAATCATGTACTCATGCGCGGCAATTCATTAGGGTTGATTAGCAAACGTTTAGCTTGGTGATTTTCGGGGAAGAGTGAACAGCAATATGATTGAAAATTTTCTTCGGCATCTCCTCTCTGGATTGTCAATAGTTTCTGCTACCTGAACGCTTAGACGGTCGTCATTTGATATTACCGCGGGCTTTTAAAGGCGCGAGAAGTCGCGCCTTCCACATCTTACCACATCTTAATCCCGGACTTAATAGGTTTAAGATAGCAATTGTAAGAATACTAATTTTGTTTTAGAAAATAGTTGCTGCTCATAAATTGTATCTTTTCAAATGAAAATAGTGACGAATTGTGCGTAATTGGTTGAAAATTTCTCTAAATGACGGCTGAATAGGAGCTGCTGGTATCGGCGATGAAGATGATAGCATTTTTACGTATTATATGAGGTGATTAAAATATTATTAGTCCTTAACTGTGAAAAATAGCAGCTTTGGAGTTGTAAAGGCCGTTTTACACGTCGAAAGATTTTGTACAAACGAATGTACGTGAGATTGTACGTTTGTCTCAACGAAATTAGAACAGGTTCTATTTCCCGTGCAGGCATTGAGACATTCGCACAAGCGTTCATACAATTTGCCGCTTCCCACGATATATTTTGCCTCATGCAAGAGTTCACGGAAGAGTTTGCACAAACAAATGTGCAGTGTAAAACGGCTTTAAGAACAAAAGCGAGTCAGTTACGCTTCCATATTTTAGCGCTTCTACCCTCATCCATGCCTCTTAATGCTCCAAGCATGAAGGCGTACTTTCATTTGAATTTTATATTATTGTTCATGGATAAAATGACTTGCGTTAAAGCTGAGGAGAAAGTTTGAATGATGACATTTGCTTATTTAGAATTATGACATTTGACATTCGATATTCTTCACCCTCGAGTATTAGGGAGCTAGTCATATTTAACACCTAGTAACATAACTAGTAGTGAAATATATGTCGCATGTGTAACAGGAAGGAGAAGGTGGCTTTTGGAGGATGTGAAGGACCTGAGGATGTATCTTATTAATACCTTAAGGTGAAAGCATGTTCGTTTGTTTGCTTGCATGTTTTTGCACTTTTTTGCGAGCATATTTCTGTATTTAATTTGTTTGTTTGTAACCTCATAGCGGATAAATGGATTAACTGATTATCTTGAAATTTAGCATTTAAGGAGGTGATAGCATGGGGAAGAACATTGGCTAGGCTTCTTGTGCTCAAAAGTGGGCCATCAGTTGGTCATCAGAGGTGGCAGAACCAGGATAAAAACACTGTTGTAGATTATTTAGTTAATATTTGATAGGATATGAAAGTCAATGAACTCAGCTATAAGGGTGAGGCTCTTATTGGCACCATGGCAAACGATTGGGTTGGAATGGAGATTGCCATGAAATTAGAACAAGATTGTAGGAACATCGTTGTGCCTTCAGTCTCACTTTGTGAGATATTTAATAGACTTGGGACATTGGAATGAGTTTCTGGCCATTCCTCTCCACATAACGTGCAAAGGAAGTGGAATGAATGTGTGGGAGCAACTGGAAATTCTACTCCATGAAGATGATTTCAAATAGGCAGACAACAAATTTTTACCTTTCTCCACTCTCCCCTTCTGGACCTACCACTCTGCTTTCCCCCGTCCTCCATCTCCCTCTATGTTAACCTCAGGATGTGGGATGACCTTCGACTACCCCCCTGACCCCCCCACTAACCCTGGCCTCCAATACCTTTCTTATCCCTGTTTCAACTCATTCATCACTGCCCCCACCACTCTATAAATATGGCTGTGTTTTACCTTTTTACTTACTGTAGTGCATGTGTGCCTGAGAATGCCATAGTTGGCCAAACCGGTTGTACAGTATTTTAATTATTTGTGGAACCTTCAAAGTGTACTACATATTGTTCTTTATTAATGCAGTGGTTACACCAAGTAATGCCTAACAACATTGATTTAAAAAATGAATGTTATTGCCTTATAAGCTGGTGGACATCTTACGTGTTCTTTAGTGGGTGTTAACCCTTAAGCTGCGGCAGCTAGAGCGCATTTCGTCCACCCTGTGCGGGAAATATCTATTCGGACGGAGCCTGTCCCTCCTTCCCACGGGCCGGGCAGTTATATGACCCATGTAATCCCCTCCCAACCCTTTTCTCGCTATCTCAGGGGGTGGGCACCGGAACTTGGAACTAATTTTGAAAATTTGTTTATAGGTGAAATTGTTGAAAACAAATATGAAAGTATTTTTTCTAGCAACTTTCTGTTTAGTTTGATACCAAACACCAAAGAAATCCGTTGATAATTGAGCCGGGCGTGAGCATAAGACAACTAACTTTTGAGACAACCGTAGCCTCTTTAGTGAACAATCGGAAGAAAGGGTCGCACCTCATTTTGGTGGTATGCGATTCCTAAAGAGCGTGGGAAGGGAGCAGTTCGGGTAAAAAGGGTGGATTCCCAAATGTCCACCGCTGGAAAGAAAGGGTTTGGGTCATAAAAATATGAAAGGACTGAGGGAGCAGGTAGACAGAAAGGGTCAAACGTACGAGAACGTTCTCTCCGCAGTTACCGGTACACACGTACATGTACGTTTCCCGCAGCCTAAGGGTTAATTTGTATACATGTATACTTGTATGTTTAGAAATAATTGGGCTCAAAGTTAAACCATCCAAGGATATTTTTGGTGGAAAATATGGTAATGGGGCAGGCAAGACATGGTCTAATTTGCAATAATGTTTTTCTTGTGGCTCTTCTTGAATGCATACTCGTGTTTTTCCACAGCTGAATGGTTGATTTCCAAGATTTAAACATTTGCAAACACTGCCCTCTGAATTTTGTCGGGTTCTATGTTCCTGACAACCTAGCGAAAACAACCAAGGGCCATTATTCTGTCCTTTTGCCTGATGATAAGATATTGGTGAATAAATCTTAAAATAAGTGTGCTAATTTTCAAAAGTATTTTTCTTTTTTAAGGCTGCCAGAAGAAGATCCAAACTCTGGTTCTGATTCAGAGTCGTCCAATTTTAAAGACTCAAATACTCTAGCCAGTATGACTACCAGAGAACAGGAACACCTTGCTCAAACCAACTTTGACCAATTGTATATGTATCAGAGACCCCAAAAAATCAGTAAGTACATATATTAATTGATGGAAATGTGCCTTATTGAAGAAACTCCTTATGATGCAGCTTATTCTGTTTCAGCTTTGCGGGATAAAGTGAAGAGGTACGGAAAAGATGCCTCATGTAAACATAAGTTTCTCTCACTATTTCCAATTCTGATATGGATGAAGAACTACTCATGGAGAAAAGATCTTCTACATGATACCATCTCTGGAATCACAGTTGCCATAATGCATATCCCTCAGGGTATGTAGCCAATACAATTCCATTTTCATTGAGGTCAAGTGCTTTTTGCAGTGATTGAGTGATAAACTTGTGGTGCTTTGTATGGGTCAAGGTAGATGACAAAGAGGGATGTCAGGGCATTCTCAGATAATGTTGGAAATGACAGCTATATTGTGAAAATCCGCATCCATTGACCTGTATAGTTAGGGGATTGCATGGAAAATATTCCATATGTTCCATTTTTGATTTTTCCATGTTTCTGTCAATGCCTTGTGAATAATTGCATGGCTTAATTCTCCCTGATGAGCGTTACCTGTTGGTATTTTTAGTAAAGAGCGGACTACATTCCAATTTTTTCAAAGGGTCTTGGCCCTATGCTTTAACTTTTTTCTACCGGCTTGTATTGATTTCCTTGGTTTGCACCTTTGAAAACACTGAATTCCATATTTTTACATTTTTGGATACACAGTGTGAATAATACTAGATTTTTTCAGGAATGGCTTATTCTATGTTGGCTGGTGTTCCACCTATAATTGGAATATATATGGCGTTTTTTCCTGTGCTCATTTATATTTTAATGGGTACGTCAAGACACATATCAATGGGTGAGTGATATCACATTTGTGGTTGAAACACATTTTAGTGCACTATTACCTCTTAAGTATTTTTGACAAATATTTGTATATTTTTCCAAATAGGCACCTTTGCTGTAGTTTGCATGATGACTGGGAAAGTTGTGTCTCAGTATTCAACACATTCCTTGCCAGTATTTGATAGTGTGGTGCTTAATGTTACCATTCAAGGGAGCCCACTTCTTGTGACCACCCACGAAGGATACACTCCAATTGAAGTAGCAACCTGTGTCTGCTTTGTTGTTGGAGTTTGGCAAGTATGTTGACACTGTGCTTGATCACATTCTTGAGTAATTCAACTGTTGATGAAAATTTGTGCACTTGAGTTGAAAAGAGACTTGACAGCAAGACTCAAAATACTACTGCAATACCTGATGACTGTGCTGCATGCACACTTGCATATGTGTGCCCAGAGTTTCTCTTTTTATCCAATGTGCTCTGTTTAACTTTAGGTAACACTTACTCCTTTTCCTTGGACTACAACTTGCATGCTCCGATAACCCCTAGACCTGAACTGGTGGGAGCAATGCTCCAGGTAGGGCCACCCATGCCAATTAGGTCGAAGTTTAGGAGACAGATGAGTGGTAGTCCGTGCAGCGTCTGCACTTCAGTGAGGTGGCCCCTGACGTGGTGCTGTCATGTAAAAAACACTTTGACTAAGGCCACAGTAAACTATCTCAATTAAAAAACCTTGAAATTATGGGGAGTTCTCAGATGAAAATGAATCAAGGCAACTAAGGGACTCAGCCCAGTGGGCCAGGTGTCATGCCTGGCAGCGGTGGGAGCAAGACTCCTGCAGTCGTCATCACTCGAAATCCTTGCTTGGAAGTAGAGGCAAATACAGCAGTAGAGGAAAAGAAGATATAGGAGAGGTACGCAACAACAATCAGAATAGGCATGTGGAAAGTTAGGGCAAGTGGGTGGGCAAGATAGGGAATGTAAAGCAAGAAATGAAGAGGGCGGGTGTAAACATCATGGGTCTGGGTGAAGTAAGATGGAAAGATAGCGGGGACTACTGGAGCGATGGCTATAGAGTGATATACAGCAGAGGGAATGAAAGCCAGCGTTGGGTTGCATTCATAATTAACAGGAAACTTGGTAGAAAAGTAGTGTGTGTAGAATAGGTGAGTCATAGGATAATAGTCATGGAACTAAAGACAAATCCAATAAATTTAGTTATAATCCAGGTTTATATGCCTACCTCTTATCATAGTGAGGAGGAGGTAGATGGTGTATATGATCAACTAGATGAAGCAATTGGTAGTATACCTGGAATTAAGCACTCGGTAGTGATGGGGCATTGGAATGTGGTGGTGGGTGAAGGAAGAGATGGGTGGGAGGTGCGCGATTATGGGCTAGGAAGGAGAAACGACCGGGGCAAGAAAGCTGTGGAGTTTTGGTGAAGAAATAACGTAGTGATCACAAATACATGTTTCAGACATCATCCTCGACGTAGGCACCCTTGGAAGAAGCCGGGAGACACAGATAAGTTCCAGATAGATTATATTATGGTCAATCTCAGAAACAGGAATAGTGTTAAAAACTCACATACTTATTCAGAAGCTGATGCAGATTCTGGTCACAACTTATTAGTAGGTTCATGCAAAACTCGCAAATGCGATAACGCGAATTTTGATGTGAATTCTGGGGTTTTCCCGCAAAAATGCAAATTTCGTTAATTATAGCGAATTTCAGCATTTCAATAGCAAATATTTAGCATTTCCAACGTCAATTTCCTTAATTTTGGCGGTCTCTGTCTTTTAACTTGCGACTATAAACATTTAGTTAAGCAGTACATATTTGGAAATGGCCTTTCTGGTACAACTTTATTTAGAAATGTTACTCGGATTCAATATTCTTCAATAAAGTTTTGTGAATTTAAACTAAGGGTGTGAAAAATGCATGCAAAAAATTTGATGTAAAGGCAGTCCTCGAGTTACGTAAGCCTCGACTTACGTTAATACCTATGTACTTACGTGAGTGAGAACCTTACCCAAAACAACGAAAATTACGGAAGTTACTGGATGCGAAGAGTAGTTGCCTACTTTCATGGGACGTGTATCACTGCATCAGCAAGTGATTTTCTTTTGTGACAGTTGTACCACATTCACCAAAACTTATAATGCCGAAGTGGACAGCGATGGCAAAGCAGCGTGAGGCAAAATTTCTTCAACATGGACTATAATGTGCTGATGAGAAAACAATTCTTTGTCATTTTTGCAACACAAATGTGTCGTGGAAATGGAAGGACAGCTGCACGAAACATATTTTGAGTGAAAAAAAATAAGGCTAATGTTGAAAAACATTCTGCTGGTGGGAGTGGAATAAAATGGCAAGCATCCATAATAATATTCAGAGTGGTTTTATTTTTAGAAAACTACTAATTCCTTTCAAGGTATGACAACTTCTAAAGCAGAAGCTTTAAAGTCTATACCAGTGCAGATGGCATCAGTAAAACCTTGTTCTCTTGTAGTAGGAGCCCCAAGTAGAGTAAGATTTGAAAACAGTTTTGGACCCTCATGTAGTTCACACAACGGAGGTGAGCCATGACTTAATCACGAAATTGAAAGTTCATGGTCTTGAGTCAATTGAGACGGAAAGGTTGATGTTGAGGTTTGGGGAATTACGTCGAATATTATCTACTGCAACAAAATTTCCAGAGTTTAGTGGATATAATGAAACCAATTCAGGTGCTATAGTTGTTTGAGCCATCATTTGCATGCATTAAAGTGCCTTGAAGATATTAGGACCCCCTGTGCAAATGTGGACTCGGAGATATTTCTGTCCTCCTACAACACTGTACTAACAAATAGGAGAACAAATCTAAAAGAAGGAATTTTGGCCACACTGGCAATTATTTATTTTTAAAATACGGACATATAACTGTAATTTGTCTCTATGTAAATTGGTTATAAATGTAAAAAAAACAAAAAATTGAATACTGCATGCTATTAATTGTTTGAATTTTCCTTAATCAATGGTATTCAACACTTATTGCCAACAGGTAGGCCTGCTGGGAGGAGGGCCCTTAATTCACACCAAATACTTTGTCGTAAAAATAACACCGCTTTTGCAAAAAATAATACCATTTTTGGCTATGAAATAAACCCACCTTTTGCAGGTCTGTACTTATTAGTCATGAAATGCCGGGTAAAACTAAAAAAATAAGAAGGGGAAGGAGGGTATGAAAGTGGAATACGGAGGCATTAACTGGGGCAATGAAGAAGAAGTATCAAGAGAAGGTTGATGTGATAGTGGGTGAGGATCATGGAGTTAGATCAGTGGAAGATGAATGGGGAAGTTTGAAAAACGGGATTGTAGAAGCGGCGAAAGCAACGGTAGGCATAGTGAGTGCAACTAAAATTTAAAAAACCGTGGATCACTTACTTATTCAGGAAATGATGCAGATTCATGTCAAAACTTATTAGTCGTGAAATGCCAGGTAAAACTAACAAGGAGACATCACGTGAGTGATGTTAGGGACGCAAATGACGCAATTATTTTCTGAAACTAGAGAGAGAATGCGGGAAAAGCGTCACGGCTTTTTTCCATTTGAAGCCGGGTTCGAAAGAAAAACGCAACTAAAGAATTTCCCTCCGTATAAATCCTTTTAAATGTGAGCATAAGATAACAGAAGCCGTGGCCGAGTGGTTAGAGGCGTTGGACTAACAATCATTGGACTATGGTGCGGGTTCGAATCCCAGTACTGTCAACTTTTTTTTCTTTCGAATATTTTACGGAGTCTCTGTACATTACCCATTCCCATACAGTTATGGCAGTAACGACAATGTTTTTTAATTTTCTACCTATTTTCTGGATTTTCAATCAGCCCCTTTGGGAGACTTTTGGAGCTAATTTCGGGATTCTTGTTTGGCCGAAAAGAGGTCACATGCCGAGAGGCCTAAAATGTGTAGATTTTGAAAATACAAGTATATTTCCGTGGATAGGATGGGCTTCGAATTGTCTTGGCTCTTTCTCAAGGCGGTAAACAATGAACGGATTATTATTTTTTAATATACAGCAATGCATGCACTTCAAATTTCCCAGGAACTGCGTTCGAATTATGAATTTTGTGACTCAATTTTTCGTTCAATAGCAAACATGATATGAGTAGAAAAGAGATGGTAACTGTTTACGAAGTTATGCAAAAAATATTTGCTATGACCTTTTTTATAGCAAATATGTGGTAAATATTCATGCTGTTGTAAGTAGCTATATTAACATACAATATTAATCACCATTATTGAATCGTCTCACACATCAACACTCACTAAATTAATCTACTAGCTCTTACTGCATTTGGTTGTAGGTGAAGGGCCAAATAATTATCATGTTGAGATTTTAGGTTGATATTCGTAATTTAAACCACCACATTAATAATTAAAAATAAAGGTATGTTACCACATTGCTGAACAACTGTCAAATGTTTGAAGTCAGCAGTGTCCGGCAAGATGTGGTGGAACTGCATCATCAAAAATGAAAAGTAATCTATGTAGTACTGTCCACTTTATTTTAAATTGACAACACGTGTTTCGGCTTTTTTACTTAGCCATTTTCAGGTACAATACTATGGGACCATGGCTAAGTAAAAAAGCCGAAACGTGTTGTCAATTTAAAATGAATTGGACAGTACTATATCGATTACCTTTCATTTTTGTCAAATGTTTGATGGAAAGCTAGTGATTATTGCATATTTTATCAAGTTTTGGTAGGAGAGAATGATTTATTGCCCTAGTGGTATATTATTTGAAAATTTTTAATAATAACTTATTCTGTAGTGACATAGCACAAATTGCTTTTCACTTAATTTTGCTATTGAGCATAATAAAAGTCAGGGGGTACATCTTTGTAATTTTGGAGTGAAAAATATCCCCTTATAATGTGACCAGGGAGAAATAGGTATGTACTTCCCACTTTGGGGAATCCTTCATAGTTGATTTTCCTATTTCCATTAGGCTGTTTAACATTTCATAGTTGCACTCTCCTGACAAGTGGTGGGTAAAACCTCATGGGCCTGATAAAAGCAGGCTGATGGCCATCCATTTGATTTAAATTTCAATATTTGTTTTTGTCATCAACTGCTTTTTTAGTTCACAGCATTTTAATTTCCTTTGCAGTTTTTTCTCGGTGTTTTCAAGCTTGGAGGGCTCAGTGTTCTCTTGTCTGACACATTAGTGAGTGGCTTCACTACTGGTGCTGCAGTCCATGTTGCAACTAGTCAAGTGAAGCATCTGTTTGGGATTAAGGTTGCCCGTTTCAGTGGTCCACTGAAAGTTATTTATGTAAGTTTTTTCTTGTTCTGGTATCTTTTTCTAGATTATAGAATACATTACTTAAATGCTTAATTGGTCAACCCTGTTTGAAATTCAAGAATGCTATTGTGATTAAACCCATTATAATTTTTTTGGTATTTTTTGTCTCATTTGGTGGAGAATGCATCTACAGAATGCATTTGAGGTTTTTGATCCAGTGCTTGTTTGATGTCTCAAATTGAAACTTGGATGAGAAGTGCAAAATTCCACTGAGGGAAAATCATTCACCTTGACTGGGACTCGAACCCGGAACCCTCTGTATCATGCCATGTGCTTTAGTCAGTTAAGCTACTGAGGTGTCCTCCTCCCATGTATTTTTTGTGGGATTTAAAGGTACAAGATGTTCAAGACTGCCAGACATACAATGCAACGAAGCAATCTAAAGGGTGGGTGCACTTTGCACCACAGTGCACAAGGTAAAAGCCAAACTTTGAACACAATGTGGTGTTCACTCTTTTTGACAGATTTTGAGGATACCGGGTCGAGCCATGGTATCTTCAAAAGTTGGGTGGTAATTTTTTTTAAGAACCATGTCTTGTAAACGTTTGGGCTCTACTGTCTCTGGTTATGAATCAAATTGGATAAAAACTGAAATCTTTGAGTTAGAACAAACTTAGTGGTAGCCGATATTTATCGTATTAGCTCCTAGGCAGTGCTGCCAAGTACACAGATCACATCAGTCAGCTGTGTGGCATACATTAGTATCATCTTGGCTCAAGTGGGTGGAGGATGTGGGGAGGGAGGGTAACAGAGGGCTGTTGATGGCCTATTGGGGGGAGGGGTAATGAGTGTGGTGGGGTGGACATTAGGGTTGCACTTGTTTTTCAAAGTTGAGGAAAGTAATAGTAAAATAATATTTACCATCTCTAAAAAATGATCAACGTGAGTTATGAATTCCCCCCTTGTTGAACTCTGACCACTGTTTGTCATTGGTAACCCATACCGTAGGGGGCTAAGTACTTAGATGCAAAGTACGCAATTTCATAGAGGCATTATGAAGCAAAAACTCTGTTTTTGAGAGATGGTCCCATGCAGTTTTGGCCACCCACCACCGCCGGTGCTCAGCCAAAAATAAATCCTCCTACAGACTTCCCTTTAGAGTCTCCCTACTTTTTCCCTCCTGTCATGGTGGCAGCAGCATGCAACAATAGAATGGGTTAGTTTGTGCCGGCAACAAAGGTTGAGAAATGAGAATTAGTTTCAATAAAATATTCAGCCTCTTATTGGTTAATAAAATATGTTTATGGCAAGTGCTGTGAAACCCAAACACTGTCAGGTTTTAGGCACCTCCCTGTTTTTTTTTGTATTGCTGACAGTTTAATGCCTTGTAGCTTCTTAGTTTCTTTTCCAATGAGTCCAGTCTAAATCTCTTCTTCAATTCATTCTGTGCCTTAAGCCATACTGATTAATGAAATGGCTGTTTTCCACTTTTAAAAAGCTTTATTCGTGGCACTTTCTTATGTATTGTCTTTATCATTTAAAAGATTCAAACAAATCTTGAATCAAGCTTTAAAAAAGTGTAAAAATCCAATCGATTGTTCAAAAAGGAAACAGTTTCACCATTATGAGCCAAAAGCAATATTGTCCATTGCTTGGGCCATGAGAATTTATGCTCATCGTGGATCATATGGAAAAGATTTTCTCGATTGTGAAGAATGAGCACCTAATGAACAGGAAGAGAAAGATTGAGTTTGAAAAATTGGAAGGGGAACATGTCCTCATTGGCCAGGTGGAAATCCTTATTGAGAATTTCTTCTTTGGGTATGAGGTAAAACCTTTATAATTGAAAGGTCTTACTGTTTACCATAATAAATCACTAGTGGGTGAGTTCCCTAACATTGGTTGATTTAGTGGTTATTTGGGGAGGTGATCATCAGGTTAAGTCATTTGCACAATGTGTCATCACATTGGGTGTGTCACACAGGTGGGTTGGTTGAATAGAGGAAGGATAGTCAGAAACCTGCCTTCGGCATAAACGTTTTTCTTAATGAAAGGTTCCAAGGGATCCTTTGTCAAACCTCTCATATGATGGGCAGAATACACCACCTTGAAGTGCACTCCACAGAGAACCAAAGTGATAAGATGGGATGAGCAGCCACTTTGCCTGTACATAAAAGTAATCATTGGTTCCCAAACTTTCCTTGATCACAAAAAATGTATGTCCTTTCCTCTCCTCTCTTATGGGTTAATGAAGGAGGCTTGTTCTCTGACATGTGCCTATATTCCAATTAGTGTTGGGCACTCAGGAATTTCACCAATGTTAGAAAAATAAAGAACCATTGATACTGAGTAATAATAATAGTAATAAGTACTAGAGCGGACCACTAGCCTTCTATAATGTACCTGGTAACGGCCTGTGCCAGCTAATGGTGGCTGTCTACGTGTCGGGCTATCCCCCCACACGCAGTAAAACCGGTTCCAAAATGAATAACCAGACAAACCACCCACAACTAGCCCACCTCGAATTGGGGTCTCTGTGTAGTTGAGTGTGGTGGCAAAAATTCATCATCTAAGAAGGGAGCTCATATGCAGTTGGGGGAAGCCACAACGGGTGACCTCCTTTCATGCTATGCTGCCAGCGAGCCCGATCGCAGGGGGTATATGGTAAGGATGTATTCTTTGTGGTGTTAGATGCACACAGAAGACAACCACTTATTGCAGAAGACTGTGGGATTATGCCAGCCACCTGGGAAAAAAGGAAACTCTCCACCAACTGCAAGATCAGAGGAATATACCACTGCCCAGACCACCCTCCGGCGACTGAGGCAGCCTCCCCAGCGGCTGACTTTACAGCTACTACCATGTCAGCTCAAATAGATAGGGAGGAAGCTGGTCAGGCCAACTCTGACCTTTGATTGAGCTTGTTGATCAAAATAACCTTTGATGAGGGGTAAACTAGACAGAGAGACGTTCACCGCAAGATCTCTCTGTGGGGTTGCCACCTTTCCTGGGTGAATGGCCTCATCAACGAAATCCTTACGGAGACAAAACCTTTGGACGGTCAATTACGTGGTCTACGCTACTGCCATAATTATGGCTCACTCCCAAAAGAACACCTCTTGGGAGGAAAAAGCAGCAAAGAGGCTGAAACAGTTGGGAGGCCTAGGTCACGCAGGGAAGACAATAGTCATAGAGAATTCAGTGTGTGATGGAATACATCACATCTGGGCAAACTTTTACACCCTAAGTTTGGCGCAGAGCATGCAGCCTCAGGTGTCTCCATCACACACTGTATAAAAGTATGCTGCTTACCAGTAAGCAGCACGCGATCGATCGAGTACGGGCACTCACAACTGCCCAAAATAACCTCAAGAGGAGTAGGTCCGTGACGGAAAACTCCACCTTTCTCCTTCGCCTATCCAGTCTCTTTTGACCACCTCTGCTTGTCATTGAATCTCTGCCACCCGTCCAAGAGGTTGAACGTCTCTGGAAGGATATCTACGAATCGTAGAAGCCATTTAAGGGAGACACTCTGGCCATAGGCTTCTTTAAGGAGTTCTGTAACCGCCACCTACTAGATGTGGATGGACCTCTTTCAGTCACAGGAAGTGAGGTGAAGAAGACCTTCTCTTGCAAGAGGCACTTCTCAGCTCCAGGGATGGATGCGGTAAATAACTACTGGTGGAGGAAGTTTACTTCCACCGACCTACACCTTGCCAGAATCTTCATGTCCTTTCTGAAAGGAATGGAACCAATTCTACCTTGGCTGACTGAGGGATGCACAGTTCTCCTGTATAAGAAGGGAGACTTTTCTGAGCCAAACAATCACTACCCTATAACCCGCCTCATCACTGTGTGGGAGGAGATATAAAAATAAATCTGGGGGACACCTTTGGAGCCGGCGCCTAGCCTCTCGGGCCTAAATCCGGTTTATTCTCCATAAGGGGGGAGGGACTCCAAGTCATAGGGTAAGGGTAGGGGAAAGAAAGCGACACAATCACCCCATATATAGGGGTGACTACGTCATTTGCGAAACCATTCACCGGGTGGTCCGAACACCCGGCATGCGAAATTTCTCTCTCGAAGGGTTTTTGGACAGGCACAATTGTGTGAGTGTCCCTCTGACCTTTCGAGCCCGTAGCCTTTACCCCCCTTGAAGGGATCCTCCGCCACTACGGGGGCAGGCGGATGGCTCGTTCTTTGTTCATCAGAATCCAACCGTGGGTACCGCTCCCCTTCGGGGTGCCGGGCCATCAATCTTCTCCGAAGAACCAGTTTACGAAACCTTTGACGGAGTCCCGCGCCAGAGCCCGTTCAGCTACCAAGGTCTGGCGCCACCCAGCACCGCGCAAGTTCAGACCTCTGGGACCCAGGCCGCCTGTACGGCCCTCTACCATGTCTGGAAAGTCAGCCCGGCCTTCTCGTGGTGCAAAATGGGTGCCGAGGTTCGGTGGCTAGCCTGGTGCTGGCGTGGGGATGTTGTCTGTGGGAAGCGAACCGGTTTTTCGGAGAAGATTGACGGACCAGCACTCTTTAGAGAGGTGGAACCCGCGGTTGGATTCTGATGAACTGGGGGCATTCCTATGGACTGTAGTCTCCGCGCGGTGCTGGGTGGCGCTGGACCTTGGTAGCTGAACGGGCTCTGGCGTGGGACTCCGTCAAAGGTTTCGTAAACTGGTTCTTCGGAGAAGATTGATGGCCCGGCACCCCCAAGGGGGGCGGTACCCACGGTTGGATTCTGATGAACAAAGAACGAGCCATCCGCCTGCCCCCGTAGTGGCGGAGGATCCCTTCAAGTGGGGTAAAGGCTACGGGCTCGAAAGGTCAGAGGGACACTCACACAATTGTGCCTGTCCAAAAACCCTTCGAGAGAGAAATTTTGCATGCCGGGTGTTCGGACCACCCGGTGAATGGTTTCGCAAATGACGTAGTCACCCCTATATATGGGGTGATTGTGTCGCTTTCTTTCCCCTACCCTTACCCTATGACTTGGAGTCCCTCCCCCCTTATGGAGAATAAACCGGATTTAGGCCCGAGAGGCCAGGCGCCGGCTCCAAAGGTGTCCCCCAGATTTATTTTTATGTCTGCTTCTAACTGTGTGGGAGGAGGTGTACTAGCTGAGGGGCTCAAAGCGGGGTATTTAGGGATGCAAGGATGACCTGCTCATTGATAGGTGCATATGCCAGGATGCCATCCGGCATAAGTGAAACCTATTAATGGCCTGGATGGACTACAGGAAGGCCTTAGACACCACTTTACATTAGCTTTTAATTGCCATGCTGAAGTTGATGAAAGTCCACCCAGATGTTGTGTACTGCATCCAACACCTGTTACCACTCTGGAAAATGTACTTTGATCTGACTTCAGGCAAGCAGTCAGTTTCTACGGAGTTGGAAACATACCACCATGGCACTTTTCAAGGTGATATCCTGAGCACCCTGCTGTTCTGTATTTCTCTCTTACCTCTTTCTCTATGGATGCGTCGCGGTAAAGGATATATGTGCGGAGTTCCTGATGACAGGAAGCATAAGGTCACCCATTTATTCTACATGGATGATCTGAAGCTATACACTTCAAATGTGAAAGACCTTCGCGCTACCCTGAACACTGTACTGGAATACAATGGGGCTGTATGGATGGATTTCGGGGTGGATAAGTGTGTATCTATCCACCTGGCAAGAGGAAGATTTTTTAAAACAAGGAAGATGCACCTCGTTGATGGGAGTGTCATTTGTCACCTCAAGGACGACAGCAGCTATGAATACGTTGGCTTCCCCCAATGCGGAATGCAGGAAGTTGCAGTAGTGAAGGAAAGGCTCACCACGAAGTACAGGCAGACTCTTAGGAAAATCTGGAGCTCTGAGTTGTCTGGCATGACCAAGGTTCATTGCCACAAACATGTCTGTGGTTCCTACACTGCTGTACACCTTCAGATGCATGAAATGGAACATCAACGAGTTGCAAAAACTTGATAGGGGAACGAGGAAGATGATGACAATCTTTTGAAGTCTTCGTCCGAAATCTTCCATCGTTAGATTGTATCTCCCTCGCAATGTAGGTGGTAGAGGACTATTGAGTCTCGAGTGTCTCCACTACATAGCTTTCCTGGGTATAGCATGCCATGTGCTCAAGAGCAGAGACCCCCTGCTCAATCTTGTGAAAGTGCTTGACAATGCAGGAGCAGGGGCCTCTCTCTACCAGGTGGCTAAGAGGGCAGTGGTCGAAACTGGTATTGACTGAGACTTGTCATCCAATGGAAGCGATGATGACATGTCCATCTTGTCATTGAAGGCAAATGTCCTCAAGCTCAAAATAAAAAAAGCCGAGCAGAAGGCCTTGCTCAAGGCGTATTCCGGTAAGCCCATGCATGGATGTTTTTATGGAAACATTGAGAAGAATGGGCTATCGAAGGAGCTGACGTTTGCCTTCCTACGCTCTGCCGGTCTAAATTCTGAGACTGAGGGTTTCATCCTCGTGTGCCAGGATGGTGTCATAAACACCCGTGTACCGCCGCCTTATACTCGAGGCAGAGGTTGCAGACACGAGATGCTGGGCGTGCAGAGTGCAGTCTGAGAGTGTCCTTCTCTCCGGCTATAGTTATTACGCCAGGTTAGTGTATTTAGCTTGGCACAACACGGCCCTACGGGTGTTATATTTTCACCTCTAACACCATTTTGGCATCGACGAAACACCTGTGCTGCCCTATGTCCCTGGAGATATTGAGTCCGTTGTGGAGTACGATAAACGTACAATCTGGTGGAAGTACTCTTTCCCTACCACCAGGCAGTTGGAGGCGACCAAGCCTGATATCGTTCTCCTTGACCACCTCACATTCCCCATGTTCATGATTATGTTTTCGACTCTGACTGATATGAACATGGATGCAAAGGAGGTGGAAAAACAGATGAAATATCAAGACCTGCTTTTTGAACTTTGGCAAATGCACCCCGTACACTCTGTGATACTAGTAGTCCTTGCTTTGTGGAGTTAAGGGCTTGCTGCTAGATAGCATCAAGTGCATTCCGTCCTACGTGGCATAGGCGGAATCTCTAGTTACCCCTATGCTGAAGGCCATCATCCTGGGGTCACTCCTTCTGCTGCTTATGCATGACCCCTATGCAACAAAGCCACCTATTCAATTGGCATCGGGCGTGGCTGTGAAACCTACGCAACTCCCCCCGAGTCTCTGGCGATTATGACAGCAATGAAAACTGATGCTTGCCGGGGTCTCAGAGGGAATCTACATCTACATATTACCCCGCAAGCCACCTCAATAGGCGTGTGGCGGGGGGTGTTAGGACACCAGCCGCTTAAAGATAAAAAGGAAACGCTCTAATGAAATTACGCCTAGCATTTATTGAAGTCCCTTATTGTTCGGGGGAAAAACGAATTCCCATACCTATCCGTTCGGCAAAATATCTCTCTTAATTTATCGTTTCTATCGGACCTGGAAATATAGTGGGGTTCTAATATGATGTTCTCCGTGTCGCTCTGAAAGATATCTATTCTCAATTGTTCAAGCAATCTAAGCCTAGCGCGCAGCCTCCGAGTCTCTAGCGGTTCCCAGCCTAATTCGTTTAACATCTGTGTAACGCTGTCAGTACGCCCGTAGCTGTTTTTGACGAATCGCGCAGCTTTCCTTTGTATTTTATTAAGTTCCCGGACTAAGTCTTTCTGCACCGGATCCCATATGCTCGCTGCATATTCAAGGTGTGGCCGGACGAGTGCGAAATAGCACCTCTCTTTTACTTTTTCATCCGAAAATCTTCCCACAATACGCTTGACGAATCCTAGCTTCTTCAGAGCTCTGCCACAAATATTTCTTATATGTGCTCCCCACGATAGGTCCGAAGTTATCGTAACTCCTAGATACTTCACTTCATCTGTCGCCTTTATGTTAACACCATCCACAGCATATACATGGGAATAGTTGGACGACTTCCGCAAGAAATGTACCGCCGTGCATTTGCTCAGATTAAGTTCGAGTCCCCACTCTTGGCTCCACACATGAACGTTGTTTAAATCCGATGATAGAGTTTCAAAGTCAGAGTGATCACTAATTTCACGATAGATGACAGCGTCGTCGGCGAATAGACGTATTTTACTGCTAATTCGAGAGCATAGATCATTTATGTATATAATGAACAAAAGGGGTCCGATCACGCTTCCTTGCGGGACACCTGATGTCACTTTAACGACATCAGAGCTAATTCCGTCAAGAACTACCTTTTGCTTACGATCACTCAGAAAGTCGCGTATCCAGTTTACTACTGTTTCGTTTAGGCCGCATGACTGTAATTTGTATAAAACGGGAATGTGACAAAGTAACATAATAAATAAATATATGAAGAAATTAAGAGTTAATTATATTTATACTTGGTCCTGATAAAGCAAAATTGGTCTCCTGGGAGATAGGTCAGTGGTCATCAGAAATATGAAGCTGAGGTTATGAATTTAATCCATTATATTGAATTTGTTAAATTTTTTAATTTAAGTATATATTGTGGATTTCACTGAATTGCCTGAAAAAGCAAATTCACTGCTCATATTTTGTTGGTTTATTATGAGTTTTTAATGACCCATCTTAAAAGGAGTTTATGTTTGGAGAAAGGAAGAATTGTTGATTGTTGTTGTATTAATGATGTGCCCTCTATTTTTCAGACCTATGTGGACCTCTTTAAGAAAATTGAAACCACAAACTTGATTTCTCTGGCTGTGTGCGTTCCTGTGATTATATTCTTGGTTATTTATAATGAGCTTATTAAAGTGAGTAATCCAGGTAGCGTTATCAGTAACAAAATATAATATACACTCTTTGTACTTATGCATAGTGTGACCCCTAATTTCTTAGTGAAAAAAATTATTTTTCTCATGCCTTTTGCAAAGTTCTGCCCTTGTTTTCTATGCTTAATGCTTTGTTATTCATCAGTGCCAGGTATTTTTACCTGGTTTCTCTAAATCACAATCTAAATATGTACATGATTGTATCAAAACTCTAAACATAGTTAAATTATGTATTGCTTGTGCCTCTGAAAAACAACTTTTTTACCTAAGATGTGTGAAATACCAATGGTGGTGGAATTTTATGCTTATACATGTCAGTTCAGCTTATATAACATAAACTAGTGGATACAGTTGGGTGCCGATTATCTGACCTCCGATCAACTGATGGTTGGATTATCCGACAGTCTAGTCTCTCGACAACACCCTCCCCTACTCTTCCTTTTGGTCCCCTCCCCTCCTTCCCCACCTACTACCGCTTCTGTTCCCACTTGCAGCCAGTGGCCGTGTTCAAGTCTACAAATGTGTTACATTTTGCCCCCACAAAAGGTTTTCCTGCCGCAGGGTATTCAATTAAGCACATGACAGTACTGCATTATAGTGAGTCCCCTGAATCACTGCTCAGTGTTTGCGATGCCCAGGCAAACACACGGCCACAGGGCCACACGTGAGTGCGGGGATCACTTCCATGGCCATTTTATATTTGCTAAATTTCCTTCAGGATAATAATTGATTCAAAATGTGCAATTCTTTGGCAAAGAGGAAATACGTAATGTTAGATATTTCCTAGAAGTTGAGGTTAATTGAAAGGGCATCCAAGGGACACTCAGTGGCTATAATATAACTCTGAATGGCTCAGTCATGACGACAAACTGTAAGGATGTCAGATTCTTGATGACAATGCTTCCCCACCATAACTGCAAACACCAGCTCAAAGTGCGTAGATGACTTCAACAGTGATGAGGAAGAAACAATCGATTGGAAACAAAGTTTCTCTCCGAATCGCACTGCAATCAGCAAAAATATTGATGCAGTTCTTGGAACAGGAGGGTGACAACTCTGAACCAGAAATTTTTTGTTACATAAAATTAGGATGGCCATCAAAAGAGAATGAATAACGCAAAAATGCAAAAGAAAGTGACAGATTTGCTAATATTTTGTTGATGATTAATGTGTGAGGTCAGCATTATTTGTATCTTGAAAGGTATTAAAGTTACTGGATATGTCCTATGAGGGCTTCATTGTGGGTATAATGAGAATCACTGTTCAAACCCTCTTTATTACTGAACGTAATGGAAGCTGTAAAAGTATTTGGATAAGGAATCAATTCGTAAGCACACCACTGCAAGGGATGAGGAGGTTAGTATAGCATCGGTAGCATCAGTGGCATCATGTGTTTGGGGATTGGGGTGGTTAGTGACCTTGACTTGTTTACTATGAGAGCGGACTGAGTAAGCATGAAAGTTAATGGACTTGGAGCTCCAAGAAGCAACTTCATCCCCATAAAACAGACATGCCTAGGTTAGCTACAGCTTGCGATGGGGGGATCGGACTCTTACTGATGTATTCTTGCAAGTGTGCATCAGCTACCTTGACTGGAGTCTAAGAAGTTAAAAAAAAACACAAGGGAAATTTTATGGATCGGCATAGCCTCAGATTCTTTGTAATGATCGTATTATGCTGCGATCGTGAATTATAACACTCACTGCAAGGCAAATACCATAAATATGTATGTACATAAAATGGGATGAATTACGCACCTAAGAATGAAATTCACCAATCAATAGATATTAATTTTAGTTGTGAAATGTTTCGGAGTATTTAATGTAATGAACGATCGCCCACTAAAGGAAATGGCAGGGAAAAAGGAGTACACATTTCAGTGTAACATTTGCGAAAGACTTAGAATAAGCATGGTGCTGAGACCAAGGCCACAACTACCTCAAAATTGAACATTAATGGATTATCTGTAACTTTCAATCATCGGATAGGGCTTCTCCCTCCACAGCACAGATAATCGGTGCTCTACTGTACATATTTTGCGGGTAACAGCAATGGACTCATACCCTCTCCAGGCTTCATTTTGTTGAACAGCCATGATAAAGTACTCTGCTTACAATTCCTGACTATATTTGTGGCCCAAAACCACAGCACCAAGGAGTAGCACCAAACGGTTAGATTTAAATTCTTCTACTCTTGCGGCATGAAAAGACAAGGCATTCTGGGTTAATTGTATATTTTTCTGCAGCTCCAAACTTGGTTTTTGAAAAACAGTCGAACACATAATAAAAAAGGCAAATATAATAATGGTCTGCGGTGCATGTGTTGGCCTTGAAAATGATGCAGTGGGAGGCTATGAGGATGTGAGGCTGCACATGTGCAGTGCGCTGCATTTCCAAATGAAATGTGGTGTGACTATTTACCATCTGATCTATATTTATATACATACATGCCTTGTTGAATTTTAGTGCAAATTATAATATTTTTTAAGTAAAAGTAAGTCATAGCCTGAAATGATTATTCAGTAGCAAGAATTCGAGGGAGACAGTTTGCCAAGATGTACTGTACATTAGGGTGGGCCGAAATAAGGGTTTTTAAAAATTAAATTTGCCCTCTGCGGGAAAGTTGTGTACTGATATGGGGTATCTTGTATGCAAGATATTTCGAAATCGGATTATATTTACCATTGCCGCCCGAGACTTAAAGTTTAAAATTTTGCGAAAATACAGGCGCAAATGGGAAACAAACGCCTATGGAGACTGAAGTATTCAAAAAACCAACCTTTTAGTAAGTATCAATGATGAATTTATTTCTCTGTATTAAATTTATGAAATTTTACAATTAATTTGACAAAATTTATGGTTCTACGACGCCTGGGAATGGTCAACAAATGTTGAGCATAGGCAACCCGCAAACCAACCAAACATTCTGGCGACATAGGACATCACTTCACATTTTTCCTTTTGGAAGCCGTAATTGCCATAATTTTCCTACTTTTTCAAATTTTGTTCCTTTACAGATGTCTCAGTCATCATTTCGCATAAAGTAATCCATGGAAAACCTGCAAAATTATAAATATTGTTTTTTTTTTGTTCAGATTCCACAACATCTCGCCTGATTCGTCCCTTTTTGTGAATAAATATTGAAAATAATGTCAATTTTGACGAATAAATATGCATCTGATGATTTATTATGATTCAAAGAATATTTAGTTCATTAACATAGCATGTGAGTACAGTTTGACACCAAGTGCTAATCTAAGTAGCTCTTTGTTAGTTTCATAGAGAAACTACTCGGAACTTACCATGAGGAGGTGGCTATTATTAGAGTTCCACCCGTGCCCCACTAACCAGCCTTCCATGAGGCACGTGCGTATGTAATTTAGCATACATTGTAACGGTACCTTATATTGTGCTTTATATTCAAATGTTGGTTGAAATTGGGGGTCTCTGATGCATGATAATACCCATCCATGCCTGCTTTCCGGACTGCACACTGATTTTGAAGCAACCATAGTCATTTGCACCATCCTCTCCACAGCTTGTGTGTGGCAGGGGAAGGGAGAAACTTCAAACAAAGCCCCTCTCTCCATAAAGTCTCCCAAATCTTTACTTGTAAGTCTTAACTGTCAAAGATGATTCAGTTACCCAGTCAATTAAGTTGATGTAGTCTTGTGCATCCAAATTCAAAATAGGGAGTTAGGGAATTTCTTCAAATCATTCTTGTGATTTCCCCTTGATTTTAATGTTATTTCAGCAGCCATGGCTCAGATTGGCCTTTGCTCATCGGCTAGCCTCACGAGTAGAATATTCTCTGGGTGGACAAAAATGCTTTTCCTTGAATAATTGAATGAAGAGGTAATTTGATGTCACGATCTAGATATTTCATGAAATGTATCATATTCATGATATGCTTTGGGCCTTCCTTGCATAGTATGGCAATCCAAATGGGAACATATACTTTCATCACAAATGTGGCCAAAGTCTGCAGTTCTTTTGAAGGGTTCTTTATTGAAACATATAATTGAAGAATGCGATTTGCGGCTGTGGTCCATCTGGAATGAACCATTGTTCCTGGAATTCTCGCTGAAAGGCTCTAGGGACATTCTCCATATGAAACAGCATGTGCCATATCATAAAGGTATTTTTGATCGCTGTTCAATTCTTTTGTTTATAGCAGGAATCGAGGTACTAATTCTCGGGAGTTTAACAACTGACATGAGGTCACATTTGCTCAAAGATTGGCCAATTGGGCTGGAGTAAGCTTTTAGGCCAACAATTGGACCATCAAGCATATGAAGCAAGTGCCTCAATGGGAATTCATTGCAATATGGTAGACAAATGAACCAATGTAATTCTCGATGTCTTCCAAGTGTCATTTCAATACTCCTGATTACTCCAGTATTTACTGCAGTTCCATCACACTCTATAGCTGGGAGTCCATTGATGTCTATTCTCTTTTTCTGTGAGAAATGTCATAATTGCATCCTTCAGCCCCACTGCTTTACTTATACTGTGAGGTAATGAGAACCAGGTTGTTCAACAGGAGTTATATGCTCCACTACTACTCCTTTTCGTTTTGACTTATTGCATACGTACGTAGTCTTTTCTTCCGTCAAAGTACAGCGCTTGGAGTTTAACATCTACCTCGTTCTTCTGAAGAGAGGAACACAATTTTTCCCGTTCCCTCCTCACTTTGTTCTTGTCTACGACAAGTCTCTGGCCTCCTTGAAAAACCATCCCGCTCTCTACTAGTAGACCTACTGCGAGTGCTGCAACAGCTCGTTTCGATATGCAGAGTCGTTCACAGGAAGATGCAAGTCTCAGCAAATTTAAATTTCTCAGAGGCATGCCCACATTTTTTGCAATAAAATTTTTGGCATCATTTGGGTTGTGTGATTCACCATCTGCTGATACTTCTCCAGTTCAATCTTCCCAAATCTCATGAACTTGCTGCTTAGATAGCGTGGAACAATCTGGTAATTGTTTTCTTTCTAACCTTTTCCGCTTCCTCTTAGTCTCCTGGACATCAGCTCCACCAATAACCATTTTCCTTTCAGTCCTCTGGTGCTGAAGGAATTCACACTCTAAAATAGTCACCTTAGAAGCATTATCACGAACGCAATCAGTTCCAATAGAGGATTTACGTTCTGCAACGTCAAAGAGCTGACACGCTTGATGAAGGAAGTCTTGTTTGAGATCAATGAAAGACTTCTTGTTGACAGATCAAAGAATATTATGGTATTTTCCATGGTATTGAATACACCATTGTGCTATTTGCCTGTGTCCGATAACTGGTATAGAAGATTTCTTCTATGGCATTTGCCACAGTTTCTGCGTTTCCCGGCACTGATAAATCAGTAATTCCACTTTCTTCTTTAACACATTCCATGCGGGGCGAATTTTCATTGGTTGATATCCTGTGGCTGAGTACAATTTATTTGAAATTTACATATAATGTTACCTGTATATGCATAAAAATATTTAAAAAAATTTAGTGTTAATAATTAAATAAAAAAAAAAATAAATATTTAGAGCATGATATTCCTCTCTCCGCAGTGGATTTGACACAGAATTTTAAAATGAGGTTTGCAAGGTTGCCTACTTTACACAGTCATAGTCATATTTCGATATTTTTTGCTTTCATTGATCTTATAGTTTGAGAGAGTATGAGAGTAAAATAAGTAATTTTGTGATCTATCATCATTAAAAATATTCATGCATTATGATCATTTAAAAGATTTATGAGAATCAGAAATAAAAAAATACAAAATTATTATTAGTGGTCTGTGGCATTGTAACTTTGTAATTGTGATCATCATCAGTTTTTAAGACGAAACCCTTGTTTTCTGAAATAAGAGATGCACCAAATGATATGACATAATTTTTCTGTTAGCAGTGATACACGAGAAGCAATTATTTTGTTATTACTTTCCGGTAGACTTGGACCCGGTTGGCCATGGGATTGATCTGCAAGAAGACTAACTGTTGTAATTTGCATAGTCGTTTTTAAATGCAGCTAGGAGCCACAGAAATAGTTTGACGGAGGAATGGTTCTCAACATCTGCTGACAAGATTCAGTTCTATTTGCAGTCAGTGTTTTGATGGCACAATCGAAGGAAAATAAAATTCAGAAATACAAGTTCGCGAGTGGTCATTGAAACTTCTTTCTTCGGTGAATTAATGCCATACAGATGTTTTCATTTGCTAATAAATTATTGGAATTTTACTGACAGAGCTAATCATGATGAATGTGACATTCTAAGAAAGATATTTCCCATAGTTCATAACGTGAGTCAAAAATTTCAGTCCATATATAATCCTCCACCAAATCATGCCGTAGATGAAAGCGTAATGAAGCTTCTTGGGAGACTAAGTTTCATTCAATACAATATTGACAAGGGAGCTAGTTTTGGCATAAATTTTTAAAAACAATCGTAAAAGCCCTCGGATAATTGCATGCAGATTGCAATTTACACCAGTAAGAAACTAGAAGCAGCAAGTGAAGTTCCTTATAGTCAGTCAATAATGCTACAGATAATGAAGCCTTACTCTGACTTAGGGTACACGTTAGCTGCTGATAACTGGTTTTGTTCACAGATTTTAATGCCTGAATTCAACAAAAAATTTCTTTGGAGATAAAAAACATTATTCCTTACAAAATGTTGATGAAATAAATCGTAACCCTGGGTAAGGAAATCCCTCAAAAAATACGAAGCCAATGGGTTAGTAAAAATACGAAATTATTACTTGCAAACATTTTCACATTTTCACTTAAGGACACAAACGCCATCATCAGAAAAAGAATCCACAACATCACTCCTTCTTAGTCTTTAGGATATTGCATGCTTGGGTTTGCCTTTCTGGTTTGGTCTGAGTGTCCCTGTACAGTAGGTTAGTCGTTCAAGTAGTTGGTGCACCAAGTTAACACTGCTATAGTAGTTGTCCATAAAAAGTGAATGGCCTCTATCTAAATTTCCTTCCATCAATTTATGAACAACGTTACTGGCATGTCCAGGACCCCCTAATTCAACATCACCAGCCCCAGTGTTCATGATGAATCTCAAAACCAAACCGGAAGGTTCACTCAACATGCATAGCTTTATTCAGTATCTATGTCTCTTCCCCTTCATATAGATACAGAATGTTAACCACCCCCTCCAAAGTACCATAGACTCATCTATGCAGAGTTCTCTCAATGGGACAAGGATATTGTTTACAGTGGAGTGGAACAGATCAATGAGAGGTCGGAGTTTATGCAGCCGGTCTACCGGTATCGGTGCATTCGGTCAGGAATTGGGAGCAAAATGGAGGACTTGAAAAATTTGCTGGATGTGGCCACGACTCTTGAAACTCCTAGAACTAGGCTAATCGCAAAGAATATCTGAACTCCAATAGTCTGGTATTCCGAGGGATTTTCGTCTGTGTCCAATGTCTCGTCTGGCATCTTTCGGCAGCCGGCTGAGGAATTAATTGTTCGGAGACAGAAGCAATAACAGGGTGAGGATCTGGGGTACTGCTCAAGGATCGGGTAGGGATTTTGTGTGCCAAGGGTTCCTCCTGGCTTTCCTCCCAGGAAGGGCTTTCAAAATTGGATTCCGCTATATCGGAATCTTCAAAGTCCTCATCACTCTCCTCCAAAACTCTTAGCATGTCTTCCGGAGTGTAAGTTCGGGACATTGCTCGCGATATTGGTGAAGAGGCCGTACCACAGGATGTTGATGGGAAGGACTCATCTTGAGACGTTGACGGAAGAGACTCCTTAGGCGAGGTTGTCGGGATGGTCAGCTCACCGTGCGTCGATGGCTGTGAGCCGTCGTGTTTTCTCTTTCCACCCCTCATTTTAACCAAGCTAGAAAATATCAAAGAGCTACAGTATTGTTTGAAACAATTGAAATTACATTAAATATTACGTAAATTATATTGAGAAAACTAAATATGCAGAAGAAATCAAGACTCTTGGGTGCTTCCAGTGAATGTATTTTTTTTTCGCTTCTTTATTTTGGAAACTTAAATTTATCCGTGAGTGGGCAAAATTGCCGAAAGATTAATTTTTTTGAAGAATATATACTTTAAGTAAAAATAATATCTCAGTAACAATGACCCTCAGTAAAAACAATGAAATGAAATTTGAACAAATTTTGAGAAATTGTCATGTGGACAGCCATTACGTTGTTCTTTGTGCGAAAATATTCACTGCTTCCTAAATGTAATACATATATACGCATGGACTAATGATAGAGTTTTTAATTACATAAAACACTCTTTACTCTCGTGATGCACAGTCCTTATTGATTCAAAAAGATTAATTTTATTACAATTAACAATTTATGTTTACCTGTCGACTTTGATGAAGGAAATCACACTGAGTCCTGCTGGATCAATCTCTGGGTTCACAAGAAAAATTTTTCTAATTCCGTGTTTTATCCATTGCGCTGTAAGAAATTCAAATTAAAGGTGAATGGATTCAGATATTAATCATACAAAAACTACTTTATAGTTAAGCATACGGAAATTATTAACAGCAGCAGAGAAAATCGCACACTTAGCTTGAAGAGGAAAAATATTTTCACTAAATTAAGTTGTTAGGTTAAAAGAATAAACATATCTAACTTTTTCCAAGAAAGTTAAAAAATCTTCATAAATGCATTCTATTCATGTAAAAAATAAAAAGTAACATTAACTATAGAGTTAATTAAAAATAACTTTAAAAAAATATTAGAAAAATAGCAAAAAATAAGTACAAACCTGTATAAATCCAAAAAAATTGTGTTCCGTACTCCTATGGCCGATCAGGAAACAAACTTCACCATACGAAAGGTTGGAACAAACTGGTGGCGGCTGTAAACCCGGAAAGAGGCCTGCGCACGACTGGCCTCCGCTAAACCCTATAGCAAAGAAATTCGACGAACGCGCCATATGCCGCTCTCAGCCACAGGGTAGGATCAACGTGAGCGGCATATGCCACTCTCTGCACAGAACGTGTTAATGTACCAAGAGAAAAAAAACATTTTCATCATCTCCTCATAAGTAGGCAAAACATTGCCTGTGACCTTTTTGGGTGCACCAAAAATCAGACACTCCACTTCAGACCTTGTAAACTTTTCTGCAGCACCATTGTACCAAGCGTCGTTTGTGTAGTAGAAACCACAGAATACCGCACAAGGTAGTTATCCTCACAGAGAAACAAACTTGAACTGACTGGCTACTTGAGGCTTGTGATGGGAAATACACACTTAAATCTTGTCGGGTAATGGGTGGGCAGACCCAAATGAAATGAAATATTGAAGCGAATATGGTGGACTAAAAAGTCAATGTCATTACAATAGTAGTAGGACGTGGTGAAGGAGTGTAAATATCATTTGAAGGAGGGCCTAAATTGGGCTATGGCCTGTCTGAGAATTCTGTCCACTTAATAAGCAAGGTTTTTATAGATCGACTCTTCGCTGGGGACCTGTTAGGGATTATCCCCGTCTCGGTCATTCCTTCCCCACCTCTCTCACTCAACATCTCTATCATCTCTTACGCACAAAAATCATCAGGTAGTATTTGGAAATGAAGGTATATATACAAAAGAAGGTGGGTGAGGGAGGTTAGGAAAGTGAAGGGAGGGAGTGGAGAAGGGGCAAAATTTCAAGGGGGAGGGAGTTTTATTTACACAAGAAAAACTTTAACATTTGAATTTTGAAAAAACATAAGTTCGTTGAGGTGATGTCCCGCGGCGCGTCGAGGGGGGGGGGGGGGAGAAAATGGACATGCATTGGAAAATTACACTTTGTCACTGGTTACTGGGGAATTTTTTGTGGGGTACACAACAGTAGACGACACTTTGTATAAAACAAAAAGGGGGGGTTCTTTGTGGAGTGTCCCACGGCGTGTGGTCAGTCTTCTTGATGCCTGGAGCCCGACCGACCCTTGACTTTGTCAAAAGCTCTATGCTTGAATAAAGACACCATAGAAAAAGTAAAGCGGTGGTGTGTGTACGAAATAACCTGTCAATGCCTCGCTAGTTATGTTGGGCAGACTAGTCGGAATTTTTCTACTCGCATTCAAGAACATAAAAAGTGCTACTTAGCTGGAAATCCCACATCTATTTTTGCCCAACACCTGTTAGATTTTAATCACACCTGTGACTTTGAGTTTAAAGTTTTGCACTCACTCAACAAAGGCCGTAAATTAGACGCAATGGAGCTGCTGGAAATCATCCAACGGAGAAATAAGAAGTTCCCCCTCCTGAACGATGTCCAGTTTTACTATTCCTCCTCCCCCCTCCTGTCAATAACCTTCCCTTAGTGCGTGAGTGTTCACCCTGCAACTAAGTGTATAAAATTTCCCTGTACTCTGACCTGACTCACCCCCCCTTTCCTGCTGTTGTATTGGAGCATATTGGTCGGGCTCCAGGCATCAAGAAGACTGACCACACGCCGTGGGACACTCCACCTAGAACCCCCCCCTTTTTGTTTTATACAAAGTGTCATTTGCATGCGAGATCCTCATATCAGTACACAACTCTCCCGCATAGGGCAAATTTGATTCAGAAAAAAAAACTTATTTTGGCCCACCCTACTGTACATGCCACTCTCAGAAGGGGTTTGAATATTTTTTTATATTATTATTACAATAGTTACAAGTTGACCATTTTGTCGGGTGGTAATATATATGGTTATAAACCAAAATATAAAAATTCAATAAAACGAACAAGCTCACTAGAAACATTGACGTATGCCATGATCTAAAACTATCGCAATTCAATTTTTTTTAAACTCTAAATCTAAAAACATCACAATTCAAGATCTAAAAACTATCAAAATTCAATTTTTTCAACCTCGTCATTAACATTTGATTTCTATTTGAAAAGGGCTCTTAACATTTTCTCAGGAAGACCATTCCAATCCAATTTGGAAGGATTTGATGG
The DNA here is from genome assembly GCA_963573305.1 of Pyrrhosoma nymphula. Classification (NCBI taxonomy): domain Eukaryota; kingdom Metazoa; phylum Arthropoda; class Insecta; order Odonata; family Coenagrionidae; genus Pyrrhosoma; species Pyrrhosoma nymphula. Next base: position 112,454,426 of record OY754332.1, read on the forward strand.
AATCTCGAAGCCATGAATTTCAGAATGGAATGAATGCAATGAGATTTGATTGAATCCTGAAATCCTGACCACATCGCTAGATCTTATGTATTAAATTTTAAATCCTTGTTAAAAGCTGGCATGGAAGAGCATAATTATATGTCTTTGTTAGCACAGTGAGCAAAGATAGCAAACAACAAGATATCATTACATAGCTCTCAAAAGGCTTAGCTGTCATTTTACTGTCTTGCCCTTTTTTTTACCCTGTGAACTTTATTTCTTTACATTTGTTTTCAGCCTGTGATAGGGAAGAAGCTTCCTGTACCTGTGCCGGTAGAACTCATAACTGTTGTTCTGGGAGCACTCATTTCTTCTTATATCAATCTCAGCAATTACAATGTGACGACTGTTGGCGATATACCTACAGGGTATGTTTTCACTCTTTCCCTATACATATGTATATTGTATTTATATTAAGTTTTTATTGTTATCGAGACAGCTTATTCATAATTATTGGTACAAGTAACTTAATGTTCTTTAGAATTGACTTTCAAAATTTTTATCGCACCCTTTGTCATAGACATGGAGTTTTACTGGCTAAGAAAAGATATGAGTGATATTTATTGTGTAATTTATATTCCTGGTGAACCTAACCTAAAATACAGCAAGTTTTTGTGCATTCATTTTACTTCTCTTGCTTTTCTTACTTTCTTTACTTAGTGCAAAGTATTTAATCTTTTTCCTACAATGGAATTCCACAAAGTATCGGCCGCCACCAATAACTTCATTACTTCTCTGTACATTCAAGAGCATCACATTACTGTGTGGTCTTCAGTAAATTTTGCATTGTTAAAAGCTGTGATTGAATAGGATGGTTCTATGCTAATGAAGTTTGTATTATTAACTCTAGAATGTTATTATATTTTCAGGTTCCCAAGACCATCGGTGCCTCCTTTTGATTTGATGTTAAATGTAGTTGTTGATGGCCTAGTCATTGCAATTGTTTCATTTTCTGTCAACATGTCAATGGCATCCCTTTTTGCCAAAAAATGTAACTACAAAATCAATGGAAGTCAGGAACTTGTAGCATCTGTGAGTTGCACTTAATCCCAATATTGTTTAATGAAAAATGGCAATGGTCACTTATCATATTGTAATTTTTTATTTAAGGGAGTGTCGAACATTTTCGGATCATTTTTTTCGTGCCTTCCCTTTTCGGCCTCATTATCCCGGAGTCTGATCCAGAAGAACACTGGTGGGAGAACTCAGATCGCCAGTTTAGTGTCGTGCTTCCTCCTTCTGCTGGTACTGCTGTGGATTGGACCCTTCTTTGAGCCATTACCCCAGGTTAGCTTACATGAGGAGGGAATATTACACTTACTGTAGTGCTGTTGGCCTCCTACTTGGAGTAGATGTGTTGTGAATATCTAGTCATTCTAAAGTATAACATTACGGTGGTATTTTCTAGTTAATGAGATGAATATAAGCAGTTGATAGCTCTTGCTAAGGTTCTGGGTGCTGTGCAGTGGATGATTTTGGGATGTGGGCTAGAGAACTTTAAAAATACTTCATAACAGGGGAAGATGGTTAATTAGTGTGGAGGGTCAGTTGGAAAGCCCTTCTAATTGCTGCCAATGAAATCGCTTTGAGAAGTGGGATGACTCACCACTATCTACCATCCCATTTTGACTCATTTTACAATGAGACTTCAAAATAAGGTCCCTGGTAAAGCCATTGAGATGGTAAAGCCATAACCACTTGCCTGTTAGCTTTGCATGTGTGTGTGTTAAGGGCCTTTTTCACAAATTAGTTTTTTTCCCCTCTCTCTCTCTCTCGTTGCCCTCTTTTCCCCTCCGTCTTTTCCCTTTACCCTCTCCACGTCACCTCCACTCCTTTCCACACAAATCTGCACCAGGAACTTGAGCAAGATTAAAGAACTATACCTAAAATAGACTAAATACCTAAAATAGACTAGAGAATAGAAGAAAGACTATACCTAAAATATTTCCATCTTCATTGGTATTTAGCTCCATTTCTTTGTAATTATTTCGCCTGCAATTTTCTTTTCCAGTGTGTTCTTGCTGCAATAGTCATCGTGTCCCTGAAAGGAATGTTTGTTCAAGTTTTGGACTTGAAAGCAATTTGGCATCATTCCACTAAAGATGGACTGGTTTGGCTGATAACATTTATCAGTGTAGTAGTCATTGATATAGACATTGGACTAGGAATTGGAATCTTTTTGTCAGTGGTGACAATAATTTTATTGGGCCAAAAGCTAAAGATTATACAGCTTGGAAATATCCCTGGGACAGATATTTATCTTGATGTAACCCATTACCAAGCAGTAAGTATAATTTCTGTTTTCCTTGACCTCATGCCTCGGCATTTTGTCATATTTATTGTGTTTAAGGGGTGGTGTAGTGGTTAGCGTGCTCGACTCCCAATCCGACGGTCGCATGTTCAAATCCTGGTGCCTCAAAATCTTCAAATTTTGAAATTATCAAAAAAATGCCAGTTATTTTCTGGAAATTTTGGGAGTCAATGACACGCTAATCTCAACTACTTGGCTCCACTGGTGAGAGGCAGCAGTTTCACCAGAAGCCATTGATGGCGAAGATCCAGAGGATCGGTCCGGTATCAACTGCCATAGCTTCAGGCGAGAATGAAGTTCATGGAATTGGTCGGAGTACTGCGATGTGGAAGGCAACGGGAAACCACCATATTAACCTCCCTAAAAAATTCCAGCCTTGCATTCTCGTAGTATGACGTGATGGTATCCTTCCCGGTAAAAAATTCCGTAGGTAAAATCGGATTGAATTTCTGGGTGGGGACTGCTGGGAAGGGTACACCAGTCAAAGGTGTCAGATGCAAGATAGGGGCATGGAATGTGAGATCATTGGGGGGGTGTGGGAAATTGGAGAACTTGAAGTTGGAGATGGCCAGACTGGAGTTAGACATCGTAGGAGTGAGCGAGATCAAGTGGACGGGAGCGGACAACTTCTGGAGTGACGGGTATAGAGTCATATACTCCGGCGATAACCAGAAGATTGCTGGAGTTGGATTCATCCTGAAGAAAAAATGGGGAAGAAGAGTAAAGGCATATTGGCAGTACAAGGAAAGGATAATGCTAATCAAGATAGAAGGAGAACCGACAGGCATAGTAATGGTGCAGGTGTACATGCCAACGTCCAACCATTCGGAAGAAGAACTCGAAGAAATGTACGAGCAACTAGAAGAGGTCCTGAGAACAGCCAAAGGGAAGAAAAAACTGATAGTAATGAAAGATTGGAATGCAGTGGCTGGAGAGGGAAAGGATGGGAACACAGTAGGAGAGTTCGAGCTGGGGAAACGAAACGAGAGATGAAAAAGACTTGTGGAATTTGCAGTGAGAAGAACTTGGCTGTGGTAAACACCCTCTTCATGCAACACCGACGGAGGAGATACACATGGAAGATGCCAGGAGACAGAGCCATATACCAGATTGACTACATTCTGGTAAGGCGAAGGTACAAGAACCAAGTGAAGCATTGCAAGACACCCCGGGGCGGATATCAACAGTGACCACAATCTAGTGGTAAAGGAAAGTCAACTGAGATACAAGAAGATAAGAAGGATGAAACGAGAACAAAGATGGAACCTAAAGCCACTGCAAGAGGAGAAAGGAAGAAGAACATTTGCTGTTGCCATTGATGAGAAGGTGGAAATAGCAAAGGAATCCAGCCTGAGTGTAGTAGAGAGATGGAATAGCCTCAAGAAGATCATCACAGAAGTAGCAGAGGTACAACTAGCAAGCAAGCCGGTCAAAATTAAGAAACCATGGATGACGGAGTACATCATAGTCCTCATTGAAGAAAGAATAAAGTATATGAATGCAAGAAATGAAGCAGAAGAAGTACTGTATAAGAGGTTAAGTAATCAAGTTATCAGAGAATCAAAAAAAGCCAAAGGGAAATGCATTGAAAGCTGCTGCGAGAACATCAATGAAAATATGATGAAGGGGATCTCAGAAACGGCATACAACTTAATGAAGAGGCACTTTGGAGAATGGAAACCAAGATATAAAAACATCAGAGATTTGGATGGGAAACTGATAATGGAAGATAGAGAAATCGGCAATAGATGGAAACGGTACATTGAAGAGCTATACCAAGGCCTGATGCCCCTAGGAGAAGCATTCACAGATGACCAGAACCAAGTGGAGGAAGACAACCATGGACCAGGGATACTAAGGAGCGAATTTGAGAGAGCAGTTAGAGACCTGAAGAATGGAAAGGCGGCCGGAGAAGATAAAATCAGCGGAGAAATAATCAAAGCACTTGGTGAAAAAGCACGAGATGCACTATATGGAATAATCCAAGATTGCTACGAATCCGGAAAGCTGCCAGAAGACTTCAAGAGGAGCTCAATGGTGACCATACCGAAGAGAGCAAGGGCTGAGAAATGCAAGGAGCACCGAACCTTGAGTCTACTGTCACATGCCTCCAAAATCCTTGCTCGGATAGTAGGCAGAAGAATTGAAGGAAAAATTGAAGAAAACCTGTCATAAAACCAATTTGGATTTAGGAAGAATAGGGGAACAAGGGAGGCATTACTATGCTTGTGACTACTAGTAGAGAAAATGATCCACGTGAGCAAGCCATTGTATATAGCCTTTGTGGACTTGGAGAAGGCATTCGATAATGTCGAATGGAATAAGATGTTCAATACTATGGAAAAACTTGGCTTGGACTACAATGACAGAAGAATCATCTGCCAGCTCTACAAGGACCAGGTGGCCACAATACGCACGCAAGATGGAAGAAATATGGAGGCAAAAATTAACAAAGGGGTCCGACAAGGATGTAACCTGTCACAAGCACTCTTCAATATGTACATAAAAGAAGCAATAAAAGAAATAGAAGAACAAGGAATCAAAGTGAATGGAGAAAAAATCAACATGCTACACTTCGCTGATGATATCGCCATCATAGCAGAAAACGAGGAAGACCTACAGAACTCACTGAACACAATTGAAAAAGTGTTCCAGGAATACAACATGAAAGTCAATAAGAAGAAAACCAAGATACTTGTGTGCGGAAGAGAGAAAGTAGTGGCCGACGTCCACCTCAAAGGAGAAGGATTGGAGCAAGTGGAATCATTCACCTACCTTGGGAGCACCATTACCTGGGATGGAAGAAGCAGGACAGACATCAACCGTCGAATAGCCCAAGCTAAGACGGCATTCATGGCCAAAAGGCCACTACTCTGCTCGAAGAGCATAAGACTGGAATCAAGGAAACAATACGTGAAAACATTCGTGTGGGCAGTGACACTCTACGGATCAGAAGCATGAACTATTGGAAAAAGTGACCAGAAAAGAATAGAAGCCTTCGAGACCTGGTGCTGGAGGAGGATGCTAAAGATCAAATGGACGGATAGGGTGAGAAACGAGGAGGTATACAGAAGAATTGGAGAATAAAGGGCACTGTGGAGCACCATATGCCAAAGAAGAGCACGGTGGGCTGGCCATGTTATGAGACACAACGATTACATAAGAAGCATTATAGAGGGAAAAATTGAAGGGAAAGTCCCCAGAGGAAGACCAAGAGACAAATGCATGGGGGAAGTCTAGAGGGATACGGGGAAGAAGAACCATAGGGAAGTGAAGGAACTGGCATGGGGTAGGGCGAAATGGAGGGCTGCAGTATCCCAATCCTAGGATTGTAATACTATGATGATGATTGAGTTTTTAAATTTTTCGTGTAGCATTGATTTATACTGTGATAGTACTTCAAAATCTGAGGGCATTGTACTTTCCAGATAAGTTAGTGCCATACATGTGGTGTTCTTTATTTCAAATAATGTTTTTGAAGCTTAGTTGTTTTATCTAAATCTAATTTAACACATTAAAGCTGTGCAATATGAGTATATATACATAATACAGGGTCTGTTCAATAAGTATCGGGACTGGTTTCAAAAATCAAAATTTATTGCAGTTTTCATTACAATTACTTAATAATCTTCAAAATACATTCCTCCTGCATCGATACACGTAGTTCGGTGCGTCTGCCACTTGTCAAAAGCCTGCTGGAAGTCGGTTTCTGGAATACTGTTGAGAGCCTTTGTTGTCGCCGCTTGAACCGCCTCGATGGAGTCGAACCGATATCCTTTGAGCTCCCTTTTTAATCGCGGAAACAAGAAAATTCAGGTGGAGCCAGGTCGGGGCTGTAGGGGGGGTGAGGCAACGTTGCCTCGCCGAATTTCGTCAGAAGCTGCTGCACAACAATCACACCGTGGCACGGCGCCACCCGCGACCCGCGGCATTACCACCCGCGACAGTTTTTGTTCCTCGCTCAAGACAAGGCACCAGCTTTGCGCACACTTTCCTCATCGCAAGATTCTCTGTTACAATGGTGTGGATGGTTCCGACTGAAAGTCTGGTCTCCTCATTGATAAGGGCGATGGTTAAACGCCTGTCAGAGTCCAAAACTTTTTTCAATTTGGCCACCTGAGCATCGGTTCGAGCAGTCGTCGGGCGTCCGACGCGGTGCACGTCTTCGACGAGCTCCCGGCCTTCCTTAAACATTTTGTGCCACTCAAAAACTCTTGTGCGGCTTAAGGCATCATCCCCATAAGCCTGTTTAATGAGTTCAAGGGTCTCTGACGCGGATTTCCCGAGTTTAACGCAAAACTTCACAGCGTAGCATTGCTCGACGGTGCACTCCATGCTGGCGCGACGACACAATAAAAAATCACACGTCACAAAAATCCACCTCCTGTCTCAACGCATGCCCGGAGGCGACTGAACTAAAGTGCGCCTGAGTGGTGGGGGACCCCTCTACCAAACCGATCGGTCGGACCCCCATCCACCCCATCGGTTGAGGCTACAGCGAACCAGTCCCAATACTTATTGAACGGATCCTGTACGCTGTAAGCCACCTCAAGGGTGTGTAGCTAGGGGGGAGATGATGCACTGAATCCAGGTCTGAGCATCATCTACTGATGATGCCTGGCTACAATGTGCTCATACTCAATATCTTCGCGATAATATAACTTCGCACCCATGCGTGTGGCTGCGTACCACATCATTTGTCCAATCGCAATGATTGGAAAATTGTCAAGTTAGTCATTCTAAAGCGACAATGTTGGGTTAATTCTCCGTGACTCTGGCATATCATGCACGACAACGTCTCCTGTGCTACAATGTAGACTGGGGATGAGAACAACTTGTTCGTATAAACCCCCGCTGAAATTCGCCTTTAATTAAGATGATGGTGAAACTGGCTAACACTCCTGACTGGCAATTGGGAGATCCGGGTTTGAATCCCGGTCGAGTCAAATGATTTTTTCATGGTGAATTTCACCGTCTTTGGTGTATGGTATGGTTTTAAGGTAGTTTGAGCGAGATATTTTCCTAGTCATAATGGGAACCATATTTGAATTTTATTTTTTAATTTCAGCATCTGTAAAATTTCCGTCTAGAGCTTCCCTTGTGCTAGCTGGGTAGGTGAAATGATGTCTCTCTCAAACTACCTTAACCCAGGTCTGAGCATCGTCTACTGATGATTCTTGGCTACGATGTACATTGCTTTATTCATAGTGCATTGTTACAGCAACTAGTACCTTAACATGTTCATGGTGGCATGACCCACCTGCCATAAGAATAAAGGGAGTTTCCATCCGCTTACCCCTATGAGGAAGGAATGCAACTTCTGTTTTTGCCAACAAAGATGTTTTCTTGGTGACATGGAAATGTTTTTAATTGAAGAAGTTAGTAAGTAAAATAAAGGGCTGTGAAATAATAGATTCAGTTTTTTCATGAGTTTCTCAGTATTTCTATGTTAATTATTACTACTAACTAGGGATGAGCAGGATCCCGAAACTTCAGGAATTCCCAAAGTTTTTGACCTTCCCGAAGTTCGAGACGGGAAAGGTCTTTCCCGAAAATACTGTTTTGGGAAATGTTTTTTTTTTTTTTTGCTTTTCCGACTTCCGGCCATGAAATTTAAAGCAATCACGTGTTGTTTAGTGCATTTACGATAAGTACAAATGATACAAAAGTGAATCTATAATATATCTTTTGAAATTTTAGAAGAGAGCGCAATTTTCCCTCTGTATTTGCCGCAATAAGCATTTGCCGTATCATGAAACGAACTTTCGTATTCCCGTAGTACCTGTGCCAAACTGTCCTAAATTTTTCATAACCTCCAAAATTTCAGGGGCAATGACGAAAGGAGAATACACGCATGTGCAAAAATGGTTATAACTTCCCTATTAACAACTATAGCGCAGAGATATGTAACAACAATATAAATCTAACATTAACATATGTAAGCATAAAAAATGGATGGAAAAGGTCGAGAATTAATGGAGAAACGACGCCATGAAAAACAGTGATTTTTAAACATTAAAGTTATTAATTTTCTCAATAACGGCGAGTTTAATTTTTTTTTTTTTTTAATTTTTACTGGTATTTTTTCATTTCTCTCCATCGCAAGGTACGTGAAATGATTGTGCCCTCCTTAGATTCACGTGAAAAAATCGTCAAAGTAACCCCTGCAGCAGCAGCATTCAATTTGGTTAAAAATAAGCATTCCTCGTATATGAACAATACTGATTTTATATTAAAAATATTTTGAAAAATGATGCTAAAGTACTAAATGGTTATACTGGGAATATTTTTCTAAATAAAAAACAATAAGAAAGGAAATAAAAAAGAAATATATCAATTATATTAAAGTTGAACAACAAATATCTCAAAAACCGGGCAGATAGATTTTGTTAAAAATTCTTACATATAGCAATCAACTTTTACCGAGTGCTTTAAGGCTCTATTACAAAATATATTTTAAATGCTAAATTTTCGATGTCAAGTGCCTATGCAAGTCTTTAATAAAAGCAGCAAAAAGTATGTATATACAATTGAAATGAATACGGTTGAATGGAAATACGATGCACGATTTCCTAATTACTTGGGATACATCTATATGTTAACCTTGGTTACATATCTGATTTATCACAAATTGTCAAAGACTCAGAAACATATCATTTGTGGTGAACGAAGCGTGGCTGCATCTTGATCTACACCTATTAGGGCAGTCAATGAAGACCCCAAAACACATCATGATGCTTGCAAGCTTGGGAAATAATTAGCGTAAAGATGAATTTTATCCCACTGATAAGACTACTACCAGAGGAACATTTTTACAAAAGTCCCAAAAAATCCCCCTGGCGCTTCCCCCTCGAAGGTTCAAAATGCTAATATTTACGGAACACCTATTATCTCTGTTGCTAATGGTCAAGGTCAAGTTCAACTTTTTTCTACAATATTAATACCTAACAATTACGTTAAACCTAATAGTTCTTGGTACATTTAAGAAAATATTAGGAAAAAGTAGGTTTTTTACTTTGAAACTTTTTATTTTTGCGGCTTAAAGGTTTTTTATGTCATATTATGTAAAAACCCTTCCTATAAAGTTATAGCCTACACTTTTTTGAATCTATTGATAAATAGTTTTATTTATTTTTGTGTGATGCTAATGCTGGGGAGGGGGAGAAAGCAAGAAGGTTCGGCTCTTTCCAGATTCCCGTCCCGAAATCATCAAGAAAATTTTTTTCCCATCCTGTCCCGAAACCAGAAATACCTTTCCCGCTCATCCCTACTACTAACTTTTATTTACTACCTTAGAAATAGGAAATCAACGAAAACCTGGAATCAACTCAAATAAGAAACTTTTTAACCCTTAGACTGTGGGAAACGTACATGTATGTGTGTGCCGGCAACTGTTGGAAAAACGTTCTTGTATGTTTGACCCTCTCTGCCTACCTGCTCTCTCAGCCCTTTCATATTTTTATGGCCTGAACTCTTTCTTTCCAGCGGTGGACATTTGGGAACCCACCCTTTTTACCCAAACCACTCCCTTCCCACGCTCTATAGGGATCGCATACCTCCGCAATGAGGTACGACTCTTTCTTCCGATTGCTCGCTCAATGGGTTATGGTTGTCTCAAAAGTTAGTTGTCTGAAATGAAAGCATTTCAATAAAGCTTGAATCTATCCTGACTCATGAAATTCTGGGTCAAGTCATTCTGGTGTAGTGATTTCTGTGACCGATATAGCCACATTTTGGGTAAATAGTTTATACCCATTGCAATCAGATTTGCAATTTCAAAAAGGCCCAATTGTATGCCTAAACCAGCACCACCAGAAAAGGTAAATTTTTGTGCAGAATTGGTGCAGGCTCCCCATGCACTAGAACTTGACCAAGAAGTCACATACTCTTCCTCTTCAGTAGACGAATCTTCTTTGCTTTCCTCATCAGAATATAGAGAGTCACTGTCTTCTTCGAAATGGAATGGGATATGGGAATCATCGGAGTCAGAAGGACTAAACTGTTATGCATCTAAATCACCCATGGGTTCTAACGATGTTCTATCACTTCACTACAAGCTATATAGAATGATGTAACTTAATTTAATGCAAGGAATTTTTACGTACCTTTTAAGTAATAATATATGCATATAAAGGGAAAATTTAGGAAAGGCTAACCGCTACTACAATCAAAGCATGTTTTTACAAACACTCCTTTCTCCTCGCAGTCCTCAGTCAGTAACAGTCTGTTCTTCCTAACTATACCACTAGTTAACGTCGTGCACATTATCTATGCATCCAAATGAACATTGAAAAAGTTTTGGATGCGCATTATCTGCTGAAAAATATGATGCAACGCAAGCCCGTGAAACTTGACGTAGCGAGTGAATTGACTGCGAAATGGTGGGCGTAACGAGAGAAAAAATGAAAACAACCTTAGCTAGTTTGAATAACTTCAATGACAGCATTTATATAATTACAATTATTACAGTATGAAACAAGCCCGTAGGCTAAATACCGTTAACCTTGTCTTTATAAGACGATCACAAGTAGAACCAAGCCGATACATCCTTCTCCAGCCGCGGTCAGTTTCAAAGAGGGCTGCTATGATCGTGGTGCACTTTGTCAGCGCAGGAGGGGAAACAGCTGGCCAGTGGGGAGAGGAGGGGAGGTGCTATCACACTTTGGATTGGTGGGAATGTTCACAAGTCGGCGTGCAAATTGAAAAAGATGTCAGCACCAGCGCGGACCGAATAAAAGGAGTGTTCTTGCTGGAATCGCGATGACCTGAGCGTTCGCGTTGACCGGAGCAGATCGCGGCACTTAGCTCATCGCTCTCAGGCACTTTGTGAGACGCGACAGTCTCTTGTGGTTTCTGAGTCTCCGAGGATTTTCGAGTCTCGAGGTTTCGAGGGGGGGGGGGGGAAATTGGCACAATGGTATATATTTAAAAATTAGAATGTCCCAGAAAAGTTCATCCAATTACACCGCCTAAAGAGATTTATATTCTTTACATTAAAGATGAAACAAAACGTAAATTATTTTTCATGGAAAAGAATTTTTTCTTTGAGTGAAGTGCTTTGAAACTGGGAAGAATGTTAGGTATGGGTATTGAATATTCAGTGCATGTGTTGATCTGCTAAGCTAGTTTATTATTTCATTATTAGTTAACTATCTGATTTTTGGAATATGTCTTGCTATTGCCAAGGGCAATTGGTGTGAAGATGTCTGTGATGGCAATGATAAAAGATAAATACTAAATGAGTTATTGGTCGGATTAGTATTTTTTTAAATTGGTCCTTTAATTGAGTCATAATTTATTTCCAGGCACTTGAAATTCCTAGAATAGCAATTTTGCAGATCAGCGGTGGAATGCATTTTGCTAACTGTGATCATGTAAAATCAAAGTTGAGCTCAATTATTTATAAGAAGTTGGAGTCCAGTGAAAATAAGGTATGTTTCTCAACTTGTTGCATGTTTCCTCATATTTTAATGCTAGCATTGGACCAATCTTTACATAGCACTGAAAATAATCACCACCAGAAATTCCATATTTCATGGGAAAATGTCTGCGTATAAATATATAGGAAGACTTCATTGTGGAAGATCAATGAAAGATACAAAAAAGAAAATGAGTGCAAAGCAGCTTCACGTGTAACTACATATTTTCCATTCATGATCTGGATTTTTATTGCATAGCTAATAGAGGTGAGCACAGCAAGTTTTCACTGAATGTGCAATTTTTTTAATGGGTAAGGAGGGGGAGGTGTGGGGGTTTGGTGGTCAAAGAATGGCGACTGTGGATCCATGGAAGGTGTTGATGTATATCTGTTTTAAGACATGCTGCGAGAGACCATTAGGGCCTTTGACACAAAGATTTACAGTTGTTCAAGGTGGAAGGGATCTACCAAAGATTTGAGGACATCAAAATTATTAGAGGTAGGGAATGTGGAGAGTAGAGAAATTCATTCACCAAGCAACCTTAATTGTAGTCTATAGTTTTCACGATAATCAATGAAGTATAATCAGGATCCCATCTCCTCAAAATGTGTAGTTTCAGGAATGAAGTTGCTCCTGTATTTTAATGAAAGATATTCAGCAGAAAGTTTTGAGTGTTTTTTGTTTTTCATTCATACTTCATACTACTTTGCTGTTGTTTTAAATTTTCTTTTCCATAGGAATGATCCACAATTTGCATGGCAGGTTGCACAGTGAGGTATGTAGATAGGTACCACTTTGATTGAGGGGGTATTATATCTTGTCTTTAGTGTTAAATATCTGTCTTAATTTGGTTTCGTTGTGAAATGCCAGTCTTTAAATTAATTTTGGATAGATGTTTTTGGGAATAGACTCTTCATTTTCATTGCTATATATGCCTGAATGGATTTTATTCTCTGCTATCTTCAGTTCTTTGGTGGATGTGTCCAGTTACAGTTGCTTGTGAATATTATGGCTGTTCATTGCTTGCAAGGAACTAGTATGTATACTGTTAACCATTTCATGAGTTGGGGATTGTACCATACTTTAGAAATTATTCTTCCTAAGTGATTCTCTTTCATAGAATTACTTTTGGCATTACCTTATTTGTCGTTCAGTGGTACTTGATTATTCCCGTACTCAAAGTATTGTATTTATTTATCTGAAATGTGCATGATGTTATGTGGGTTGCCTGTTTTCCAAGATGCGTGCTGAGTTGGGTTGTTCTGAATTGTTGGTGAGCAGAGTGTACATATCTCTTATCAGATTTCATCAAGAGACAGGGACAGATCCTGGTGGATATTGCTCTAAAACATATTGTAGATTGCATTGAAAATCTGCTGGCTGATTGTTGGCCGTGCAAAGTTTCCATCCGTGGCACTAGGCTGGTAAACACAACAAACTATGCAAAACATGTTAAATTCGTGAACTACATAATTTGGAATCAGTTGATACAATATTAGCAATAACTGCATTTTGATATTCAAATACATATGTATGCACATGAAGGTATCTTACTTTTTGCTATACTTCTTGTTTTGCGCTGAACCATCTCCTGCTCATAGAACTTGTAGGGTCCTCTTCCACAACAAGAATCCAAGTGAATGTGTGCCAAGAGGTGGTAGTCCTTCTTATCCTCTATATGCATATCTCCCTTTTACATAAGAATCATAAAGATCACAGGTTAGGTGAGCAAGTTTGAGTGGGAAAGATAAAAGTGGTTATGACCATAGGAATGTCGCTCTCTGTGTAGATTTTATCCACATTGTGTTGCTTTCAAGACAATGTTTAGCTTTGACAGTCAGTATCCATCTTTTAAGGAAGAAAATAATTTTCCAGGCAATGTGATTGCATTCTTGTTCATGCTCACAGAGTTTGTTTCCCACTCATGAGTGGTGAAGTTTCATTTTTCTTTCTTGAAGATGACCTGTGAACCATCTTTCCGTTTGGCACATTGTGGGCCGATTGAAAAATCTGGAAATGGATATTTATTTTACACTTATTCCTACATTTGGAGTACATCCCATCAATTTTTTTATTGGCTGTGTATGTACATCTGTCAGTGTCTTATATTTCTCATTTAATGGCTTACAATCTACCTCATGAAGTTGCCTAGAGCAAATTTGTTCATTGAGCTTAGTAGAAACTTAGGTTACTCTAATCATGGAAGAACTTTGCCAATAAGATTTTTTAATTATAGTATTACTTAGATGGTATTACACTTAGATCTATGGCTAAGATCTTTTTGCACTTTCTGTGTGCTTATTGCAGACAGCACTCAGGACGAATGGAAGGATAGCCCCTTCAAATTCGAGCTGAGCCCAATAATGTTTAACTTTTAGTTCGAAATGGGGCCCTGTGTTTCCATCATGAATGGCCGTTAATCTAATAGGATTTGTTTATAGCAGTCGTAATTAAGTGGGAGTGATCTGCTAGGAGATACTCAAGTGTGCGTAATTTGCTGTGAAAGAAAATTGTCACCTGGACTGGGATTTAAATCCAGAAACTAGAAAACTTTAAGGTAAACATTGATGGCTCATGACCTCATGGATGGCACCTCATAAAAACATCTACATTGTTCTTTTAAAGCCTCCAAGAAATTCATATATGAAGAGGATGCCTGGGTAGCTTAATTGGTTTTAGCATCTGGTGCAAATATAGGGAATCAGGGTTCGAATCCCAGTCCTGGGCAATGAATTTTTCTATTCAGATTCCACTCATTTGTATCATAGCTTTGCTTGAAAGGTAATGGGCCATTGTTTGCAGGATAGGTAAGAGAAAAAAATACTCCTGCCTCCTAGTTATATTTTGATTGAAATATTATTTGTTTTGCAATTCCTCTTTGTCTTTTGTTCACATTGCTGACAATCTTGGTGCTTGTCAATCCCGTAAGAATATTAGGGAACCTTACCATTGAGTTAGGTGTATTTACCCTGAAAGAGAGATCTTGTCTTCTTTTTGACCACATGTGGTTGTACAGTAGGATGAATCCTTTGTGATAAACTGGGTTAGATATGCTTGCAAATTGGTGCTAGGTTGTTGATCTTGAGACCCAATCATGTCTGCTGTTGCTTAGTCGGAGGCAAAATTTAGTGAAGACACCATTAGTGACCATACTTTCTGTACTCATCATCCATGGATGAAAAATTAATTCATAAAAACTCATTTGTATTCAGTGCTTTAATTTTATCAATGATTATGGTATTTGATGAAGCATAAATGCAAATTCTTACTGTATAATGGCAATGGTTTGACGGTATGTAAGATGCACTTTTTTCCCCAAAATAATTGCTCGGAAATAAGCCGCAAGAGTCTTACATGCAAATGCGAGTCCTTACGCAATCTGTAGTCATCCCCGTTGCTGTCCAATTATGGCAAATTTTACCCCATACGGCCAGGAATACCCAGCCCTTCTTCAAAATTATTATTGTTTTCTTAAGTGTTGCTGTGGTTATTGTTATTAGTGCTTTATTGGTGTTACCAATGGTACTAGGGTTGAGTTATATTGTTTTGATTGCTTCTGCAATATTGAAGAGCAAGATCTCAGGGATCATGTCATCTCCATATAAGACTTAGGGATATCATGCTCCTAACTAGTAACACCAGACAAAACTAACCAAACAATATCTTAATATATGGCATATTATTCTGAAATGGAATATGCATGACACTTATTATAACTTACAATTGGCCAAAACGATTTTTATTTTATTTATTTTCAAATTTTCAACATTTCAACACAATTCACATCAATGTGTTCAAAAAGTGAGGCGAATGTCTGTCGATGGAGCATACCTACAGAATCAAAAATATTACTTTTTTTTCTTCAAATAACTCATTACAGCAGCTCAGGCTCGTTACATTAAAATACATTAAACAAAAAATTGATGTGTATTTCAGTAATATTAAGGAATTATTTTTTTACTATGAACCTGTTTTTCCCCACTGAAACTGGTTGATTAAGTAGGCCCTTCCAATCCCAAAAATTCTGCCATTTTTACAGATTTTGTGGGGACTGTAAAAAAATTTACTCCTGAATGTCCCAATAAAATGAGGGTGCATATTATGAGCCATCAAATATTGTACTTCATTTTTACTTCTTTGATTTGATGGAATCTTAGGAATTTGTTCTTAATAGTATACTAATTAAAATTAGCATGAAATACTAGTACTAAATAAAATGAGTTCACTATTAACTTTATGGAATTCCATTCTGTAAATCGCTTAATTTAAGAACTTTAACAAGCCACAGAATAAAATTCACTCTCTCTCTCTCTCTCACACATACACACACACGACCCGAGTTTTGGCGCAGAGCACCAGACCCGATGATGGTGCTCAGCGCTGAGACCCGGGCCACGTGTGTGTGAGAGAGTGTATTTTATTGGAGTGGTTTGTAAAAGTTCTTAAATAATTCGATTTACAATACTTGCACTGATGATTAAGACGAAGAGAAATATGAGTATACTAATTCCATTAACAATTTTTGTTGGTTCTCACAATTTTTTCTTGTACAATGTATTTTATTTATAATTGATGTGGCTAATCATACAGATTTGGGCATAATGGATGCATCCATAATAAATATTTCATTATCTATTGAGAGAAGATCTTCAATCAGCAGTCTTCTAGCTCTAAATATTTACCATATTGGAATAAGATTGTTTTGAAATGCCAAACCTTTATGTTGAATTGTGCGATTCAGGCAAGAGTGAAGAATATTCCAAATACCTACGTTATTCCAAGCATTTTCGAAAGTTCTGCTAATGCTTGGTCACAAGGCTGTCAGATTTATGAGGTTCTTCCAAGCTTAATTGCGTAGGTTATTTGTAGAATTTTATTTGGTTAGGATGTGGTAAAAAAATTCAAAATGCAGGAATAGTGCAAGTAAGGTGCTGTTGTGACAATGTGTGTGGTCCATGTTGCCAAACTTTTGACAATGACAATTTTTGATTTTTTAAAAAGTGAAATTAGATTTGAATTCCATGCCTTGATAAGGCTTTCTTAAAAGAATTAAACAATCTGTAAATGGTCACATTATGTTAGCCCTTATTCTTGTTGCCTCCAATGCCATCATATTTACCATGAAAATTAGAATCACTTAGTCATCAAACGAGTTCTCATATTTTTTGTGTTTAATATTCATGATGGCACATTAAGGATGGAGATGATCTTTACTTTTCAGATCTCATTTGTGATATTGGACATGTCATGCATAGGATTTGTGGACCCAGCGGCAGTCAAGACTTTGTTGAGCATACAACATGACTTAAAGGAGAACAGTATTGAGTTATATCTGACTTATTGCTCAGGTAACATATTCTTTGATAGTTTTGTGTTCCAAATGCTTATCTGTTTGTTGATCTCAGTGTTAGTGAAAGTGAAGCTTTCTTGTGTCGTCACAAGAGCTGTGGGAAGTGTTGTCCAAATCTGAATCAGACAAGTGTAGTGGCTGTATCTCTGACCTCTGATATAAAGTCTGATTGAATTTCTGAGGGGAAAGGATATTTAATTGATATCTCTAGGGTTGAGAATTTGAAGTCTTGACTACAATTTTATATTTCACAATGGAATCTCCTTATATGTATTTCTTTTAATTTTATTTGCTCATTTCGCAAATGAGGTATTTTTTTGCTTGAGTCAAGTTTTTTATTTCAATGCATTTTTAATGGGTAAATTACAAGCATATTTTACAAAGTATGGGGTAGGTTTCAGCAGCATGCCAGCTCGCTCTCTCTTAAGCTTTGTGACAGGAATGTGTTTATAGACTCCTTGAAATGAAAATTTAATAAAATCAAATTTGAAATGTATAAGACAATATGTAAAAATTTTGCAATTTCTACTGGCCGTTATTGACCAGAAGTGCCCAGGTATAAAAACACATGGGTATCAGTTTTTACTGTCTGCTTTCTACAAGTGGATTTTATAACTATTTCATTCTGTAGATTTGTTTCAAATGCTCATAAAATGTCAACAGGTCGTAGTGTGCCTACACACTTGGAGAGTCTCATGCACCATGAGAAGTAATTTCACTGGGGTTACACATGCGTATCAAACTTTCCTACTTCTATTAGCGATTTCTGTTTGTAGCTACCCAATATCTATGATTGGAACACACCCACTGAATTGAAATTTGGAACCTTAAAGTTCATTTGTCGAGATTTTCTTGTTTATATAATTGACTGGGGATGGTTTGCTATGATTAGCTGTGGGTCTGTTAAAAATGTGTGTGATCTAAGACTGTGGTAAATGATACCTGAAAAGTAGCTGTTGGGCGTATATTCATGGTGTATTTATCATTGAATTCAGTGGAGAAAGCCCTTCAAGGCTGTGAACAGTTGTGCGCTAACGTAAACCAACTCTAGCCCTCTGTGGAAAAGTCACTTCAAGGTGAGGGACTTGGGATGGGCATGTGCTTCACGTGCAAACTAAGCTTGTGCATGTAATGCATGTTTTTGATTCTCGTCTATTTTCTATCTATTTTCTATCTCTATTTTCTATTTCTATTTATATCTAGCTTCTTATCTATTTTCTTTCCCTTCCTAACAAATCAGACAAATGTGATGGATGGGTATGTCCCCATCAAGGCACTGGCATACAGCAGATGCCAGTGAAAGTGTTTTTCCTGTTTACTCTTTACTTTTAAGTGCACATTCAAACATTTAACTTTAGTCTCCTGCAATGAAAGCATGCTCACATATCCATGGTCAATAATTATTTCCTGAAATGTGTATTCCATTTCATGGCCATTTTATTTACTGGCTCCATAATTGTCTTTTATTTTTATTTTTTTTACTCAATTTTGTTTTTTACGTCAAATCATGTTGTTGTGATGTATTTCATGCATGCCTGTTCACTGATTGTCAAAGGTTTAGCCTGGCTTCAGACTTTTTTTTACAGACTACAAGATTTTATTTCAACTAGTGTGATCAGTCCCCGGAAAGCCAAGCCATCATCATCAGCCAAGTCACCTGTTAGATTCCTAGTGACTCATGGGCCAATAGAGCATACAATGAATGTAGTTCTTTATTCTATACATTCTATATATATATTTCATAAAAAAGTTACTAATGATATGTAATTGGAGTTGATGTTTTCACTGTGTTTACCATTTTAAATACTAATACTTGTAGTTTATTGGTGTTGCTGAGGGTACTCATATATATGACCTTACTCATCTTCACAGCCAAGAAACCACAATCTTTGTCGGACATGTGCTAACCTCTTAGGTTAGGAATTCAAGTGTAAGGAATAGAAGAACCTTAACCATTTTATTAACTAGCTACTGATTTACTAATGGACAAGGGGGAGAGAACAAGGAAACAGGCTATCATTTTCTTTAGAATGTCCTATTTGTGTTATTCCGAAATTGTTCCCTCCCAATGAAAAAAAATGTTTACATGGTTTGTCATTAAAACATGTTTCAAACTACGTCAGTTAGAATTTTATATCAATATTTTTCAAATGCTTGTGCACTGGTGGGGTGGTTGAGATGTCATGGAGGGATATGCTTAATCTTCTTTCAAAGTATTCCACAAATGGGGAAATTTAGGATGAAATTTCCTCATTTGTGGAATCAGGAAACTAGAACTAAGCTAAACCAAAACTCCCCAAACATTGGGTTTCCTGGGCATGTATCCTTTTCTCCACAAATTTATTTCTTCAGTTCCTCATACATTTTTTTCTTTCTTCATGCCATCTAAAATGACTACATGCTTATGTGCTGTAAAAATAAGACCTAGTAAAATACCTGATTTAAGAACTTTTTCCCTAGTGTCACAATCAATTACTATACGTACATGATCCATGACATCTGTGTGCTCTTTCTTTTATTCTGTGGATTTCAAATATGGATTGAGAATCTTAAAAATAGTTTTTAATAATTTAGTAATTTTTGTTTTTTATCACTCTTGTATTTTCTTTTCCAGTTGGCATCAGAGAAAAATTACATCTCATGGACTTCTTTGAAGAATTTCCTGAAAATAATATCTTTCCATTCACACATAGTGCTGTAATGCATCTGCGGCATATCAATGATTTTTGATCCCAGCAGTGGACATTTTTCCTCTGTGTAGTCCAAAAAAATCCCACGAGGTGCTATTTTAATTATGCGTGGGTTTTGAGAGATATTTTGGTCAAAATGGTCTTTAGCTTTAATGTTTTTCCATGTTTTGTTTGTGAAATATTTATCGAGAAAGTTTTTGATAATCTATTATCAGACTAATGGAAGGAATGATGAACGAACCTCAAAATATTTTCTTATCATTACAAAATAGGCTACTACATTGAGATTTGTGAGTGAAGAAAGAGTTTATTCCAGTTAAATTAGTTTGTATATTGATTATAATACATGTATGGATTGTTAAGAGATTGTTTCCTAACAACAAAAATATTTTTGCGTCGGTACTGAAAAACCACAAAGCATGTTAATGGTTACCAAAAAATGAATCTTAAGCAATAATTGTTGTCAGCAATTTTCATGTACAAATTAAAGGTATTATAGTTTTTACTTCGAGGAGAGAATATATTTTTATGATTCCAAGTTTTGAATCATAGTTCTTAAATACTCTCTATGTCCTCATTTTATGATATTTTAGTATGTTTGTGGTTAATATTTATTTCCTTTAAAGGTCTTCTATGTTTTTCATAATGGTAAGCTTCAATTCTTTACTTGAATGTAACACACATCTGTGTTATTTTATTTCAATATGTGCAATACCTTTCTTTTATCTGTCCAGTTCACTGAAGTGTGTGTTTGACTCATAAAGCCACTTTTCCCCGTATTAAGTTGTATGCCGTGTTTTTGAGAACCTGTTGGGAAATTGGCTTTATGTTCTCATGCGGTGCTGATATCCAGCTTTACTTAAGTGTCAGTGAGGAATATGCATGCTCATATGGAAAACATTTCACCCAGAAAATTAAAGAATATTGGTGTATTTTTCATTTATATGGGGTACCATGTGATAATGGCACCATATAAGGTGATGTCACATTAAAGCATGCTGTATTCATTGTTATTGTTGCTAGGGTATCTGAAGCAAAACGGGTAGGAGCTTATCAATGTGATGAGAGAAAAGAGGCCTTGTGCAATATTTAAATTAATTTTTTAATCAAACATGTGAAAGCAAAATGTGTAGTTTTTATGAACAGCCACATCTTGTCATGTGGAGCATTATTTTTTGAATTTAAAATATATGTTTCTTTTCTGTTTCTATTTGGTGTTTTATTTTGGTGGAGATCTTCAGGTAAAAAAAATGGCTGCCTAATGATTAGCAATATTTGCACAACAGCTGTATTATCATGGAAAAGTGGTGTTATCCATTTTGTAATGGTACTGCCAGGATATCATCTGCATGATATAAAATTTTTCTTCTGGTTTTCATATCATCTTCTACCAAGGGTGGTCCCAGCCTTAACTTTGGGGGGGGGGGGGGGGGTCATCATAGGTAAAATTAAAATACTTAGGTTTATTTTCAGTCTTTGCTCATTATAGACCATACATATTCAAGATTTTGGGGGTGTCATGAACCCCTTGACCCCCCTCCCCCTGGGACCGCCCTTGTCTTCTACCTTCAGTTGGTCAAAGTGATTCCTGTGTAATGCATACTATCCCTATCCCCTCAGTTCCCACAAAAAAATGGTGCTTATAGTATATATCTTTCTTAATATTTCCATACTTTCCCCCTTCTTTTTCTGATTTATAAATAAATTCTCTATTTGTTTTCACTTTTTTGAAAGGCTTGCGGGTGAGCAATCGAGCGGAACTGATGTATCCATCATGGTGGGCTGGTGTCCGGCATACTTTCTTTCTGTTGCTGCTTAATCTGCTTATTTGCTTTAATATTGCGAATGATAGTGTCATTGTTCTCCACCTATGCTTACAGCCTTCTACTTTTCAAGCACTTCCTACCTTAATTTTTCTTCAGAAAATTTTCACGAGTAGGAAGAGGGACTAAGTACATTGTAATAGGATTAATGTAGTATGTATTGGTTTTTAAAAAGTCTCCATCAGGGAGAGAAACTATAGTTTTGATGGTAAATATGTGATTGAAAAATAATCAAGAGCTAGATTAGGCATTGGCTTACCATCCTATAGTGGTTAGACTCTGGTGGTGGCATCGATTTTTCAATGGGAACTTGATACTTACTTGGGTGCTGTGTATGTGGATGTGGAATTTTGAGTGCTAGTTGAGTTGAAATTTCGGATAGGGCATTGAAATGTGGGCCCCATGGTGCCTTTTGTTTAGAACAGGCTAATGTCTACGACAAATTTCTTTTTACCATACCCCCAAAGCCATCCCTCGCCAACCTACCCACTTATTCTTCATGGTGCAAATGACCTCAGTTGTCAGTTGCCTCCCCAAATAACCAATCGACTTTTCTATGAAGAAATGTTACCGTCCAAAAACTTACCAGTATTCGGTGGAACGTACCTTTTATCATGGGGGACGTCCATTAATTATGTCAACAAAATAGGGGGAGGGGGTTTGAAGAAGTTTGACAATTTTTGACATGGGGGAGGTGGGGAGCTCAAGATAATTGACTTCAGCAATGTTACTTTTTTATTTTTTACAGTAAATTTTTTAATCTCAAACCGGATGAGATCTTGCCAAGTAAGTCATAGTCTTGCTTCATCATATTTTGTTTTTATTCATTGTACTAGATAGTAGACTGTAAACACATATGGTATTAATCTGAAGATTAATATCATTAATTTGACAGATTTTTAAGGGAAGCTGTAAGTAAATTCAAAGACTGTACTAAGCCATTGTCATCTATAAATAATAGTATAGCTATCCATGGACTTCTATTGAATAGCATTTAAAGCCAGCGGTATAAAATAATATTAGTCTGGGGGGGGGGGGAGAACAAAATATTTTGACATAATTTTATTAGGGGGGTCATTGAAAGTTTGACAAATGTTGACAAGGGGGGAGGTAAAAATTGCCAAAAAATGTTTGAAAATTAATGGACGTTCCCATGGGCGAAAATCATTCTAAGTTATGGTCAGAAAGTGGTCGTGCTCCCGAGAGATTGCAGACCCCGCTAATTCGTCAGGACACATTTAATTCCAAGCGAGCCCGTCCTCAGCGCAATTCCCCTCGTCGGCTATCGACTTGCTTTCGCGCGCGCAGGGGAAGGGTGGTGCCAGTGCACGGTCGTAGAGAAGAGAGTTGTGCCAGTGGCACTTCCCATGTCGAACAGGACGTACCTACCTGTTGCTCTGCGGCGCGTCAAATGCGGCGCAATCTCTCATCTTCTTCCGAGTCATGGACGGGGGATGCTCGTAGTGCGGCCCGTAAAGACCAACGACAGCCTCCGTTGGAAATTCCGTTGGGTAAAAGTTTTCCAGTACCTAGAATAGAACCTTGAACCATCGGCTTTACCATTCCTCGAGGAAACCATTTTTTCCCCTGGCAATTTTCAACGCATTTTTGGCCGGTCATCGCAACAGATGAATTAATCTTACTTTGAACAGCTATCTTGCTTTGTGATAGAATGTAGGATCTAGCTTCGTGGGCATAGGCTTCTTCGAAGCACGACTGCCTTGCGAGTGTCATTTCTGAATGAAATTCTCTTAAGTCGGCGTATTTCTCCTGCGATATTCCTGTGCATCTGACGCGAAAAGTTTTTGCAACTCATGAGTCCAGTAATTCTGACGAAATTGTATATAATAAGCATAGGTGGTAATTAGAACGTTCGGCTTCGAATCCGTGTGACTTGGATTTGCATCTCGGTGATTCTCTGCTATTACTTATTCAAGCTATGAGATGTATCGAATTCTTGAAATTTGTAGAAAGTCACTAGTAGGTACTGACGCCGGGAAAAGAACTGGCTCTCGTACTCTGAATGTGTGAATTCGACATGTTTTCTCTACCTTACTAATGGAAACTTACTTTTAGATTTATTTTTTCACATTCATGTTATTCATTAATTCAAGGTGTTCTATCAGTGAATATTGACAGGTTTAAGGTCAGTTCCCACTTGTCTCCTAACCTTCTGAATCTTTGGTCCATTCTTGTCCAATTGGGTCACGAATCACTGCAAATGTCTTACATTATTCCTTTTTGATCCACAGTTTGGCTATTTAAAGACTGTTCCCATTCATCTCTTTTTAAAAATTCACTCCACCCACTTCCTTATTCCCTGTTACGTCGCTACGATTCGTCATCTTTAATTCTGTTAGTTGCCGCCTGGTAGCGTTTTTCTTTTTCCCTGCGAGCTGCCGGCAAGTATTCTCTTTCTATCTCCCAAATGCATGAGTTAATACGGGCCCGGGATGGAGCGAGACGTCTGCACGGATTTTTGCTGAGCGAACGAGGTGTTTCTTTCTTTTCCTTTCTTTCGTCCCTTATGTTATTAGTTCGCCTGCCATCAGACCTTATTCCCTCAATTTAT
This sequence comes from Pyrrhosoma nymphula, assembly GCA_963573305.1. Classification (NCBI taxonomy): domain Eukaryota; kingdom Metazoa; phylum Arthropoda; class Insecta; order Odonata; family Coenagrionidae; genus Pyrrhosoma; species Pyrrhosoma nymphula. The sequence goes on from OY754332.1 coordinate 112,478,630, forward strand.
TTCTATAATTTCCAATTCGTGGAATGGAAATCAGTCCCTTTTGCGAACGATTCCCGTATTTAAATTTTTTTCCTCCTACCCACCTTCACGTCGAGCCAAATCCCCTTCTCGTGTTCTAACTCTTGACCACCATTCTCCCTATCCATCACTCTATTCAAGAGCCCTCTGCCACTCACTACACCGCCCTACCATTTCTATGGCCTCCTTCGAATTCCCCCCCCCCAACCTCCTATTCACTACCACATTCAAAATCCTCGCTCGTTTTCCCCTTTACCCAGCTTATCTTGTCCATATTTCTCCAGACTCACACCTAGAAAGTTCCCAATCTACGCTCATCCTCTTTCCTCATGGGCCAAGTTTTGGAGCCATACACCGCTACCTTTTATAAGTTTGTTCACAAATCTTTTCCATAAGCTTTTACTTTGAGTTTCAGTCATCAATTCCCTTCTGTCAGTGAACGCTTCCTTGGCTGGACCTATTCTTCTCCTTTTGTCTTCCACTAAACCCAGTTTCCTTAAAAATTTTGGTTACCTAATTTTATCCTCCTGCTTTAATTAATGCCCACTCACTCTAAAGCCGTGTTTACACGATGCATTTACCCGCGCAATTACGTGGCTGGACAGATGCGTGAACACATTCACCAAATTATAACAGGGGCTATTTTATGTCCACGCATTCACGCATTTGCGCAATTTTGAGTGTTTACACGGTGCAATTTTGATGGTGATTGTGTTCACGCATCTACCCGCGAGGGTAAATGCATCGTGTAAACACGGCTTAAAGTATAGCGTCACTTTCCTACTCTAGATAATCTCATTACTTTCGTTTTCTTGAGGTCAATATTCATCCAATACCTCACACTCTGATCTGTTAACACGTTCAGCAGCAACTGAAGTTCCTTGACCGGCTGGCTGCGTATCACCTGCAAGTCTAACCAACGTGCTGGCATATTCCGACAGTAATGTTATAGGGTGTCGCTTATTTTTTTCATTTTTACCACCGATACTCGATTACGTAGTGGAGTAAAGAAATGAACTCCTGAAAATTCGTCTGGGTAAGTTTATATTTAGAGGTCGCTCAATAGACATAAACGCCGCGGCGCTCGAATTGCCCACTTAGATGAAACAATACCCGCTTCTATAGGCAACGCTACACATTATTTTGCTTGACCAAAGTTTCATCAACTTTTACGTACGTGAAATCGTTTGCCACGAACTGAATAATTTGGTGAGGTCTATCACCGCACGACTCAACGAAGGGCGCGCGGGCCGCAGTCCCCGTCATCATATTTCTCCCATTGCTTCACTCTTTATAGCTCTATAGCATCCGCGCGTCCTTACATAACCCTCTGCCGTTCCCTAACCCATTGTCATGTACACAGTAAGGGTTTTATCCAAATGACTTGAATTGCAATCCAGAATTGGAGTCTATTCCCTCGGTCTGTGAACAACGACGCCTGTCGCGACGCATACCCTGGCGTTTTTTCCACTCCTTTGGTACGCCTTCAGAACACCGTCGTAAAGCGTTTCGAAGCGTCTCGCAAACTCCCTCGTAACGCCTGTGAAGGCGCTTCGATGGTGAAGTTATGAACACTAAAGGTGTTTTAGGAAGCGCCTTATGAGGCGTTGTAAGGCGCTCTGAGAGTGCTGAAAAGCACCGTCCACAGCGTTGCGCAGCGCTGACATTGAACGGATGCCTACAGCGCTGTCGCAACACCTTGGAGCGCCTTGCACGGTTCCCTGCTCTCTCAAAATAAAATAATGATAATTTACAGTTAATTATTATGAATGTACTAATACGCGATATCATACTATAGTTTATTGAGATATCCTACCTAGTTTAGTCCTATCTACAATGTATGGCTCTACGCGAATATTCTCACATCCGACATCGATATCTCAGCGCCTAGAAAGTCTTATATATACGGCCACATCCGTGCGTTAATGTGACTTCGAGAACTAATTAATAAATGGCTATTCCGTGATAGTTTGAGAAAATACCATCACATCGCGATAAGTTATTTGGCATCAATTGAGCGAAACCTATATTGCCACATAGTATGAATATAAATGCAATATTACTGAGAATAAACAAGATTTTTTCAATTCCCTTTCCAATTCCAAGATGTTTTGGATCAAAGACATTACGCTTTAGCGCTCTGATAATTGTCTTTTGCTAGGTGCAATTCAGATTTGTGAACTAAGTCCAAATGAGAGATAGTTCCTTGAGATAAATGGCCTTCAACTATCAAGGTGTCTTTTTTATTACCGCATGCTATTCAAGGCTATAAGAATAACAACTTCTCAGTATTCTACGGGCAAGAGAAATGATTATTCAGTTGTGTACTCTGATTTTGGAAAAATAGTACTGGTATTAGATATTTGTTTGTCTGCAGCCTATCGTGTGCAATTGCTGGTTGAAAATATTGTGCTCTCAGATAATGCTGTTCTTTCAACTGGAGGTTTTATCATTCAACAGATTAAAGAAGCAGAAAAAATCGATAGCTTAGAAATTATTCAGCCTGAAGTCATACGCGGGCAGTGTATTTTGATGGACACAACTACAGGCATGTTTGTGAGTAAAATGCCTCAACGATGCGATGGTGACTAGAAAGTTACAGCTTGTATTATTATTTATAGTGAAATTCTTCTGATTACTTGAATAAAAATAGTACCAAAACGCATGTCTCATCTGGTTGCAGAGAAATCTCTTGGATCGACAAATTTGTTGAATTTAGACCAATTTTTCCTTATTATTCCACCGGATGGTTAAAACAAGAAACACAATGGCTTCATCGCCTATCTCTGCGCTGTGGCGCCCCTCCTAGAGAGCGTGTAACAACGCCTTCGAACATTGTGACAACGCCTTCTAACATTGTGACAACGCCCTCTAAGGAAACCCAAAAATACTTCGATGGCGCTTTGAATCGCTCTCTTCGTGGGGGCGATCTGAAGCGCCTTTGAACTGAAGCACAAAACCTCATAAGGTGTAGTCCAAAGGCGCTGCAATAGCGCTCCGGGACGCCTCTGCTCACAGTGCTCCACAACACCTTGTATGCGAAGCGAAGCGTCATGAGAACGGTGTTGTCAAGGCGCTTCGGGGGTGGTTCGGAGCGCCTCCGCCCAAAAGTGTGAATCAACACCTTGGAAATGTGTGGCCAAGGGTGTTTACAAGGTGCTTCCGTTACGGGGTTACTAGGGAGCGCTGTCCGCTGGACAGTGTAATAGAGCACCTTGCCAGCGCCGTGAGAACGCCTAGAAACGCCTTATAAACACCTTGAAAAGCGTAGAGAAAATCGCCAGGGTAGTTCAACGGTTCAGATGCAAATGTATTGAACGAGGGTTCCTGGAACTAAGTGGCTGCCTTGATTTTGTGTTGTAACACAATTTCAGTGAAATCGGCTAACCATTATAAAAAATGGTCTACTCTATAAAATCGTCATTAAAAATCGCCGTGAATAAATCCATCCTGGTAAAAATAGAGAAGACCGGCCGACTGCCTCCTAGTGGGGGAGTACATGTAAAGAGAAATAAAGGAAATGAACAACCTACACCAACAATAAAAAAGAGGCGCGGAGCGGTTTTATTCAAGAGAAAATTTAAGGCATTAAATTATGTGATAAAAAGTGATATTAAGGGTGGTGTAAGGCCCGAGTAGAGTAGCCCAAACAAGGAGGGAATTCTATCGAAAAAAAGGATACTAGCAGCTACAGACAGAAGCTTGGGAGTTAGGAAGGCCTTCATTAAAACATATGTACTAAGCATGATGCAATATGGCAGTGAAGCTTGGAGGATTCCAGCAGCATAGCAGAGACGATTGGAAGCCATGGACAAATGGTGTTACTGAATAATGATGGAGATCAAATGGACGGAGAGAATGACCAATGAAAAAGTTCTGAGACGAGCAGAAGGGAAATGTTTACTGAATAAACTGCGCAGTAGAAGTGGCAAACAAACACATTGGGAACATTTTGAGGCATACCAGCCTCTCAATAAAATAGTCTAATAAACACTTAATGGGAAGAATCACCAGGGATGAAGCAAATTATTACGGATGTGAAAGTAAGGCATTGTGAAGGAATGAAGTGATTAGCTGAAATGAGATAGAGTGGATATATCTGAAGCAGAACAATCTTAGAAATGATGACTGCTGATGATGAGAGTTTATTTATTTCTATTTTTGTTTTGTGACGTGCAATGAGCGGGGAAAATGTTGCGTATACGAGGAGCTTCTGCAGTCCAAGCCGTTAACCTCCTCCGGCGAAAATCAACCACAGCTGTCTCAAATATCCTCTGCTTTGTCAGCGCGAGTTCATCAGCCTGGGACATGTCCTCTTGGTCGGTATCAATTTGAATACAGGCATGTCAGACTAGCTGCCATCGTCTTTATGGCTCGGAGAGGGTGTCAGTTACACTTACATCGCTCACTAGCGTTCATCGTTATTCAACGTCGACTACCTTGTCGGCTTGCGAATTGAGGTATGTTGTGTCATGAGAAAGGCCAACGGCTTATTGAATACTTTATTGAAATCACATATAAACTGCTCATTTCTTGCATTGTTCTTGGTATCCAATATTCGTCCAAATTACAATGCGAAAGTTTTGCAGGACAACACATTTTCATCCTCAACGGCACATTTGGCAGCGGAGCTCAGGCGCGCAACCATGATGATTTTTTCCCTTTCAACTGTCAAATTTTACCAACATACACTAAACCACTGATACACTATGGAAAGTGTGACGGTATTAAAATAAATATTTTCCCATTATGTTGGACAATAAAAAGATACAATGTTCACCGGGGCGTGATCTGAAAGGCTGAAACGATACCGCAATGGTTAAGGTACGAATATAATAGCAGATGATATTTTTTGTGTCCTGTTTGGACCGTTTGCAGCGAGTCTTTTGAGGGATGAAGTCGCGGACTAAGTCGCCTGCTGAGTGCGGTCCTGGTGTATCCTCTGCGGAACCCAGTGCACCGATGGAGGGCACTCAGTAAGAGGTTAGGAGTACGGAGTGAGTCATTTTCAGGTGCTTGTGCGGTAAAAATCAATGGGATGCGGTCCTTGTCCTTGGACGCCGTGGCTCGACGCTGCACGTCAATCGAATTCCGCTCCAATGGTGATGCTCATGTCTTCGGATACGATCAGCGTGGAGTGGTACCAGCGGTTGGTGTCCACGACGACTGCAACGAAAAGGAACAGGTCAGAGTGGAGAGGAACCAGCCAGGAGGCGGATCTACATAATACCCTGCAAGCCACCTCAAGGGTGTGTGGTAGGGGGTGAGTTGTCACCAACATGCTATACGCCATACGATAATAAAGTAAATGAAACTACACCTGTGCAAAAACCTAAAAAAATACTTGTCAGGAGGTCAAATTTTACCAACATACACTAAACTATGCATACTATGTATGCTACAAATGAAAGAGAAAATATTTGTATTAATGTATTTTGCAACTTCATAAATGCACAAAGATGGGAAAAAAAGAAAGGAAAAATGCGAGACGTGCTGTTAGTACCACGTAGCTGATTAAGAAGCAAGCATTAGGGAGCAAATCAACTGAGTAGATACAGAATCTATTGGCAAGCCAAGTCAAAATTGTTATTGGCAGGTATTGGTTTCTTTGGTCTCATTGGCCATTAGTTCTCATTGGTCTCTTATCGTTCGCAGAAAAAAAAATTGAGATCTAAAACCTGCAGTCTATTTTCGTGCAATGAGCGGGGAAATTTTTACGTATATGTGGAGCTTCTGGAGTCCAATCTGGTGGAGTGGAGCACCAATTTCTGCTGTCTATTTTCCTAATTTTATTCTCATTGCCTAATCTACCTGATGATGATGCAGTGCATCGAAACACGGGTCGATAAAAAAAAATTATCTGTGGAAAATTGCAGCGTCATAGTTCTTATTGCTACCGTGGTGTGTCGGTAAAAAAAAATGTTGTTGACGTCGTCAGAAAATAGATCGACCTGGAATTTTATAGAAGATTATGTCTAAATTTTAACTTACGGTGTGGAAGCGAATTCCATCCCATTCGTCGCAGAAGGCTTTTAACACAAACTAAATTGTAAAAACGGAATATTGCGTATCTTGCCGATAATCGCTGCTCGCGTTTCTTACACGTATTTTAAGCTTACCTCATTAGGATCCCAAATACTGACAGCGTATTCCAAGTGGGGTCTTACGAGGGAGAAGTAGCTAAGATCCCTTAGGCTGTCGTCGCACTAGCCAAGTACTCTTTTAACAATCCCAATTTATTATTTGCTTCACCAGTCGGATGGTCGCCTCTAAAGCTCATACATCTGATTTTGCGTGGTGTTACCACAGCGGCGTGCGTCGTCCAAAGATCCCGTTGTCATGCTTGCGGCAGCGCTAGATGACAGAAGGTGATGGCAATCCGTGCCCTAATATCTGGTTCAGACTACCAACGTAACTTGCCAACTTGCGTTTACACGACTCCATCGTAACTCAAAGGCGTAACCAGGGAAAGGTCCTAGGGGTGGGGGGTGGGGGGGCTATTAGTATTTGTGCACCTATGGGCATATAAAATAACTGAAAAATTGACAGAGTTTATAACCACTTCATTTTAAAACAAGCCTTTTACAGTTACAATTACAGCTATTACACTTAATTACAGTTAATACTATTAAAAATTGAAAACCTATAGTAATTACATTTGCATATATCCAAATTTCAATGTAGGATATTAAAATTGAGCTTTTTCTCCATCGTTGGGGGAGCGACCGAGCCCCCCCCCCTGGTTACACCCTTGTAAATGTGTTGCCCTGTACAGGAATCGCAACGAACAATTGAAAAGCAAGCAGTTAATTTTTAACTTATGTAGAATTACCCCACCCCTGTGACTATTTGAATATTTCGAAAAGCCTATATAAGAAAATGACACTTCAGTTTACTCATTCATAAAAATGACTCTGCCCTTCTCCGTTTTGCTTGCCTTATTTAATTATTGTTCTTCATCTATTCCGTATTCCTGACATCGGCGATTACCATGGTAAGTTGGCAGCGTTTAGAACAATGAAATAGATGGTTACAAACATGCATTAACGCAGCGTTTAGCGTTGGTCGCCTCTTTGGGCTCACACTATCCGCAAACCGCTGATAGTGTGAGCTGGACATAAGAAAGTGATGAACAAATGACCTTTTATCTCGTTGCCGCTTCGCAAGGGCATGTGGTTGGGAATTTTAGGACGCCAGTCATAATAAGGAAGGGTATAGAAGACGAGAATCGGGGGAGCAAAGGAATGATAGTTGCGGTGCATCCGTGCCTCGATTGCCTCTGGTTTAATCGTGAATGGTACGCGAGAAGGAAGAATTCTTTAACCCATCTGTTCGGCAGCAAATCTCACTTATTTTCTCACTTTTTCTTGCTTTATGGATGTAAGGTGGGGGTAAACATATATTTGCAGGTTCTCCCTGATGCTATAGAGTTTAGTGTACCGTGTAACGAGCTGCGATTCCCTGGTTCGCATGCCCTTAGGGGTACGTGATTGTTGGTTAAGGGGTACGCAAAAACTATTAAATAATTGCGGAAGTAAGTTTAAAACGCAGCAGGAGTGTAAATAACAAATATTTTCCAAACATAAGGGGTACAATTGAAGGAAAAAGTAGAGGGAAAAGTCCCAAGGGGATAAGCCGAGGAATAAGTACATACATAGATCAAATAAAGAGGAAAGTACACAAGAGGAACTTCCAGGGAGTAAGGGGACTAGCATTAGATAGGGAATGATGGAGGGCTGGATAGGATTAAGGGATGTAATTGACTAAGGAGTACGGAAATCAGGAAAGAGGTGGCACTGCTCTCTCCCAACGCTCCCAACTCAGCCCTTCCAACAGGTTTGTCATTCTCTATATTCACTTGCGGTAGAGCTCGCTAATCACCATCTGAAATCCAAGAGCTCGGATTACCGTCGTCTTCGAGAAGTACTGCCAGCAAGGAAACGGGCTCCGTGATTGTCTCACTCCGCAGCGGCAACGCAACGAAAAATAGGATACATGTCAACGAGGGTCGATCGCGTACTCACTTATTTCGCCTCGGTCCACGATGATTTGCAGCGGCTCGCAGTCGTAGTAGCACTCTGGGGGCGGCTGGAGGCTCCAGAGCTTGCTGCCACTGAGCTGCGCCTGCCAGGATGGGTGATCCACGTTGTCCACCTGCGAAGAGGGCATGAATCGCCTGAGGGACTTCGAGGTTCCCCCTTTAAAGTGGCTGGAGCGATTTTTGTTGATGTTCAGATTTGCATGAAAATTTACGCACGTTTTCTCATTTGTGATATCCATAGATAAAAGTGAAAAAAATGCATCATACCCGATTTGGATTTTTGGAAATTCAATGCTATTTTAACACGTAGCCTTAAGGCGCATGTCATATATTTCGTAATAATTCGATTTTATATGGGCAGATTTTCTTATAAACGCGAAATAATACATTTATTATCATTTTTGTGGTTAGTAGCAAATATCAAGGTGTCACGCCGAGTTCAAGATTAGAAAACAGCATATTTCAATATAATTTCGTCTAAACTTCGAATACAGCCCCGAAAACTCTAGTTATATGCTTTGATTTTGGAAAAAAAGAATTATTTCATCATTTCCATCACTGCCTGTGAGGTGAGTTCAACGCATAAGCAGATGCACTTTAGTGAAATATGGCCCGAGATTTTTTTTCGACTCACTTAAAAAATAATAAAAATGCGCACTCGATGACACACGATTACCGCTCCAGCCACCAAATTTAGGTTCTCCCCATGGGATACGAGTCTGTTAATCCCACGTAAAGGAAGCAAAGCCTATATAATATACACTTTTCACGTTAATGGAAGAAGACCCGAATTTTACCATGACTTCCGTAACCATGGATGGACAAATTCCTACGCAGCCGTTTTGACGATGAAATTTCCACCGCGGGTAGCAGTTGCATTCAAGCACGGATTCAGTCAAATGGATTCATATTAGAGTTTTTCATTTTGCAGCCAGAGGAAGATTTGAAGTGGCCAAGGTTTAGCTTGTATAAACAAAGAGAAACCAAGAACAAAATATAGCTCTAGCTGATGTGTTGATTATTTTTGAAATTGATTCGTTGGTTGTTAATTCGGGGAGGTGACCGAAAACTAAGGTCATTTGAGCCACGGGCGGGTAGGCTGATGACGATAGGACTATTTGAGAATGGAGAGAGGGTGGAGCAAGGGCGTATCCAGCTCAAAACTGAAGGGGAGGGGGGCAGCTTTCTGGATTCAACCTCATGGGGGAGGGAGTGACGTGCAATAATATTAATTCATTCATTACAGTAATCTACCGGTTAGAGGTAGGTTGTGAAGCAAGTCAGAGAATATACAACGAACTCTTACACGTGCCGGGCCCTTTCTACCTCTAGTATTTCTTTCTTCAACTCAGCCTAAGTCCTACCTTTCTTCATCCCGTCCATAAAACCTATTCTCTTCCTTCCCCTTCCCCGCTTACCCAACATCCTACCCTCTATCACGGCCTTCAGCAAACCATCGTCCCTCATTACCCCTTCCAGCCACCTACCCTGTCTTCCCCTAATCTCATCTATAAGTTTCCTCTCCTCGCCCACCATGTCAAGCACTTCCTCATATGTCTTCCTTTCCGTCCAACGCACCTTCTCCATCCTCCTCCACACCCACATCTCGAAAGCCTTCAGCCTATTTTCGTCTTCTTTTCTCAAGGTCCACGTTTCTGCCCCATACAACGCCACACTCCATATCAAGCTCTTCACCAGCCTCTTAAAATAACAAAATGGAGAACAGTGAAAACCATTTATTTAAAAAATATATTAATTCTTGAACAATAGTTTTGAACATCTGTGGAGTGGGGAGCCATGTGTGGAGTGGGGGGCCATACCGTGAATTATTGCCAGGCAATAATTCACGGTAACGTAAGGAAGAACACCATCTATTTAAAAAAATTAATTCTTGAACAATAATTTGCGAGGATTACCAGCGAATGCTTTAACTACAGCTTCCACTAATTGCTCCTTGTTTGTGAAAACCCATTGACGGCGAATGCTTAGCATTGCTAACCCATTTAACCTATTTTCACCAATAGTTGATCTTGGCCATGTTTTAATTCGGCGAAGGGAACTGAATGAGCTCTCAATAGTGCTTATTGTGCAGGGTAGTGAAAGCAATATCAGTATCGCCTTTCTAATGGTCGGGAAGAACAACTCACTCTTTTTTAAAACTTCAATGATGTCTGGCGCTTCCTGTACCTCATTCCATATTTTTGTTCGTACACAGTCCACAAAATTCTTCCGCGTTGGAAGGGCGGCAGCTGCCCCTTCTTACCCCCCCTGGATACGCTCTTGGGGTGGAGAGAAACCCGGCGTCGGCATAAGCCTGCTCTTAACGAGAGGCGCCAAGGAGTCTTCAGTTTGACGTCCCATCCGACGGTCGGGGTTCTACGCCTTGAAGTGCTCTCCATGAAGCACTCAAGCAGGGATTGGTATTCCATCGAAAAACCTCCGTCACTGTCAGGATTTGAACCCGGACCCTCGGAATAGGAAGCCAGGGAACTGGCTACCACACCAACTTGATTCTCCCTACTTTCGCCCATTCGTATCCAGATATTTTTTCCCTTCAGGGAAAAGATATCTCTTCGACATCTGTGTATTACCAGGATAATTATATGCTATTTGTAACATTGTGATGCCTGGGTGAAATACATGTCAGTCAGTACCTCTTTCATTTGATGACCGCCGCGAAATAAAATTCAATGGAAGATGGCTGTTGTTCGTGGAATTCGTTAAAAAAGACATGAGAAATAGGTAAGTTCCATTCTTCTATGGCTAGATCTAAAGAAAAGATTCTTCTATCCGGATTACTCTGCTGACTTAAGGTCATTTGATCGAGTAGTAGTAGTATTTTGGTTTAACGCGCTTCGACGGCTAAGGTCATTTCGCACATACTGTCTGCCACGCGCAGACAGAGGCAACAGCACTCGGACGAATCGGAGGATCACCCCTCCAAACTCGAGCCGATCCCAACGATGCTTAACTTCGGTGACTGATCGGGAACCGGTGTTTCCATCGTGACAGGCTGTTTCCCCATTTGATCGAGATTTATCCCTAGTCACAATAGAGAACATATTCGAATTTTATTTTTTAGTTTCAGTATGAAGCGTGAAGTAAATATTATAAGGTTAATGGCGCATAAATATTCTTTTATTTGACTGAAATTATCAATAATCAACTAAATATCCTTACCCAAGTCTCTAACTTGATTAATTGTTTTCACGCTGCACAGTTAAAACGCCTTCACAACCGAAGAATATTTTGCGATTCTGTAAACATTACTGCGGTGATTAATTTATTTTGTAAATAGTTGTGGACGAATACAAACTACAAACTTAAATTTCTGACGAGATATATGCGTTAGAAATTCTTCATTTTTAATTAAGTCTCTCTGGAGTCCATATCAGTACCATCCCCCATGGAAAATGGCTGATATTTATTGGCAAATAACCCGAAAAGTATAGTAGTAAATGGCTTATATTTTGTTACCATTGGAAAGATGTGATATTTTTTATGATGATGCCAAATTAATTGACTTTTATGTGAAATGATATCTCGCTCAAACTACCGATCGTTTCAGTCGTTGCATGCAGGACTATTCTTTTTACCCCTTTACGTAGTTTAAAACTCCAGTAAATGTAGTTAAAGGGTTGTCGACTTACTCCAGAATGTTTATAACTCTCCAGAAAGATTTTGCGGCTATTCTGATTACAAACTTTTCCAAGGTATTTGAGGTTATCTATTTTTGGATGGCGGTTAAGCGCTTTGCAACTCCCTACTACCCATTATTTCAGGAAATTTTCCCTCTCCATAATGCAACCGGAAAGGTTGACGAACAGTTCATCATCTTTAGAAGGTAGCAAATCGCCGAGAAACTCTTCAAATTGCTTTGTCTTTAGCATGTCTCACACTAATCCATAGTTCTATTTTTGTTAATACGCCCGCATAAGTTTGGCTCGGGGGTTACCAAAGTCTAATTTTGGGAACGAAATGTATTGGTCCAATTTCAAGAAGGTTGAATTCATATTTTTATTTGGTCAGTTGGTAATTTGCGTGGGAGACCGACAACTGAAGTCATTTGCGCGATTGAGGGAAGTTTCCGTGTTGGTAAGGGAAGCATTATTTGAGGAATGGACATAGAGCGGGGGGAAACCCAACGCCGGGACTGGTTTACTTTTAATGAAAGGAGTTCTCAGTTCAGCGTCCCATCCGACGAACGTCATACGAGTACTACACTTGAAGTGTTCTCCATTTAGCAATGAATTGAAGATCGAGATTCCTCTTCTGGTAGTCAAACTCTGGCCCTCGGTAAGGGAAACTTGTATTGCAGCCACCACGTGGACCCGATCCCCAGTATTTTATACCTCTCTAAGTCTGTTCCGCTTATCGCTAGCAGGTTTATATTCCGTGTGAGATTCACGAATGCGGATGTAGGTTGAGAGATTTACGGATTATATGTTGGTTAGCTACAAGGGGCTGCATCACCAAGTGGAGAATTGTGAGTCGTCATACGAGTCAGCAAGACAACAAGTATCATAATGGAGCATTAGTATCCTGACTTCAATTTGGTGCTAATAACGTTGGCAGTGGTGTAGCTATTCTACGAAGCGTTAGTTATTCATAAGGCTAGACGGCGAGGAGTTCAGTCAAAGATATCGAGTTGTCTTTATGATCAAAATTCCTAAATCATGGTGTCACTCTAAAATTTGTACACACTGCAGTTTTTATTTCCGACCAAACGTACATCATCAAAAAAATTGAAGTACGGAACACCTTATAATTTGGCCGTAATACCTAAAAATGCAGTAACATCTGATGGAATAATGCATTTAGGCATCTAGATAATGATGCATTCGTTTACGGCCATGTCCCACGCGTTTACTCAAAGACGGTGGGGCATAATATTTTGGTAATATCCATAATTTTTCTAAATTGGGTAAGTTGTAGTAATTACATAAGCTTCAAGTGCTTGTAGAACCGACTATCATTAAATTGAATAATCTTCTTTGGACGAAAAGTCTCCCCTCAGAACCATCTCCAAAGTCTGACTCCCTTAGTAACGCATTAGTAGACGCGGAGTATGTTACTTTCCCATAAACTAACTGCGGCTGATAAAAGGTTCATTAAAAATATAGACACTCAAATAATTTTCAACGGTGTGAGAGAAAACAAAATTAAAATGGTGAGAGCTTCAAATAAAATGCGTCTGTAAACTAAGTAACAATGGACATTCTTGTGGGAAGGAAGGAGGGCATAATTAAAAGCCTTTAGTCCATCGTGAAAAAACAATAAACTTCTTACCTCTTCTCCATTTGAGAATACACTATTAACGTGACGGCCACGAAGGCCCATTTTGACGAGTCCACCTCCCTTAAAGATTGAGGCAGCTACTCTCTGTGATAAGACAGTTTTGTTTACTTTTCTTGTTATTAAGTCCTTGAGGAAAAAATGTGCATTTTATTTCGGATAGCTTATTGGTATTGTTTCGCGACAAAGGCGCAGTAAATAGGAAGTCTCACTGAAATATGTATATAGAACGAAATTCAGAGGATGGGAGTCAAGTCATTAATTTTGTCTATATTATTTATAGTTCTCAAAAACTTTTCCGCCCAAAGCGCTTTACTGGGAATCTCATACTTACAAGCAGGATATAGCAGTGAAAGTTTATTCTTAAATTTCAGAAATGACGGTAAAAATATTCGATAGCAGCCGAGTTCCTACAGAAGCCAACGAAACAATATTGACAATTACAGGAAAGCGATTCATTCAAAAACACAAGAAAATATATGAGAATACTTGAACCAATATTTCGATCATGGTATAAAGGTACAAATTATATATACTGAGTATACCGCGAACTAGTCGCGGTTTTACTTTTACGGTGTTACTCGCTAGTTCATACAAGTGCGACTTAATACGCTGCGATATGCGATTCGGCATTCTTATTTCGCTCGTTAAGTCAAGAATGGTCATTCAAATGAGTATTCCTCGCTGATTTCCTCACCATGAAGTTAACAGTATTGTTTCCCCTCCAATATTCTACCATGTGGACATTTTTGAATGGTTTGGCGTTTCATTTTTCGGTATTACGCCGATACAACACGGACGCCAATGGTCGCCAAACAATTAAGTACATTGCTTTTCATTATTTTCAAAACTATAAACTTCATTCCATTGGCTTGTGATCGGGGGCAATTATACTGCGGCAAATAGTGAAGCTCTTAATGGCATTGATGCTATGATGAAAACCTATCTCGAACTATTCGGATAATTGAACTTTTCATAATGAATGCACTCATTTGCCAGTGCACTAAAGCAAGATAAAGTCGCATTAAATGTAATTTATGCTAAATGTAGGTTAGCATCCATTATTTAATCGAGATATTGTGAAAGCAATATTACAAAGAAATTTGTATTTTGCAATTCCACTTTGAGATTATTTCTTATTTTCTACTACATTTATGCTCTTGTAATTTGTCTGCTTCATTAATATGGTACACAAATGCGCGTTGTCAAATTGTACTGCACTTCTGGATCGATTTAGCAGAGATTTAGAAATATTTCATTCCACATGGAGTCATTTGCACGCATGACGTAGCACGCGGATTATCTCGAATAGGTCTTCCAGACTAGCCTCAGAGTTGCGACTCGTAGCGCGCAATAAACATGTGCTACTTCACCAATCGGTGTCATATTGGCTATAGCATTGCTTTTTCCCAATGTCTATTTATTCCATGAATTCGATAGTGATCACCTGGTATATGCATTTTCTCCATTAACATCCTTTTCAATCTCAGCATATACGGAACAGAGAAAATACATTTTCTCGCTTCATTTCATAGACGAGCTAAGAAGGATCCCGAGGACGAGATCTCCCGAGCAGGTTATTCACAAAATGTACTTTTTCAATGAAGTATTTTTTAAAAATTCAGAGTAAAGTTCGCCGAACTTTAACTAGGGTGCGGGTTAACGTAGAAGTGATAATTCGAGACGGACGTTATCTATTTTTAATTTTTTCGGGACAAGACATAAATTTCCAAAGTGAGAAGTTTCGAATGTGGTTAGGGGGAATGCGATAGCGTGATAATCTTTTGGTAGGTTTGATAAATCATCAATGCGAGGTTTTGTTTGCTCCAGCTCTCTTCTCGCTTAACGGCATTATTCTTTAATAATTCCTCATTTGTTCATCTCTCACAATTTCCTGAGTGTATTTTTCCTCCTCGGTAATTCTTTTCGTTCTTATTCCCTTCCATTATTGTTTCCATCAAGGTATAATTTTCAGAATGCGTCCAACAACCTCGTATTTTCTATTTCGCAGTCTCCATCAAGCATATCTTCTCCCTAACTCTTCGCAGGACTTGATGATTCACTACATTTTATCTTCATCATTGCTCTCTAACACCACATTTCAATTGAAACGGTGATTTCAAGAACAATCCAAGTCCATTGAATCTGTACACCTATTTACAGCTACACGGTAGACTTGCAGGATCCATCTTTTGTCAACTTAGGAACTGAATAAATGATTAACGTAAGGGATTCAAAAACTTTTGTTTCAGCAAGTGGTTTTACTACAATTTAGTTTTATGTTTCTCCTGAAAAACTTTGTTCTGAGGACTTGGGATGTTTTTGAAATCACCGTTACAATTGCGTTCAGTCTCTTTCTCCGTTCGATACCGAAATCGTCCAAGCTTCAATTCAGCCCTTTCGTTTTTGTGGATAATTCCCTAGCCATATGTACAAAAAAGTCTATTTTTTGTTAAAAAGACTGACCATCACGCCTTCAAATTCCACGATAAAGAGGACAACAGGCCCGCCGAGGAAATCCTGTTTAAGCCGATGGCCGCCATGACGCCCGAGTTTCAAACAAACGGCTCCCAGGCTTAAATGCATACAGGGGGGGGGGAGACACGACTCGATTGAACTTCATCTCGTGTGTGAGCGACACTGCTGGTCCATCAGTCTTTAAATCGGCTGCCAATTGAGATTTAGGGGCGCGCTGCGGCGTGGGGGACCTGTGGGAGGTCGGAGGTGGGAGGGTCTTTCTCCCCTGGTGTGAGTCCGCGCTCGCTCCCTATTCCGCCTTATCGTCACCTCCCACGCCGCGCGGCGACGCAGCCGAGCGTGGAATGGGTCGCGCGCGGGGCGTAGGGCAGCAGGTGTTGCGGCGTGCGGCCGCCGCGATAACACGGGACCCCACCACATCGATCCTCTTTTGTCTGTCCTCCGCCCCACGTGGCGCGGCGAAGGATTCCCTTCAGCCGGCGAAGGTGGCGTCCTCATCCAGATGAAGGGACGCTTGACGTCAAGGCTCCCACTTGTGGAGCGAAACTTTGCATTTTAAGCCCTCCAAGTGCTCCGCTTCGCGTTGTGTGAGCCATCTTTCGCCGGCCTTGGCGGCGCAGATGGAACCTGCATGATTTTTTTTTTTAATATTCTGAAAATATGAAAAGCTACCGTTTGGGGCTTTTTTGTTACCTTTTAGTGACGGGAGTCGTCCACGCATCATTCGTAACGCGTCGCAAATACCCTGGGAGAGATTGGAGGTCCATTCCAGGATTCATCGTGCACAGATGCCCCGGGCTAGCAATCCCTATTTCACGCATCAAAAGACTTTTATATATCTGAAACTTGATTGGTTTGCGCGCAATGGAGGTACTCCGCTTTCCACATTTCGAAGCGACGCGTTCAAAGGAAGGGATTCGTGTGAGTTTCTCGCTTTTGGAGCGATTATCTCCATTATCAAATACGTTGATTTTCTCCAGGTATCTTTTTTGAAATTGTGAATTTGTATTTACTCTTTCTCGCATCTTATTTATTCGCTATTGATTAAGTTTTATTTCCTTACTTTTACTATCACACGTACACAGCATTTTCATTTTTTTTAAACATTTTTTCATTTGAATGTTTGTTTTTGCATTTTTTTTCGCGCTGTCACAGCGTTGACCATTGCTGTGCACCTTCTTTTGCACGTGTGTGATTTTTTTTATCAACAGCGATATTGATATGAAAACCAACAGTAAGTGTCCATTATTATGTCCTTTATTAGCAACGTTTATTCGAATTATTCCTTTTCTATTCGTAGGAGATCTGCAGAAAGCATACCAGTAACTGTCGGAACATATGTGCCAGCAATTCCACGGAAAAAATCATTTACAATTTTACAACTTTTGGTGCGGGCCTAGTAATGCGTTAGAGCTAATGAAAAGTGTGATGTATTAACGAGTTAATTGTAAGAAAGGAAAAAAAAAAAATATATATATATATATACACACACCTATGTTCGCTTGGAATAAAGACGACAATATTATTATAATTATTAAATATATCTAGGAGAGATTGCAACCTCGATAAGCTAAAAGTTTTATACACTTAACGTTTTAAAATATCAGTAAACGGTCATGAAATTTAAAGAAGGCAATGGAAAATTAGTTGATTAATTTAAATAACGCTGATAGCTTTTTAAATGCGTAACAGAATTTCATATATAGCGATGTAAATGTTCATTATTATTTCGAATTTTATTAGATTAACGAATGGTATATTCTCATGTTTCGACGTTATATAACCTAGGAAACTTTTAGTCATTAATTGATTCGTGGAAATTACTGTGGCAAATTTCTGAAGGCAGCTGTTGACGTTAGCTCAAAATCGATATAGTTATTAATAATTTATCTAATATTACTTCCTAAAAAAACAGGCTGAGTAAAATTTGTTGTCTTTATAATTTAATAAGGTTGACGATTATTAACGCTCCTTTTTTGAAAAAAAAATAGTTGGTTGCACTTTTAGATGCTATAACCCTTACCTAGTCGATATTCGTCTATTAAAATGTAATTATTTATTCTTATTGCGTCCTGGAAAATATTCACCCGGGGAAGATGATGCAATAATTTATGTTGGCCGTGGGTAGCAAATTCATTGGAGTGAGACAGGTGACGTGAGGTGCGAATTGAATCGCATAAGTTAGATAAAAGAAAAAAGACGTTATTTGGTAATGGACATTTTTTTGGTGTGATAAATTCAGCACCCGAGGAAATGTTTTTGAGCCATGCAAACGAGAGAAGGGCTGGTGTGGTGGCTATATTTTCCAATCTCGCAAGCCCGAGTTCGAATCCCGGTGGTGGCGGAGATTTATCGGTGGGAATCCGATCCCT
The DNA here is from genome assembly GCA_963573305.1 of Pyrrhosoma nymphula. NCBI lineage: Eukaryota > Metazoa > Arthropoda > Insecta > Odonata > Coenagrionidae > Pyrrhosoma > Pyrrhosoma nymphula. The sequence continues at coordinate 112,496,834 of OY754332.1, forward strand.
CCTCGATGAGTATATCAAGTGAAGTGCTCCATCTGTCGGACGGATGGGACGTTAAACTGTGGGAACACGTATGTAAAGTTTCACACAAACAATTCACAAAGTGCATAAACAATAATCGCCCCAACAATCTGAGAGGAATTTTATTCCGAAGGAAGGTTTCTTTTCACCCTTCCTCCATTCCCTAAATAATCCTTCCGAATCCATCCCACCGACGCACACTCTCAATGACGCATATGACCTCAGCAGTAGGTCGCCTCTCCAAAATAGGTGACCCACCGATAGGGAGGGCTGAGGGGTGAGAGGAGTTCCATGGCGACGAGTGGAGTGTTGAAATTTGATTTTATTCCTCGGTGGATCGAAAGAGATTTGAGGGGAAAGGGGGTTGGGTTGCGTTGAGACCGAGGATGCTTACGACGGGCGCATGCAATAGTCTAATTGATTAATAGGATTCACTCTTGCATCATCCGCCGCTGTGTTTTGACGCGTTTCGACAACTGAGGCCATTCCGCACTTTCTGCCTGCCTCACGTGGACAAGAGCAAGCACGGATTGGATCACCACCCCTTCAAACTCGAGCCGAGCCCGAAGTCTCTTCGACGATGGAGCGAGCATCCGAGTTTCCATCGTGGTTGGCAGGCCTTTGCCTTTGTGGTGGCACTAAAATAACTCAACAGTTTCATTGCAACTGTTTCACAACCGAAACAATTTCAAAACGAAACAGTTCCGTGAAACACCCTGCTGCGGACAACAACTAGAAGCACACCAAACAGCGGGCGTTCGATCGGCGCTATTAGAACATTGGTGGTAGTTCTGTATTATGTATAATAAGAAATATTTCACTTATAAAAAGTAACATATTCATTTGGATTCATGAAAGATACTTCATCACAATTCTAGTTCTATCGGCAACGATGGTCGGACATGTGTTGACCTAATAAACCGGCAACCCTCTGAAACATACTCAAATCCATCAAATTGTAGCTTATAGCCGCAACGCAGCCACACGTGCAGCGCTACTGGAACAGAAGAGAAGACGAAACAGTCAACTTCAGCCATCAGATGCCGTTACCCAGCTCAGAGCGCAACGGCGCTGCTTCGGCACGATCAGGAAACTAACCTGTTGTTTTAAACAGTTATTTGAAAAAGTTGTCCGATCGAAAAAGTTGCGACTGCAGCCGTTTCACTCCGACAACACGTTATTCCACCACTACTTTGCCTCATCAAAAACTTCGCATCACACTGCGTTCCTACGGTCGTCCTTGGTCGTCGCTATCGGAAGGGGGTTTGAGCTACCCAACGCCGCCCATGCGATGCTGTGAAGTGAGCTGAAACTCTTCTTCCCTGTCCTGCATTCATCTGACACACTTGGCTGACGCGCATCACTGGACAGGCTTCACGCAATGCTTTTTATTCGAATCTACCCGAACTCATTTTTCGTTGCAGCAACTATATGCTTGTGGACCATCACTCAACTTTCGTGCATATCGTTTCAAAGCTGTAAATCTGTGTCTAAGTCACAGCCGAAAGGACTGCACCAAGTTGAATTTTCGGTTCGGAATCGAAAATTTACGCGACAGCTCCGTGATCGGAGTTAAAATAAGAAAACTTCAATGTGCGATCACGATTTATTCGTCGTGGTTGTGTAAAGAATTTCACGCGGTGGCCATCGCTGAACGACTGGAAGTGTTGCGTCGTATTCGGCTGTCAGTCAAATCCATCGAATAACCCTTTTATAACGTCCGGAATATTTTATCCGTTTGTGAAAATCTCGCAGAGGAGAAATCATTCGCTCAGCCTAGTCTTGGCAAAACTCTAGAATTCCGCGAGTCACTCACGCGTGACATTCCCTCGGCTGTAACTTCGTGCGAGAAAGGTGACTGCAACTTTATCACATTAATGATGAGTCTCCTCAGTAAACCTCCTGAGACGCTTATTTTAAGCTTCAATCTCGTAATTTTGAACTCACAGAGATGAAACTGTCTTAAACTTTCAATGCCCAGACAGTTATCCTACTTTTATTGATGTAACTTCCTTGGACAATTATACAGACCTGAATATTCTGAATCACACTTCCTCTTCCTCCCTATTTCTTCCCAATCATATCTCATTTTTCCAGTCCTCCTTCCCTGTCCTCCTCAACCCTGCTTCCTGGGGGTATCGTTAGAATCGCGCAATCGGTAATTAGTACATTGCCATGGAATCCTCCGAGAGTATTTTATGACGATGAATATGTGGCCACCAGTCTCTCGTTCTCTTCGAGTGACCTTATTAAAGTTACTCGTGCGTCATTTCCCGCCGTATCATTGAATTTTATTCGAAAGGGATTGATCTCGTTTGTTACACATGTGAAAATGAAAGAGAATTACCGAGCAACTATTTTTGGGGGTATTGTTGCGGAGTTATCCTGTAGCCTTGCGCACTGACTTATTGCGGTTGACGCAGTAATTGGCAGCCTCGATGGAAACAGCAGTTTCCGCTCTAATGGCCGAAGTGAAGCATCGTTGGGCTCGGCATGAATTTTGAGGGGTGATTATTCATTTCCAGTGCTGCTGCACCTGTCTACAAGTGCGAAATGATGAAATAAGTTAGTGCGAACTGGTCTTAGCCGTCAGAGCCCGTGGAACTGCAGACTTACTACTATAGACAGAGGAAACTATTTTATAGCTTCGGAAAGTGAGTTTTGCTCTTCCGTCTCTTGCGGTCCAATTTATAAAGCATTAAACTATGATACGAGGTTACAATAAATTAAAGCCATAAAACGACGAAAGGACGAAAAATTGATAGAATTCTGTTTAGCTCAAGTTCCATCTATAATCGTCCCAGCGGTAAGCGGGAAAAAGTGCACCGTTTAAATTGCGTACCATATTTCCCTGTTCGTATTCTTTACCGAATCTTGAAATTCAAAGGTTATTAGTTACTTTATTTATCACAAGCCAATAGTTTCTTTCCTAGAATTCTGTAGAAATAGTAATGAAATAAATCAAATTATTCATGAGAATAATGAAAATATCATGCGAGAAAATTATGAAAATGAGGAAATGGTGATTGAAGATGTAACCAATGATGATGAGAATTGTTAATTAGAATAATTAGAATAGAAATATAATTAACATAGGAGATATAAATTAGTATTATATTATTCAGACGCATGTAAAATACCTATTTTCAGATAAATACCTATTTTGTAAAAAAAAAATAAAAGTTACATAAATGGAATATTCATTTAAAAAAATAATTGTACCTTATTCTCCTTTTTTATTCAGATTTATTTGGGAATATAAATCGGTCAAAGAAGTTTTCACTTCCAGCGTGTGGTCCTACGCACGCCCAATTTTGTAAATAATGCACGCTTCCCATTCCCGGGAGAAGGCGAGACGGAACTCCCCCCTGCAGCCCTATTATTTAACTTGCTAAGACCTACTAGCGACTTCTGGCGTCCAACAAATCCAATCAATAAATCGTCATTTAACGTGGTATTTTTAATACTCGGCTTTGAAACTTTGCGAAATTAGTCGCTCCCCACCAAAAGTTGCATAGAATTTGAAAATCGTTTGATATACCACACAGTACATTAACAGCCGGTCTGTTGGCAATGATAACGAAACGACAGATGTCGCTAGCGTGTCTTAAAGCGAGTTACAGAATAGCTGCCTTGAGAACACTGGCGAGAAAGGGTGGATGACTCACGTGCATGTGGGCTCCGTATCCGGGGCTGCCCATGAACACCCAGTCGGTCCGCTTGTTCTCGGCGGTGATGGGCAGGAAGTAGGGCCTGGTGTAGTGGCGACGCAACACCCGGGCAACCGCCTCGTCGCAGTTGCTCCTGCGGAATGGACAGAGGGGAGTAGCTACAGCTGTCAGTGATTTGCGGTGTCCCGGGCTGCACGCGTCCCTGGCTCTTCTATTCTCGGTTTTGTAGGAATAGTTGACGCCAAGTTAACGTTAGCAAACGATTCGCGTGAGTTTCCAGCGCCTTGCACGAAAAAGGCGGCGTTCGCAGTGTAACTCAGCGTGAAACCCGTGTTACGATACGAAAAAATTAGCGTAAAATTTTTAGAGTTTGCATTGGCGTGAAATTAACTTTAGGGCTTACTGTTGTAGTCACTTTTATTCTTGGCGCTTTTTGTGAGTCATTTGTCGAACATGTCAAGTTATTTTTGTTCGCGGACGTTTTGAAGTCATTGCGCTGATTTGACATAGATTGCTTTAGTTGATTTAGCGTATTTTTTTCTATGAACCGGCATTCACTCGGTTTATTGTCAGTGAGGATGTTACGACTGAAATCGCAACTCATAATACCCAATGTCGAAGCGTAATCGAACGGATGGTTTCAAATGAAAATTTTAACTTCTGGAAAATCTTTTTTCCTCGCATTTGAAACTAACAATAGTTAGCAGTTTCATGCGACGTCGACCGAAGTGAATTGAAAACAATAGGGTCGGGGTCAATCGAATGAATTTCGAACCTTGCCCGGAGGGCAGCAATAAAAGACTTCATTCAAGAGAAATTGGTACATTTCAATTAGGTAGGAGTCCTATTTCAATCAATCCATGGGCGTTCCAATAAAAAATAGAATGCTTATGCAGAATACCAAAAGGTAAACTTTTCGTATTAACAAACGTACTAACAATTTATACAATTCCAGTTGGTAAAAGCCACAGCTAAAGCGAAAAATGTGTTAATACTCCAGGATTGAGCAGCATTGAAACGACCCACAGGGTTTGAAGTAAAGGATTAATAGTAGGGACATGCAAAAACGGAGCAGACACTGCAAAAATACCCTTTATTATTTTTATTGCACTAGAATATTTTTTATGAACACTTATGAAAGCGGCAGCAACTTATGAGTGGAGAAAAGGTAAAAAAGTAATGTTTTTGGTCAGATAAGGAGTCACAGACATTCAGAAATATTACCAAAGATATCAATAAAAAATTTAATTGGAATAAATCTAATTTAGAGGAGGAAACAATTGGTAAATAGTGAGCATAGAAGCAAAGTAAAGTGAACTTGCAATTTAATAAGGACTTTTATTATCAGGTTTGATTAACCTTTGCTGGACATTAAGGCCTTTAGGCATTTAGGTGGGTAGGAAGTATTTGAATATAAGTATTTTGTTTCAACTGAAACTTTTTTTGCTTTAAACTGTGACAGTAACTTAAGATGAGGTCCCCGAGTAAGGTATTTAAAAGTATACAGTTATTAAAGCGTCCCTTTCAGCCAAGTTGCGTCTTTCTGTGCGTATGAACAATAGAAAAATAGTTGACCAAGGGAAAAAACTGTTCACCTCCCTTGTGTGACTTACACACGCCGATGGGCTTTGCATTGCTCTGTGACAGTCGGTGGGCTTTATTCTGACCTATCATAACGGCCCTTGGACTGATGATAGGTAATGACGGAGCTACGGTTTGAACCTCCAGGGGTGATGTCAATAGATTCCCTTCCTTTGGGAAACACATATTCCACGTAAAACCTATATAGCCACGATTTGGAAATTAAGTTTAAGAAAAATAATTTTATTTCTTTCATTTATAAATGAAATTACTAAATAAAAAATGCATTTTCCTGCTTTTATGTACAAAATTCATTTGAAGGATTATAAAAATCTATATCGTTTGTTCATTGATGTTTTATGGATAATTTATAAAGATACCTTTATTAGACATTTATTGTAACTTTTATCCATCGGGATAGTAAATAGTTTTACTACACTTATTATTAAAAGTTCTTACATTTTTTAATGCCAAAGATGTGCTTTTTGTGCACACGAATTGTTTTGTTCATATATTCGCCATATGGGCTTTCATCCGCTGCCAACGACACTTTAAAATACCTCGTAAGCCTTCAAATAACGAAAATAGCGTATCCGAAAGTAGTAAACTTTATCCGATATAATTTATGTTTTTACAACATTCTTTTTCGATATTCTTATTATTTATAGTCTTGTTTTTACCTATGACAAATTTCTTGTGGATACAGTGGTAAGATTCCACGTTATTAACGTAAGAAGTGGTGCTGCCGTTTTTGAACCGGCAAAAAGCGTGCCTTTTTTCATTCGAGCTCACATTAAAAATATTTAAACATCACTAAAAAATATCAATATAAACCAGTCGGACGGACAAATAAATTATCTTTGATATGAAGTTTACTGTGTTGCAATAGGTTTATTGGTTAATGAGTTATAACATCTCAAACTCGGGTATCTCGACTTTTTGCATGGACTAGTAGGGGTGTAACGAGGGGGGGGGGGTAAACCCCCGGCGGCACTTTTTTCATTAAAGCACATCTTTGGCATTAAAAAATGTAAGAACTTTTAATAATAAGTGTAGTAAAACTATTTACTATCCCGATGGATAAAAGTTACAATAAATGTCTAATAAATGTATCTTTATAAATTATCCATAAAACATCAATGAACAAACGATATAGATTTTTATAATCCTTCAAATGAATTTTGTACATAAAAGCAGGAAAATACATTTTTTATTTAGTAATTTCATTTATAAATGAAAGAAATAAAATTATTTTTCTTAAACTTAATTTCCAAATCGTGGCTATATAGGTTTTACGTGGTTTATATAGGTTTTTTTTAGTAGCTACGCCACTGACGACTGGACAGTTCTTTATAAATCACCACCCCTTCTTGAAATCCTTGAAAGCCGTGAAAACTCATTTAAATTCAAAATCCCGGAACATTCCTAGGTTTAATGTAATTTTGGAATTTCTCCTGAGTATCCCTCATTTTCTCATGCCATGGAATAATTACGGCGTAATTTTTACAAATCACACTCTTAATCTCAATTTATTTGATTTCGGAAAAATCACTTCGCTTAAAATTAAAAGCTGTTGTTTCGTCCGATATTTGTTAACTCATGCTTTCAGCCTCTTTATTTTTTGCCTTCATCTGTTTTTTTTCCGGGCAATTCTTGAGTCAAAAATTCTCAGGTACTTATTAAATAAAATTTACTTTAATAGGTTTCCGTAGAGAGGTAGCTCGGCATGTCGCAACAGCGTGTGGAGTTGCCATGTCGAAATTTGTTTGAACAAAAATCATTTTCCTTTGAAGTTGGAATTTAAAAAAATACTTTTAAATATCTGAATTGGTATCGGATTGAATTTAAGTAGAACACCAAGGTGGTATTCGGAGGGAGCTGAATATAGGAGAAAATAATTTAGATATTAGTCAGCCACCAGCCGTGTAATGCATTTCAACCTCGTAGGAAAACGTTAATTTCTTCCTGGGAGACAAGGTGAACAGATTTCCGATCTACTAAAACGGGACAATCTTTCGTTTCTCCTGATTCACTAGCAATTTCCATGCATTTGCTCTAATCAAGTGAAGCGTGGGAAAATATGCCACTCTTGAGTCCTATACGGCTCACTTTTTCTAAACTTCAATCGGTGCAACTTCCTTCAGAGCTTAGACTATATTAATTATGGTATGGGGCATAGCACATCAAGCACTTATCATGTCAATAGAAGAATAAAAGAATTCAAGCATCAAGGGAAAAAACTAATTCATTTAAATTTTTTTATGATAAATATTTTGATTCTATTTTAAAGGCGATTTCATGAAATGGAAAATTAGTTAGCTCGTCTGAGTGAACTGGAGTGAACTAGTCATCACTTCCATAGTTACGACTTGTCTCGTGTGGTTAATGAGGATGACGTTCCCGAACAAGTGATGAAATACAGCATGTGTATTCATTGGACATTAACGTTGCAATAACGTGCAATCTTCCAACATCAATCTTCAAGTAACCATAGACTCAGTTCACTTACCATCCGATGTACCAAGGTTTTGTTCCTTTTTTCATGCGGGCGCGGTCCTCGCTCATATTGAACACCTCCTGCAAAGACTCGAACTCAGTCTCGTACGGGAAAAATTGGCAATTCATCTGGTGATTCGAGAACTCCGAACTCTGCTCGTACAGATGCTTGAAGAACTCGAAGCTGAACTCATTCTGGGCCGTCCAGTTGGTCATAGCATCTACGATGACCACCGGACATCCTGTGTAGGCATAACTAAGAAAAGACACCGATTATCTCCTGAAGATCCGAAAAGATTAATCTTGTTCTAGTGAGAATGAAACTCAACTAAGTTGAGCATGAAAATGATGAGTTTTTCATGCGGATAGACCATTGACTACCTCTAGTAAATACATACTAGTGGTTTGACAGTTTCTTTATTCTGTCCTACAAAGAGTCACGGGAAATGATTAATATTCGTAGGGAAACTGCGAAACAATCAATCATTATTGCATTAAAGTGGTTGACTTTTTCATCGCGTCTCTTTTATTTCTGCATTACTAAATTCGCTATTTTCCAATCCTTAATGATGAGCCGAAGGGATCATCCACTTTAGTCCGTATCTATGGACTCTACAATTATCTCCTATCGACAGACGATGATGGATGACTAGAATAGTTCTACTACAGTATTCAACATGTTCACTGACATGATATCTACGTTGTGTTATTTGTAACGTACTAAAAATTAAAGTGAGTTGCACCTCGTAAACTTTAACCCAGATTAACTTTTTAAATGTTACAAAGAACCGTTATTTGATCATTTTATCTTTATTCCCACGTCTATTCATTAATCCATTCCATTTGCCAGTGTAGCAGGCCAAATAATTATTGCAGGAGTGAATTCTTCATAGGATTACCACCGGGTTAAAGAGTTCAAGTACCGACGTTTCGACGACTGACTCCGCCATTGTCTCCACGGTCTTGAAGACAGGACTAGACTTCGTTCTAGGATGTATAATACGACAAAAGTTTGTTCTAGCAATAAAACCCTGGAGAAGATGGCAAAGTTAGACATTGAAGCGTCGGTACTTGAACTTCTTACCCGGTGGGAAACCCCTGAAGAATTCACTCAAGTAATTGGCCGGGAAAGTAAGATCCCTCAAATTACTGATAGTTTCTAAAAACAGGGAATGGTAATACAATTTGAAATTATTAAAATGTGATGAAGTAAAAGCAGGAGATTTAATAAGAGGTGTCTTTGATATATTCAATTGCGAAATGAATACGTTGAACGGAGGGATTTGAATGACCCAGATATATGTAACGTTGAAAATACTTCTTAGAAGGGGGAAGGGGGCGATTTTTCCCGTAGAAGGCAATAATTACAGCTTTTGAAATTTTTTTATACAATGGTGTATCTTTCCAGCGATCCCTATTAGATCTTTCCTTGCCACGATTCCCCCTTCCACACACCCTTGAGGCGGATTACAGGGTATTACGTAGGTGTGGAGTGATAGTTTCAGATCAGATGTCGCCACGTGTTGATAAATTAGCGAAAAATTCAGTTCATTTGACCCATTTATTGAGAAGGGTGGACATGCCGAACGAAAATGAAATGTTCGGAAATTAACGTTGAATCACATATTTCAAAATTTAATTAACTAGAGGAGAACGATAATTTCCATGTGATTATCTCCATAGCACTTTATGATACAGTATATAAGCTCCTAGAGTAGTTATAATCTAATAGCATTTTCAAAGCACAATTTTTTATTTCAAATCGTTAAAATCATTTTCAAAATAATGCCAATATTATTAAAAAGTTGAGATGACGCTGCTCAAAATTACTGTGATCCATCATTTTTGTGGAGACATTTAAAAACAGCGATATTCGATTCGGAGGCTGTTATCACAGGGTTGACTTTGTTTACTCGTAAGGAGTGAATGGTTCATGGCAGCGATGGGAGCATAGCAATCGCGAATAAAAGAGTATGTTAAAAGAGGATGAAACCATTAGGAGATAACAGGAGAAAGAACACCGACTTCCTTACCTCTTCTCAAATTCAGCTGGTGAGATATTGGCAACCTTTTCCACTTTCGTTAGTCCTTGGCACATGGAACAGTCTTCTGGAGGTCTCAGAGCGCTGACAATAATATCCGGCATGTAAACGGTGCACTGAAAACGAGAGAGAGAGACGAAATACATCGTTATAATAACGCGGAATAAATATTTCTTGGGATACTGGAGTTTGAGGGACACCCCGTGGGTGAAGGTAGTCACCGAGTCTATTTAACGTGCTTGAAAAGCATGGAATCAAATCGTTTGGTAATTTAAAAGGGTTACTCTCGAGTTTTGTTGCATTCATGAATGGACAAATATGCGTGAATACTCGTAAATTTATCATTCCCTGGATCCCGATTAGGTAATTTCTCCCGTGGGCAGGGAAGTACTCACCTTGGAAGCCAGGGCAGTAAGATTTCATCCAAAATCCCATTAAAATATAAATTAAAGCCGCGCATTTCGTTGAAAACTGCAGCGAGCGAACAGCAAACATGACAAAAAAATGTGAAGGACTGGGTTGGGAGCCGCTTGAGACTTAAAGGTTACACGCAAGGTTACGGTTGGCGGAAAAAATTCGCATCTCAGGTCGCCGTGGTGGATATTGTTTTACACCAGCACTACATCCGGAGAACAGATAAAAGCGACGAAATAAGAGAAATGAGCCGTCAAAACAGATTGGTTCCAGAATTCTCTCTCCCCGCGCTCCATTTATGATTAGAACGAAAAATGAGCGAAACATGTATTCGTCAAAACACATTTCACCTTTCGTCCTTCCTCTCTTCCAATTCCTTTTCCCTGTTCCCTCCCTTGGGCATGGCTGGCGTTCCAACACTCCCTGCGACGGCTCGCGGGGTATTACGTGGTTGTAGGCGCTACCGAATCAAACTGAAGGTGACTTGGAATGCTGTTGAAACACAAGCGTGTTTCGCCGCGGTGCGGCTTACCGTCGTGAGTGCCGTTCGTCACATTAGAGGGGAAAAACGACCGTTGTCGCTTGAAAGGTGAGACTGGGTTGGTTGGGTGGCTAGAGTACTGATGTCCCATCCCGAGGACCCAGGTTTGAATCCTGGTCATGGAAGAAAACGTTTCAGCGGAATCCCCGATTCCTAATTGGATGCGGCATACTCTGTCCGTTTTACTGTGGACCCCTTGGGTGCCTTTTCTTTTTTTGATGACTTTCCTGGGGGATGAAACTGTTCGAGGATTGGTAAAGTGCAGTATTAAGTATGCATTGCAGGAAAATAATGTCGGCTTTCATTTATTCCCGGAGGAAATGTACACATTCCTTGGCATTCTATGTGTTAGCGGTTACGTGCCTTTACCAAGAAAAAGAATATATTGGGAGGGAGCTGATGATGTAAATAACATTCTAATCAGCAAAAGCATGCGACCCAATCGCATTGATGAAATTGTCCGCTATTTGAAATACTTGATTAATAACATATCCATTACTAATTAATATTTTTGTCATGGTGAAAGTAATGGAAAGCAAGGATATTTTTAATGATGAAAGAAATTCAATACGGTAAAATTAAACTAAAAATTGATATTGCTGATGATGTAAATAACATTCTAATAAGCAAAAGCATGCGACCCAATCGCATTGATGAAATTGTCCGCTATTTGAAATACTTGATTAATAACATATCCATTACTAATTAATATTTTTGTCGTGGTGAAAGTAATGGAAAGCAAGGATATTTTTAATGATGAAACAAATTCAATACGGTAAAATTAAACTAAAAATTGATATTTTCAAAATTTACATTCTGAATCTGTTTATGTACATTGTATTATCAAGACGCCCTCGGAATTTCTGAGAGGTTTCACTGAAAATAGATGGCACATGAAAAGGCTAAATACTAATTTTCAATTGAAATACTCACACAAAAGCAGTATAAACCCTTTATCATAGGAAAACAGCATGAGGTGAGATGATATTGGCAGAAGTATTTCGTTTAGGATGGATATAGATTAGAAACTTGAGGTCGGGTTTCTTGGATGGCTTGAGTACTGACTTCCCATCCCGAGGGCCGGGGTTCGAATCCTGTTAGTAGGTTTTTCCGAAAAATCTCCATCCCTACTTGAGTGACGCGCAGAAAGATATAAAGAGAAGTGCTCTGTTCGTCAAATGGGGCGTTAAGCTGCGACCCTTTTAATTAAGAGTTGGCCTTTGCGAACGTCGCTTTCCTTCCACCCTTCCTCCATTCCAATGACCCGTACCAAACCACCCACCCGGCGCACATGAACTTAGTTATCGGTCGCCTCAACCAAATAGCTCAAAAATCGAATAAAAAGCAGCATTGAATCTCTAAGTACGCTAATGGAATCATCCGCGGTCTAATTTGAACCAAATTGCACTCCACGAGTTTTTCCATCAGCGCCCATTGGGGTGCGTTTCCCTCGCTTGAATTCTCGGAAAAAAAGTAACAGTCGGCTTAAAAAAAGGGGGCAAATTCATTTTCCTGGTCCTAGTTGCGTGAGTGCTCGCAGTACTCATCACATTGTGTATCATCACATCACAGAGCTGATCACATCACAAACCTCGTGTGCTGTCAATGCCTGTGTCTCACTCAAGCATCGTGGATGAAGTTTTGGATGATTTCACAACAAAAAACTGAAACAAAAAATGTCATTTTTTGCGTGAATCTCGATCGTATCGTGAAAATTTTCGAAGACTGAGATGGTGGCCGTGATTAGGTATTTGTTTGATGAGCTGTATTATTATGCCGACTATGCTGTATGGAATTGAACTGGGACTTAACGTACATAAAAACACACCCACACGCATCTAAAAAATACGTTCATGTGGTTCGTAATATTGGCTGATATTTTTTAACGGCATTCCACACACTATCCTGCGAGCCACCGCAAAGGCGTGTGGCAGGGGGTGCTAGGACACCAGCCATGGAAGGGGAGGAAATAGGGAAAAGGAGGGAGGGGAGGATAGAGGTGAATTGTATATTAGATATGTGAATTGTATTTTTGTACTGCCGTTTTTGTTATAATCACTAATGGTGAGTGGAAAGAAGGAAATTTTACTTATCAGTTTGGCAGTGTACCTCTCGTACTTTGTCACTTCTATCAGTTCTATAGATGTATAGCGCTATAGATAGAGCGCTGGGTCAAAATAATATCCCTGGTGTTAAGCCTTATCTGAATTTTTTCAAGTATTCTAAGCCTAGCGTGTAGCCTCTAAGTCTCGGCGTCGCATCATATACAGTTCAAATGAAGAAATAGGCATTATTAGGGGTATATATTTAGGATCAGTAGGATTAGGATCTAATAGGACCAAAATATGTTGGGTAATGAGAGGTTCATTTTTAAGTTTAGTTTATGTCTCGTGAGTGAAATCAGAAGCTTTTGATCAGTAATTTTTCAGGAATCCGTCTTTGCCAAGCCATTAAGATTATCTTCCATCATCCCGGGCGGAAGGGTGATGTCTGGAATGAAAAAGTGTGGCGATAAAAGGTGATGTTTGGAATGATGATAGAGACTATGTTGTACGTGTTGAAATGATTATCTCCGACTTTTTTTTGGACGTTTAGTTAGAGACTGGAAAGCGAATTTCTACTTTCTTGATTGATTATGTCCAAAATATGTGAACTGCGAATTGAAGTCGGAACTAATACTCAAGGTAAAGTTAACCGGTCAATTTGGCACTGATAAACCAGCTTTTGTAATTAAGCGCGTGAAAAATATTTTGCACAATTCATTCTTTTCAGCCATGGGGAAGCAATTTTAAACCGTTTTTCTGGAAGATATTTTTTTCCATGTTTTAAGCCTCTTTCATATAAGCCAAGCTACCCGTTGGCCGACCGCGAGTATTCTGAAAATTAGGAAAATGTATTAAAACAGTTTGCTGATTAGAATATGTTCGTTCTCAAAGGGTAGTCCCTTGTGTTTGGTTGAGATGGTAACAATATAGCATAACTTGTGACGACTACGTTTTGCCGGTCAGTCATTTCATTTGTGAAGAACAGTTTTCACCTCTACGGACGTCCACGAATTTCAGATTGCTTTGAACGTAGAGATACTCGCCTCATCATTAGGGTCCGTTAAAGTTGCTGGGTGGCCTCTACTCGGCATTAAGAACATTGATTGAACTAAATTTATCTGCCTACTAAGCAACGTTTTGCAGAGGACTTAGCCTAATTAACTTAATCTTTAGGATATAAAACTTTGAAACTATGACTATGAAAGAAAATATGAAATAAAACTATGAAACATCGGAAAAAATTACACCTTTAAAAGGGCAGCGTTGGAATTGGGTAGATCTTATTACTAGAGTATCTACTGGCTTCTCATCCCGAGGAACCAGGTTTTCATTCCGGCGCTGATACAGATTTTCCAGTGAAATCCTAAACCTTATTTGTGTGCGTTATGAAAAGAGCTACGAGAACAATTCTCCGTCCTTCGGATGTACGTAACACCATGGACCCCTTTGCATCTTTTATTAGGAGTAGGCTGACTTCGACCCCGCATTTCTCTCAACTCTTCCTCTTTACCCCGAATAGTCTTTCCCTTACCAACCTATCCACCGAGTCTTAATGGCGCTCTTGGCCTGAGCTGTTGATCGAAACCACTACTCTGCGGATTACTACCTCTACTTCAAGGAAACAAACTTAATGACTAAACTTAAACTCTGTCAGCATTCGAGATCTCTCAGTATTTTGAGACCCACAAGTCTTCGAAATCTGTTTGAAAATGTCATTCTCTCTTCAAAATCACAGAGACAAGAATGTAAGCCGATGATGGATATTCGATCAAAATGGCTGAACGGTGAGCCTTTTTGATTCTGGCGCTGGAAATATTTCTCGATATCATTTTCAATTCACAGCACTATTGGTATTAACTGAATATTGACCAATTTATCCAGTCTCCTTCTCCAAACCTCTCTATCTGGGTTGTATTTTCCTCTAGCTCATTGTTGTCCATAGCTTTCCTATTATTTACCTACTATTCATGACCGTCTAGGTCAACCGTATTTTTTCGTCCAGGTGGAATCCACTGAAATAGATCTTTTAAATTATCCACTTGAATAACCCCCATTCCGCTATTGATTTATGTTTTGGATTTTTCTTCACTATTAATTAATAAATACTCCCATCCTTTTTAAACTTACTCATAAACCCTATTGAAAATATATTAAGAGTACAATCTCTTTATAACGAACTCCAAGTGAAATGCATACTGATCCAGCACTGCTTGGTAGTCAGCTATGTAAGGGGTGAATAAATAGTGATAAATACCTTGTGTAGGCTTCCGCGGGTTGATGAGTATGAAGATAAATTTTTTCCGGGTATTACACCGCGTAGGTCCATTCTTCAGGGACGACAGTTTCGCCGGCGTTGCAGTCGGCTTCTTCTAAATAGTGGTAATTAACAGTGAAGGTGAAGTACGCAGACGCAAGAATGGATGTCGATTAGCTACCACCGTTAAAGTGGTTGGAGCGATTTTTGTTTATACACAGATTTGTGTGAAACTTTGCAAACGTGTTCTTATTTGTGATATCTATAGATAAAAGTAAAAAATAGCATGATACCGAATTGATTTTTTGGCAATTTAATACGACATTAACATGACACATATATTTCGTAATAATTAGAGTGTATGTATACAGATTTATTTTCTTCTAAACGCGAAATAATGCATTTCTTACTCTTATAATTGTTGCTAACAAATATCAAGATGTCAAGCCGAGTCCAATATTCGAAAACAACAATGTTGCAATATAAGTTTGTCTAAATTTAGAATACCGTGCCAAAAAATAAGAAAATATTAAGAAATATGGTTTTCTGTGGATACGAGGAGGTAAGATATACATGAAAAAAGCGGCGCCGCTTGCGAAGTAACTTTGACCTCCTCCTGCTTCAGCTAAGCAAACGAAAACTCAAACCTAATTATATTTTTTTGTCTGAGATTTGGATTGAGCATGAGTAAACTTATAAACAATATCTGGATATAATATTTATGCTAAATGCTGTGTTAACCGGGCAAGAGGTGTTATTATATATTTAGATAAAACTATGTATTGCACGCAAAACAAAATGGATAGTATTGCAGCAGACTATGTACACTTATCGTTTAAAACCCAACTGACTGAATTCGATCTTGTTGGCATCTCTAGGGATCAAAACATTCCTGCAACCGATTTTTTGCAGGAACTGGAATCGATTTTGGGTAATGTAGGATGAAAAACGGTAGTGATTGGTGACATGAGCGTTAGTTTATTGATTACAAACAATTACACTGCCAACTACAACAACTTGATGTGCGCCTATCATGTCTAATAAACCAGCCTATTAGAATTAGTGAACTATCTTCAACATGTATTGACCATGTGTTTGTCAGCTTCTACCATTCATTTAAATTAAAATTGTAACCAGATTTATGGTACGTAGGTGTAACCGACCATTCAGTGACCAGTTTTAATATTACTGGGGACGCAAAACGTGTTTCCGATATTGTGTGCGAACAAAATCGAATTATCTTGAGCGCCAATTATGCTGTCCCTCTGGAGCTAGTAAAAGAAATTGACTGAACTCTAGTCCGTAACGAGAGCAATGCTTCAAGAGCTTGCACAGTTATATAATATTGATAACAATCTACATCCGGGATAGAAGGATTAACTTTGCAATTCCACATTGTAAAAGATTTATTACGACCGGTTTCGCCGCAGTGCAGCATCATCAGGTACACAGACATGTTTTCCACTCTATATATACACAAAAAGGTTTATGGATGAAGGAGAGGGGGCGGGTGAAGGGGGGGAGGGGAAGTCACAGTTAAGGCGTTGGGAAGGTATTGGGTTGGATGGGTGGGGGTGGGAGGCTCTATGGGGAGAGGTGAGGAGTAGGGTATTGGACATAATCCGGGAAGCGGACGCTGGTTAGGGCGTCGTGGGGGGAGGCAATGGCCTCGGCAGCGGTTGTAGGTTGAGCGAGGGTGGTGGTTGTGGGATGAGTAAGGACGTGTAGGAGAGGGGAACGGGAGGGGTACAAAAGTTCGTTAGCAATTTGAAATTCGTTTGAATTTGCCCTATACAAAATTTCAAATTCTTCCAAAGCATCTAATTTCACCCCTCACCCCTCCCCATAGAGCCTCCCACCCCTACCCATCCAACCCAATACCTTCCCAACGCCTTACCTGTGACTTCCCCTCCCCCCCTTCAACCGCCCCCTCTCCTTCATCCATAAACTTTTTTGTGTATATATAGAGTGGAAAACATGTCTGTGTACCTGATGATGCTGCACTGCGGCGAAACCGGTCGTAATAAATCTTTTACAATGTGGAATTGCAAAGTTAATCCTTCTATCCCTGATATTAAGGAATTCCACCAAGTGAGGTCTGAAACCATCGTTTAACAATCTACAATTGACAGAGCATAATACCAGATCAGTAGCCAAAAAAGACGACAAAAATAAAGCCTTGCCCAACTGACTAACTGATTGATGATATGCGCCTGCGATATTATTTGCTTAAAAATGCAGGCGTCATCCAAATTGCAATATGCATAAAGAGGAGTACTTAAAAGTTCCGAAAGAACCTTAGGTAAAAGTTAAGAAAAGAGTGTAGTAAATACTTCAATAGAAAATTTGAATATAATCATGGCAGTAAGAAGATTACTCAGTGTATTCAACCACTTTAATGGTGGTAGCTAATCGGCATCCCTACCCCATCGACACCATTATTGCGTCTCCGTACTTCACTTTCACTGTTAATTTTCACTATTTATTGACTCCTAACTTAGCTGACCACCAAGCAGTGCTGGCTCAGCATGCATTTCACTTGGAGTTCGTTATAAAGAGATTGTACTCTTAAGATATTTTTAATAGGGCTTATGAGTAAGTTTCAAAAACATGGGAGTGTTTTTTATTTAATAGTGAAGAAAAATCCAAAACATAAATCAATAGTGGAATTATTCAAGTGGAGAATTTAAAATATCTATTTCAGTGGACTCCACCTGTACGAAAAAAATTGATGACATCAATAGTGCTATTCTTTAAAAAAATAATTGATAACACATCCCCAGTGTTGGAATTCGTGTCCAATCTCAGTTTATTAACTGGAGAGTTTCCTTCCGCTCTTAAAAAAGCAGATGTACACAAGAATGTCAGGAATATGACTAGTTATACAAGAATTTAAACTTCATGGCATACTTAATGGGAAACAGCCCAGGTCAGCCTTAGGGGTTCTTAAAATATGATGTTTATTTAGTATGTTACATTTCATGAGTAAATTATCTATCTACCTGTCTATTAATGAGACGACAATACGATGATGGATATATTTTTTTCTTCTTTCGTGCACTCGCAAGAAGCTTCTTAAAAAATAACCGTGGCCCAATCATTTGAGTCTAAATGATGACACTTAAACGCTTACTTTTTGCGAGCGATGTTCGAGGCCGAGGATTTGTGGAATTCCATTTCGAAATTGAGAGAACTTCAAATAAAAAATTTGCGATTCCACTGAATTTTAATTCTTCATTGCTTCAACTAGTTCCGTTACGCTGTAGCACCTTCAGCAAGCAACGAGAAAGTTACGTGAAAGCATTAAATATACATGTAGTCGCTGAGAAAGGTCGGGGAGGGGGGAGAGGTGGGGGCGAGAGGGGAGGAGAGGCGGTGTTGGCCGCGGATTTTTATAGGGTGGAGAGAAGGACGTAAGAGGAGGAGGGGGTGGGGTTGGGGCAAGGGTGGGTGAATGGATACGGTTCTGAGGGTCGCTGCTGGGCGGGAGGGGAAGGTTTGAGGCGGGTTCGTCTTGGCTTTGATAGGCATAGCGGTTGCGAAACATGGTGGCAGTCGCCACGCGCGAAGCATGGCGTTGAAGAGGAGAGGATTCGTGGGGATGTGGTCGGCTAAGGAGTGGAGGGAATGGGAGAGCACATGGTAGGCAACACTGCCAACATAACTGCATTCAACTTTAGGAGGTGGAAAAGTGTCAGTAGCGAGTTTCATGACTGTTTACGATCCAAACGCAGCTGGATCAAAATACTAGCTGATAGTGTTCGCAACCCATTGGAGAAGGCCATCTAAAAAGGATTGAGGAGCATAGATAGCTATAAAATTGATGAAAATGATAAGTTGAACATTCTCAAATTGGTCACGAAGTTTTGCGATATTTGGGAACGCTAACAGTCAAAGGTGGGGAATACTTGCTTCCCCATGCAGAGCCAGTTCGTAGGGAATGGGATCTTCCATTTAAAGGGGCCTTCTGCGCAGCTACCATCATTTTTCGCTACCACTATAGTAGCTTTTAGATGTCTAGGAGGGGGGGGAAAAAGTGGTCATTGGCCAATAGGCTCTTTTTTCCTCACGCTTGTTAGGATGGTCGGTTGTTCTTGTGTGTCCATCCGCGTCCCTTTCTCCTAGTGGACATTATCTTTGATGACTTTGATGACCCTTCATGACTATCAGTGAGGACGTAAGCCACAAAATGAGAATTTCCTGTATTTTTGTTTCCTGAAGATGCTACAGTATAGTAAAACTAGTTGAAGCAATGGAAAATTATATTCATTGTCAGTGGAATCGCAAATTTGTTATTTGAAGTTCTCTCGATTACTTTACGTGCTCTTTCATCTGACTTCCCGTGTCTGATGTCACACGCTAATTAGTTTCTGTGGAGACTACATTCACTACTGAGGGCGTATCTAGCCTTTAATTGATCTAAGGTCGCACCAACGTCGTGGTAACTCGTTCTCAATACTGTCTTCGAGCGAGTGGTACGTTGTCAAACGCTCGAAGATGCAGTGAGAGTATATTAAAATGGTTGGTTCTATAGAATACTTCTTTATGGAAGCACTAAGAATTTTTTATTCCCTGCAAAAATATATTGAAGGTTTTTATAAGAGTGATTTATCAACTATTTAAATAATTAATTAAGCGTACAGGGAATTTTTAACTAAATTTCGATTTTCAGTTGAGGTAAGAGGTATTTTTATTGAAAATTTCGTTATAGTAGACCGCAAGCAAGGGTTGATAATTGCTCCATGAAGGAAAAGTGTGTTGGTAGGTACGGGTAGTATTATAAGGATTAATGAAGAAAGGGTGGAGAGGAACCCGGCGTTGGCATTAGCGTTCTCCCTTAACAAAATGCGCCAAGGGGTCTACGATTTAACGTCCGATTCGATGGACAGAGTAATGCCCTAGAGGTGCTATTCAAATAACACCCATTTATAGTTAGGGATTCCACCGAAAAATCTCTGCTGCAGGCGTGAATCAAAGTTGGATCCTATGGCTGAGAAGCCAGTACTCTAGGGGATCAGGCTGGTGTGGTGACACTCAATTCACCAAATCATCCTTCCCTTACCAACCCACTCACCCTTCCTTAAGGTGGCTGGTCGGGTAATCGTTAGTCATTGAGAAATTTAGTTACTTACATTTTAATGCTCGTTTAAAATTTAAATAATAGGTCGTAGCTATACTATATATATAGTATATATATATATATATATATATATATATATATATATATATATATATATATATATATATACTATATCTACTATATACTATATATTATATTAGGAATGAATTATGTCTTAGGTACATTCTGAAATATTGTCTTTTAAATTTACACATTGCCATAAAAATTTGCGTAAATGCAGACTTGATTCATTTCGTAAGTCATTCTTGCGAAATTAATTTTCCGAAAACAGTTCACACCCGTGGCCATAGAATTCAAAATAAGTATTTTAATGAAGATGTATTGTCACTCGAATGCGAACTAGTATTAAAATATGTTTCTATAAATTATTTAATCATTCGTTTTTAATCCGGCAACAGCGTCCATTCTGCCCAAGTTAGATCTGTTCGTCATGTCTACGTGACCGTTAGCATGTCCCGTACTTTCGTGTGCCACGTTGCCAACTTTACACCACATAGCCGCGCGCGACATTTTAAATCTCGCATACATATTATTTTAATCGTATTTACGAAAAATGTCAGTTGATAGTATTAAATGATTTTTTCAGAATAGATTTTAATTTATTAGAGCTACATTATATCAGTTTTTGGTTAAAATCTGTTCTGTGGGAATGGAGAAAGTACGTAATTTATCCTTTAGGAGTGGAGAGCGCCATAAGGCTCCATGTTAAAATAATCTAAAATATCGCAAAAAGTATGTCAATGATCCCCCGTTTTTTCTTCGATATTCGATAGAATATCCAAAAAGGAACATATTTGGAAATTTTTAAGAAAATCTGTTCACTTTGGTTTTTTGGACCAGCCACCTTAACCTTAATAAGTTAGCATTTCAATCCTCACCGACGATCTCGCTGGCCGGAGTTTTCCCGAGCATTTAATTTAAACACACGTTAACAAGTGGTCGGGGTTCCCACTTGGCAAACGGGACTTGTGTGTTGGCGGGAAAAAAGTTTCCTCTGGGTGGATAAAGGTTAATGGAAATAATAACCACAGTTGTCGATCGCCTCCCCAATTAAACGAACAACCATTGAATCCTGGCAGTTGAGGAGATTTTTCATTGAAATCCTGATCCCTACTTGCTATGTAGAAAACACTACAAGGTGCAGCACTCCGTCTGTCAGATGGTATGCCAAAATTTGCTCCCCTTGATGCATTTTTTAAGAGCATGCAAACGGTGACGTCTGGTTCTCTCAACCTTCCTCCTTTCGCAAAAAAAGCCTTCCCTTGCCAACCCAATAACCTATTCTCAATAGCGCAGATGACCCCAGTTGTAGGTTTCCTTCCCCAAATAACCAACCGACTGACCAGTGCTCTCGCCTCCACATCAACCCTATTCCCGTGAGGGTTTCGAAAATTCGTTTTGCCGTATTTATTTAAGATCTCCACGCACTGAAAATTGAACCAATGTCTGCCTTGGATGCCCAGCTGCTTTTCCCGTGCAGCCAAGTCGATGTTCCCATTGAAGGAATTTGAAGAGCATGAGGGTACGGTAAGCTTGTACTAAGGTAAAACGTTTTTGGTAAATTTGATCATGAAATCCACACTCATGAAACAAATTTCATCAATGCTTATACCTCGATGTCACATGAGCAGGAAAAAATTCATGGATTTGGCGCTGATCGATTGACGACTTGAACAGGATGCACCGCATGAAAAAAATGCTCGTTCTCGATAGTTTTTCATAGAAGTTTCAGCGTAGCAGTTCCACAGTAAAAATGAATGTTTCGTTATTCGCATTAGAATAGCTGACTTAACAACAGAAGTTTGCACAAAATATTTCAGTTTCCGCCAAACTAATTCGCTCAAATGTACAATGTATTTAATACTTGAGTACTCCTTATCCTATCGCAACTTAAAGTAAAGTCGGCTGACTTCCATCACGTTTTCTTCTCAAGTAGTCTCTGGTAGGGCAATGGTTGATTCGCATGCGAGAAATCTATCAGTGGTCGCGTTTCGTCAAGAATTTACAGAGCTACTTAATTTACATAAATTGACAGAATATTGGCTCGCACATTGCCATTCCGATTTTGAGAATTTACATGAGTGATTAATGAGTCGTTGCGCGAAAAAAATTACCATAGGACCACCGGCTTAACGTAAAACGTAAAAACATAAAACATAAGCTTTCACTTCCTGCATTTAATAGGGTCATTTACTCGCATCCTGCAGTATATGCAGACCGTTGCTCTTGACTGATCTCTATCGTTGCATACCTCACAGGAAAAAAACCCACGCGATGGACCAATGGGATAACACTATCTTTTACCTGATCTGAAGTCGCAGTCTTCGCGATTGGGAAAGAGCACAAGTTGACGATAATTTACGGCATATCACTTTGTGACGCTCAATGGTTTCGTTTATTCTGCCGGTAAATTGCCGTTTATACCCCCAA
Organism: Pyrrhosoma nymphula; assembly: GCA_963573305.1. NCBI lineage: Eukaryota > Metazoa > Arthropoda > Insecta > Odonata > Coenagrionidae > Pyrrhosoma > Pyrrhosoma nymphula. The sequence continues at coordinate 112,519,466 of OY754332.1, forward strand.
GTCGCTGAATGGATCCTAAAAATGAATTTTGTTTCATTCACTCAAATCAAAAATCGAAATATCCTAAAGTTACCCCACACCCAGCGGAGTTGCTCCGTCATCAGAGATCCGGTCACCAACATGACCCAGTAAGAACGGTTCTTTGAGTGAGCGAATCACTCGTGCGTAAATAAAACATTGATATTTATTTTTTTGTGCAAAGTTTTACGAAATTTAAAGAATCCCAAATTTTATTCTTGAATGGGAGAAATTTCAAAGGCGTCATTCTTTCAAAATTATTAAGGGATCTGCTCGTGACTCGGAGAAAGAGGAAAGCTGATGACAGCAAAGATGACAGCTTCACAACAGACGCGGCGACGTGAAAAAGCGAATGACGTTGACTCTAACGCAGGCAACTCGAGTACCCACCTTTCGGAGTTATTAAATATTTAATCACTTATGATTTGAGAAGTAGGTGAGGGGTCGAATAACAGAAAAATGTATGTGCAGTGACTTCAGAATATGATATATTAAAAATATATTGGTGAACGAACCAGAATCACTGCTCTCCACATCCTAAATCGAGTCAAACTACACCAAAAACAGTCAATACCATTCCTATTTTTCTCATTAGTTGGTGACAGTATATTTTTAATAACTTATTGATTAGTCAATGAACGTGAGCACTGATTGTCTCGTTTAATTCCTGACGGATCGTCAGGAACAAAAATGGACATGGCAAAGGCCTCCCAAGATGAAAGCGCAGGTTCCCACGCGATCGACAGAGTTAAGCATCGTTGGGCTCGTCTCGAATTTCGATAGGTAGCGTCTAATTTGTTTTAGGTATCGTCGCCCCTGTCTGCTAGAGGCAGAGTCAGTAAGTACGAAATGGTCTTAGTGAACCAAGCACGTTACATTGAACTTCTACTCTCTACTACCATTACGAAAGGATTCATTTTTGTCGCACCGGCATCGGCCATTATATGCTATGCACCATGGAGATATGCCCATGGATATGCGTTTATAAGTATTACGACCACTATCAAAAAAACAAATAATGGCATAAAAATGGGATATATGAGTTCTACGACCTCTAATGTAGGAACACAAGAATAAAACACTCCAATGGCCGTGTTAAGTTTGAGCACCACGTCACGTCATATGCCAGAAACTAGAATAAATCCCGTTCAACCTATCTGTGGTAGTTTACGGGAAAATTAATCCCCCACCAATGACCAAAGACAGGATAAATTCACTTAACCCAGCAATGGAAGCCTTCGAAGGGCTTTTAGGAGGGCACTGTTTAAGACGCCGTGGTTATGATCACCAAGAACTCCCTTCCAGATTGTTTACGGGAATAGGATTCCAAGCGGAGTTTTTCGGGATCTTCGTAAAGGATACGTACGGATAGGTCACACAGCACACAGGTTTGCGGAGATATTAATTCCTCTCCAGGAATCCCACTCTCCCCAGTGACCTCACCAACACTCGCACAAGCACTCAATCACACTCATCTCGCTCAATCACACATTTAAACGTTGTACGGCCATTGGAGTGTTTAATCCTTGTGTTCCGCACAAATGAAGGAAATATGGGTGGGAAGAGTTACCGGGGAAATCCGAGGACGCAACGCAGTAATCAAATTTTGAGGGATGCTAAAATATGGAAATCGGAAAGATGCACAAAGCAATTGTCAGATTTATGACAGCTGATGAACTATGAGAACTAACGAGTTAATTTTATTCAAGGTTCTCCCGCGTTGATTCATTTTATGGACAACAGTTTCACTTGCATCACAGCTAGCGTTGTCAGGTCCTGAATGAACTACAGAGATTCTTTCTCCGCTATATATACCTAACGCTTGACCTAGTCAGGCACGCGCTGATCGACCGGATGGACCTTTGAATTTCATTGTTGTAAAAGACGTTTGAACGTCGAGGATAGAGGATAGCCGTCATCTCTGTTGAAATAAGAGAGGCGATTGAAATAGTAAAGAGCGCAGAGAATTTCAACAGGGAACACGGCTATCCTCTCTCCTCAACGTTTAAACGTCTTTTACATCAATTAAATTCAAAGGTCCATCAAGCCAATCAGTGCGCGCTTGACTAGCTCTAGTGTTAGGTATATATAACGGAGAAAGAACCTCTGCAGCTCATTCAGGATCTGACGACGCTAGCTGTAATGCAAGTGAAACTGTTGCCCATAAAATGAATAAACGCGGGAGAAACAAAAAAAAAGAAATTCATCAAATCGCCGCGGAAGCCTCCGTACCAATTTTATGAGAACTAACGTGTAAAAATAAGTAGGAAATAAAAGGTTCTTTTTGAATTGTAAGCGAAATGATTTAAAATGCATGATTGCCTTTCTTTTTCAGGACCAAAGTAATCAAGCAGACGAGGAGGAAAATAATGAATCCGAGCGTAGTGTCCTCGCAGTTTCAACCTCGGTGTCCCGCTCGCGCACACGTCAACCCCGTTTGGGTCCATTGAATTGCCTTTTCCTGTCACGTCAAAAACAGAAATCAAAGCGGTCGTGATGAGTACGCTCCATCGAACCATCACCCTTCCACCCCGGGGATGAGAACCTAGCGGTTGGCCATTTTGTTGCGAATGTACAGCTCAGTCCATTGGCGGAGGAAAAAAAAACAAAACCTGTAACTCAAGAGTAAGTGAAGGAGACGACGTCGAAGATACTGAGGATATTGCTACGGCTGGAAATTGAGCGTGGTCACGCGCTGAAGGGAAACGCATATGTGTGGATTCATCCGCCTACCGTCCATTAAGAATGTCGAGTCTCTCTTGTTTAGGAGGCTGTGCATCTGATAACTGGGGTAAACCGATTTTTGCAAAATAAAATAGATGGATCAGATAGAATGCTCATTTCTACATTTACTGACCTACTTAATAAAGCCAAATATCTCATATTTCCAATGATAACAAAATATCAGCCGCTCACCACTATACGTTTTGAGTTATTTGCAAAAATAATATACCAGCCATTTTCCATTGGAAATGGTACGCACTCTCTTGAGAGAATTTAAAAAATGCAGAACTTAACATTGTGTAGTTTGTATTAATTCTTAATAATTTTTAAAACAAATCAGTTGTGAACTGAAGTAAATTTTACAGAATCGCAAAAAAAGCTCTCCGGTTGTGAAGCAGTTTTCACCCTAAGAGATAAATAAGCGGAGTTAAAAACTTATGCATGCATATTTAATTAGTTACTAAGAGTTTTAGTTACATAAAACTATATTTTTGCGTCATTAATATTCAAATATTTACTTCATGCTTCCTGCAGCTGCTTCAATTAAAAAATAACATTCGAATATGGTATATATTATGGCCTATGTTAGCTATTATGACTAGGAAAACGCTACTCTCGCTAAAACCACATTAAAAAGACGATTTTCCGCGCTAAATATCTGATGGTCCAACTTTGAGCTATTCTCTTACTTTCAACCTATCCTCTTGTTTTTTTTTTTAATTCTTTAGCATTACATTTTTCACTTTTAAAAACATAGTTTATATGTTGGAGTTCTCAGAAAAATTGTAAATCTCCTCTGATTTGTTTATTTATAGTTAAAATAATTAACGACACGATTTGATCTTGAGTTGTACCGTTGTGGCCGTATTGACGACAGGGTTTGTATTGCGTATATGTACAAAAAGGCTTGTAAAATAGACCGTCCACGCTAATAGAGATTTTTAGTTATACTGAGAGAGGGCAAGTCTCCCTTAAAATTTTACGGGAAGAAGAAAAACTTAAAACTGACACATCGGATTAAATTAATGCTTCCAATGTGACAAGCAAAATGCATATACAATGTAGAAGTCATTGACCCACACGGAGAGATAGGTGTGAAAAATACTCCTACTACAATATCACTGTAATTATAACAATGATCACCAACTTAAGCCATAAAGGCCTCTGGCACAAGTTCCCATTTAAAGCCTACACTGTTGTTGCCGAGGAAATAAATATTTCTATTGTTAAAATGGCCAAAAATAGAATATTTTAAGCCATGAATTATAGCATTTCTTGTAATAGTCCGAATAGGGTAGGATATGTGTTTATGGCTATGGTAGGCCAGTAGCATATTATGATCTGTTCGGATTATTGTGAAAAGACAATTTATTACCTTAAACCAATTTTTGATGAAAAAATCCAAATATTCTTATTGGACTTCCTGGGAGAAGTTTTAGAAGATTTTAAGCCAAAAGCTCAATGTTTAGGTAAGAACGAAGGTACTGGAGAATTGCATGCAAGAAAGAATAACTTTTCATTCGATTAACCTTCCGATAATAATTGTTTAAGCCTTATATCTTTAGTGAAAGTAGTTAAAAAAACATATTCTCCTGATTTGAATTCAAGGATTTTCTCGTGGAAATAAAAGTTAACTTTTAAAAATATGGAGTGAAAGCAACACCTTTAAATTATCTTTTGCTGTTTTTCCTCTTTTTGTGATCATTTTTGGGTGATGACCTACATTCCTGTCAAATTTCAACTTCCCATATCTCCCAGAAGTCCCTTAAATAGACCAGACTGATAGCCAGACTTATGAATTAGTTTTTATACATACATATATTGATTTGTTGCTCGCGCTTAGAAAACACGACCAGTGGCGGAAGAAGAGTATTATAATGGAATAGGATTCGAACCCAGATTCCTCGATTTCGCGCTGAAGACATCGCGTTCACTCCCGTTGGTATACACATTGGAGGAGAACGCCATGGTAGGTATTTAATTTATCTTGTATACATATTACCATACCTTATAGGTAGTGTAGTTTAATTAATTGATTTGCTCCCTAATGCTCGTTTCATGAACTGCTACCTATCACTATCAGTACGACTCGCATGCTTTCAGTGCAACTCTTCTATCTCTGTGCATTTATGTGGTTGCCAAATTCTCTGATACTCAATAGTTTCTAATACAGTGGTAGCATACCTATAGTGTAGTGGTTAAATTTCACATCCTGGGAGATATTTCCCTATTTTTGCTATTGGTTAACTGTAATTTCATTAACTTTGTAGCATCATTCACTGTGGTAGAATATAACGCAGTGTATGTTGGTGAACACCCACCTCCGTCACACACCCTTGAGGTATGTGACGGTGTTATGTATATTATGTAGGTGTAGATGATAGTTTCACTTGCTAAATAATGCCATATTTATTTTGGTGATACCACGGGTGAGATAAAAAACGGCTGAAGAATCTCTTCTCATCAATTATTCATTAAATATTATCAGCAGTCATCAATCCAAAGATGTAAACTCAAAGCAGTTTAACTTTAGCAGAGGTCACCCCCTGAAGACACGAATGAGAAAATATCGTTCGCGCGAGTGGTTTAACCAATTCAGGCGTCCTCTTTCGACGTGACTTTCAAAGAGGCTTTTAAGCCTTTCGCTGCGAATAGCTTGTTAGCCCGTCGAAGATTTTTTCAACGTATGTGAGCGAACGCGGTTTATGGGTGGCGAAAATTTTCGCGCGCAAGAGAACGAGCGCCCAAAGTCAGGGCATAGATGATCCATCAATGGCCCTGCGAGCGTCGTGTTAACAAGGGTCTGCGGCTTACCGAGATGCAAGCGCGCAGGGAAGGCCCTACATGCCATTAGAGTCAAAACCATACGGGACGCAGGACTCTTATCATCGGCCTGCAGGCGGAGGTAATCTCGATCTCTAAGTGCTCAAGGCATGTGTCCGCGGTTAGCTATTGATTTATGCAGTGGATATACTAAAAAAAACTATTTGTTGCATACTCGGAAAACGTAGGCTCCGCAGTGCATTCCTTACGTTCCGCTGATCATTTATAAATTTGAAACCGAACTTAAACGTTAGTATTTACTAAGTTGTCGGGAGTGTCCTTTACGAAAACTAATGGTTAATAATTACGTTAGAGTTCCATTTAATTTTTTTTAATTCGCAGAAAAACTTATGGAATGTACTCCTGGACCTATGTTTTCCGATTATGCCGCAAATACTTTAATCAACCCTCAGCGTAAATAGCCGGCCGTGGACAAATTCCGCGGTTGAGGCTGGCATCACGGAAAAGGGACGACATTACCGCACCCCACCTGCCAGCGAAAGGGACCGGCCGGCGTCCAGGGAACTTGGGTCCTAACACGGACGAAAGGTTTCCGGTGCAATTTCTCACCGCGAGAGAGTTCCACAGAGAGAAGTAGAGTGCAATACTCATGACATTCGTGACAGGGGAAAGGTTTCCCGTTGGCTCCGGCGCGAACTGGTACTCGATGTTCTCTCGAGATACCTTGCATATAACGCCACCCACGAGGTACGCATGTAACGTCGCGCATGCGCGCCAACTCCAGTTCAGACGAACGATTATTTCTTTGTGAATGAAAGCAAAGGAATTTTGACTTCCATGCATGCATTTCGGTAATCCAGGTGACCATTGGCAGGGAGAGTAAACCTCACATTGTGCAAAGTCCCAATATTGTTTTCTGTAGCTTTCCACTCCTTTCTCCTACCTGCTAACGGTTTATTTGTTTCTTAGGCTGTTAAGTCTTCATTCCATTGTCTGTCAACATTCTTCCTGATGTCTTCTATTCGTTATCTTCCTCCGTTTTACTTCCGTTTCATTTTTCCTTCCATTAATGGTTTTAAGGGTCTGTAAGTCGTGAAATAAGTCCAAAAAGTTTGTCCCCTCTATTTTAAAGTTTTTTTTTGAACATCCTTCCTTCCCAACGGTTCGCGGGTCTTCTCCATTGGCAATTCTCGCTGTTAATGTGATCTTCGGTAACACCGCATTCCCATGATTTCCAATATTCTCTGCTCTGCTGCTGTCATCGTCCAAGTTTCACTACCGTAGAAGACCTCCATGCGCCGAATAGATATATGCTTCAGTGGTTTACTTCCTAACTTCTAAGCTTGCTCTGCTTTCTGCTAGTAGGCTCTTCTTTTTGTGGAATGAATTATTTGGTTGATCTACTCCGCTAACTATATCCTTATTGCTTCTCCTGTCACTAGTGATCCCGCTTTGCCAAATTAAAGCAACCAACAGCTTTTTTGTTTATAAATAGAATATCTGGTCGTTATTGTTTTTTGTGTTATAAACACTTAATTTGAATTTTATTGATGCACTTACTACGGGTATAATTACGTTTTAAAATTGATATATATATATATATATATAATATAAGTTTCCAATTAAACGTTGACCAGACTTCAAACTTGCGTGTTTTGCGCTCTCATATGGCACGTGGCAAATCTCGGGAAGAATTCTTAAAACTATGCGCTCAGGTACACGGAATAAGTGGTCAGTTATATGAAATGTCACCTGCAAAAGGAGGCAGTATTGATTATATAATTTTCATGCGTTGATGATCACGAAACATTCTGCATAAAACGCCTTACAGGTTTAAAATATTTACATTTCAAAATTTTCCTTCCGACCAGATGAAATATGGCGTAGCGGTAATTTCAGCCAGGAGAATGCGCTTTTTGAATCATTGTGTCTTGCCTTTGTATTTTGAATACCAAGAATCGAGTTCACTCGACGGCTTTCTCAGAATGCACTCGATTTCATTTGATTCCTCCAGTAATTTAACTACAGCACTCTCTTGATGATTTGACGCCCTTTGTCTTTCTTTTAAGCATTCAGTAGGTTAAAAGCCTTGCTTTTAACCTACTGAATATCCAATGAAAACTAAATGCCAGTTGAGGACAAAATTAATTATTATTACCATTTGGAGTACAAAATTGACACGAAAGCAATTAATAAAGTTTAAAAAAATTTAAAGGATTCTTTGCTATTGTTGTGAATGAATTTGGCTTCTTAGAAAAAGAAATTAGCTTAGTAACTTAAATGCACTTAGAATCAATGAGATTAACCTCAGTTAAATAAAACCTAAAGAAAGGTGTGTATTAATTTGGATAAATTTCTTTTTTTGGGAAATATATCGTCCATTTTTTATCATTTTTTTTTAATAAATTGAATTTATCAAATTTGCTAACATTTAGATTCTTGCAACTACCGATATACTGGGAGCGGTAGTTTCAAAAGGTTCGAATTATAAAGAGTAACACCGTACGCGGAACAAGACTGACAAAGTAAAACTACAGAGAATATCGAACTAATGAAATGCCGAACTGTCGAGAGAGAACTGTAATATCTTTCCCCAGCAATTTGTGACCACTTTTTTTTGACATCCTCATCCTTCATCACCTCTGAGGAAATCATTTGAGGTACTTTCCAATAAATCGCCTAAATTTTCTGATTTTTAAGATAAACCTTCGCCACATAGCACAGTTTTTCTGTCTGTGCCTATGTCCCTAGTATCTCATTTGCCCTTCAGGTACCGGCAAGACGGAAAGACAAGAATTAACAGAGCATTGTCTGCTGAGTACATATTGCAGGATATCTGTATAAGTAGACTAAGGGTGCTGCAACTGTTGAGGTATTATTCGACCGTCTCAGGCCTTAATCCAGGGCTACGGCCTGCTACGATGAAAACACCGAATCCCGCTCAGTCACTGTATTTAAGCATCGTTGGGCTCGGCTTGAATTGGGAGGGGTGATCTTCCTATCCTTACGAGTGCTATTGTCCCTGTCTGCAAGCGGTAGGCAGCGCGTGAGAAATGACTTTCGCCTGTCGAAGCACGTTAAACTAATTTGTTACTACTGCCTTAATCCAAATACAAAACAACATTCAAGCTAGAAGTAGTATTCGAACCCGTGGAGTTTGGGTTTCAAGGCCGACTTACAGGTTAAGTAGCTGCGTTTCAACTTTAAATGCTAGTTAGGAATTTTAGGAATTTTTGCATGGTGTGTGCAGCCTTTTTGCGAGTGGCTTTTAACGATTAGTAAATGAGCTTCATCAAGTGACTCTAAACGTCATCAAAGAGGCTTCTAGTACGTGCTCTTTCTCACTTCACTTACGGAATTGATTGGTTTCCGGATCATTTGTCAGAAATTGGCAATCATATGCGTACAGTACGATTTTACTCGTGTCAAAGAGTGATCTATTGTCAAAATATTGTATATTGCCTTTAGACATATACCATTCCAATAACAGAAGTTGTAAAATTCTCACTTATGTAAGGTACTATGAGGCTAACAGCAATACTTTTCACTTCTCACATGCAAATCCAGAATTTAGACAACTGCCAAAACATCAAGTCATTTTTATCATTCATTCTCCGCAGCTGCCAGAATTCAAACCCATTAGGGAGGCCTTTGGGATGGAAAACCATTACCATAGCCATAACAAAATCTTAACTATCTTATGTCTTGGACTTCAACAAGCAAAAAATTAAAAAGAAACTGGAAAGAGTTATTTGGAACATTCTTGACTTTTACGGTGTTACATTTTACAGTGTCACACTACCATTTTCACTTTGACTAAAGTAGGAATTAGAATTTACCAAAATTCTTGGTTTGGACTTAATTTGACCACTATTAAAGACGCATTGGTGTTTAACCGGCGTGGCCGCTGGATTTATTTCCAAAATCCTGATTTTTCATCGTACGAAGGAGGGATGAGAGCGTTCACGTAAGTGGTTCATAATCTCTTAGTATAGTAATAGTTTTTATTCTTGTATAAAATTTAAAATGCTAATGCAACGGTAAATAAACATAGCACGCTCACATGTTAACATGTCGTTGCTTTTAAAGTGCTGTTAGTTGAATTTGATCCGGTGTTTTCTTCTTTCCAGTAAGTACAGTAGCTCAAACATTTTATGTCATTTTAAGTACAGGTTATAATACGAATTAACCCTTCTGCTTGGGCGATTCCAATTTGAGTGACTTACTTTCTTGAATGTCATAGTTCACGTTATCCTAACGTCGTAGCATCGGGAGAAGTATATTGTACTGAAAAATATTTGATATTATTCTTTTCGTCAACTTAGGTAAAATAAACTTAAATGCAAATAGATCAGGTTAGAAAGAACAAAGAATTTTTAAAAGTTGCTATGCTTCTATTTCTGCATTCACTTTCGGAAACTTTGTTTAATGGACTAATAAGACTATTATTTCTCAACCATGCTTACGCTTGAAGGTGAAGGAAGCAAATAATTGCTGTTCATGAGGAATAGTGATGGAGACCTTGAGAGCGCTTACAGCTCCTTACGTTACTCGTGAACTTGAAATAAATTTCCAGCCATATGAACCCCGGAAACACCACGATCGCACCGGAATCGTTCATTCGGAGCATTAGCAAAAAATATATCTTCCCCGACTTAATATTCTCTCTGAAGTAGGAAAAAGGTTTACGATGGAAGTTGCCCGATAGAGGTAAAGGAAGCAATGATACAATTGAATGTATAAAAATCTCTCTCTTACGGATTTTTCATCTTGGGAGGTTAAGAACATCACCCAGACAGATGTTCTTGCGTAACGACTAAGAATTAAGAGAATAAATGAAAATAAATTACCTTCAAATGAAGATTTCCGCTCCAATAAATGCGTCCGGTAAATACTATTTTGAGTTTTTCTTACCGGAGATTGCGTTTGGTCGGGAAGCGAAGAAAACACAGAAAAGTTAATTGCATTAAATGAAGCGGAAATGGAATCCATGCCGAAAATAGAAATCTATTTCGGTTCTAAAGGGAAAATGAACACCTAACCATCTATGAACTTCAATGAATAACATTCCAGTTTTTTCAATCTTGTCAACAGAACTGGACAGCGGACAAATTTCGAAAAAGGTTTGCCGAAACCTAGTTTTCAAATATTTTATCTGGGGAGACAGTTTTCCATAAACGCCAGCTGTCTGAGAGGAAATCGTGGAGGGTAGAAGTTAGGATATTACTGGATTCAGTAAGCAGCGCTTGGGGAATGTCTCCAGCAAATCCGCAAATTAAGATCATTTTCGATTACTTTTAATTTCTGATCTAAACATTAGCATCAACGCTCAATTTTCCAACGATTTCGGCAGAAAATTTATCTTGAGACGCATAGAGCCGAATCACTAATCAAGAAACGAACCTAGAGGCAAACTTGGTGCTGAGCCTCGGAGAAGATAAGTTTAGAGGACATTGACGAGTCAAATTAATTAATTTTATTTTATAGACATGATTACAAGTAGTCTGATTTTTATTATTGTTCGTAATTTCTTGTTTAAGCCTTCGCAAGAGAACAAGAACATTTCTAACAGCCATTTTGTTTATAGCAAAAACACAATACCATCCTCCTTAATGCAGTAAGAGTCGCAAAATCGTCAAAGTTGAATTCAGGGGGTGATTAGACTATGATTCAATCGCATTCTGTAATCTTTCAGCAAGATACCGAAAAAATTTTCTTTTAGTCGTTTTTTCCGAAAACCATATGCTATGGTCGGTAAGGATATCGAACTAAATCGAGTGACGTTGTTCTCAGAAAGGAGAATTTAAAAAGACTTTTATTAAGATTCGCTGCAGCATGTACCAGGAAAACCCGATATTATTATCAATTACTTCACTTACAGAGCTATCTCGCAATTATATTTCAATAATGCTTAACTGCCATCCGTTTATCATATCATAAATTTGATCGACCACAAAAGTGGTAAAAAAAGTGTCATCATATGAAAAAGGCTATGATTCGCTCGAAATATGTTGAATCTGGTGAAAACAATAATTATTTACTACGCAAGTAAAAGAATCGTTTTCGGCTCAAATACAGCAATTATTCAAGCATTTAACAGCTATTAAATTACTAATGCTGGATTATGACAGCGTGGAATGATTTAAGTTAGCAGCAACCTTTAACATGATTAAAGGAATCAGTTTTTCTGGCTAATTCAATAGTTCAACTTTTTTCAGTTTTGTTTGTAAGCTGTGATTGTGCATTTAAAATATACACCTTAATTGGGCCGAAATCAACACAAAGGAGATATCCATCATATAGTGGGTAGAAAAAAGCGTATTTTCGAGGATCAAATTCTAATTGAGGGGAAAAGTTTCGTATTTGCATGCTAATAAGCGGAAAAATATTGGAAAAATTCGTTTCATCTACAGTCCGGGCCGTAAGTTCGAAAAAATGACAAAAAAACACCAGGTATTACCTTGACGCTTAAATTTTACAGATTAAGTTTTTTGATTCATAATAGCGTGAAAGTACTTCATTTCAGTTGTCTAATAATAGAAAAAATATCTTTTTAATCGTGCGCTACATTTTGAGTTCACGGAAGCTTTGCAAACAGAAGCATTTTTTTACAAAATGTGATATAATCATTGCATTAATAATCGTAATAAATGTTTATTAACGTCATTTCGATTACTATGTGATCTCCAGAGCGAGCTACAATGCTGCGAAAAACTGTTGCGCCCGGCTGTGACACATGTGACACGGAAGCTCCTCGGAAATCTTCGCACGAAAGAAGCAGTGATATCTATGTGTCTTCAGTTACTTCTGCATCTCAAAAGGGGAGAAATTGGACGTATACTGCCCTAGTGAGCGATAGATTTGATGTTTCTGACAGAGCTATCCACAGCAGCTATCGCTTCTATTGTTTTGCATGATCTTGGAATGATCTCTGAAAAAGATTCGTCGCTAGTGATCGATGAAAGCAAAATAAGAAGAAGAAAACATAAGACACGAGAGGCGCCGGCAAGTAGTACTAGAAATGCACCGGCTTACAGTAACAAAGGGAAGATACTTTGATGTTAGAAAAGGTAATACAACCACTCAATAAAAAATAGGAGCCAAAACGTACCGCAGAGTATGGAAGAAGGAGCTAGGTTAATGAGCCTGGTGGGCATTTCTAGATAAATGATGATTTCGACGTTAAACTACGTTTAACGTTTCGACGACTGTAAGCGATCGGTTGCGATGGCACAGCGATAAACACAGGGTGGAATAATGGTGCAATTCGCAATATCGAGTTCAAAATTCAGTGCCCTTTGCAGCGCCTTATTTGCTTACTTCACTTCAAAGAGCTAGCCTTCTGACTTTGTTTGATTATTAGGACGGAGATACGAAGGGGCCACCGTCGTTCTTTGGGAAATTCTTGAAAAAAAACTGCTTGGCTGTGAGAAAATACGCGTTGTACATTTCGAAACAATCGAATCCGAGGAAATCAATGTGACAAAAACTAATCTCAGTAAAGATTTAAGTTTCATAAACAAAATCACTGGCGGGAAAAAAATATTTAAAATCCCTTTACATATTTTACTGCAACAGTATATCTGTTTGAAAAACTGTAAAAATGTCAAATTTTCACCAAAATTCGCCAAATTTAGGCCTCGTGCCTGAACTCAAAATGTACCTGCCTGGTGTTTATAAAAACATATTTTTTTATTATTAGGCAACTAAAATTAAGTACTTTTCCGCTATAAGCAGTCGAATAAGTGAACCTGTAAAATGTGACCGTTAGTGTAATATTTGGTATTTTTTTGTAATGTTTTCATAATTTAGGCCTTTTGCGTGAACTAAAGATAAAAAAGGAATTATTTCAATATAATTCCGCTTATTAGAATGAAAATACGCAAATTTTCCGCACAGTTAGAACTCGATACTAGAAAATTCGCTTTTTATGACCTACCCCAATGTACATACCATGGCCACTCATGACTAAACCACGCTGCATTTAGATCATCGTAAAATTATATTCATATAAGGTTGTTTGGGCTCTGCGACCTAAAGTTAAATAAAGTTAATCAAACAAAACTCCAATAGCCGTCCTGAATTTTGTGCCTTACATGAAGGGGAAAAACCCTTCGTTTTTTTAGCGTGATGTTTTCCTTCAGTGTGCGGGAGATGACCGCCTTGTGGCCTAAACACGCGAATTAGCATCCAAATCCACGCTTTCCCTTGCGTTGTTTGTGAATTATCCTCTCAACTTAGGCCTTAGCCGCATAAATTCTCACTCAGGAGCCCTGGGGACGAGATACGGGTCGTACTACGCAATGTCTGCGACCATCTATTTTCTGATCCGGAGCAAATCCCAAGAGGATTTTAAAACATCTGATGCGTTGGAAGAGCGCCGGATCTTTCGCAGGCCGCAGGCGGGTACTAATTGTAACTCCACGCTTGGGGGTTATTCTGTTAACTCTTCGGATTCGAATAAAAAAGTGGATTAGAATCAAAAAGTGGATTCGGTTGTTAACAGATTGGATTTCAAACATTCGGGCGGAAAGAACGAAAAATTTTGCGGTAGGGAGTTTCAAAATAGCACAGTTCGGGTATTCCACTCGACTGTGACTGTGGTCGCTATGTCTTTGCCCTAAAAATGATCGATGTGAAAGTTACAAAATAATCCCCTTGCTCAGTTGCCCGGTTGAGTGCGTGCTTTTCCGAGGATCGTCTATTCCATTTGGCACATTTTCGTGGTGTCAAGGTCGAACGTGTGTTTATTATTTTAGTTCCCTGAAGAGAGATTGGATTCACCGTAAAAATTTCGTGTTACGAGTATGGCTGCCAACGTCTGAATAGTCGATTACAGGAGAATTCCATTCTAAGAGCATTAAATTCCGAGATATTCTGGGATATTATGTTAAAAGCATGATTTTGACTACCGCTGAGTGTGTATGTTCAATAAATGAGCCACATAAATTTCACATTTCGATGACAATTGAACTATTTCCACTCAGATCGCAATTGAACTAGTTCACTTTGGCTCATTGTCAGATCATATCATTTTCCATAAGGTTCATCATTCATTCGCTCTTTTTGCTTCAGATGTCAGGTTTCCTCATGGGCTCTTCCTCCTCCACTCCACACTTCTCTCAGGCAGACGCTTAGTGTCCGCGTACCTTCCGTCTATTTTAATGTCATCTAGCATTTGCTTCCTTTTCCTTCCCCTTCTCCGCTTTCCTCCCACCATTCCTTCTATACCCGTCGTCAGCAGACAATGTCTTCGCAGGGAATGTCCAATCCTATTCCTCTTTCTTCTTCTAATCGTTTCCATCAGAGTCCTTTCCTCGCCCACTCTCCTCATTACCTCCTCGTTTCTCACTTTATCCTTCCGACTCACTTTTTCCATCTTCCTCCATACCCACATCTCCAGGGCTTCCAGTCGTTTTTCATTCACCTTCTTCCGTCCAAGTTTCCGCTCAATATAGTGTCACACTCCATAAGGTAACGATCATTTAAATTAGGAAATTTTGAGCTATTTGAGAATTTACACACCCTGTGACGTTAGTAGCAATTGACAACAAAAATTGTAAATCACCGCAAACCTTGAGAATGGGAAGAGAGGGGAGCACCTCAACCCGAGAGGCGGGAGATTTTTAAACAAATATTCTTTTGCGACCCCGGGAGTGACCCAGAGAATCCGAGAGAGTTGGCAGCTCTGATTAGTTTTGAAGCACATCAGCGACCTATCTTTTCCTGATTCCCCAAAAAAATCCAGAAACATGCTGCTGATAGGTGAATCGATTGATTTTCGCGTTGAACCCTTGTGAGGATTCAATATTCTATGCGAGACCAAAGAAATTCGTAGTGTTTATGACCGCTGCTTACTTAACGTATCGGTGTCCCACAAGGAAGCGTAATCGGCCCCCTTTTGTTCATTATATACATAAATGACCTATGCTCTCGAATTAGCAGTAAAATACGTTTATTTGCTGACGACGCTGTCATCTATCGCGAAATTAGTGATCACTCTGACTTTGAAATTCTATCATCGGATTTAAACAACGATCATGTGTGGAGCCAAGAGTGGGGACTCAAACTTAATCTGAACAAATGCACGGCGGTACATTTCTTGAGGAGGTCGTCCAACTATCCCCATGTATATGCTGTGGATGGTGTTAACATAAAGGCGACAGATGAAGTGAAGTATCTAGGAGTTACGATAACTTCGAACCTATCGTGGGGAACAGATATAAGAAATATTTGTGGCAGAGCTCTGAAGAAGCTAGGATTCGTCATGCGTAATGTGGGAAGATTTTTGGATGAAAAAGTAAAAGAGAGGTGCTATTTCGCACTCGTCCGGCCGCACCTTGAATATGCAGCGAGCACATGAGATCCGGTGCAGAAAGACTTAATCCGGGAACTTAATAAAATACAATGGAAAGCTGCGCGATTCGTCAAAAACTGCTACAGGCGTACAGACAGCGTTACACAGATGTTAAACGAATTAGGCTGGGAGCCGCTAGAGACTCGGAGGCTGCGCGCTAGGCTTAGATTGCTTGAGCAATTGAGAATAGATATCTTTAAGAGTGACACGGAAAACATCATATTAGAACCCCACTATATTTCCAGGTCCGACAGAAACGATAAATTAAGAGAGATATTTTGCCGAACGGATAGGTATGGGAATTCGTTTTTCCCTCGAACAATAAGGGACTTTAATAAATGTTAGGCGTAATTTCATTAGAGCGTTTCCTTTTTATATGCAAACGGCTGGTGTCCTAACACCCCCCGCCACACGCCTATTGAGGCGGCTTGCGGGGTAATATGTAAATGTAGATGAAGATAGTTTGAGCGAGATAGCTCCCTAGTCATAATGGAGACCATGTCGAATTTTATTTTTTTTATTTCACCGTCTGTAAGAAGCATGAAGTAAATGTTGTAACATTAATGGCGCAAGTTTATAGTTATATATGACAAAAATTCTCAGTAATTAAATTAATATATCTACTTAAGTATCTAACTTGACTCATTTTTTCCCACCGTATGGCTAAAAAGCCTTCAAAACAGCAGGTTTTTTTGTGATTCTGTAAAAATTACTGCGGCAAGTAATGGAATATTTTTTATAAATAGTTGATAAAACATACAAACTACATATTGATAGTTTTTTGACGAAATATAGGCGTTAGAAGTTCCTAATTTTTTCAATATTCTTCCTCTAGAGCGCACAGCCGTAATCTATCCCATGTAAAACAGCTTGTATGTTCAGGCAAATTGCTCGAAAATTAGTTCGGTAAGGGGTTAATATTTTGATATCATTGAAAAATGGGAGTTTTTTCTTTAAAATGAGGCCAAATTCATCAAATTCTAGGTGAAATGATTTTTCGCTCAAACTACCTTAACTGGGATTCCTGAAAACTCTGCGAAGGATATGGCATAAACTCTGCGAAGGATCTGGCATCGGAATTGAGTGAATCTTCCCTGTGCTAAATTATTGCTTTGCTAGTAAATGGGTGCTTGCAGTTTGAAGGCAGAACAGGTAAAGTGTATGATAGTACGTTGTAAATCGTTAAAAACGAAAGTAATAAGGTCTAATAAATTATGGTAAAAATGCTGTTTGGTATCGTTTTGATATAGGAAAATAGGGGAGAAACGGTATAACCAAACGTTTAAACTAAAATTGCGAAATATATGTACCAATACTTTATAATCGGTGGAAGAAAATTAAACCTTGGTCAATTGTGGATATTGTTCTCTAAATTTAATGGTTGTAGGGTTGTTTCAAGGAAGAATTCCAGAAAGAACGTTGTTGTACATGATTACTTTTAATTTTACTCTTTTAATAACATAAAAACTAAATCCTTTCTGGTCTGGAACTCGGGGCTATTCCTGTGGTTATGTTTACAATTATACTTTGAAAAATTACAAAAGCGTAGTAATTATGCTTGCAAAGTCCACGAAAATTCTCAAAGATGCGAGTAATAAGCAAGCAAAGATAATTGGCGGAAAACCTAAGCTTGATTGAATGGAATCTTGAAGATGAAAATGGCGTTGTAATTGAAAATTGCAAGCGTTTTGCAATGCGTTTTTGATATGTTGTTGTACATTTGTGTCCCGGATGAGGAATTAATTTTCAAGCAAACTACAACAGTTCAAAAGTTCAGTTCCAGAGATTTAGTGCGAGGTCGAAATGATATCCTCCTTGTCACCCTGACCCTTGCGTGATCTGTATTTTTGTATTCATCTCGGCCTAGCGTGCATCCTTTTCTCGTGTCTCGTGTGAGAACTCGTGTGAGAGTCTCGTGTGAGAACCTGATAAGGGGGGCGAACTTTTGAAATTTAAGTCATATGCGACTTCGAAGTCGTGCGAGAGTCACGTGGTAAGGAGCCTACATCTACATCTACATACTACCCCGCAAGCCGCCTCAATAGGCGTGTGGCGGGGGGTGTTAGGACACCAGCCGTTTGCATATAAAAAGGAAACGCTCTAATGAAATTACGCCTAGCATTTATTGGAGTCCCTTATTGTTCGGGGGAAAAACGAATTCCCATACCTATCCGTTCGGTAAAATATCTCTCTTAATTTATCGTTTCTGTCGGACCTGGAAATATAGTGGTGTTCTAATATGATGTTTTCCGTGTCACTCTTAAAGATATCTATTCTCAATTGCTCAAGTAATCTAAGCCTAGCGCGCGGCCTCTGAGTCTCTAGCGGCTCCCAGCCTAATTCGTTTAACATCTGTGTAACGCTGTCCGTACGCCTAGCGCTCGACCGAGTTGGTAAGCTCGACCAGGGGCTCAGGGGCTCTCGCGAATAACTCCGCTGCATTGGTGCCAACTCGATCGGTGGAAATCGGGCGACCTTCGAGTTCCACTTTGGGTGAAAAAGCTATTCGGAATGGCAGACGCCTTACAGCTTTTACTGGCAAATAAATTGCAAATGGAAGCTGAAGAAGAATGGAGAAGAATTGCAGTGTCAGAGGAATGAGGTTCTTTTCGTAACCTTACCGAAATATGACACTTATTATGTATGTGCTATAATCCATATCGGAATAATGCATGCAATACATTTAATGGCTGTTTTGTTAGCTCTGTCCAGTTTTACTAGTTAGTAGAATGGTATTCGAATTTTTTTATGGCGACGAATAATTCTTAAGTGGACAAAATTTTAAAAACAACCAGCTCCACCGAGCACAAAGAATCTATACAATGTTATCATAAACTCGTACTAGTCTACGTATTTCGAAATATTCACTATCACACAAGCAAACGAAACGATGTATATTGACACTGGCACCTTTCATAATAAAAGCAACAGCAGCATTGTTTGAGTAAATAATAATAATATTTTGGAGAAGGGCTGGGTATGTACAGACTACCTTGGGTAAAAATTGCCTTCATGTAGTGAGTGCTGGGTATTACTTTAGCCTACGGAAGTACACTCCTTCGCATATGAGACTCAAAGGGAGTTCTTGAGCCATCGTTTTTTAAATAAAGTGCGTATTATTTGCGTTCAAATATGGAAATTTTCCTCTCACGCAATATCCAGTAGGCGAGTAATTTCTAACCAACAAATTTTCAGTCGTTTTCTCGGGAGTTCTAGCGCTCGCTTTGTGTGCTGCCGTTGTCAACAAATAATTAAATCTCCAACAAGGTTGCGCTCTTTCACTAGGGGGCTGAGTTTTGAGCGACAATACCACAATTGCATCTTCCCACTCGACTGTCAGAAGTCGAGCATTTTCTTTTCTTCAGAAATTAAGGAGTTGAGAAGTGGATGACATGATTCCTCCACGAGAGCAATTCAATCCGCCCGGAATGTTTGGCTTCTTTAGACACAAATATTCTCATGATACGCTCAGTGAGTTCATTAAACGCCTACATATTCCGAATGAGGGAAATTTAAGCTACAATTAAAATTTTGAAGCCTGCTTGAAGCACTTCCAGGTGAAGCAGGAGGTTGAAATTTGGTACGGATGCAAGTCATGACCTAAATCCAACATGAAAAAGGTAAAAAACCTTGAACAACAATTTAAGGGAGTTATTTTTACATCATATTGTTAACTTAAAAAAAAGAAGAATTGAATTCGTTTCATGGGTTTCTTTTGTTTTGCTTTTTTAAATTACTTGAACTCCAGATATTTTGCTTTAAGTATGAGCTTATGCCTAGTCTTTATGGCATAGGTTAAGTGATCAATACGAGAATTATAGTATATTTTAGCCGTGGCATATTTCACCCCAACCTCTCCATGTGTGGTTCATGACTTCTGCATGTTGATTGTATTTTGTACGTCACATTGAAGCGACTCTTTTTATCCTATGCAGCAATTATAATTTTTTCTTCTTCCCGTTGCATCTCAACATGCACCCTCTCCTAGTACTTCTAATTCACTTAAGTCTGTCCGTCAGTCGCGGCTGCTTGGAATACATCCAGGCTACCATGGAAGACGAAATTTGGCAAGTGTGCGGGTCGTCACCTGAAACCGGCCAGAAAAATAGTAAAAACCCGGAAAAACTTTGAAATGGGTAGTTTTTACCCCATACTGTTAACTTTTATCCTCATAAGAAGATCGCTGAATTCGACGCAGTGTTTTTTTTTGCCTTTTTAAATTATTTAAACTCGAGGTATAGGGTTGAAGCTTTCATTCAGTTCATGGTTGAAAGAATGAAAAACCGAGGAATAATATGGGAGAAACCGAGCATAACAATTTAAAAGAGTTGCCTTTACGCCATTTTTGTTAAATTTTACGCACATAATTAAGGCATTAAGATCGGTGCAGGGTTTTATTTGCTTTTTTAAATTACTTAAATTCAAATTATAAGGTTCTAATGTTCACTGTAATATTACAGGAAAAATTTTAATTCTTGCATTCAATTTTCCTTCACTTTTTGCGTTTTTTGCTCCAATATCGTCCGTTTTTTCAACATTCAGCAATATAATTTTTTTTATTGGCAAAGGCGGCATGGGCTTTAAAATGGTAACTTATGCCTTAGGTCTTAATAGCTTAGGTCAAGCGATCAATATAAGAATTACAGTGGACTTCAGTTGGGACATTTTTAACACCACCCTCTCCATGAGTGGTTACTGACTCCTAAAGGTGCGGATTCTTTTAATCCTATGTAGTAACGACGTTGATTTTTGTCTCTTCCCGTTGAATTTTAGAGGACACCTCCCCTTAGTGTAGTACTAATTCACTTAAGTCTCTCGGTCAGTCACGCCGGTTTGAACGACTTCCAGGTAACCTAGGAAGTTGAAATTTTACGCGAATATAGGTCGTGACCTAAAACCAACCGGGAAAAAGTAAAAACCCCGAACAACAATTAATTAAAAAGGGTTGTTTTACCTACAAATTGTTGACTTTCAGTCCCACAAGAAAAGCACTGAATCGGATGTGTGAATTTCTTTTTTTTTTCTCTTTTATATTACTGGGCCTCGAGATATAAGGTCGAGATATAACCGACGGAAGTCTAAAAGAAGGCAAAACCGACCTAAAATATAGTATAAACAGCGAAAAACAATTTAAAAGGGTTGTTTTATTTGTTATCTATTATTCCCATAAGAAAATCATCGGACTCGGTGCAAGGTTTGTTTTTGCTTTTTAAATTACTTGAACTCAATATGTAAAGTAAATATTTTCATTGCTGTAAAGTGTAAAGAATGGCGTTATTAACTATTGAGTTCAATTGTTCCATACGCATCGTTTTGCCTAAACATTTTGGTTTTGGATCCAAAATCGTCCACTTCTTCCCTATTTAAAAAATATAAATTTTAATTTCCATGGCAACGGTAGAATAGGACTGAAATGGAAACTTATGCGTGAAGCCTTTTTGGCTTAGGTTAATTGATCAGTATGCAAATTACATTGAGATTTCAGTTGAGGTAATAACCCTCCAAGTTTGTTTAAGGACTCCGGCATGATAATTGTATTTTGCACGTCATATTGAAAGGATGCTTTTAATCCTATGCAAAAATTTGACAACTTTCTTCTTTCCGTTGAAGTTCAACGGGCACACTCTTCTAGCAATATTGCATGGTATGCTAAGTACCTTGGCCAGTTTCGCCGTAGCGTCGAGAGGAGCTGAAAACTCATCTCCAAGATGACACGTAGGCTCTGAAATAGTTCGCGGGGTAGTGCAATAAAGCCATGTCATATTCCATAAATTTAACACGCAAATCGTTCATGTGAAATGTAAAAGTTTCTCTTTAAAATACTTTGTGCAAGATTTGAGCGTTTTTCTTTTTCTTGCGTTGTTGCCTTTTGTTGTTTGCGTGCGATGTTTGGGTATTACTACCCATAAAAGTCAAGGAATCTGGCCCAAATTATTGAGAAAAAATTGCATCTTTCTAATGATACCAGAATGACCCACTGCATTTAATCACTTTTTGAGATAATATTTGTCCAAAACTAGAAGCCGTACTGCTTGGGATGCAGAACAGCTGTGCGCTCCAAGGCGACATTATCCTTTTAAAAATGAGGAAGCTATGGAGCACAGGTCTCGTCAGAAATGCAATGGTAAGTTTGTATGGTACGTTTTATCAATTATTTTCTAAAATTAACTTATTTTGTACCGCGATAATTTTTATGAAATCGCAAAAAACCATTTGTGAAGACCAAATATGCCATGTTAACGCTACAAATATGTATTATTACTTAGTTAACTACTCAGAAGTTCAGTCGTATAGACTTTTTACGTTTTAAAATTTGAATAATTTCTCCAATATTGCTAAGGAAAATCTCTCTGGAACTACCCTTTAATCGAAATAAGTGATTACGCCCATTTCGCCACACTCCACTTCCCCTGGTGGTGATCGCGGCAATGACTCACCACGTCCTCAGCCGTCCACCTGATGGGCAGCAGAACTTGGCATAAGTTCTGTCCCACAGATTGTATCAGAAACATAATGGCGAGTAATTCATACGTTTTCTAAATTATTTTTGAAAATAAATTTATTTTGCGGTAACAATTTTAATGGAATCTAAAAAAACTTTCATTTGTGAAGGTATCTTCAGCGTACGGTGTGAATAAAACAAGCCAGCGGAACGCCTCGAATATGTATCATTACTTAATTAGTAAAATACTGAGAAGTTCAGTCGTAAGTGTAAAGTGTTTGCGTCTTTAAAATGGTATTTATAGTTAATTTCAAATTGTTGTTAATACTGGAGCTCTCGCGGCAATAAATCTCGCAGGAACTGCCCTCTGATCGACACAAGTGATTACGCCCATTTCGCCGCGCTCCACTTCCTCTTGCGGGGGATCGCGGCAATGACTCACCACGTCCTCGGCCGTCCACCCGATGGGCAGCAACTCGACGGTCGGCCACAGGAAGAGCACGACCGCCGCGAAGGCCGCGACCGCCGCCGGCAGCCACGGCGCCGTCCCCCACGGCGGCGCCCAAAGGCCCCGCCGCGGCCCCAGCAGCCGCTCCACGCCGTCCAGCCGCGCGGCCTCCTCGCCCAAGCGCACCTGCATCGCCTGCGCCTTGCCCAGCAGCGCCCGAAGGCGACGCTCCGCTTCCGCGCTCGACATCGTAGTGGAGCGCGGAGGACGGAGGCGCCGACGCCACGCCGCGGGGGCGAGGGGAGGGAGGTCGAGAAGGGGGAGTGGGTGCGTTGGGGAGGGGGGGGAATGCTCCGAGGACCACCTGTGCCCCCTCCCCCCACCGATTGATTGTGGGGACCGCTCAACCGCGAAGTGGTGGCCGCCAAAGGGGCCCCCGACGCCCCCCTCCCCCGCCCCTCCTCCCTCCCACCCGCCCACAATTCGACCACCGAACCGGACCCAACCCCACGTGGTTCGCATCCAAAAGAAGAAGAAAGTAAATAATTTATCATTACTCTGGGTACATGCCCTTTAGAGTGAAGGATGGGATTAAATTCCTTCCGTGGTTCGAGCTGGTCGTATGCATGCATAATTACGTACGATATTAAAAGTAAGTATGGCTATGATCAAAACGCCGATTGCAAGAGTTGTCACATGTCGAGAAAAAGTCGAATGAATGCCTTGCACGCATTAAATATCAATTACAAGAGTTTTCACATGTCGAGAAACATCGAATAAATATCTTGCACACATTATTAAAGCATTAAAAATTAATTACAAATTTAGCCGTAATTCAAGAGAAAATCCTGCGCCCTTGTCTTAAAACATTGCAGTGATGTAACATGTTGGATGTCAGGTGTCAGACAATTCCACTTCTTTGATCAGTTCACAATGAATTAATCACCGAGCTGTTTTAGCTCAATGGCTATGCATGTTTATCAACTTTAAATTACTTGTAGCGCTAATGTCGTGAAATTGGCGCCAATTTTAACTGACTAAACATATAATTGGGTTTATAGCGAGCGAATAGCTGGTATCAAAAATATATTGGAAGCATAATCACTTATCTTTTTACAGTCAACTAGTTTGATATTGCAATACAGGGAGGAGTATGATCCTGACGGCGCAGGCCAGGCCATTCTTACTCATGATTTTCGCAGTCGTTACAATTTAGGAGTTCATTGCGTCAACCAGTTCACGTAATTCAGGAAAAAAGTGCAAAATATGAAAATAGAGGAAGGAAGGGGGAGGTGGGCCCAGTTGGAAAAACATCCACAGGCTCCACGAGAACGTTTTTGCGCCTCGCGAAACATTTTCCTGAGCCTGCTTAAGCCGCTGATTCTCTGCACTGTCGCCGAGCGAGTTCGAATATTTATCGCGTCGAGGAATTAATTCCGCAGCTTGCGTCGCTCGTGGGAGTTAGCAAGCGAAACTTTATCAGCGGTTCCAGCTCCACTCGTGTCTATCTCCCGCGATTGACTCACTGACTGGGAGTGCATCGGATCATTTGACTAGACTTCGCTCGCCGCTCGTATTTCGGCCAAGCGTCATTTCAAAGTTTTGAGCATCCGCACCAAGCAATGATTTTTTTCGTACCTGCGTCCCGTGAGTAATGTGAAACAGTTGGAGTTTTTTAAGTTCCGTTCATCCCATCCTTTTTAAATTGACCAAAAATAAGCACGAAAGTGGGTTGGTGATAAGTCCATTTAAACGCACATGTATATAACATCCCGCAAGCCATTGCAAGTTTATTCAGCTGTAGACGATAGGGCCAAAATGTATCCATTAAAGAAAATTTGCGACATGAATGCATATTTTGCTTTCATGAAATTTCCTTCTTTATGCATCGAGTTCGAGAATTGTCTGAGGGGAAAAAGTCTTTTCAAACTACAGTTTCAATAGTTATAGATCCTGATTTTCCTCTATTTACTGGGCTCTTGAGATAGTTAATTCTAGGGGTTAATCTTATTACCTCCTTCATACCACAAGCAAATATATGTGACTTAGCATTTATGTAACCGTATTTTTGGTGTTAGCTTCCAAGTCTAACATTCCGTTGAGAGTACCTAAAAATTGTATGATGAGCTTTTCTTACATTGAATCACTAAACAATTACAGACGTTTTCTTTCTAAGAGTAATATTTACGTATAGAGTAATACACATTTGAATGCGGTAACGATACTTGCCACTGAAACTTGTCGCTGAAACTTTGCGACGAAACCTTTATTATATCTCAGACGGTCACAAGATCTCAACGGGCGCAAAATTATAACGGATAAAATGCTGTCGCACCCAACTCACTGACGTACACAGAGAAATTCTCCATCTTAAAAAGCTAGTGGTGGAAGTATACATCCTTAAAACTGTTTGCTGAAGCGCAAGATCACAGAAATGAGGCGGGAACCCTAGTTTGTCATATCTGAAAACGCCGCGTTTCGTCAAAGGCCGGCGGATTGGTTCACGTGACCTTCGGCAGCGAAAGGGAAGGGAAGTCGGACACGTTGGGGCCTGTCGGCAAGAGGAAGGGCCCCTTTCGAACGCCGACAGCCGTGAATACACGAAACCGGCAGCTGGGCCCAACGCTTCGGCGAAGAGCAAGCATTAAGGTTTTACCGTATGGGCGTACAGTTGGCGACCCAAATACTATATCATTATGTTTTATAAGTATCCTATTGAGTAATATGCGTATTCTGTTACTTGTTGATGTAGCTCAATTAATTGTATCCCCTGTTAACCCAGTCGGTGATTGATGTTGTGAAGTAACGGACGAGGCGAATTTAGTTTTTGCTCCTGTTTCGTTACAATGCTCTCGGAACTACTTTTACTGCTAAAAGGGATAAAATCATGGGGTATAACTTAAGTATATGGTAATCGTTTGCCTCATGTCAGAAAGTGAATCCTCACCTCGGAGTTAGTAGAGTAATACATGCTGTGAAATGATAGAATCCTGTCCTGGAACGTAGGGAAACCATCTCAGAGTTTATTGTGCCTCATCTGTGAGGATGATCTTTGTGTAAAATATCAACCAAGTCTCCTTCGTAGTCATCATGGAAGTTGTTTTTTATTCCACTGATCTGAAACCGCTGGAGGTCCACAGAAACCTTGCATGTGCCGAACTTGAATCACCATCGTACGTGTCCCGTACCGAGTCACTAGGACTACACATTAGCCACGTCTGAGGCAAGTCTCGAAACCGTGACATTTTAAGGGTATGGTTTCTCTGGGCTCCCGGCCACGTTGGAATCACAAGAAATAAAAAAATCAGATACGCTAATCACCGCTGCTGCAAGCGATACGGCATTGAAATCGACGATGGTACCCTACGAAGACGTAAAATCTACGCAATGCAGCGCAGTCGTGGAGCAGTGGAGGAAAAAGTGAGATAAGTTGACATGTAATCAATTGCGCTGCATGAATCCGGGATTGTCAGGATCCGTCTGGAGCTGAACGAGAGAGTAAGTCGTCTTCACGTGATTGTGAATAGGGTATTGCGCACTCTTACATTCTTTCCCACCTCACGTAGAAGAGGAGGCCTCCTCACCGTGATGAATGCGACTCTCCTCCCACCCTGAGATACGACCTGACGGAGTGCGACAAATACCAGGAACTAGGGATCTTGCTCCAGGAACTAGGGATCAGGACTTGCTAGGAATCAGCAGTGGTCTAGGAGACGTTCGAGGCAACGACCCTGAATGACTGTACTGAGTTATCTGAAGGAAACTGACCTACACACGCTAATTTGAACATACATGAAGACTATTTTCGCTCAACTTAGGTAATACTCCAACTTTTAATCACACTTACCATTAAGTACAACTAATTATGCTAAAACAAATTATGGTGAGTGGTGCTAAATGACCATCATCAATGGGGGCACCCTTCAACCTCAATACCTACCGATATTTGGGTCAGCAAACCCGCCAGACAAACCCGACTGTCAGTGTCACTGGCTGGAGTCTAATTTGAAACTGTACCGATCTCGCTGAAATTCGTAAACTATTTTACTTAAGGTCTTTGATGATCTTTTGGTAAGAATAATGTATACAGGGTGTTTAAAAATCACAATAACTCTATATACAATTAGATGACGTAATTACCTGAGACAAACTTTCATCATAAATATTTTTTGATGGCGCAATAGTTTTTGTGCAATTGGACTTTGAAAATTGAAAAGAAAATGAGCCAGTCAGCGCGCGGCTAGAGTACCTTTTCGGCAGCCGCAACTGCAGTGCCAACGTAGTGGTGAGAAAGGGGGCGCTCAGTCAAAACCACCGTGGGAGGTCGGGGGAGAGGTAGCTTTGGAATGAATATGAGCTCCGTCATGTAATTTGAAGCCGGGATTTTCACGACGATAGGAGTTGATTAATTCCAAGTTTCCAGGAAAGAAAACGTCGATCGGTTCCTGGGGCACCACCCTAAAGTGGCTAGCCAACTGAAAATTTTAATACCAGTTGGTACTGCAATAACTATTATTTCAGAGGTAAAATATACTCGAGTATCTACATCTATTCCTACAGTAAATATGTGATGGGCCCATACTACAAACCCTAAGATACCAATTGCAATTATGGCATAAATTATTCCAAATACTACAAAGGCTTCTTTTTTCCTCTTTCTTAAGCAATAATGTGTGAAATTATACCAAATCCAGGTAGAATTAGAATATATACATCAGGGTGACCAAAAAATCAGAAAAGAAGTTGATTTAAAAATGGATCTCCTCCTCCTGTTAGATCAAAAAATGATGTTTTATTATTTCGATCTGTTAGTAATATTGTGATTGCACTTGCTAAGAGAGGTGATGATAGTAATAATAGCACGCCAGTAATTACTACTGCTCAAACAAATAATGGTAATTGGTCTAATTTTATACCAGGTGATTTAATATTAATTACTGTTGTAACTTGTTCACATTTCAAGACATTTCAAGACATTACATTCATAAGATTAGACAAGTTCATTGAACTCCGCGAGCATCACTTGTCGATCGGCTCCGCTTGACATTTAAAGCTCTTTTTCCCCGCAATCACCTCGTCCGCCTTTCAGTTTCGGCGATTTTTGATCTCTTGTGATTCTCTAGCCATTTGCTTAGCCCTATAAATTCATAGTTGTGACGTATAAGATTATTCGTTTTTTTAATCTTTTTATTTTTTCTAAATGCGTAATATGATATAATTTATGATAACTGATACTTCACCATAGTTACGTTTTATTTAGAGTCAGAAATATCCAATGGTCTTTATTTTTCCTTTTGCTCATTTAAAATTGAAGTTTAGGTCTTATACTTTTGAGTATTGCGCGGTTTAACGAAAGATAAACGTTTAAGAGCTGAAACATGTAAAGATACAAATCCAAAAGTAAACAGAAATATAAATTTTTACTCATTTTAAAATTTGATATGAAATGTGTCTCCTTTTTGGAATTTTTAGTTGGAAATTAAAATTATGCGTCGCAACCGTGAACGACCCATTGGCATTATTGGCACTTCAACCAACATTGGCACACGTCCGTTTAGTTTCTCTTGTCCCACACGATCCCTGCTAAGTAAAAATAATTACAATAAACTGAACGTATCGTGCAATGTTTTGGGACAACTATTGACATTCACAGTTCACCAACGCTTGGTTAGGCTGGTGTCCGGCAGCGATATCAGAGAAATGGCATCCCAAACAATCTTTATTCACCCAATTACTATTAAAAGTGGCTGAAAGTATCTATGATATGCTTACGACGAAATGTGATACGGCTTATCTGTTGCTAATTCTACATGTTACCGGATACTTATATGCACTTGCCATATTATTGGATTTCCTTAAGCCACGATCCATTAGTATCGAACGGAATCCATGGCGTAAGATTAGGTGCGTATGGTACTCTAATAAGGACATGAGTCAATGGTCACTGACGGTTGCCTTGCTCCCGAGGGAAGATTGAAGGTCAGTGTCCATAATATAATAACCTTTTACATGAAAAATTTGCACTGATATAGCCACACTTTATCACTATCTCTCTCAGGAAACGTGTGCGAATAAGATCGCTCGCTGCATTAGACATTCAGAAGTATCCGCAGTATGACTCAAGAATATCGAATTTTTGCATACATACCCATCACGCCGTTCCCTTTCGGAGTAGGTATGGTCAAAAACAGTTTAATTATCGGAGATAAACCTGCAAATCTGGCTCTGCTTCAATAATTTCCCCCAAACTGCCCTATACTTGCATACCTCTTATGTTTCAGTTACACTTGTACAATGTACATTGCTTCATTCACGCCCTCCTGTTCTTAAAACTCCTAATACCCCTTTTCTTAAGGGTATCTTCTACCACATTCACCCATAACTATTTAGATCTATAACCCCTTCCTCTCACACCATTCCCTCTATTATAAATCTGCTTTGTTATTCCAATCTCATCCATTCTCTCGACATGGCCACACCAACGAAGTACTCTTCTTTCATACATTTCCACTACCGGATCATTCATTCCACATTCTTTCATTACCCTTTCATTCCTAACCCTGTTCCTTCTGCTTTAACCGCAAACGCTACTCATATATTTAATATCAACTACATTAGGCCTACTCATCCTAGCATACCCACGTTTTGCTACCATAAAACAAAGTGAGAAGGAGTGCACAATTGTATGTTGCAATGTTTGCTCCCTTAGTTGAACACTCATTTCTTGGTACGATGCACATGCTCCCTAGGACTTTCCATCCATCATTCGCAAGCCTTTTAATCTCTTCATCTATCCTCCCATCTGTCACTAATATTCGGTCAAGGGGCATAAAATCATTGATTTGCTTAATTGTTTCGCCATTCGCTCTCATCATGCAATCATTCTTATCATTTCCCACGTCAAATATCACTACTTTGGTAATTGAGGCATTTACCCTCAATTCCATTCCCTCTGTCGCTTCACCAAAGCTATTGTGGCATTTTTCATACACCCCCCACCCCTTTTGTGGCAAAATTCCCCTCTTTGGACAGTTTCCCCTCTGCGGACTCCTGGTAAGCGGGTTTTCCGCGCAGGGGCCACCTCCTTCACGGGTCTGCAAGCTTTACGCTTATACCCCGATCCGAAGAAGGGTGCGGAGAA